>JARBWK010000002.1:42404968-43004968 GCA_030556195.1 Anolis apletophallus | reverse complement strand
GAAGTAACACACCATATTTCCACATCTGGTGTATCTAAGTGACAGAATCAGTGCTTGTTGGTAGCGACCGCAACCACCAAATACTCCTATATCATAGGCTGAAGGTGGAGCACCCGGTGGCACAATGGGTTCAAATCTGGGAAGAGTGGGTTGAGCTCCCTCTGTTAGCTCCAGTTCCCCATGCAGGGACATGAGAGAAGCCTCCCACAAGGATGGTAAAACATCAATCCAGGCATTCCCTGGGCAACATTCTTGCAGACAGCCAATTTTTCCACACCAGAAGCGACTTGCAGTTTCTCAAGTCACTCCTCACACACACACACACACACACACACACACACACACACACACAATAGGCTGAAGGTTGTTCAGTCAGGTTAATAATATCCTATATTTGGAAATAATATAAATAAGGAAGAAAGAAAAGGCAATTTCCGCACTACCTATAGTGGTTACTTGTAGATCTACAGTTCTCTGTATCCACTGATTCAACCATTCACAGGTTCTACCATCCATGGCTTGAAAATATTGTTTTTAAAATCTAAAAAGCAAATCTGGATTTCATCATTTGATATAATTGACAACATTTTATAATGCTCTGTGTATAATGGGACTTGAGCATCCACAGACTTTGGTATCCACAGAGGGTCCTGGAATGAAACCTCAGCAGATATCAAAAGCTAGATGTACCAAAAATACTCGTCTTCCTTTAAACCATGGGTTGGAACTGTGCAATACTCCAAATGCTGTTGAATTATAATCCCAGCATTGGTTGTGTTGGCTAAAGCTGATGGAAGGTGCAGCTGAACATTAAATTCTAAATTACTTACTACAAAAGGTTCATATCAGCAGACATCCATTAGAATTGCATCCTGAGATTTTGAAAAAAAGAAAGAGAACATGAAGGCAGTGAGTGTGAGAAAGAAGCAAAATATACACATTTTTACCAGCTTAACCTGATTGAAAATATACCAGAAGTCAGCTAAACATGACCGAAAATATACCACTTGCCCTCCGGGCCATTCAGTTATATTGTGGTTGAGTTTAATTGAAATTGAGTGCTTATCCAGAGGAAACTGTGGGAGAAACAGAACAGATGGAGCAATTTGTGAGGACATTTTGGGGTACTTGTGGGGCAAGTTCAGACTCAAAAGATGCTCCTTTTGTTCCTTCATGAAAAACCCTGATTTGGCTGAAGATCTAATGTGTGTCCCACACTCCAGGAGACTGCAGGAACATGTTGCAATTGGAGGCTGTAGAAATACAAGCCGGGTATGGTCAGGAGAGGACTGCCTGAATTGTGCTTTTGCCTTCCAGTCGATAGAAGAGCCCCAGGCAAGGCAATGACGCACCGCACACCTTAAATCATCACTTTCATGGGAATAGAGTCCTGAGAGAAGAGAAGAGAGTCAGCAAGAGTATCCCAGAGCTTTTGTCACTGTCAGCATTTGCAACACAGATTTCACGATAATCCCAAGGCCTTTAATAACCACAAGAGATCTGCACTGAAAACCTTTTGGGAACTATGCCAGACTATGAAGTCAACTAGCGGACAAAAATCTCAGCTGCACACACAAATGAATTAACTGAGAAACTTCCATAAGAAAGAAACCAAACCATTCCAGATATTGAAGTAAATCCAGTAATATTGGGTGCTTTGCAAAAATAAAAAAGAATGGCACCTTTGAAACACTATTGTCTTGCATTATAACTCCCAAAAGTTTTCAGCCAACGTGACCAATGTCCTTAGGAGGGCAGAGATGATTATACCAGCAATATTAAGATAGCTGTCTGAATTTGTAGTCACATGTTTACTCCACAATTTTGAAAAGAAAAGGCATACACTCAACATGGTGTTGGATAACCTTGTTTACAATTATGAATAGTGTGGTTTAACAGTGATGATATTAGTTTAATGCTTTAAAGGTTCTGATGTATTTTATAACCCTATTTTTAAACATTATTAGCTGCCCCCTGCCACACGTTACTGTGGCCCTGTCTGGTGATCTGGAAAATAAAGTAATGAGAAAATGTTGGTTTCTAATATATATATATAATTTCTTTATGCTTGTGGGTAAACAGTATTTCTTGTTGTTCCTTTGTCAGTGTTGATGTAGAGATTGTCTGGTTTGCCTACTGTGGAACATGCAACATATAATTGTCCTTTCAAATCTATGATACTATATCTGTCTTATATGTGTGTGTGAATCATATGTATCTATATCTATGACTGGATGCCTCTTTGTCAGGAGGGCTTTGGTTATGCTTTCTTGCCCTGGTGAAGGGAGTTGAACTAGATGGCCTTAAGGCAGCATTTCTCAACCTGGGGGATGGGACCCCTGGGGTGGTTGTGGAAGGGTGTCAGAAGGGTCGCCAAGGACCACCAGAATACACAGTATTTTCTGTTGGTCATGGGGTTCTGTGTGGGAAGTTTGGCCCAATTATATCAGTGGGTTCACAATGCTCTTTGATTGTAGGTGAACTATAAATCCCAGTAACTACAACTCCCAAATGTTTACCCCAAACTCTATCTGTGTTCATATTTGGGCATATGGAGTATTTGTGCCAAGTTTGGTCCAGATCCATCATTGTTTGAGTCCACAGTGCTCTCTGGGTGTAGGTGAACTATAATTTCAAAATTCAAGGTCAATGCCCACCAAACCCTTCCAGTATTTTCTGTAGGTTATGGGAGCCCTGTGTGCCAAGTTTGGTTCAATCCCATCATTAGTGGAATTCAGAATGCTCTTTGATTATAGGTAAATCCCAGCAACCACAACTCCCAAATGACAAAATCATTTTTTTGAGTGATGGTCATTCCTTGGGTTAGTAGGTGTCTTGTGGCCAAATGTGGCAATTCGTCCAGTGAATTTTGAGTTATGATGTCACTCAAAACAAAGAGAGCATTGAGAGAGAGAGAGAGAGAGAGAGAGAGAGAGAGAGAGAGAGAGAGAGAGAGAGATCATAATTTTACATTGCTTTGATGACATTGAATAGCTGCCTTTGTTGGAAAGCCGCCTTGAGTCCCCTCCGAGGTGGAAAAAAGTAGGGTAGAAATGGCGTAAAATTAAATAAGTAAAAAAATAACTTTGCATCAGTTGCATTTTTGCAGTTTAATCTACCCCATAGGATTGTTCTATGGAGGAAAAGATGGGAGCCACGTATGTTATTCTGAGTTTACTGGTGAAAAGATGGATATAGGTGTATTAAAAGATTAAAAATAAACGTACTCCCCTCAAGCCTCATGCTCTCCAGATTTAATTTGTTGCTTTTTCTTGTTGGTCTACACCTGCAGACACCAGTTAGCATGGCAAAAATAGAGCATGTTCATTTTTTTAAACCCCAATATAATCATCTCCTAGTCTGCATGCCCTGGGAGATTCTATGAACTGTAGCAAATTCACAATAAGGTGCTGCTTGCTTTCAACTATTATGCAATACGCAGTGAATTGTTGCTGTGACATGAATTCCACAGTTATAACACTTTGATACCATTTTTGCTGCAGTGGTGTCATACTGTGAAATCCTGTGGATGCTTCAAGTCGCTTCTGGTCGCTTCTGGTGGAAGGAATCCCACTGGAGCATTGCAGCACACCCAAATACTTGGGAGTTACCCTGGACCATGCTCTGACCTGGAGGAAGCACTGTTTGACAATCAAACAAAAAGTGAGAACTAGAAAAAACATCACACGAAAGCTGACTGGCACAACCTGGGAATCACAACCAGACACAGTGAAGGCATCTGCCCTTGCGCTTTGCTACTCTACTGCTGCATACACATGCCCAGTGTTGAACATATCTCACCACGCTAAAACAGTGGATGTGGCACTTAATGAGACATGCCACATTATCACAGGATGTCTACACCCCACATCACTGGAGAAATTATATTGTTTAGCCAGTATCACATCACCTGCCATCTGCCGGGAAGTAGCAGCCAATAATGAAAGGACCAAGGCAGTGACATCTCCAGCCCATCCTCTGTCTGGATATCAACCAGCATGCCAACATCTTAAATCAAGAAATAGTTTACTAAGATCTACAGAGATCCTCACAGGAACACCTCAGCAAGTGAGAGTCCAAAATTGGCAGGCTAAAACCTGGAACTTCAATCCATGGCTGATACCAAATGAGAGACTACCTCCTGGGCACACAGAAGACTGGGAAACTTGGAAGGCGCTGAACAGACTGCGCTCAGGCACCACACGATGCAGAACCAGCCTGAAGAAATGGGGCTACAAAGTGGAATCCACGACATGCAAGTGTGGAGAAGAGCAAACCACAGACCTACTACAATGCAGTTTGAGCTCTGCAATATCCATAATGGAGGACCTTCTTATAACATTACCAAAGGCATTCCAAGTGGCCAGCTAGATTTAATATAATGCCAAGTTTTTAAACTTTGTGCTTTTAAAATACATTTCAACTGTACCCTTGGTTCACTTCTGATACGATAAATAAATATCCTGTGGATCCTGGTATCTTCAGGTGCTTTGAAATCTCTGCCAGGTTTCTATAGGTCAGAGAAGCTGACTAGATTCAGAATACCATCAGAGCACATGTGCGACAAGGAGGGGCTTTTTTGTCATATCTTTAAATCCTCGTGATTACAGTACCTGCAATTACCATGGATATGTGAAATGTAGATAATAGCTAATGATATTGAAATGAAGGACTTCCAACCCAAGAATATCATATTGTTGCACTAGAGGACCTTGAAAGAAAGTAGCTAGATAAGACATATTTTGCGTGATATGGATAAATGAAACTCGGATATCTGTCCCACACTTAGGAAAAGCATGACAAAAATAGGAAGTATTGGGGATTAAATGTTGATGGAGATACATGATTCACTTGGCAGAGCTTATATCATACGTATTTGTAGCCTGGAAGGTACAAGGTCTAAAAGAAAGAGGGAGGGCAGCGAATGTATATAGGTTTGTCTGTGGCATGACAAATGCAATCAGAGTCAAACCTTTGAATCAGTGGGGCTAGTGACAAGGAACACATGACTCATTGATAACAATACCACAGCCTTCTGGTCTATTTCTGGGACAGCTGAAAGTGCTGACTGTGATCTATAAAGTCCAATAGAACTTAGGGCTAAACTATCTGTCTTTTCATTTGATCTTGCCCATTCCTTGAGAGTCTCAAGAGAGACCCTTCTCTCAGTCCTACTACCTTCACAGGTAGGGATGTGATACTTGTCCTTCTCTGTGGCTGCTTCTGGGCTGGGAAATTTCCTTTCAGAGGTAGCAAAGATAAGCAAAAACTGACAACCAAAAACTTTTTTAAAAATTACAACAGGATTTCAATAAATAAATGTTTTCAAATAGATTATTTTAATAGGGTGCTGCTTTGCTTTTTTATATGGTTTGATGGTATCTTAGCATTAGCCTTTTTGGTTATACAATATGTGGGAGATACAGTCCAAAACCTTCATGCATTCCTGTAACCATTGATAATATGGAATTCTATATTTTGTGTATATTTGGGCTGAAACATACCATAGAATTGCACCAGACCAGAGAATCTAAAAAGACCCACCATTTGTTTGGGGTTTTTTGTTTGTTGTTTTTTGAAGCATGGGCAACTGAAATTATTGATATCAAATCTGTGGATCAGAGGCTTATACTGTATTGAACATAATTTCATTTATAAATTGCCTAGAGTTCATGTTTTGGGAGGAAAGGTAGTATGTAAATAAACATCATCATCATCAACAGCACCACCAACAAAGTTTAGGTGTATCTGTAATTGGCTAAGTGGTGCTCACCAATGCTTCCTCTTCATCCTGGAAAGAAGTGACAAGTGGAGTGTCATTAGCAGGCTTCCATCCTGGGCCCGGTCCTGTTCAACGTCTTTATTAATGACTTAGAATAGATGAAGGGTTAGAAGGCATGATCATCAAGTTTGCAGACAACACCAAATTGGGAAGGAGGGCCAATACTCCAGAAGACAGGAGCAGAATTCAAAACAATCTGAACACATTAGAGAGATGAATGGCCAAAACTAACAAAATGAAGATCAACAGGAACAAATTAAATGTATTCCACTTAGGCAGAAAAAAATTAAATGCAAAGATACAGAATGGGGGACTCCTGGCTCGACAGTAGTACGTGTAAGATCTTGGCGTCCTTATGGACAAGTTAAACATGAGCCAACAATGTCATGTGGCAGCTTAAAAAGCCAATGGGATCTTGGCCTGCATACATAGGAGTATAGTGTCTAGATACAGGGAAGTCATGTTACCCCTCTATTCTGCCTTGGTCAGACCACATCTGGAATGCTGTTTCCAATTCTAGGCACCACAATTGAAGGGAGATTTTGACAAGCTGGAATGTGTCCAGAGAAGGGAGACTAAAATGATCAAGGTTCTGGAGAACAAGCCCTATGAGGAGTGGCTTAAAAAGCTGAGCATGTCTAACCTGGAGAAGGCTGAGAGGAGACATGATGGCTGGCCATGTATAAATTGAGGTGAAGTCATAGGGAGAAGTGAATATGTTTGTTTTTTGCTGCCCTGGAGACCAGGACTTGGAACAATGGCTTCAAACTACAGAAAAGGAGATTCTACCTGAACATTGGGAAGAACTTCCTAACAGTGAGAGCTCTTTAGCAGTGGAATTATCTGCCCCGGAGTGTGGTGGAGGCTCCTTCTTTGGAGGCTTTTAAGCAAAGGATGGATGGCCATCTGTTGGGGGTGCTTTGAATGCGATTTTCCTGCTTCTTGGCAGGGGGTTGGACTGGATGGCCCATGAGGTCTTTTCTAATTCTATGATTCTCTATGATTTTATAACAAAAATAACAAGAACTGGTATCAAATAAGAATTTTAAAACTTGCTTTATCGGGATCAGGCTTGTTAATTTTGTGTGTTTTTCCACCTTCTGAAGAATCTAACACCTATCATAGGGTTTTCTTGGCAATATTTGTTCAGAGGGGATTTGCTTTTCCCTTCCTCTGTGTTTGAGCAAATGTGACTTGCCCAAAGCCATCCAATGGATGCCCATGCCTGAGAGTTGATTCAAATCCCAGCCTCAAGAGTTGTAGTCCAATGCGCAAAGCACTAAACCGCATTGGTTCTCCAGAATCAAGACAGGTAATGATTTTTGTAAACACAGACATTGTGAAATGTCCTCTTTTACTGTTTCAGCTGACAAAGTTGGTTGGGTATAATTACTTATTTCTGCATAGCAACAACTCTGAGATTTTCCCTGTGTGAGTCATCAGTTGCTGTTGTTACACTATTTATTCTTAATGGAGCTAAGATGAAGCCAGACCCATTTTCTGCCCCATTTCCCCTGGGGATAAGGAAAAGCATTGGAGGGGGAAATTTCCTCTCACAAACAAAGGCTGCTGGCATCCTTCCACTGAAAACAAACAGCATGACATAAGGTTACAGTTCTTCCCTTTCCTCTGGCAGATATGTTTAAAGGGCATAAATTGCACACATCCCTTGCCACCTCTAAAAAATAACTGCACCTGCTGACCATACAAACCTACCAGTTGGGAAAGATGTGTCTTAAGAGGTATTAGCAGCATTGTAAACAAATTGGAAAGCTTTGCATGTGAAAGGTCTAAAATCCAATCCTTAGTGTCTTCAATAGCTCCCAATCCCGCAACGTTCCTGTCACTCACTTTGGTGCAATAGGTCTGTTCCACTTCTGTGCCGTGTTGCTCAGGGATGAGATTCTCTTTCTCCATCTCCTCCTCCTCTATTCAAAAGTTGTCATTTTTTTCTTTATTTTATATTTTATAATTGTGTTTGCTCTTTTGAGGCTGTTTTTCCATTTTTTTAACAGAACTGTGGTAGTGCAAGAAAGCAGAGTTACAAAGAAATTACAATCACAGAACTACAAAATGGTTAAATTGTTGTAATTCTGTCATTGAAGAGAGATGCAATATCAAAGGTAGTCAAACTAGTATGTATCCACTGCAGAGGGTTGAATGAAAAGTATTGCCTCCACCTTCGTTACTTGGGTTTGGATGGGAGTATTTTAATAAATCAAATGCAGAAATAAGCCTTAGCATGTGCTCTTTAACTACTACTATTTATTTTTCCACATAATCACCAGACAATTGGATACATTTCTGCCAATGATTAACAAGTTTTAAGCTGTCACAGAAGAAATTTTAATAGGGAGAAATGCACTGTATCACACTTAGGCAAAAAATAAATGCACAGATGTAACACCTGACTTAAAAACAGTAGATGTGAAAGGGATCTAGGAGTCTGAGGCCCCTTCTACACTGCCATATAATCCAGATTATCAAAGAAGAAAATCCACATTATTTGTTTTGAACTGGATTGTCTGAGTCTAGATTGCCATATGATCCAGTTCAAAGCTGATACTCTGGATTTTATATGGTAGAGTAGAAGGACCTTAGTAGACCACAAGCTTGACATGAGTCAACAGTGTGATGCAGTAGCTTAAAAAGCCAATGTGATTCTAGGCTGCATTAATAGGAGTAGTGTCTAGATCAGTGGTTCCCAAAGTGGGCGGTACCACCCCCTGATGGGCGGTGGGGCGATCTAGGGGGGCACTGGAAGGCCCAGGAGAATTTTGGGGGCACTGAACCCCTGTAAGAGGGCTGTGGGGGCGGTGGCATGAGCCAGGTGACAGGCTACCATCCATCTCTGTGTGTGTCTTTCTCTCTTCCCTCCTCCTACTTCCTCCTCCTCCTCTCGCCAAGCAAGGGACAATAATAATAATACCTTTGCGGTTCCCTTTTTAACTGATTGAGTCTTATAACAATAATAATGTCCTTCAACATATTTAGTGGAACATGCATCCAGTGCGGTAACCAATTTATTAACAAAAAAGAAACCGATTGCAAAATAGTCAATCGCGATGATTTGAGATTACTGCTGACGAAATTAGAGCTGAGGATTACTGAATTGGTAGCAGCATACCAGGTTCATCCTTCTCATTAAGATGATTTCGAATGTTTTAACTTTTTTGTAAAAAGTTCAATAAATAGAACCACTGGTTTCTAGACAACTTTATTATATTTTACAAAAAAAGTAGAAATCATAGTCCTGTTTAATTTTCTTCTGTTTGGTGGCCAAAAAGTTTGAACCACTGGTCACCTGTCCTACTTTCTTCTGTTTGGTGTGACCTCACCTGGAATGCTGTGTCCAGTTCTGGGCCCTGGAATTCAAGAAGGATATTGACAAGCTGGAATGTGTCCAGAGAAGGGTGACCAAAATGATCAAAAGTTTGGAAACTAAGCCAAATGAGGAACTTCTGATGGAGCTGGGTGTGCTTAGCTTGGAGAAAAGAAGGCTGAGAGGGGACATGATAGCCATGTTTAAATATTTAAAAGGATGTCACATTGATGAGGGAGCAAGCATCTTTACTACAGCTCTGGAAACTACAGTGCCATATTAGGGGAGTATGTGTAGACAACACTTCTTTTGCCAATTATCACATCTTTTTTAAAATAGATGTTTATTAAAGGTTTTAAATACAAATGAATAAAAGAAAGAAAGAGGATTGGGAATGGGATGATTTAGGAGTCTGGGAAGGAATGGGGGGGGGTAAGGAAATGGGCAAGAATAGTGAGTATTAGAGGTAATGGTTAAGCAAGGAATCCTGGGAGGAAAATATGGGATAAGGATAGTGAGAAAAGATAGAAAGGGTGTTATCACATCTTTAATCCTATAGACAAGGCTAGTATACTCAACACATTGTAGATAAAGGGCCCATGCTGAAACAAAGATAGTGTCTTATCTTGAACCAGCTAATGAGTTCATGGCCATGGTTAGATTTAAAATAGGGATGTTCATTTTACCACGACATTACATCAAGAGATTTCATTGGTCAACCACAATGAGGCACCATTCTGAGGCTGTTACATTTGAGCCTTTTCAGTATAAGAGCTCTTATTATAGAAAATTGAAGCCATTAGTTAGCCTTTTCTTATAATTTTTGGGCTGTATGATCTATAAGCCTCCCCCCTCCTCATACCAGATGACCTGCTCCAGTGTATCTTCCCTTCTATCTGTGTTCACATATGCTGACTATTGCTAGTTTCCACCAATTTTGCCCTTCCCACACATCATATTTGGAGGCTAGTGAGGAATCCCTAACATTGGAGAATATTGTGATCTTGCAAAATATTTATTGTTTTTGGGAAAGTTATGCACCTGCTGTTCACTACTCACTCATTACTAGTGCAAAGGATTCTGCATGTGACGTGAACAAGGAATAGTGTTGCATGACTGAAAACTGGAAGAAGACTTCTGTACCTTTCATGATTGTGTAGAAGAAGGAATTTCAGCTGGGTTTAACTGTCAGTCACAACCAGATAACAAGCAATACCGGCTGGAAATCCTCTTTCTATACAAACATTAAAGGACTTTTTCAGTTTTCACTTTGGCACATTTCTGTGAAATAGGCCTGTGATAGTAAGATTAATTAAAATTTAGGGCAAATATATAGGACAATGCAAAGGATTAACACCATGATTCAGTTAAACAATGACAGGAACAAACACATTGAAATACATTCAGTTATTTATCTGACATTTTGTCAACAAAAGGGACCACTTAATTAATTAATTAATCAATTACATTTATTTCTAATGAAAGAAATTGACTTCATAGCTAGAATGTCAGCATTGGCTTTCACCTAGAATTTAGTGCTAAAGAGCCAACAGATTTAACATTACCAAATTCACCATCCAATGTATTAAAAAAAACAAAGGTTTGCCCTTGGCATTAAATCTAGTTGAGTCTGACTCTGGGGGTGGTACTCATCTCCATTTCTAAGCCGAAGAACTGGTGTTATCCATAGACACCTCCTAGGTCATGTGGGTGGCATGACTGCATGGAGCGCCCATCGGAGCCATACCCATTGATCTACTCACATTTGCATATTTTCAAACTGTTTGCAGAAGCTGGTGGTAATAACGGGAGCTTATCTTGTCATGCGGATTTGAAATGCCGACCTTCTGGTCAACAAGTTCAGAAACTCAGTGGTTTAACCCACTGCACCTATGCGGCCTCCATCCAATGTATAGTTCTGGCTTTGTACAAAACTACTTCTCACTTTGTGTGCATTTATATTGTAGAGCTAATATAATTTGACACCACCTTAACTGTTATGGCTCAATGCTATGGAATTGTGAGAGTTGTAAATTGATGACACTCCCATGACTCCATAGCCTTGAGCCATGGCAATTGAAGTGGTCTCAAACTGCATTAATTATTAATTAAACCACAGGATAACTTGGAAGGAGGCAATCTTCTCTGCATCCAGATGGTATTCCTGCATTCTATATTTTACAAGATAGGAATTCCTCATCTGCTCCAAGAAACTGGATTTTTAATCTCTCAAATCTGAAACATTTGCTATGATCCATAGTGGAGTCAATACACTAGGAAAGGGAAGGATCAGAAAATTAAATCATAAGGGAAGGAAAGAGGGGGAGAGATGACTTTTGGGCAGGATTTCTGAGAAATCAGGTTTTTAAAAAAAAAAATCCTTGCAGTCATTTCCTTCTTTTCACAGTTCAGAAGAGGAACAGTCAAATAATGTATTGTCAAAGGCTTTCATGGCTGGAATCACTGGGTTGTTGTAAGTTTTTTGGGCTTTTTGACCATGTTCCAGAAGCATTCTCTCCTGATGCTTCTCCTACATCTATGGCAGGCATCCTTGGAGGTTGTGAGGTCTGTTGGAAACTAGGAAAATCGTAACAGTAAATAAAGAACAGCATTCAAAAGCAGGGGAACTCCAGACAAGAAACTATCAGGGACAGCTAATCACCTCGCCCCAAGCAGTAAGAAGCTACAACTTGAAAACTGCTAGGCCATTAAATGCTAATCAAAGAGGTCAATTGAAACATTCACACCTACCTCAAACAGACAAGAGTTCTTTCTCCTACCCTGGACATTCCATAGATATATCAACCCCATTTTCTTAGTTTCCAAAAGACCTCGTTACCTCTGAGGATACCTGCCATAGATGCAGACAAAACGTGAGGAGGGAATGCTTCTGGAACATGGCCATACAGCCCGAAAACTTACAACAACCCAGTCAGATAATAAATCATCTTTATTATGACAAGGTTTTTATTTTAATAATGTAATGTTATAGATTTCTTTAAAGTTTGTTAACTTTTTAAATGTTTATTGATTTACTACTTACTTTCCCATTTCAAAGCTAGAGGTACTGGACCAGAAGCTGTAGGCAAAGTATTAGAGACATTCAGCCATCCCCTGGAAGGGTTACTTTTGGAATTCATAATGGCCATGTGGTGGGAGCAATCATCCAAACAAGTCATTTTTTTCTGAGCTCTGACCAGAACTTGGCTTATTGCATGACTTAAATAGGTTATGACACTGACACTCAGGTTCCCTAGTGAAATGCAATAATGTTGGCTGATGTAGCTGATGTGGCTTGATTTCTGTTTCCCTTGAAAATATCAATACCTTCACAGGGTTATATGATACATTAATATTTTCCCTTACTGGAAAAGATGCAAAGGGAAAGAGGGAGAATATTAAATGGCAAACAAAGTAGAAGGGAGGCACAAACAAGTAACAGGAAGCATTGGACTTAGAACAAGCCCTGTCTTGTTTTTCTCTCCAGGTGTGGCCATTCTACTAGATGCTGCAATAAGAACCGGAGTGACCCAGGATTAGAAGAACACAAGACTCCTTTGCTGCAGTGTGACAATGGCAAGCTGAGTTGGCAAACACAACGCAGTGATGAGCGTGTTAATCACAAAGCAGAAGCCCCAGCCAAGGAGTCCTGCCCTGGAAACCGATGCAAGGAAGAAAAAGATTATTTACACTTGAGATCTATATCAAGGTGAATGACATCTTACAATGTCTGGTCATGGGAAGGTGACAAAGAAAGACAAGATATCAACTGAGGGATATAATTGAATGCAATGTCTATCCCCTGCACAATACTAAAATGAGAGCTTAGAGAAATGGGGCTGGCTGATGGCCTGGAAAGGGAGACTGTAGCCCTTGCAACCATTTTAAAGCTATGCCCAAAACTGGAAAAGTGAACTTGTGTGTGATACACGGTTGCCAGGTGAAATAAGAAACAAGACTCATGCTCTTGTAATGGTTGTGTAAGAGACAGAATTTTGACATTTAATGTCTTTTACGCAAGCGTGGTTGTTTTTGTTTTTGTGTGCCTTCAAGAAGTCACCTTAAGTTTTTTCTTGGCAAGATCTATGGCAAGTTGAGGAAGAAAAACCAAGGGCCCAATTTAATTGCAAGATCTTGAGGAATTCTTTGTGAGGAATGACAAAATCACCATGGGGCACGTCTCCCAGATGGGCATGCTCCGAAGTCTGAAAGTGCGTGCCTAAGGGACATTTTCCCCAAATGGGCCAACTCCGAGGTTTGAGGAAACATCCATTGTTATTTTCCATGCAAGTGCTATCTGTTAAGTCCTTTTGTTTAGGGATTACTAGCCCAGGAAGTTCCTGAGCCTTGGCGGGCTGAGGTCACGAAAAGATGGCATTTCATATTTCATATAGGAACACAGGCAAGGGGAAAACATATAGGGAATACATTCACATTGGAAGGAGATAGAAACCATACCATCTCATATCAGCCCATCCCACCCACCAGAGTCCATTAGGAGTCATAAATCATGAGAAAAGTCCATGGGGTTTGGAAAGGAAAAGCTTCCAAAAAGTTCCTGAAAAGTCCTTCAAAAGTAGGCAAAGTTCATAAAGGTTCGAGAGAGTCCATAAGCGTTGAAGGGGGAATGAATGGGTGAGTCCATGTGATTCACACTGGTGATCGGTGCAGATGCAGGGAGTTGGGGGTCTTCCTTATAAAAGAAGGAAACTACAATTCCCGTCTCGCCATGGGGCCAGAGTGGCCTGCTCGCTTCCCAGGGGTCCCACAGGGTGACCACAGCAAGCTCCCCAGGTCATGGGCTTCTGGACGTTCACAGGACAGCGGCAGCAGGATTGGTTGATACAGCGAGGAGCCATGGATGACAATCAGCTGGTCTCCATTTAAACTTTTATTTCTTTATGATCAAAACCAGGTTATTCCCAGGGCGTAGGGGCCCAAAGAGCAAAAGCGAGATAGCAGTTAGTATTATAATTAATCTAGGAAAAATATGGCACCAAAATGGAGTCGATCCATTGACCCTCGGATACAGAGGCCTCATGGGTCTCTGTATCCATGGTTCAGGGGAATGCAGTTTTGGCCTCCCTGGGACGCTGTAAGAGCATCCCGGGCAAGCTGGCAGTGATCTGCAGCTCGGGAAAGGAAAAGTTTGTGCTTTGAGAGACAATAAAGGACACAATGTATAACTATAGAGGGAAAAGTTACAATTAAATGATTCTTTATTAAGGGATTTGTTACAATGTTAGAGTCATGGGAAGATAGCAAAGTAGGGAAAGATTGCTTGTTGAAGCTGCTGCTGTAGCCACACTCCCATTGATGCTGGCCCAATCCAGGAACTGCAGAACTCCCTGCTGCAGGTCAGATCAGCTTGAACGCAGGGGGCTTTCCATTGTACGTTATTACATCTACACTGTAAAATTAATGCAGTTTGCCACCAATTTAACTACTATGGCTCAATGCAGTGGTAGTTTAATTGCATTAAGCCATTGAGTTTGATAAGACAAGAGCGCTATTTGACTGACATAGTTAAAGTGCTTATAAAACAACAAGACCCAGGATTCTATAGCATTGAGTCAAGGCAGTTACAGTGGTGTCAAATTGCATGAATTCTTTAGTTTAGATGCACCCTTTGACTCTCAAAAATGAAGAACCACTTTAACTCAATGTTATGGAATCCTGGAGCTGCAGTTTGATCTTTTGGCAGAAAAGGCAAAACAACTTATAAAATTTTAAATCTCATGATTCCATAGCATTACGTCAAACTGGTGTCAAACTGCATTAATTCTGCAGCGTAGATGCACTCTGTTTTTCAGCGCCAACAGAAAATACTGGAGAGGTTTGGGAGAAATACACTCAGACATTTGGGAGTTGCAGTAGCTCCTACAATCAAAGAGCATTCCGAACTGTCCCAACAATGGAATTCAACCAAACTTGGCATGCAGAACTCCCAGACCAACAGAAAATAATGGAGAGGTTTGGTTAAAATACACTCAGACATGTGGGAGTTGTAGTAACTCCTGCAATCAAAGAGCTTTCTGAATTCCCCAACAATGGAAAACTTGGCATGCAAGTTTTCCATTGGGGGAGACAGGGGGAGACAGAAAGAATGCAGTCTGATTCCACCGAGAGACTGATTCCACTGAGAGGGAGGCCTCCTCCTTGGTGGGCCAGATACATGTCCTCAGTGAGCCACATGTGGCCTCCAGGCCGTAGTTTGAGGATCCCTGATCCAGCCTATAAGAGGGCTTCCCGAGGCAGTTGCACTTTGTTGAGAACTATGGCCAAGATTCTAATCATTTGGGGGAGTCTAAAGTTCCTCCTGATGGCATGCTGCCATACCTCCTTCTCCCTGAACTGCGAACTCACCTTCCTTCTGTGACCTCATTGCCTTTAATTAGCCATTTAGTGGCCAAGGAAGGGCAGGGGCAGCCAAGGAGTATCCAGCTATCATGTTGCTACATCCAGATGCATGATGATAAAAGCATTTTCCAAGATCTCATTGAGTTCTCCAAAAGCAATTGACAATGACATTGCTGTCTTACATTCTGCTGTAGAAACATAGTCAGGTGCATCTTGGCTGCCCCTTGTCTTTTCCCAGCCACTAAATGGAAATATTGGATGTGCAACAGGAGAAAGGTGGTAACTGCACAAAATAGGTAGTGAATAATATATATCTTCCGCAATGACCAGAAAAGGATACATACAGATGCAATTCAATTATGCCTGCAGGATCCCAACCATTCAACATGTAAGCCGCCTTGAGTCGCCTTCGGGCTGAGAAAGGCGGGATAGAAATACTGCAAATAAATAAATAAATAAATAAATAAAAATTTGTCAGCTGTGTTGAGTTCTTATACTTTTTGCTGCTGGTTTGTTTCTCAACACCCCCGCCCCCCACCCCCCGCCCTCCGCCAGCCCAGCTTTTTATCTCTGTCACTTGGAAGCACTGTAGAGTCTAAGGTGGACAATAAACCTGTTTTAAGAACTATAAATATACATATATACTAGTGCATTAAGTATAAATTCCTTGTTGTGCTATAGAACTGGCCTTTCAATTGCAGCTTACAAGACATGGGATTTCCTTCCAAGGGAAACCAAACTGTCCTCTCTCATTCCACCAAAAAAGAATTCATGCAAGCAGATCTTTAGCCATTGACAATCTGATGAGGAAGGTTGTTTTAATGGATGTTGTACTATCTACGATGGGCTTTCAATTTCAACTCCGAGATCTTGGTAGAAAGAAGTGATATAACTGCCTTATCTCACCACTCCTTTATGCCATGTTATTCCATTTGAAATCCATTCTAACCAGTCTTGTGAGGGTACCTACTTATCAATGCTATTGCAGTGTTTCCCAACCAGTGTGCCGTGAGCGATCATCAGGTGTGCCGTGGGAAATTGGCACTCTCCCCCCTCCTAGCAGCCCCCTCACAGGTTTCCAAGAAACAAATTGAGCCTCTCTGCTTGGAAATGTGTTTTTAAAAACTATTTTACTGGATTTTTTGAGAGTTGCCTCCCCCTCCCCAAGGAACTGTTTATAACAGCTTCATGACATCCATAGTTAACTGGAAGCAAGTTTCACTCAGGGTGAAATTTCACAAAGGTCTGGAGAACAAGCTCTATGAGGAGCGGCTTGAAGAGCTGGGCATGTTTAGCCTGAAGAAGAGAAGGCTGAGAGAAGACATGTTAGCCATGTATAAATATGTGAGAGGAAGTCATATATATGTTGTGTTCATCGAAACAGGCCCAAGTTTCACACTGACAGTATAACTACATTTAAAAACATATTAACTATATGTATTACTGTGTTAGAGTGTAATTCGGACTCTAACACTACACTAATTTACAGTGTTGCTAAGTTATGTGCTGCTGCTCTTAAAATCAGACGGAGGATGATTGACACTGTAAGGCAACACCCTGCTGGGAATGCAGCTAGAGCAGCACGTTACAGCTGAAATGCTACTAGACTCGCAATGTCCCTCCCTTCCCCTTTAGTGCCCACCACCAGTGTTTTCGACCTCTCTCATCAATCTCTCCCCTCCCCCTTCAGTTCCATACCTGTTACAATATCCTGTCTTTTAAAATATATTTTATACTGATGTCTAATCTAATTTTAAATAACTGCTTACTGGGGAGTTGTCCTTCCCTTCTCAGGGCGCTTGTGCCCGCTTTGTGCTGGTCAGTGACCGTAATAAAGTTTTGTTGTTGTTGTTGAGTGTAATTTTGTGTCATTTTGGTTGGTGGTGCGCCCCAGGATTTTGTAAATGTAAAAAATGTGCCGCGGCTCAAAAAAGGTTGAAAAACACTGCTCTATTGTACCCCTTTCCACTTGGGCTTTAGGAGCGTCCTTTGCATATTTTTTGTCCATATTAATAGCACCTCCTGCACCCTGCTCTATTTTTCAGAAAGCTTACCACACATACACTAAATGGATCATTTATGAACGAAATCACTATGAGATATCTGCACCTGAACGGGTTTGTGAATTGTGGCAGGAAAAAGGGATTATAAACAGATAATTTCCAGTGAACGTACATTTTCAATTACCCTGTAATGGAATAATACCTTGACAGCAATAATGTTATGTAAAGGCAAAAGTGGGACTAATGTATCACCATGACAGTATCACAACATGGTGTGGTAATACCCTAAGTCAAATAATTAAATAAAATACAACCAACTAGACAGGTTTCTTCTTCTATAATTTCAACATTATTAATAGTTTCCCATGCTTGTGTCACTCTGCCTATTAAAATATAAACCAAGAACACTTGGGGAAAAGTCAGCCCTGGGAATTCCCCTTTTGTCTATAATCCACAAAGTTCAAAAAAGTTCAAAAAAACTTGATAAATTACAGGTCCTCATGAAGTAACTTGCTCGTCTAATTGAGAAAGGAGATTTGAATCTAATTCATAATAAGAACATAAGAACATAAGAAGAGCCATGCTGAATCGGGCCTCAGCCCATCTAGTCCAGCATTCTGTGTCACACAGTGGCCCACTAGTTGTACACAGGGATCTCTAGCAGAAAGGAGGGCAAAACCCTCACCTGCTCCTGACCCCCCACAACCAGTACCCGGGGAAAATCCTGCCTGCCTCCATCAACACAGAGGTGGCACTTGGATGTCCATTTCAGTAACTACTGATTCCCTTGGTATCCATGAATCTGTCTAATCCTGCCTTGAAGCTGTCCAGGCTGACAGCTGTCACAACCTCCTCTGGAAGTGAGTTCCATAACCCAATGACCCTCTGGGTGAAGAAATATTTCCCTTTATTAGTCCTAACTTTCCTACCTTGGAGCCTTAGGGAGTGCCCCCTAGTCCTAGTGTTGTGTGACAGAGAAAATATTTTTCTTTATTCACCTTTTCTATCCCATGCATGATTTTATACACTTCGAACAAGTCACCTCTTAAACGCCGTCTTTCAAGGCTGAAAAGACGGCGTTCATAAGGGAGCTGCTCCATCCCTTGGATCATTTTTGTTGCCCTTCTTTGTACCTTTTCCAGTTCCGTTATATCCTTCTTGAGGTGCGGTGACCAGAATTGTACACAGTACTCCAGATGTGGCCTCACCATAGATTTGTAGAGAGGCAATACAACATTTGCCGACCTATTTTCGATTCCCTTCCTGATCATGCCAAGCATAGAATTTGCTTTTTTCACTGCTGCAGCGCACTGGGTTGACATCTTCATTGAGCTGTCCACCAAAACCCCAAGATCCCTTTCCTGGTTTGTCTCAGAAAGCTTTGATCCCATCAGTTGATAAGTGTATTTGGGGTTCGACTTCCGGTTTGGGAAGGGAAGATGGTGGACGCGTAAGAGCGAGCTCCGAGGAGCAACGCTAGATAGCTAGACTGGGGAAATACAACCGCAAACCCGGCTAGCGCTTGAAGCAGGGAGCGCTGCCCAAGCACCAAGGGTGAGTTGTGGTTGGCAGAAGAGGGGTTCAGGTGCCCGCACAGGGCCGGATAACCCGCCAACCTCCCACCGCTGGGAGCCTAGAGTCGGCTACTAACGGAGGTGTGCGCAACCCTTCGGGGGGAGACACCACAGCACCACCCCTTCCCCAGCATCCTCAAGAAGCAAGGGAAAGGAAATTGGCGTTGACAGGGTATCAAACAAAAATTGAGGAATCTCATAAGAAGAAGAAAAGCTTGCCTTTGGGAGGTCTCCCGGGTGCCAAGAAATCCAAAGAGTCAAGAGGGGCCATACAGCTTTAAGAAACTGAACCAAGAACGCAAGGCGGACGCCAGGCTCGAACCAGGTGAAAGCTTTCAGGGCCGCTTTCTGGGCCGCCGAGGCAAGGAGGAAAGGAAGCGGCGCGTTTGTGGAGGCGGAGGCGGAGGCGGAGACGACGGACCCGGGGCCGGCCGCGGTGGTCTCCGGAGTGAATTGAAGGAGACACCTCAACAAGAAAAAAGCGCCTTACTTAGGAGCGAAGCGCCGCGAAGCCAAGGACGGCAAGAGTCAGGACGTAGGAGAGGATCTTTCGGGTCAGAAGCCGGGCAGGTAATCGAAGGGAGATTAAGAGACTTGGAGAGTGAAAGCGGGGATACGAAGGAGCGACGCTCTGAGACGGAGACTTTAATAAAGGAGTAAAGAAATAAGGTGACTGAAGAGGTACCAGAGGGAATTCCCAAGAGGGGGGAGCAATCAACCACTATTGTCTAAAAGTGACTCCCTGACAAACAAGACTGTTCTGAAAGGGAAGGCCTAGGGAAATGGCTAGAAAAAAAACTGACAGAGAACTTAGAAACCTAATGGGTCCACTGGGTCCTCCGGGCCGAAGAGATTCTTTTCAGGATGAGATTCAAATTAAGGATCAGCTCAAAGAATTGATTTACGAAATGAAAAAGCTGCATGAAACAGTTGAAAAAGGAGCCGATGAAAGGAAACAAATTAAGGATGGAATTATGGATCTGAGGAAGGATATGTCCACCATGAGAAAAGAAGTAGTCGCCCTGTACGAAAAGGTAGACCTTGTGCAAAGGAGGGAGGAGGATACAAGGAGGATGATGCTAACGGACCAAAAAAGAATAAACGAGCTGGATAGAGTCCAAGGAGATCTGGACAGGAAAAACCTACAGCTGAAGCTTTTCCAGAAGGAATTTCAACTTAGGATGCGGGGTGTGCCAGAGGCGACAAAGGAAACCTATGATGAAACCATGAAAATAGGCAAAGAAATTATAGCAAAGATTCTTGAAAAGCAAGAAACTTATATTGAAGAAAAAATGGACAAAGCCTTCAGAATTCACACGGCGTTCTCAAGGAGAAATAAATCAGACCGAGACATCTTGATACAATTCAACTCAACTAAAATCAAAGAAGAAGTGTTAAGGAAACAAAGCATCGCTCCTTGCAATTACAAAGGGAAAAAAATTATCATTTTGAAAGAGATCCCAAGCTCAATTTTGGAAAACAGAAAAAATTATTATTTTCTTACAGACCTACTTAAACAAAAGGATATTAGGTTCCGCTGGGAAAAGATCGAAGGGATCCAATTCATGTGGAGAAATGAAAGACACTGGATAAACTCCCGGGAAAAAGCAGAAGAATTCTACAAAAAATGGGAGCACATCCTTACAAAAAAAGAAAAAGCCCATCCACCCAAGAAAAAGGAAATAAAAAATCCAGAGTTAAGAGAATCTAGAACAAGTCCAAAGGGGCAAAGGGCCCCCCCAAAAAATGGATCTAAAATGGAGAGAGTAAATACCCCTAACCAACGGGAGGATGCCCAAACACAGGACGAGGCCTCAAATGACGAGGGATCAGAAGAGGAGGAGGAAGAGGAAGGAGAACAGGACTCAGAGACAAACTTCAAAGAGGGAAACAGCCTACCCGAGGAAGAAGAAATCTAGTTAACCCATGGAGGTAAAATGTTTCTCTCTAAATTTAAATGGGATTAACATACCGGAGAAAAGGAAAAAAACTTTTGCTTTTCTAAAAAAGCAAAAAGCAGCTATTATTGCACTCCAGGAAACCCACGTTAAAACAAGCAGATCAGACCTTCTTGAAAATAAATCCCTGGGAATCCTCTTTTCGTCCTCACTGGAAAAAAAAACAAAGAGGAGTAGCTCTCTATATAAAACAGGAGCTGACACCTAATTTTGAGTTTAAAGACAAAGAGGGCAGATACATTGCGGCATCTGCCAACTTCAGGGGGAAAAAAATTTTGGTTGTTAATATATATGCCCCAAACGGGGCAAAAGGGAATTTCTTTGTGGAGCTAAACAAAAAGATGGCTGAGATCGAATGTGATGGAAACATATTGATGGGGGACTTTAATGGGATTGTAAATAATAAGTTGGACAAGAATTATAACAATCCAAAAAACAATGCAATTACAAAAATACTCCCAAAATCTTTCTTTGAATTAATTGGTAATTTTAATTTAGTTGACACCTGGAGGTTCCACAAAAATGACCAAAAAGATTTCACCTTCTTCTCCGGGAGAAGGAAAACATGGTCAAGAATTGACATGCTGTGGACCTCAAAAGACCTCATCTCGAAAAGCTTTAATGTAAAAATACACCCGAGAGTGATATCGGACCACGCCCCGATTGAAATTTCTATAAAACTATGTAATAAACAACCCTCATGGAGACTAGGGGAGTGGCTATTAAGAACGGAAGCCCAAATAGAGAACAATAAAAAAATCTTACAAGATTTCTTTGAACTAAATGACTTGCCTGATATGGGAATTGTGAACCTGTGGGATTCAAGTAAGGCGGTCATGCGGGGGCACTTTATGGTCCAAGCAAATTACCAGAGAAAACAAAAAAATAAAGAACTAACCGCCCTTCAGGAAGAACTAGGGAAGACGGAAGACCAACTGAAAATAAATCCCAAAAATAAGAAGCTAGAAATAAAAAACCAACTATTAAGAAAACAATTGAACTTACTGAATATGGAGCAAAATGAAATTAGACTAAAGTATTTAAAACAAAAACACTTTGAAAACGCGAATAAACCGGGAAAATGGCTGGCGTATCAATTCAAATCGAAAAAGCAGAATACCCTTATTAACAAAATAAAAGCAGACGGGAAAGATTTGACGTCAGATAAAGAGATCTTGAAGGAGTTTTGGAAATTTTATCAAGAATTATTCAGATCAAAAAGATTAAATAAAGAGAAGATACAAGAATATATAAGCCAGCAGACACTAGAAAAAATAAGTGAGAAAGACAGGGAACTGCTAAATAATCCCATTACAGAAAAGGAAATTGAAAAAGCGATAAATTCTCTCAAGCCAGGGAAAGCCCCGGGCCCCGACGGCTTCACCGACATATATTATAAAAGATTAAAACAAGAATTAATCCCTTACCTAAAAAGACTTTTGAATCACGCCCTAACAGGCCAGATTCCCGAAACGTGGAAAACAGCAAATATTATAGTTTTTCCAAAAGAAGGCAAAGATCCGGAATTGATCGAAAACTATAGACCTATATCACTTCTAAATATAGATTACAAAATATTTACCAACATATTAGCAGCAAGGCTCAAGGTTTTCTTAAATAGTTGGATAGGTACAAATCAGACGGGCTTTCTCCCCAAAAGATACATGAAAAATAATATTAGAAATATTATTAACATTCTCGAATATTTGGACAAAAAGATAGGGAAAAAACCAGCATTATTATTTCTAGATGCGGAGAAAGCCTTCGACCAGATCAGTTGGGACACAATAGAAATATTGATAAGAGAGCTAGATCTGGGATTTTATTTCACAGCAGCCATCAATGGTATATACAATTCCCAAAAGGCATCGATAATAGCTAACGGACAGAAATCGGGACTTATTGAAATAGAACGGGGGACGAGACAGGGGTGCCCACTCTCCCCACTGATATTTAATTTAGTCCTGGAAGTTCTACTAAAAAATATCCAAAATAACCCGGAACTTAAAGGCTTAAAAGATGGGAAAGACTCGCACAAAGTATTTGCTTTTGCAGATGACATAGTCTGCATCATTGAAAATCCCTTAGAGAATTTAGCAAATTGGATACAGGAGATAGAGAAATTTGGAGATATATCGGGCTTTAAATTAAACAAGAAGAAATCGAAAATACTTACAAAAAATATACAAGAGAAAGAAAGGGAAGAAATTCAAGGTAAATTTGGTATGGAGGTCGTAAAAAAAATTAAATATTTAGGTATAAATATTACTTCAAATAACACCCAACTAACTAAAAATAATTATGAAAAAGTGTGGAAGGAGATAAAAAGAGATTTAGGTAGATGGGAAAATATCAATCTTTCACTTCTGGGAAGAATATCCACAATAAAAATGAAAGTTTTCCCCAGGATAAACTTTTTATTTCAAATGTTACCGGTTCTGAAAAATGACCTCATCCTAAGAAAGTGGCAATCGGAACTTGCCAAGTATATCTGGCAAGGACGGAAAGCCAGAATTAAGCTAAAATACCTAACAGAGAGAACTTGTAATGGAGGCTTCGGGATGCCACACCTAAGTAAATATTTCGAAGCAAATTGCTTAGAAGCTATTAGAGACTGGATCAAATTAGAAAAGAAAAGCCAATTGAACTTAGAAGGGTTTGGGAATAAATTTGGGTGGCACGTCTATCTGATATATGATAAAATTCTTCAGGATAAGAATTTTAAAAATCACATCCTCAGGGCAGCTCTATATAAAGTCTGGGCCAAATATAAAAAAATTTGGTATAATAAGATCCCGACTTGGACCTCCCCGTTAGAGGCATTTCAGTTGATCAAACCAGAACATTATAACTGGCCCAAATATAAAGACCTCCTGAAAAAGGAGGGCCTAAATCTGGTCTTAAAAGAACAGAGTGAGCTGCCCTCGTACGACCTTAATTGGTTTCAATATAATCAATTAAAAAAAAGATATATGATGGATAAGATGATTGGCTGGGAATGGCTACCGACTAAAGTAGAAAAAATTTGGTTAGTGTCGGAAAGAAAAACCGTGAGCTTATTATAAAATTTTATTATGGAAAAGGACTCTAATGAAAAGCCTTTAAAGGAGTATATGCTAAAATGGGAAGCAAATCTAGGCCATCCCATCCCACTGGAGGAATGGGAAAAAATTTGGAAAAAAAAACAAAAATATACCTACGCATATAATTTAAGAGAAAATATGTTCAAGATAATTTATAGGTGGTATATAACGCCCTGTCAATTGGCGAAAATTAATAAGACCAATAATGATTTATGTTGGAAATGTAAGCAAGAACGGGGTACATTTTACCATATGATTTGGTCATGTAAATTTGTTAAGCAATATTGGAGTATGATTTTTAAAGCTATCCAAGAAATTATTTCGACAAAGTTCGAAAAGAAACCGGAATTTTTTCTTTTAAACATTACAGGCCTGGAAAAAAATCATAACCAGGAAAGACTTTTGACATTTCTAACGACATCCGCAAGGATAACTCTAGCTAGGTACTGGAAAAGCCCGGATATCCCCGATGAAGAAGAATGGCTGTTAAAAACAATAGAAATTGCCGAAATGGATAAACTTACGTACTTGCTCAGGGTCGGATCAACGAACCGCTTTGAACAGACTTGGTCTCCCTTGTTAAGATATATTAAGGAAAAGAAACAGATTAATTTAAAAGGATTTAAGATTTAATACCCGTAAGAGGAGACCGAAATATGTAATTTAAGATATAGGTCTTCTATATGAGATGTGAAGCCAACATGTGTTTTTATCTGTATTGTTTAAATGTACCTACCCCCCTCTTCCCTGCCTTCCATATCCATCTCCCCTTTCCCCCTACCTACCCCCCCCCCCGCACCCTGGTATTACCCTTACGGGCGCTACTCGCCCGTTTTTCTTTTAATGTTTCTCTTGTTGTGGTTATCTGTATTGTTCGTTGTTCAATAAAGCATTTTAAAATTTTTTAAAAAAAGTGTATTTGGGGTTCTTTGCCCCGATGTGCATGACTTTACACTTGTTTAGGTTAAAATGCATTTGCCACTTTGTTGCCCATTTACTCAATTTCGAGAGATCTTTCTGGAGCTCTTTACAGTCAGTTTCATTTTTAACTACCCTGAACAGTTTAGTGTCATCTGCAAACTTTGCTACCTCACAATTTACTTCTACATCCAGATCATTTATGAATAAATTTAAAAGTAACAGTCCTAAAACTGAACCTTGGGGTACGCCACTTCTCACCTCTTTCCATCCAGAGAAGTGTCCATTTATTACCACCCTTTGTTTCCTACAGTTTAGCCAGGTTCCAATCCAGGACAAGACCTGTCCCCTGATTCCATGGCTGAAGAGCTTATTTAGGAGCCTTTGGTGAGGGACTTTGTCAAAAGCCTTTTGAAAGTCAAGGTAAACAATATCGACTGGGTCCCCTTTATCTATGTGTTTATTTACACCCTCAAAGAATTCTATCAAGTTAGTAAGACATGATTTGCCTTTGCAGAAACCATGTTGATTTTCCTTCAGCAATGCCTGTTCTTCTATGTGCTTAGTAATTTTTTCTTTAATAATGGTTTCCATCACTTTGCCTGGAACTGAGGTTAGACTAACTGGCCTATAATTTCCTGGATCACCCCTGGATCCTTTCTTGAAGATCGGAGTTACATTTGCCTCCCTCCAGTCTTCGGGTACAGTGCCTGATCTTAGAGAAAGGTTATATATTTTGGCTAGAATTTCAGCAATTTCACACTTGAGTTCCTTAAGAACTCTGGGGTGGATGCCATCTGGCCCTGGTGATTTGTTGACATTTAGTTTAGTAAGGCATGTGAGAACATTTTCCTTGTTTATCTCTATCTGGTTTAATTCATTTAATTCCCTCCCTGAAAAAACTGACTCAGCTGCAGGCATATGTTGTCTGTCCTCCTGTGTGAAAACGGAGGCAAAGAAGTCATTTAGCCGCTCAGCAATCTCCTTGTCTTCACTTTTTGTCCCTTTCTTACCATTTTTCGTCAAGTGGCCCAACTGCTTTTCTAGTTGGGTTTCTGCTTCTGATGTACTTAAAGAAGTTTTTGCTATTTTTTTAATGTTCTTAGCTATATGTGCCTCAAAATCTCTCTTGGCTTTCCTGACGGTTGCTTTGCATTTAGTTTGCCAGAGCTTGTGTTCCTTTCTGTTCTCCTCAGTAGGAAGAGCCTTCCATTTCTTAAATGAGTTTTTCTTCTTTCCAATCACATCTTTTACTTCATTTGTAAGCCATACCGATGTCCTCTTGGACTTTCCCAGCCTCTTTCTTATTTTAGGAATGCATTTTAGTTCGGCTTGTTTTAAAGTATTTTTAAACAGTTTCCAAGCATTTTGGAGGGATTTGATTTTTTTTACTGTTCCTTTTAGTTTGTTCTTTACTATTTTTCTCATTTTGGTGAAATTCCCATTGTGAAAATTTAAGGTCTCTGTGTTAGTTTTCACTGACAGTTTGCTATCCAAACTTAAGTTGAAGGTTATTGTGTTGTGGTCACTGGTACCTATGGGCTCAGTTACAAGGACATCTTGAACGAGATCTTGTTCATTAGTTAGCACCAAGTCCAGGATCCCCTTTCCCCTGGTTGGTTCCATGACCATCTGCTCAAGGGAATAATCAGCTAGCATGTCGAGGAACCTTGTCTCTCTTTCATGCGTAGAACAAGAATTTAGCCAATCTAAATGTTTACCAAAAAGCCAATGTTTACCAAATATGTTTTAACTTCACTTCTCAATAATATTATTTTGATATCCTGCCTTGGGACATAATTTGATAGAAATACCTAGTATGTTTTGGAGAGTTGAACTTCAATTAATACTGAATTTGCAAATTTAGAAAAGAAATGTTTCATATTGGATCCCGAATTATACATACACACCCAGGGCACATCCAGACAGCCTCTTTAACGCAGGAGTTCCCACAATTAAAAGGGGGCTGTCCAGAGGATGTCCTGGACAAACCTGAATTAATTCACCACAAACAATAGGTTTGTGGCAAATTTATTTGTTAGTGGGTTTATTCCACACCTTCTTGGAAGGCGTGGGATAAACCCACTACTTCAGGTGTCTGGACTGCAGTCAAGACACCGGAATACTGCAGTCCAGACAGTATTCCCATGGTTTCCTGGGCTAAATTAGCCTGGAAAACCATGAAAACCCCAACCCCCTCGCTCCCTCTCCCAAATTAAAGAACTTACCCAGCCTCCATTAGAAGGCTGCCAGAGCTTTCCTGGCATGTAGAAATGACACGCCAGGAGAAAGGGGGAGGGGGGAGGAGGAAAATTTCCCCTGCCCCCCTTCTCTTGATGCATAATTTCTATGTGCCAGGAGAGCGCCGCCAACCTACTAATGGAGGCCGGGTTCTTTTGATTTTTAAAGGGTCTTTGGGCCTTTTGGGGGGTTAGAGTGTTGAATGTTCTCCTGAAAGGTTCCGGGAGAACATCTGGACATCCACCCGAGAAAGAACTTGCTTTGGGGCAGGCCCGGATTACTCATAAGGCCACCCGAGGCCATGGCCTCGGGCAGCAGAATTGGGGGGGGGGGGGCGGCCGATTTGGACCCCCCAAAATAATTTTTTTAAAAAAAAAAAGTTTGATCTTTGGTGCTTCTGTGCCTGCGCGCAGGGCGCCATAGACTCTCAGAGGCAGTTCCGCTGCCTCTGCGAATCTATGGCGCCACCCTCCGCGCAGGCGCAGAAGCACCAATGATCGTCCCTCCCTTCTAAAGCTCTCCCTCCTAAACCCTCCCTCCCAAAGCCACGGCATGCCACCCGCCTCAGATTTCGCCACTTCTGAGGTGGCCGGCATGTCACGGCCCTGGGAGGGAGGGGCGAACCACGGGGGAGATGCTCCCTCATAGCTCGTCCCTTCCTCCCAAGGCCGCCCGCCTCAGAAGGGAGGGAGGGGTGAGCCGCGGGGAGGGAGGGGCGCGCCGCGGGGAGGCCCCGCCCTTGGGGCCACTGCCGCGCATGCACAGCATCAGCTCCGGGGGTGGGGCTTTCCTTCCTCCTCCTTCTCGTGCCGGCGGGGGGGCAGACCCAGGGAAGGGAGGGGGCGGGGAGTCCATGATCCGGGCCTGCTTTGGGGGGGGGGTGGATAGGGGCCCAGGAACATTCACATTTTTAAAATGCAAATGCTTCTGGGATAACGGGCTGTGTGGAAGCGCCCACAAATGAGAACATAATTAGATATATACACTGTATTGACATTCTTTAAGAAGTTTGTCTCCTTTGTCATTTGTTAATTTGTATTTTTGCAAACATGGTTAGAAGCTCAATGGAACTAGTGTAGTTTGTTTATATAGAACCTTGCCACATGAGGCATGGAGGCCTTCGTCTCGTCATTAAGAAGAGCACCACCGGCGCCGCTAGCCATGTGATGAGGTACATATGTTATTCCTTCCAGGACTGTGCACAGATTGACAAAGTCACTGAACAACAACAAAACCCTTCTCTAGTATTTGTTTTTAGCTTGAAAAATATCAGCCTTGGTTTTATAGAAATACTGTCTGGAAAACTTGGCTCGTGGCCAGTCATCGTAATTTGTGTTCAATCCTGTTTGATATCACTGTTTTCCCTGTCATATTTAATCCAACCAACCACTTCACTGTTGCAGTTGCTATTGTTATGTCTTCCTTCTTTCTGGATTAATTTTATTAATCAACAACTGGATAGGATGATATCATTACAACCCTTACTGAAACAGATTGGTAATGTGATGCTATTGAGAGTAATTAAGACTTAGATCAGTGCAGTCTAGATTAGTCACAATCCACCAATATTATGTGATCAGGGCTCACACAGTAAACTGCGACATAGTCATTGTGACTGATGTCATACAAATGGGATTTGGCTACATAAAGACATAATTGAAAGATAGTGATGGCATACGAAAGTCAAGATAAAAAGACAACATATGAGTAAGCAAGTCTTTTTTTTTACCAAGAGTGTGAAAAATTTCTTGGGAAGAAGAGACTTTTCAACATAGCCAAAATGGATCATTATTTTTAAAGAAATTCTAAATTTCAGTCAAATTTACACTGCGTGTCTTCTTTGCACAACACTTGTCTTCTGTGTAATAAAGTTTGTATTCAGAAGAATGACAAATTATGGCCTGTAAACACCTTCATACTGTTGTGCTGGGAAGGCAACATGGATACACCATTGCATGCATAAAACAGTAAAGATAACAATAGGTACAATTTTATTTGAGATTGTCTTGAAATGGGTTAGACAGATCGAAATTTAAAACATAAGGAAGCTGCAGGGCTTTTCGGAAATGATGGACCTCATTACATGTACTGTAAGTTCTGCACCGTTTCCACACACTTCTAAAACGGTTCATAGACAAAGCAACATGGACCTTATCATACGACGCAAAAGGACTTCTGCCTCTTGCCCATTCTGCTTTGTCTGTGAGCTCTCTCTAAAGTGTAGGGAAACAGGGAGGAACTGGAGCCGGTTAGGACTTCTTCACACATTTTATTATTTATTTATTTATTTCATATATGTGTACCCCACCCTTCTCACCCCCAAAGGGGGACTCAGGGTGGCTTCACAGCAAGCACTATTTGGTGCCATCACCAGAATCATTGTGTATCACTGCAGATCGCAGCAATCCTGGTGGTGCCCATGCAAGGGGCGAGGGGAGCTACTGTCCCACGCCCTGCTCTGTCCTAGCGCTCCTCCTGCCTCATAACACAGGAGGGAGAGAGCCTTCTTAAGCAGACTCAACCCATCTTTCCTAATGGAAAGACGGGGAGCCTCCTGTCAACTGCTGCCACCAATTTTGCAGTGGCAGCAGGGTGTTTGTGGCAGTTCAACCACAGAGCTGCCTCAGAAGTGATGGGAGCCATCGGGCTCCATGGTTGAAGTAAAAAAAAAACCAACAACGCATTGCCACCACCAAAGTTTGGACCATGTGAAGAGGTCCTTAAAAAGCATCTTCTGAGCTCCCAATGCACATGGAAATGAGAGAAAGCAGGGGGAAACACGTGGGATGGGATCTATCAAATTTGCTAATGTTGAATGACTTCAGCGACGTGGAGTAATGGGTGTTCATATGGGCCGTCTCCTACCAAGCATTGACATTTCTCACCCAAAATCTTGCTTCATGAACCTGGAATGGTAATATTTTAAAATTAATGTAATCATTAGGAATACCTGAATTTCAAGATATCACCACTTTGTTTTTCTTGTCATTTCTCCTTCGTAGCAATCTTGGCTTTCAAAATTGTGCTACTGCTAGCTTTTAAACTTTGTTTTCCCTTTTCTTTAACCAATTGCAGTAAGTTCTAGTGCCTAGTAGGTTTGGACCTCCGTAATTGAGAAGTAAGGAGATTGAGAGGGAAAGGAAAGGAGCCCAAAGAAAGAAATGGTGTCTCCTTGAGAGTAAGGAGATTGGGAGGAAAGGAGAGGAGCCCAGAGAAGGGGTGACTATCTTAAGAATGATGCCTTCTGTCTCCTCTAAGTGGATGGTTGACCTAGAGGCGGGAGGAAGTGATTTTGTGTGTTGGGAGTAAGCAAATTCTCCATCTTCTTTAAAGACAGAATCCCATGCAAAGAAGACAATTCTACATGTAAAGAAAACAATTTCCCCCTTTTCTCCCAGTTCTGTCGGATGAAGTCTTGTATCTGAATGGGAGCCAGCATGGTGTAGAGATCTGAGCATTGGACTACAACTCTGGAAACAAGAGCTCAAATCCTTGCTTAGTCATGAAACTCAGTGGGTTACCTTGTTTATATCCTAGTGTTGTGCATTATACTTGAATGTGAATAGATATTTTTATATCGAAGTCTTCTGACTCAGTGTTTTTGCGTTACCTTGAGCTCAGCCTCAGAAAAAAATAACCCCAAACTATTTAACCCGTGATAGGGTGACCGGCCTTGGTGTCATCAAAGGCCAGAAATGACTTAAAAGCATGCAACAACAACAATTTAATTGGCATACCTGTATATATGACAAGAGATGCCAGTATAGAATTGATTGCAATTCTGTTCTTTAAATCGGCTTTTCATGATAAAAGATAGGTGTATTAGCCAGGCAGAAATGCATGTAGGTAAACACCTGGCAGATCAGCATTACAAGTAGAGTTATCAAGTTATCAAATTGAAACCAGCCTAACAGAAACTCCACCCACTAACACACTGTAGCAAAAGTATAATGAGTATCACATGAAATGAATTGATTTATTGCTCTGTGATCCTAAGGACAGGATTTTGAAAGACCAAAATCATATGTGCATTTTCAAAAGCTTTAATAGCCACTTCACTGCCTTTCTGGCTTGGTTATCCTGCATTGACATGTTTCCCAAAATATAATCCTTTAGGGCAGGCATGTAGCCAGGGGGGGGCTAAGGGGGCTTCAGCCCCCCTCCTCGAAATTCTCAGGGTGGTCCGCAAAAGGCCTTACTGGTACATTATTTAAACTGTTATGTTTATTCATATCATGATCTGATCACCATGCTCATTATATCCCACATTAATGGGGTTATTGGGATAACAATACAAAAGGTTTGCTAGGGTAGACCCTCTTCCACCCAGTCTCAGCCCCCCGAAACAAACTCAGCCCCGAAACAAAAATCCTGGCCATGGCCCTGCTTTAGGGGCAAAACATGGAACTAACATATAGTAAATTGAAAAAGGTATCTATAACATTTTGCTTTTGGAGAACAAGATATTATGTAATTTAAAAATAATATACTAAATAATATTTTGTGCTAAGAAGGCCATCCTGGAAATTGAATTGCACTTTTAAAATAATAATAATAATAAAGTAACTGGGTAAAAAAACACAAAAAATACAACTTATTATTTTTTATTTTTTTAAAAATTTTATTAGGTTTTCTTAATACAGAAAAAGAAAAAACTAGGGAAAAGCAAGGAAAGGGTTAGAATTGAGTGGGGGGTGGGGTATAGGGTTGAGGGGAAGAGGGGGGCAGGGAAAAGTTAAAAACAGCATGAAAGATATACAATGTGCCCAAAAGAAAAGTTTTGGGAGTGAAAAGACAAATCTGTTCATATCCATTTCCATTAATGCGACCTGTTCATATACATTCTGAACAGCTATTTCTTCCCATTAATTCACTCTTCCTTTTGAGCGAATTCATATAGTTCTAACAAAGGGGGGGGGGGGGGGAGAGAGAGAAACATAGTTTACTACCCCATAGCTGATATTTCCCTCCCCTCTTTCTACATCATATTTAAGTCTAGCTTCCATATCTTTTTACAATAATCATGGAGGGGGGACCAATCCCATTTGGAATTTGCCCCTTCTTTGCTATTTTTCTTTCCCTTTAACCTTTCAGTTAGTAGCTCCATTTGGTAAGTATCATTACTTTGTTTAGCCATTCTTCCTTAGAAGGAGAGTCATTGGATTTCCAATATTTGGCAAAAGCCAACTTGGCAGCAGTGGTCAGCAGTATGAATAGTTTCCTTTCTTTTGGGGTGTATTCTATATCCACAATACCTAAGAGAAAGCTTTCTGGTTTTAGTATAATCTTTTTTAAATGATTTTTTCCATCTCTTTCTGAATCATCGTCCAGTAGGCCTTGGCTCTCTGGTAGAGCCACCATAGGTGGAAGAATGTGCCGGTTGCAACACCAGCAATTCGGTTTTATTTTTTTGTAGATCTTTGCCAGTTTAACTGGTGTCAAGTACCAGCGATACAACAACTTTAACCAATTATTGTTTTAAAAATAATAAGTTTAAAGTTAAAATTGGTTAAACTTATTATTTTTAAAACAATAATGAAATAATAATACAGATTGAGCATCCCTTATCCCGAATTCTGACATTCAAAATCTTCCAAAATCTAAAATTGTCCATATGCATAGGTGATATAGTAACACTTTTGCTTTCTGATGGTTCAATTTACATAACGTCTGTTTCATACACAAAATTATTGAAAGTATTCAGGATAAATATATAAAAATATATATGAAACATAAATGAATTTCCTGTTTATACTTGGGCGCCATCACCCAAAATATCTCAGTATGTGTGTATATTAAAATATAGGTATAAAAATGGGCTGGTCACCCATTCCCAGAACAGTGTCAGTCTAGAGAATCAGGAGTGGCGAAATCTCCTTCCCCAACTCCATCAACCCATACGTTACAAACATTTGCTCCAAAAGCTGGGAAACCTTCAGCTCCCTCCTTCTTCCTGGTCAAGTGGACATCTCTGCTGATCAACTCATCATTCTAAATCAATTTCTCCAAACCCAACACATGGCATATTTTCTCCAAAGTAAAAACTTGCTGAATTCGGTGGGGGTGTATTTGTTGTTAGATGCCTTCAAATCAATTCTAACTTATGGCAACTCTGTCCTAGGGCTTTCTTAACAAGATGTATGCAGTGAAGGTTTGTCTTCATCACACCCGCCTGTTTTCTCGTGGATATTATGCTATTTAAGCATATGGAAATATACAATTATTGGAGGAATCACTTTCATATCTCATATTTGCAATTGTACTTTGCTAGTGCTTTAGTGATACATATTCCCATGTTCAATTTTCCACACAGCCTTGGTTTCTATCCTGGTTTGCCATACCCAGTGCATGCGCACTTTGTTTTGGGTTAGGTTTTTTTTTTCTATTTTGTAATAATTCTGCAGCCAGACAGTTTTGGCGTTTTCTCAAGATCTTACTCTACTTGCAATATTGGAATTATAGCGGAAGGAAACTATTGTCTGAGTTTTGCTTGCAAGTAAAGGAATTTGCTATTGTATACCTTGTATGTGCTGACATGAAGCTTGTTTACTTTTTAGTGAGGATGATGTTTTTGTCTTCACATGACTCTTACCTCTCTGCCTACAAGGGAAAAGGGAAGGTGAGCTTGAGGAGAGAAACATCTCTTACTCCTTAAGAAAATAGGGCTCCTGAATGTGCTTTAGGCTGGAAATGCTGAGCTTTTCAGTTTCACTTCTTGTGTGCTTGTGTACTTGTGTCACATCCCTGCTCTGCTCTCTCCCTTTTTCCTTCTTTGGTGGAAAGGAGGCAATGGAGCATCACCTGCACCTAGACCAGTGGTTCCCAACCTGTGGTCCGTGGACCACTAGTGGTCCACAAGAACTAAAATATGGTCCACGGCATCACTGTTACACCATTGCAATGAGAGCAACTGGTCTCACAAAACTCTCTTATAGTGCCGAGGCTTATTAAATATGGTTTTCTGTGGGCAAGCAGATGGCAACTACTGGATAGCATATATTATGTTCTATATCAGAAACTAGAGCTGATGTGGTCTGTCCAATGAAATTTTCTGAATCAGCACCCCAAATAACCAACCCAATCAAAAGTGACCAAAAACTGATTCGTAACCCTTTTGGTACTAACGTTGGAAAATGGTCCCTGGTCAAAGAGGTCCCTGGTCAAAAAAAGGCTGGGAACCACTGACCTAGATAGACAGGAGATAGGAGAGGGAGTAATTGTTCAATTTATGTTCACATCTGACTGGGTCCACCTCACCAAATACCTCACAGGGAACATCTTTCTTTTGTGCCCCATCCCACCCCATTTTCCTAGAGCAGTGTTTCTCAAAAATTGGTTTTCGAAATATTTTGGACTTCAGTTCCCAGAGAACCCAACTAACATGGACTACTCTGAGGAATTGGAGTCACCTGTATCTGGAGAACCAACCTTTAAGAAACAGAGCCTAAAGCAGGGGTCCTCAATCTGATCCCAGGTTTTCTGTTTATCCCAGATCAGTGCTGTCCAACTTCTTCCGGCCCAAGGGCCGGAAGAAGTGTCACTGATCACCTGGAGGGCCGCAGTGAGCGGGGGTGGCCACTCCCAGGGGCGTGGCCACTCCGGGGCGTGGCCGGCCTCCTGCGCGACCCGCCCATTTTCAGGAGGGTTTCCCTGGGTGACGTTAGGCTGGGTGACGCCTGACGTCACCCAGCCTAACGTCACCAGGGAAACCCTCCGCAAGCCTGAAAGGCTGCTGGGGGAAGCGAGAAGCGGCGCTCGCTTTCCCCGCGAGCCTTCCAGGCTTCGGGGAGGGGTTTCGCCCGGCTCCTGTGTCCCTCTGAGCAGAGGGACATGGGAGCTGGGTGAAAACTCCCCGCAAGCCTGGATGGCTCGCGGGGAAGCGAGAAGCGGCGCCGCTTTCCGCGAGCCTTCCAGGCTTCGGGGAGGTTTCGCCCGGCTCCTGTGTCCCTCTGAGCAGAGGGACATGGGAGCTGGGTGAAAACTCCCGCAAGCCTGGATGGCTCGCGGTGGAAGCAGAGCGGCGCTTGCTTTCCCCGCGAGCCTTCCAGGCTTCGGGGAGGGTTCGCCCGGCTCCTGTGTCCCTCTGAGCAGAGGGACATGGGAGCTGGTGAAAACTCCCGCAAGCCTGGATGGCTCGCGGGGGAAGCGAGAAGCGGCGCTGCTTCCCGCAAGCCTTCCAGGCTTCGGGAGGGGTTTCGCCCGGCTCCTGTGTCCCTCTGAGCAGAGGGACATGGGAGCTGGTGAAAACTCCCGCAAGCCTGGATGGCTCGCGGGAAGCGAAAGCGGCGCTCGCTTTCCCGCGAGCCTTCCAGGCTTCGGGAGGGGTTTCCCCGGCTCCTGTGTCCCTCTGAGCAGAGGGACATGGGAGCTGGTGAAAAACTCCCCGCAAGCCTGGATGGCTCGTGGGGAAGCGAGAAGCGGCGCTCGCTTTCCCCGCGAGCCTTCCAGGCTTCGGGGAGGGGTTTCGCCCGGCTCCTGTGTCCCTCTGAGCAGAGGGACATGGGAGCTGGGTGAAAACTCCCCCGCAAGCCTGGATGGCTCGTGGGGGAAGCGAGAGCGGCGCCGCTTTCCCGCGAGCCTTCCAGGCTTCGGGAGGGTTTCGCCCGGCTCCTGTGTCCCTCTGAGCAGAGGGACACGGGAGCTGGGCGAAACTCCCCGCCAGCCTGGATCGCTGGTGGGAGAAGCGAGAAGCGCCACTCGCTTTCCCGCCAGCCTTCAGGGTTTGGGGAAGGGTTTTTCGCCCGGCACTCGCGTCTCGAGTGCCGGGTGAAAACCCTTCCCCAAACCTGGAAGGCTGGCGGGGGAAGCGAGAGAAGGGAGGGAGCGCCGCGGGGGACCCCTCCCTCCAAGGCATTGGCTCCGGAGAGGGGAAGAGGGGCGGTGCAGGGAGGGAGGAGCTAGCTCTCTTCCTCCTCCCTGCACCGCCCCTTGTCCCTCTCTCGCCGCGCCGATGCAAACCGGTTTGCATTGGCGCCAGTGAGATAGGGAAAAAGAGGCGGTGCAGGGAGGAGGAGCTGGCTCACTTCCTCCTCCCTGCCCCGCCTCCCTCCCCGGCCGCCCTTTAAATTTTTTTTTAAAAAATCAAAATGGCGGCCGGGGGCATAGCTGGGGCCGGGCCAACAGGCTGGGGGGCTGTGTACGGCCCCAGGGCCGCCAGTTGGACAGCCCTGTCCCAGATTATCTGGCAGTGCGGACTCATATAATCCAGTTTAAAGCTAAACACATGGGATCAGATCCTGGGATATAGGGCCTGTGTGGAAGGGCCCTAAGTTCATTATACCTATGTGACTGTTGTTGGGTGCCTTATCAATGAGTTTCCTTGTACAAATGGGGAAGTGAACTACTCCAGAAAACCTGAAATTGGTGAAGGAATAGTTTTTTCCTGCATCATGTTTAGAAACTGATACTTCTGGTACAGAGGGATACATTCACTGAAGGAAGGAGCCCCCGGTGGTGCAATGAGTTAAACCCTTGTGCCAGCAAAACCGTTGACTGAAAGATCGGCAGTTCGAATCCAGACATGAGAGAATCCTCCCACAGGATGGTAAAACATCTGGGCGTCCCCTGGGCAATATTCTTGCAGACAGCCAATTATCTCACACTAGAAACAACTTGCAGTTTCTCAAGTCACTCCTGACAACAAAAGGAAAAATAACTGAAGGCACTACATGTTGTCTTATACTGGAAGCTAAGCATAGTCAGATTTGGTTAGTACTTGGATAGGAGAAAATACTAAGTGCTGTAAAATGTATTTCAGAGGACGGCAATGGCATACCACATCCAAGGACGTATTGCTTAGGAAACTCTTATCAAATTCATCAGGTTGCCATAAATCAACAAGCAACTGGGAGGTACAGTACATATATACACACATACATACACCTTTTCTTACTAGAGGACATATAGATTCTGCATAACAAATAAGCATGCTACTATGCTTTATTTCTTATCAAAAGATGTAATCTTGCAAACCTCCCCCCAATCTTTTTAAAATAACTTCTGGGAACAAAAAAGATCAGCAGGGTTATATTTAAATGCAAAAAAAGTGGACAGCAGATCTAAACCAGATCTGTCAGACTTACCTGGGTGGTGATGTCAATATCCCACACAGGTATAACTGGTTTAGTAATGGGTTTGTATAGAATCAGTGTGTCGAATGACAAGTCCTTTCTTTCTGGCTCTGTGAGTTCGGGAAGTTAAAACAAATCTTTCCCTTGATTAGCTTATTTTAAAAGTGCAGGTGCTGTGTTCACAGCAGAAAATAGCTCTAAGAATACAAACACTGGGTGTGCCAAAGATTAAAATGTGGTTTTGAAGCTCCTGTTGTCATCTGAGTCATTCTTAAGGGACCAAAAACAGTGGGAACCAGAATTTATGCATAAACTTCTAAGGATTATTATACAAATAAGGCTGACCAAGATGAATAACTACAAACAAAATACCAATAGGGTAGGATTAGAAGAGTTAAACAAAATGTAGTCCATCTAATCATAACTACCCAAGAATAACCTTTTTTCTTGCATGAGAATAAAGCTAACACATTTAGTCCTGTGCTTGGGAAAATACTTTTTGGACTAAAATTTACCCCCGCCCCTCCCACTCTGTTTTGAGGGAGATGTAGTTTTTACAAAGTAATTTTCATGGATACTTTCAATGACTGTAAATCCCATGTGTCCTGATTTGCAGAGGCCTTTGTTTGCAGAAGGTGCTAACAGTTTGGGAAAACATTGCTGCAGAGAGGAAGTTACTTTTCAAGGATTAAAAGTACATCAGGACAGAACTACTTAGTTTGTACTCCCCTAATTTCCCAGCCACTTGAAGTATCAACCTATAGATACTTTCCAACTGAATGTTCATGGCCGGAGAACAATAGACTATAGTTGTGCCATTGTTAAGATCCCACGTGCCTTCCTGTTAGTTAAGGAGAGCCAATGAACATCTGTATAGCCAATTTAGACCAATGAAATGATTGATTACTGTACATCAGTGGTTCTCACATCAATGAGAATGTTCTGGGAGTTGAAGGCCAAAACATCTTTTAATCAATGAGAATGTGTTTTTAATTCTCTATCAAAATGATAAAAGCCTTGCAGCCCCATTTGGGGTTTTTTTTCCCATGTCAGGAGCGACTGGAAAAACTGCAAGTTGCTTCTGGTGTGAGAGAATTGGCCATCTGCAAGGACGTTGCCCAGGGGATGCCCAGATGTTTTTGCGTTTTACCATCCATGTGGGAGGCTACTGTCATGTCCCCTCATGGGGAGCTGGAGCTGATAGAGGGAGCTCATCCACGCTCTCTCCAAATTCGGACCTGCGACCTGTCAGTCTTCAGTCCTGCCGGTACAAGGGACCCACTTTAACCCACTGTGCCCATAATAAACAACTTCTACAGTTTTTTCTGTCCTTCCATTGCCCTTTGAGCCCATAATAAACAAGAGAGCTGCAGTTGAGAATTCAACACAGGGCCGTTGTGATGTGTCTTCCATTACATCGCCCTCTTGAGCCCAGGGGACTCCTGGCAACGTGCAGAGAGCTGAAGGAGTCCCAGTGAGACACTACCTCTATAGTATCTTGAGGTAACTCTATCCCAGGATCCATCTACACTCTACAACTAAAGCAGTTAGACACCCCTTTAGCTGCTATTGCTCAATGCTATGAGATCCTGGGATTTGGCAGAGAAGGCTAAAAATCTTGTTAAACTACAAGTACTGTGGTTCCATAGCATTGAACCAATGCAGTTAGAGTAGCATCAGACTGCATTCATTCTACAACGTAGATACATCCCCAGAATCTCCATCCAGTATGGGCACCATCCATCCTATTCTAGGAGTTGTAATTCTTCCCATCTACTTCTTTCCCCAGCTCAGATGTAGTCCAACATCCTGTTTACTCCACGTGAATACTGCTAAGGAAAATAATAAACAAGACATATCAGCAACAGCTAGGCCCCACAGTCTTCCAAGAAGTGGGGGCAGGCATGTAGTCAGGGGGGGCTAAGGGGGGGCCCCCCAAATTCTCAGGATGGTCCGCGAAAAGGCCTTACTGGTACATTATTTAAACTGTTATGTTTATTCATATCATGATCTGATCACCATGCTCATTATATCCCACATTAATTGGGTTATTGGGATAACAATACAAAAAGGTTTGCTAGGATTACACCACCCTCCAACAAGTTGGGGGTGGATCACTTGTCTCCTCCCCTCGGAGAAGAGATTGGTTGATTGCACAGAAAGTGCTGGAAGGGAGGTGGGGCTGGCACATCGTGGTGCCAGCCCTCATTTCTCCCTCATTCGGCTGGAAGCCATCGCCCACCACTCCCGCCCAAGGATAGTATAATAATGATCGCTCAAATGGTTTCACATTTGGGGGTCGGATAGGAATCGCCCACAGGGTTTTGCCTATCCTATACTGTCTATTAGGGCTTAGATGGAATGGTCGGCTAATAAAATAGCAAAGCGTAAATAGTTTAGTTTCAAAGGTTGGTATACATTTAAGGTACCCCTTAAGGGTGTGGGGCATTCGAAAACACTCACCTAGAGGTTAATTTTAGGGGTGAGGTGATGGTGAATGTCCCAGGAACGGGGAGAGTCTAGTCTCAAAAGGTGAGAGAGATTTTTCCTGATGTTCCCCTTGCGGGTTGCCCGGGTTGAAAGCTACAGGGGACCCAGATAGTGCGCCTAAAGAGCTGAGGGGTAGACTTTAGAAGACGCTACCTTGGCTTACACACACCAAGTTGAACTGACACCAAAAGTTAGTTTAGTTACAAGTTAAATAGGTAACTATTTTAATAAAAGTTGCCCAGAATTTGAAACCAAGATATATTGTGTCTGTCTCTTTATTTCGGGGGGTTGGAAGACAAAGACCCTCTTCCACCCAGTCTCAGCCCCCCCCCCCCCAATCAAAATCCTGGCTACGGCTCTGAGTGGGGGAATTGTTCTACATCAAGCTACAGAGCAAGAAAGAGTGAACTGACACACACTCCTGGAAGGCCACAAGAGGACTCTTCTTGTTTTAATGGGACAAGGAAGCACTATAAAGGGTATCCAAAACAGCCCTGCTGGGCCCATATTCTTGCTGTGGTTGATCTTTGTGATAGAAACCACCACCACCACACTGTCTAATTCCTAGGTCTTTATCTTGTTATTGTTGGTATTCCCAAATCTCAGTGCCTGTCCCTTCTTCTTCTTTGTTCCATAGGGTACAGGAGTGAATCTCAAAGTGAGAGTGCTGCCTTGGAAAAGCATGGGAGTATGTATAGATTTACTAGACTTTATGTTTTTTACTTCAGTGGCCTATTCTGTGCAACAGTAGTCTATGCTTAATGTATTAAGCTTCACAATATCATCCGGGTCCCGTCCCCACCCCCACCCCACCCCCTGTGATCATGAGATATTTGCCCTTAGGTTGCAGTTTTTGACCCTGAGTTCTCGGCGCATGGGATATTCTGCCGTAGCAACCCTAGAAGCAGTTCTCAGAGATAGCATCAGACAGGTTCACTCTCTGGTACAGTCATGTACCTTATTTCAGTCTTTCTCAACCAGTGTGCCGTGGCACACTAGTGTGCCGTGACAGACCTCCTGCTGTGCCGCGAGAAAAGCTCTCTGCCCCCTTTCCTCCCCCCCTCCTGCCGAACTCCTGCTGCTTGGGGGAGGAGGAAGGGCCGAGCAGTGGCGAAGAAAAAGAAGAAGGGACCGGGGCGCCGCCTCCTTCGGCCATTTCCCCAACCAGCCTCCAATCTGCCATGACTCTCGCGCCCCTCGCTCGTTGAAGCCGTGTGGAGGAGGAGCCCCGCCCACTGAAGCCCGTCCACCGCTCATGCTCCTCCTCTGTAGGAGAGCTGAAGCTGGGGGGAGGGGGCGGGGCATGGCAGCTGCTCCAGCCTTGAGGGGACAGTGCCAAGCCAGCATTGTGCTGGCTCTGGCACCACTGGCTTGGCACTGCCCCCTCAAGGCTGGAGCAGCTGCTGGGAGAGGTGAAGCTGGGGGTAGGGGGCGGGGCATGGTGCAGCCCGGCTCTGCCCCCTCCCCGGCTTCGGCACTCCCAGCAGCTGTTCCCAGCAGGCCACCAACCCCCAGCCATTCTTTACTGTGTTAAGTGTGTCATTTTGTGTCATTTTGGTTGGTGGTGTGCCCCCGGATTTTTTTAATGTTAAAAGTGTGCCGCGGCTCAAAAAAGGTTGGGAAACACTGCCTTATGTCTTGTGCATAGTGGGCATTGAGAAACAATTCAGGGTCACTGAAAAGCTGACCAGGTTCAGATGCCTGGCTCTGACGTTCTAAGAGCCAGGCACTATGGGCAAGGTACCCTTGGAGATCATATATATTGAGTACATAGTTATGAGCATATCTTGCACGCAACGAACTAGCCCCTTGGAACTGCAATTGGAGCCTATGTATTTTTCCATAGGGTCTCCACTCCTAACTCCTGTCTTAGAGTGGACAGAGTTATTCAACAGCCGGATCTACAAAATGAGATTGTAAACAGGAACAATGGAGAGGGCAACTGATGTATAGCAAGCCCTTGATATCTTTATAATTTGGTTCTAGTATCCCCTGTGGATACCAAAATCCATGGATCGTCAAAGTCCCATTTTATACAGAGGTGTCCTTTATTTAAATGGCAAATTAAAGGTTTGCTTTTTGCTTTTTCTTCTTCTTCTCTTCAATCTGCTACAGGGGGGCGACTGGATCAAGCCCCATAGAATATCAGGTGAACTTGTATCATGCTACAGGCATAACAAAGCAAAGCTTCATTTTGCAAAGTCGTTTTATGCCTCCTTTTTTCCTTCTCGCCTTCTGCTTAGCTAGAACTTTGAAAGAAAAACACACTTTCAGTATTGTATTGCTTTAGGGTGTCATATCTAAAGTCTGACCACCCAAATAGAAAGCATAACATAAATGACCGGTGAAAAGTCAATTCATTTTGTAAGAAGCCTTCCAGTGATTTCGGGAAGTTTCAAAATGTATTTCTTTATTCATGCAAGGCTTATCTGACTTCCTTGTTTTGCATCTTGTTAGTTTTGAAGAAAAGGTTTGCTGAAACATGTTGAAGTGCTCTTCCTTTTTTTCATAGAAACCTATATTGTTTCCCATGTTATTTCAGACTCTGGTACCAAATTTATTGTTGAAGAAATAATAATGTTCAGGGAAACATCTCCTTAGTTAACTGAGGAATATTTAGAAGCAGTGTAATATCTTACAGGCTATATCTGGCAGGACACATTTTACAAGGTGAAGACCCCTCACAACTTATAATAGTTTGATTGGCTGATGCTGAGCAGATGCAACAATGGCAGAAACCCTTAATTTCCATCACCACCATTTCCTAGGGACCTTCCACACAGCCATATAACCCAGAATATCAAGTCAGAAAATCCACAATATATGCCTTGAACTGGGTTGTGTCAATAAGCAAGCAATATATGCACAGTAGGGTGTCTTCGGGAATCAACTAGTGTGGCAGTCAAGTCCCTGGGGAGACTGTCCATACGGGGAGGAGCCGACGGGAGAATGTGATCCAGGGCCCAATCCCATTTCGCCCAGAAAGCGGGCTTTATCAAGGCAATTAAGGAGAGAGAGATATAGGATGGAGTTGAAGGTGTCCAGATACCGAAGTAGATTGAATCTAAGGAACGTAAAGAACAAAGGGACTCAAAAGTGATACAGCAATACGGGTAAGGAGGACAAAAGAATATCATAAAGAGAGTATAAGAATAATTTTGATAACAAACATACAGAAGTTTGTTCTGTCGCTGTATTATGTATTGCTTTCCATGATTCTTTGATATGTTGTTCATATCTATATTATATTATACCAGATTGTATTCAAGCGTTTATCAGTCCGCATTGCATTACTTGTGTATGTAGAATGCTACGACATTAACTCACATATTGAATCGCGGTTATAGAGCTTGATTGTGTTATATGTTTATTCACTTGTATATATCTATGATACCCAGTACACATTTTTGTACTAGTTGTACATAGGTTTAAAAACGATATTTATTGCATTTTTCTAGACCCTTTTGTTGTGCTATCCTTTGTCCAGTGAACAGCCTCCCAGTGTTGTGTCTGTGTGGAAGGGCCCTCAATAAGCAATGGACGTGAGTGGATGCAAGACTCCCAGTGGTCACCTGAGCTGCCTGTAGAATTAATGCAGTTTAGCACCACATTAACTGCCATAGCTCTGTTGGAACTAGCAACCTTCTACAAGCCCCTTATAATAGTTATTTGTTATGTATATAATTCAGATTGCTTACTATATTGTATGTGTGTATTGGTATGCAGTTTTCTCATAACTCTATGTTGTGGGAGGGACTACAGGCCATGTGACTTGATCTGGGACTATTCAGACTAAGACTCCATTTTAGAAGTCAGTGTATTATCTGTAGTCAATGTGTGTAGTCAGTTTGCATTAAGAGAGTTATATATTTCTCTGTATGCTCCACAGAAGAGACTGAAACAGAATCCCTCAGAAACAGACTTTTTAATATTTCAACTAATAAGCAATGTACCTGTATGCTGAATACATGAAATGTGTAAGTAAATCAACTACCGTATGTTACTTTTAATGAAGACTACTTGTTTTGTCTCCTGAGAACATGATTTAAAACAATATATATTTTAACGGAGAGTAGATGATTTTGGGCAACTGCTCTGCAATAACACTTCTGAAGATCTTCTATTTATTTTGTACATTGGCATAATCTTTGTTCCTAATAGGTCAAAGTGATAAACCAGGTATATCAGTCTAATAACTGAGAAACCTAGATTGCTTTGCATGAATGCTAGTGGATATTTGTCACTAAAGAAGAGATTCACACAAACAAGTTTTTTGTTCTTCTCAGGAATATCATACTTTACAAAAAGGTTATGGTTATTCTGCATGGTGTGAATGCCAATTAATCTCCAAAAGGCCATCTTTTCCAAAAGGTTTTGGAGATCTTGCCTCGATGCTATGAGATTGTTGCAAAACTACAGCATCCATGATTCCATAACATTAAGCCAAGAAAATTGAAATAGTGCCCAATTACATTAATTCTACAGAGTAGGTATTAAAATTCCTATTAGCCTTTATTAGTAGATAAATGCAGTTTTTACCTCTATATCTGTGGAGGATTTTCTGAGCCTTGCCTTAGTTCATATGAAAGGTTTTAACATTAGGTAGTGTGACCATAGGTTTTGAGACACCATTAAAGGGCACCCAACAATTTATTATATTATTACTACTAGGGTTGCGTTGTGCTGTGCTGCTCAGGGTGAAAAATGCCTTCAGGTGCTTCTTCTTGAACATGGATACTCAAGGATAATGATACTTATTCTGAATGGAAACAACCGGAGGCCCCTTCACAATACACAGTCATAGCACCGTGATTCCACTTTAACTGCCATTTCTCCTTTGGCAACCAGGGACTTGTAATTTGGTGGTTTAGCAGCCTCACCTGTATACCTCTAGCTCACTTCTCTAAATAACAACTCTGCAGCTATTAAAGATTTCTAAGTACACCTCTGGAAAGTGTACATCCAAGGATGTCATAGAATGGAACCATAGCAATTAAAGTGGAATCTATAATCTATGAAAAGTCCCCTGAACAGCAACCAAGAATTTACTAGAGAAACAAAACTTTAATTAAGCTTCACCTGCATTCATCATTAAACAGAATGATCTCTGGCTGTTAATGAACTTAAATCCATCTAAAGCAGGCTTCTTCAACCTAGGTACCCCCCAAATGTGTTAAATTATAGCTCCCATTATCATTTCCTTGCATTGACTAGAGATTATATGAGCTGCAGCCCAACACACTGGGGTCTCATCTATACTGCCATATAATCTAATTTCTGATCCCAGATTATCTGCTTTGAACTGGATGATACGGCAATGTACACTCATATAATTCAGTTCAAAGCAGATAATCTGGGATCGGATACTGGATTATATGGCGGTATAGATCCAGCCTTGGAAGATATGGGATAGGAAAGCTAACTTGAAGTCATGGTGTGATCACCTGTGATAAGAAGAGAGAGACTCACTCTCTGGATACATAAAAACAGAAATTTATCACAGTAGGTTTTCCCTCTCAAGTTGAGCAATGCTGCCCTCTCTCTGCAGGAGGGAATAGTTATACATTGTTTTTCTTGGCAAAGCCTGAAAACATGAGCCTTGTAACTTAATTAGTTCAATATCCTCTTCCCTTCTTAGTTAATAAGCTATTGGATAAATATTTTAATAAAAACAAAATCAATAAATAACTGATACAGCAAATTCTTGGGAAGCTGGGTATGTTCTGGATAAGAGGTGACATGGTAGGTAAAGGTATTCCCAGACATTAAGTCCAGTTGTGTCTGACTCTGGGGGTTGGTGCTCATCTCTATTTTTAAGCCAAAGAGCCGGCATTGTCTATAAACACCTCCAAGGTCATGTGGCCAGCATGACTGCATGGAGGGCCATTACCTTCTCGCCGGAGTGGTACCTATTGATCTAATCACATTTGCATTTTTTCAAACTGCTAGGTTGGCAGAAGGTGGGACTAACAGCGAGCTCACGCTGCTCCCTGGATTCAAACCTGTGACATTTTGGTCAGCAAGTTCAGCAACTCAGAGCTTTAACGCACTTTGTCACCGGGGGCTGCAGGTAACATGGTTTAAATACGTTGTTGAAAGTTTTCTCCTTTCTGTTGAAATTGTCCACATGCTTGTGGATTTCAATGGCCTGATGAAGCAACCTGGACACAGCATATTATTTGAGAACACAGAAATGCTGGGCTACTCAATAACAACCACCATGTCAAACTACACAGAGAAGCCATTGATACCCACAAGCATGTTGACAATTTCAGCAGAAAGGAGGAAACAATTAAAATGAACAAAATTTGGTTACCAGTATTTTAAAAACTCTACAATCAGAACAGTGAATAAAGAGAAACACTCAAAAAGCAAGGGAATTCCAGTCAAGAATCAATCAGGGCCAGCAAACACCTCCCAACAAAGGATTCCCCCAGGCAGCAACCAGCCAGGTTTTGAAGCTGAAAGGCTATTAAATGCTAATCAAAGTGGTCAACATTCACACTTGCCTCAGGCAGACAAGAGGGATCATCTCACCTCTGCAGGAGTCTGCTGTATACCATGCAGCGTGGACAAGTCTACATGGGGACCACCAAACGCAGCATTGCCCAAACACAAATTAAGGAACATGAAAGGCACTGCAGACTACTTCAACCAGAGAAGTCAGTCATAGCTGAGCACCTGATGAACCAACCTGAACACAGCATATTTACTTGAGAACACAGAAATGCTGGACCACTCTAACAACCACCACGTTGGGCTACACAAAGAAGCCATTGAAATCTACAAGTATGGGGACAATTATGGCAAAAAGGAAAAAAAACTGTGAAAATGAACAAAATCTGGCTACCAGTATATTTTTTTAAAAAATAATCTAAAAGCAGAACGGTAAATAAAGAGGAAAACTAAAAAAAAAACCAAGGTAATCCCTGACATGAAACAATCAGGGCCAGCTAACATCTACCCAGGCAGGAATCATCCAGGCTTTGAAGCTGCAAGGCCATTCAATGCTAATCAATTAATAAGCTAGTGGCATGGATAAATATTTTAACAAAAAATAAAATAAACAAATAACTGGTAGAGCAAATTCTTGGGAAGCTGGGTATGCTTAGCCTGGATAAGAGATAACATGATAACCATGTTTAAATATTTTGCAGGATGTCAAATTGAAGGTGGAGCAATCTTGTTTTCTGATGCCCAGAGACACAGAGCAATGAGGTGAAAGTGCAGGATGAGAGATTCCACCTAAACATCACAAAGAGCTTCCTTACAGTAATTGTTTGACAGGGAATATGTTGCTGTCTTAGTTTCCTTCTCTTAAGGTTTTTGAACAGATGTCGGATGGCCCTCTATTAGGAGTGCTTTGAGTATATATCTGTATGGCTGAGGGTTGGATTAAAGAGCCCTGGATTTTTTCAGTTCTCTGTTTCCATGATTCTGTGAATCCCACTCAAATACCTGAAGTGCCTACCTGAACCGATTTCGCTCTCATCCTGTTGCTTTTCCTCTGTTCCTCTTACAGTGATATTCTAGTTTTCAAAACACAGATAATGTTTCTTTGAATGGGACCACACATGGAGAGCTTTCAATGTTTTGGAAAAACGAGCACCTGCTATACCAGTGTTTCTCAGCCTGGAGGGCGGGACCCCTGGGGTGTTGCGAGGGGATGTCAGAGGGGTCACCTAAGACCATCAGAAAACTCAGTATTTTCTGTTGGTCATGGGGATTCTGTGTGGGAAGTTTGGTCCAATTCTCTAATTGGCTGGGTTCAGGTGAAGGTGAACTATAAATCCCAGCAACTACAACTCCCAAATGTCAATGCCTATGTTCCTCAAACTACGCCAGTGTTCATATTTGGGCATATTGAATATGTGTGCCAAGTTTGGCTCCGATCCAACATTGTTTGTGTTCACAGTGCTCTCTGGATGTAGGTGAACTACAGCTTCAAAACTCAAGGTCAATGTCTTCAAAACCCTTCCAGTATTTTCTGTTGCTCATGGGAGTTCTGTGTGCCTAGATTGGTTCAATTCCATCGTTGGTGGAATGCTCTTTGATTGGAGGTGAACTATAAATCCCAGCAACTACAACTCGCAAATGACAAAATCAATCCCCCCCAACCCTACCAGTCCATGAGAAACTGTATTAAGGGGTTGCGGCATGAGGAAGATTGAGAAACACTGTTGTAAACCATCTTAGCTTTTAATGACTTTTTAATCTAATTTTCAAGAGTTTATCATGTTGTAAATGTTTGTGATGTGTTATATTATGTTTAAGTTTAATTTTTGGTTATTTTTTCAGTTAGTTTTTATAATTTTATATTGAGATTGTTTTATCCACTATTTTGATTTGTTATTTGTGGTTTTTGGCATTGAATGTTTGCCACTTTGTTACTTTTGCTGGAAACCACCCTGAGTCCTCTTGGGGAGAAAAGGCAGGTTATAAATAAATAAATAATTATTATCCATCTCTCCGAAAGGACTCGGGGTGGCTTACATCTGGCACAATGTGCCTAGAACAATGCAAAAAATAAACACACAATACAATAAAATATATTATTATTATTATTATAAAATGGTAGATGTACAAAGTTGTGACAAGAAGTCAGAAAGCAACACCATTTTCTTCATATTATCCTCATTCTACCCTCCATTCCATTCTTGTTCTCTCTTCCTCTCTCGCTTCATGAAGCCAAACTTACCAGGAATAAAAACCATACAAAATCAACTAACCCAATGCTCCTCAAAGTGGACAAGAGCAAAGCAGATAGTAAACTTCCAACGTGTACAAGAGCACAAGACATGGAGGCAGCTCCCTTGAAGGGCTAAAGCCCTGTACCGTCACACTAGTGCTCCCTGTAACATTCCCTCTTAACTCAAAGCACTGCTTGTATGTCAAAGTGAAACCTGGGCCGAGCAATGTCTCTTAACTCAATGCTCTTACATTGGGATGCTCTTAGGTCAAGTTTCCACTGTACACAAGTAGTTTGCCTTGAATTAGTTCAGCAAGAGGAGGAAGAAAGAAAGGAATTTTTTACTCTCCTCCTTCATTAACTCAGTGTACTATAGATGCTTGAGTTTCTCTGCTTAAAATAGCAGTTTGTCCTCTTGTTGCCTGGCCACACCTTTTGACCACAATTTGATGTGGCTTGGCCACATGTGTCCCAGATTTCATCTGTGAAATAGCTATGAGTGTGACAGCAACGAGGCAGATTTGTAATTAGAAATGAACCAAGTTCAAATCTTCATTCCACTTGTGTTCAAAACTGGTAAACTTAACAAAAAACACTTTGTCTGGAATCACCAAAAGGGAGACTGTCAAGGAGTAAGACCCCAGTAGTAAAACCCTAGGTCCTGTTCTCCCTCTTTTTCTTTTTTTTTCTATTTTAAAAGCAATAAAAGCAGACAAATGCTATTCGAGACAAATGCTATTCCCATAATGTTTTGCATTGCACAGTGTTGTCCTGACCATCCACTGGTGCAAAATCCAGCTTGGTGCTGTCAAACAGCCCCCCTTATTGTTCCCTCTCATTATCTTTGTCACGCCAATCAGTGGGGGCAATCTGGGTCCTGCCAATTGCTGGACTCCTGAAGTGGTGTAAACTAGGGCACAGAGCAACAAGGGAAGAGAGGAAAGGGAAGTGGAAGAAGAGAAATCGAACCTTCTCCACCCCCCCCCCCCCCATCCCTTCTCCAATAACTTCATCTCTTTGGCCAAAATCAGTCCAGATGACAAGCAACAGGCTGGACCTATGTTGTACCTTAGTGGTTACCACAACAAAGAGAATGGGAGAGGATGGCAAGTGCCACCTGAGCCCAGGAAACATGGGGCAGATGTCAACAGTTGCATCCAGTTCCTTCTGTTTACATGGACTCAAAGTTGCAGACTGCGCCGGATTCTGGAGAAACATTAGGATCAACCTGTGACTTTGGTTAAGGCAGTTCAAGGTTGCATTGAGCAGCTCTGGGAGTTAATTTGGCCAGGCTTTGTAAGTGGTCGGTGTCAACATGCTCCAGGACATTTTAAAAGCAGCTGAGAAAATGGGACAGCAGAGGATTAACCAAAGCTATACCTGTCAATTAGGGATAGTTGTAAGGTATGCACGTGTCTCACATAAGTGTTTCCTAGATGTTTCCTTGCTCAGACCTTCCCCTTAGGTATAGTACTGACCTTCCTTGTTCTTCTTCCCTTTCCACTCTCCTTCCTTAAGTAGCTGAAAAGCTCTTTTTTGCATTACATATACTCATGGCACTTTGCTTCTTGGAGTTATGTAGTAATGGGGTTTCTCTTTAAACCCAGAAGGACACGACTGCGGTCCAATGCGTGTCTCTTCAAAGCATCCAGAACTTCTTCCAAGTAAATATTAGGCATGGTTTAGAACCCAAAAATAGCAAATCGTAAATCTAATGGGATTTTTTTTAATTAGTAATAGGAAGACTTACAAAAAAAATTCCAAAAAGTTCTAAAATGTAACTTAATTACTAACAAAATTCGTTAGTAATTCGTATACCAGAGCATGCGCATTCAGATGGTTTGGCCTACAACTCCCAGAAATCCTAACAGCTGGTAAATTGGCTGGGATTTCTGGGAGTTGTAGGCCAAAACTTGAATAAATCACACTGAATTCTAGATGGGACTCTCCAAATAGGAAGGAGGGAGGGAAGGAGGAGTGGTATTCTATTCTTGGAAGCAGCAAAAGAAAAGGAGGAGGAGCCCCCCTCGCTCCTCGCTGCCTCTCTCACCCCGATCCCGAGGAGCGAGGGCCCAAGTTTGCCCAGGCTGGTCATATACCTACATTCTAGGCATGGTTTAGAACCCAAAATCGCGATTCTAAAATTAAATGGGGGATTTTTAAATTAGTAATAGAAAGACTTACAAAAAAATTTCCAAAAGTTCTAAAATGTAACGTAATTACTAACGAAATTCTAAATTGGTTCTAAAGTCTGAAAAGCAGGGAAACAGGACTGACACCGTTTAAGCACAGGCAATCAAGGGGCAACATTTCCCTTGGTTTCCTTGCAGGGAGATATAAAGCATTAATATATTATTATTAGTAGTAGTATTAGTATTATTATTATTAAATAAAATAATCTAGGCTTGCTTCTCCAGAGCATTTATTAGAATTAAATAATAAATTCTAATAGTAAGAATGTAGTAAGGGTGATAGTGACCTGGAGGGTATGAGGAACGTGCTCTTGGTAAACTAGAACAGGGCTGTCCAACTGGCCTGGGTCGGGTTATATCTTAGCGGGGAAGGGCTGCCATGCGGGCGGCCCCTTTCCTGCTAAGATATAACCCGACCCAGGCTTGGGTCGGCTTATATCTTAATGGGGAAAGGGCTGCCGTGCGGGTGGCCCCTTCCCCGCTAAATAACCCGACCCAGGCTTGGGTCGGCTTATATCTTGGGGAAAGGGCTGCCGTGGGGTGGCCTTCCTCGCTAAGATATGCCGACCCAGGCTTGCTGGCTTATATATCTAGCGGGAAAGGGCTGCCGTGCGGGTGGCCTTCCCCCCTTAAGAAATAACCCAACCCAGGTTTGGGTTGGCTTATATCTTAGCAGGGAAGGGGCCACCCGCAAGAGCAGCCCTTTCCCCGCTAAGATATAAGCCGACCCATGCCTGGGTCGGGTTATTTCTTAGCGAAGGGGCCACCCGACGGCAGCTCCTTTCCCCCGCTAAGATATAAGCCGACCCAAGCCTGGGTCGGGTTATATCTTGGCAGGAAGGGGCCGCCGCACGGCAGCCCTTTCCCCGCTAAGATATGTTTCCGACCCAAGACTGGATCGGGTTATTTCTTAGCGGGGAAGGGACCACCCGCACGGCAGCCCTTTCCAGGCCCCTTTCCCCGCAGTTTAAAGCACTTTTTTCCTGAGTCCTCCACCCGCTCTAGGACTTCCGGTTTCAATCTCTCTATGGTTCTGGCTGGTTTTTCTCTTCCTGGAGGCAAGGCCTTTCAGTTAAAGTAGGCCTCGAGCATGGAAAGGCCCCATCTGACTGTGAGTAATGTCTGGGATTTTGGATTTTGGAGGGGGTTATAGGAGCCTTCCGAAATATTTAGAATTCTAACGAAATTTTGGGCCCAGGGGTTCGAAAAGAAAGTCCACTTCGGGATTGGCCTTGCGATCCGTAAAAACTTGAAAGTCCCATTACATACGAATCACTTACGAATTCTTTTGATTTTCATAACTTTTTTCTCATGCCTAGTATTTAGCCTTCTCTGCCCAAGGCTGCTGGTGTCTCATCAAACTACAAACCATAGCATTGGGCCATGTAAGTTAAAATGTGAAAAACTGCATTAATTCACTGGTGTAGAATGTGGCGTGGCTGGCTGGGTATGAGCTGCATAAGATCTCTACTGACCAGAAGGTCATGAGTTCGAGGCCTGCCTGGGTCGAGGTGGGCTCTCGACCTATTGTGTAGCCTGTTGTCGACCTTTGCAACCCGAAAGACAGTTGTATCTGTCAAGTAGGAAATTAAGGTACCACTTAGTGGGGAGGTTAAATTTAACTGATTTAAGAGGCCATAAAGATCTCCAGGAAACACGCTGAGGAATGAAGGAGTGCAGCAGCTCCTCCTGGTGGCCAGATGTAGAATTGCCTCTGTCTTGTCTTGTGTTTGTGTGTCTAAAATGCTTGCCTGTATATGTTCATTGTGATCTGCCCTGAGTCCCCTGTGGGGTGAGAAGGGCGGAATATAAATGAAGTAAATAAATAAATACATAAAATAATAGACGCCCCCAAAGTTACTGTGATTTACAGCATCTTGCAGAGGACAGCCAGATGAAAAAAGCTCTCAAGCTATGTAATATACTTCAGGAAGGAGGAAGTTTGCAGAGTCCATATTCCATGTGCCCTAGTCCAAAAAACAACTCACACTCTAGTATGTAAGTCTTCAACCTTTACCCCCTGAAAATAGGTTTAAGAGACACTAAAGCTATGCAGGCCTTAAGTTAGCTGTCTTGCTTTTCCAGTTCCTTGCAGCTTTAGGAAGAGTACTATGACCTCATTCTTTCCTTTGTTTACAAAGCTATGCTCGTTTGTTAGAGGAAAATTAGACCAAAAAGCAGAACTTGTCTTCAAGAGTCATACCTGACCCAAAAGAGGGAGGTGGGGAAGCAGTTATTTCTGGAAAAACACTGACATTCTGAACAGTGTGCCAGAACTTAAACAGTGTCTTACAGGCCCTGCTTATAAGTACGTCTTTTGAGTCCTCAAGCTATTTGTAACGTATGCTTGCCTAAAGAATGTACAATTATCACTTGATCTTTTAGAGACATTAATACCTGTTGGCACATTTCTCTTCTGGGGGCAGGACTCCCTAACCTTCATAATCATTGCTATTAAGCAGAGTTGGGAATCAAGAAACCGTCTTGCTCATTAGACTACAACTCTCAGTATTTCTCAGCTAGGGGTGCTACAACTTGTAGTCAAGCATAGAACCATACTATCATAGGATCATATAGTTGGAAGAGACCTCGTGGGCCATCCAGTCCAACCCCCTACAAGTCCAAGAAACAGGAAAAACGCATTCAAAGCACCCCCAACAGATGGCCATCCAGCCTCTGTTTAAAAGCCTCCAAAGGAGCCTCCACCACACTCCGGGACAGAGAGTTCCACTGCTGAACAGCTCTCACAGTTAGGAAATTATTCCTAATGTTCAGATGGAATCTCCTTTTCTGTTTGAAACCATTGTTCCGCGTCTTAGTCTCCAGGGCAGCAGAAAACAAGCTTGCTCCCTCCTCCCTATGACTTCCACTCACATATTTATACATGGCCATCATGTCTCCTCTCAGCCTTCTCTTCTGCAGGCTAAACATGCCAAGCTCTTTAAGCCGCTCAGCTTGTTCTCCAGACCCTTGATCATTTTTGTCGCCGTCCTCTGGACACATTCCAGCTTGTCGACATCTTTCAATTGCAGTGCCCAGAATTCCAGTATTCCAGGTGTGGTCTGACCAAGGCAGAATAGAGGGATAATATGACTTCCCTGGATCTAGACACTATACACCTATTTATGCAGGCCAAAATCCCATGGGCTTTTTTAGCTGCCACATGACATTGTTGGCTCATGTTTAATTTGTCCAGGTCTTCAAGATCTTTTTCACATGTACTGCTGTCGAGCCACGCGTCCCCCATTCTTTATCTTTGCATTTCATATTTTCTCCCTAAGTGGAGTATCTTGCATTTGTTCCTGTTGAACTTTATTTTGTGTTTTGGCCCATCTCTCTAATCTGTTAAAATTGTTTTGAATTCTGCTCATCTTCTGGGATATTGGCTACCCCTCCCAATTTGGTGTCGCCTGCAAACTTGATGACCATGCCTTCTAACCCTTCATCTAAGTATGTGTTTGTCAATCTGGGGGTTGCGACCCTTGCGGGGGTCGCGAGGATATCAGAGGGGGCACCAAAGACCATCAGAAAATGTAGTATTTTCTGTTGGTCATGGGGGTTCTGTGTGGGAAGTTTGGCCCAATTCTATTGTTGGTGGGATTCAGAATGCTCTTTGATTGCAGGTGAACTATACATTCCAGCCACTACAACTCCCAAATGTCAAGTCTATTTTCCCCAAACTCCATCAGTGTTCACATTTGAGCATATTGAGTATTTGTGCCAAGTTTGGTTGAGATCCATTGGTTTGAGTGCTCTCTGGATGTAGGTGAACTACAACTCCAAAACTCAAGGTCAATGCCCACCAAACCCTTCCAGTATTTTCTGTTGGTCTATGTGCCATTTTTGGTTCAATTCCATCATTGGAGTTCAGAATGCTCTTTGTTGAACTATGAATCCCACCAAGTGCAACTCCTAAATGACAAAATCAACCCCCACCCCACCAGTATTCAAATTGGGCATATCAGGTATTTGTGCTAAATTTGGTCCAGTGAATGAAAATATCCTGCATATTGGAGATTTACATTATGATTTATAACAGTAGCAAAATGAGAGTTCTGAAATAGCAACGAAAATTACTTTATGGCTGGGGGTCACAACGAGGAACCGTATTAAGGGGTCACAAATTAGGAAGGTTGAGAACCACTGATCTAAGTCATTAATAAAGATGTTGAACAACATTTGGAGGGTTGTATTATTCCCACTCCACCCTTGAAATGAATCCAGTAACTATTTGAAGGAAATGTTATTTCTTTGTAATGTTCCTCACTATGTCCAGATCCACACCAATGAAGAGTGTTGTTGCCATAAGTATGTCCATAAATCTCAGAGGGTTTTCTTAGTCAAAGAATACTCAGAAGTGATTATACCATTTCCGACCTTTGAAACATAGCTTACATCCAGAGGTATTTGTTGGTGTCTCTTGTCCAAGTATTAATGTGTATTACAACCCTGCTTTTACTCAAATCTATTGCTACTAAAATAATACTTATTATCAGCATCATCTATTTACATAGCATTTTATAAGAAGAACAGTGGGCCCTGTTCAATCTAAAATATGTGTATTCACATACATACACAGAAGGAATAATAAAATATGAAAGTAGACCACACACTCATAATTACCATGAGCAGAGTTATGCCATCATACCTTCCCGACTCTCATCTGATTTTAGAAGATAAGCAGTTTTGTGCCTACTTGCCTTGGATGGAAGGTAATCGAGAATTTTCAGGTAAACATAGGGGGAAAACCCTTGCTTTAAAGACTAGAGACATTTTGGCCAGTCTGAGTTGGCAGTATTGGGCAAGATGGACCAATGGTCTGGCTCAGTATAATTCGGCATCCTGGTGAAGTGAAAATTTTGTTGGCTTTTCTCATTATTCCAAACGAGTCTGTCTAGCAGACCTGGTTTCAGGCTACGCCTCGCCAACCAGTATCTCTCCAGCTTAATTGCTACCTAGTTGAAAAGCAATGCTGAATTCACCATTTGTATTGCTGTGTGACTAATGAAATTGCCTTTGTTATGAAAGGTCTTCCTTTCCTTGTGGCATTTGCACAGCAATTCACCACACCATTTTTAGGCTACGGAGAGTCCTGGGTTACAAAAAAAAGAGCACATTTTAAGGAAGTTATATACAAAGAACATATTTTATTAAAATTTACTGAAGGAGAGAAATCTAGACTTTGTGTACTCAGAGATCAATGAAGGTTGGGGAGGGAGCAGAAGGGAAAACAAACAAGATACAAAAAGTAATCTCCCAGCTATAAGCACAATTTAAAGGTACAGTTGCAAATTCCATCATTACCTTCCCCACTCCATTTTGCCACTTCTCTTGAGTTCACATTGGCAGTTCCACGCTTTATATATCTGGACCTCGCAAACTGTTAAGCCCAGCCAGCAATGATTTACATTCCAAGTAAAAAAAAATCCTTATATATATACATACACACACAGAAAATAAAATCACATACAGCCACCTCAAAAGGGTGAAATACAGAAGCATTTTCTGCTCTGTCCCTCACCTTCATAATGGAGAGAATTTCCAAAGCAGATAGAGCTATATACATTTCCATTCAGAGAAGGCATTGCATTGACTTCAGAGGATAACATTTCATCTGTTTCTCTACAGATGACTGGTTTTTGGTCCAGCATCATTTGAATTCTCAGGAGCATCAAAATGAGAATTTGCCCAACACTCAGAGTATAATTTAAAGGCAAGTCCATTCATACAACTCTGACAGCAATGAAAATAGTACCCTAGCAGCCTAGTACCCTCCAGGTAGAAGCTAGCCATGGGCAACCTCTCAACCTCATGAAGAGCATCCATTTGGTCATCAAGACAGTTCAGCAGTCACATAGGCACCCTTCCATAAGAATCTGGAAGTTGTCAGCCAACTGGCCACACTAACCAGAGCATTTGAGAACTACGGTCCAAAAATATATATTTTCTGAACTCTGATGGAGCACCAGCACTTGATCTAACTTTGTGTAAGCTTCCTCTTAGACATTTGATAAATTCCATTTGAGTCCACCATATGCCCGAAGCACCCCCCACATCCATATGTTTCTGCCTGTGTGAGCAGGGTACTGGTGGAAGAGGCTGGAGGCAAGTAACCACAAGACTATCAAACCCAGGCAGTGGAAAGGGAAAAGAGATTACTGTGGCTTGGCTGGTATCAGCAGTAGCAAGAGAGAAAAGTGCTTACAGGCACAGCTTCTTAACATTCTTTGTACTAATATCAAGGACTGATCATAATGGGGAAGCTGGAACCGTACTTCTTCTTTCAGTTCATCCTCGTTACTTTTGGGCTTGGTTTTTACTTCCCTTATATTGCTCCTAAAGAAACAGTTTCATGGGCTTCAGATTCTCCTTCCTTCTGAAACTCTTTTGAAAAGGAATTCTGATACAGCATTACATTAATAAAAGGATATGCTGGATTTTACATAGTTGAGGGCAGGGAAGAAGTTACAATTTTACAAGATTCACTGTACATTCATAGAAAAGCTGAGAATAATAGATTAATTATTTTTACAGTCACATTTTGGTTCTAAAAATAAATACATACAGATGCAACACTCAGGCCACTAAACTACTACTCATTTACCTTCGAAGGCAGAAACGGCAATTTTGGTGGTAGAGGTAGAATGGGGAATGGAACAATGAAGAAGAGAACAGGTGCCAATCATTTGTGGAAATGCTTCATGGGTTAAAACTAAATTTAAACCCAGTGATCATAATATAATGTTCTATTTATTCCACTGTATCATTATATCATAACTGAGAAGCCTAGTATTTAAGGGGAGCTGCTCACTGGTATTTAAGGTGCATTAGCTTGCCATTACAGGCACTAGAAAAAATAGGGCAATCTCACTCCAGTGGCCAATTGAATGTCTGGCTGCCATGTGCAAGCTCACATGGATAAAGCTACTCAAGACGTATCATTTGCTTGAACCATTTTGTTCCTTAGATTTAAGATCACTTAGATTTTGGCATGATTTTTGAGATGGAAATAGTCAACATTAATATGACAAAAACAAAGAAAGAAATGTAGACTTCACTAGATTTGTGGGACAATGGAAAATCCATGCCAAATCAAACCATGGTTCCTTCAATAACTACAGCAAGTCCTTATATTTTAATCAATTTCCTCTCCCTTTGAAAAACTAAGAAAAACACCAATGAACAGTCATTAGTATATGCTCAGAATGGGAAAGGTGAAGAGAATAATCTTGTCATTCCTCTTCTGCAACAGTTGTCCCAAATCCAAGATAAGTGATAGGACTTGTATCACCAAAACTAACACAGTTGTCTCCATTCCCAATTGTGGAAGGCAGCTCCTCAGAATCAAATTGGTTTTGTGGTGCTGTTGTAGACCAAATGCTCTGTGTCCTCTGTAGTGGAGAGGACAGAAGACAGTGTGGAGTTGGCTGCCGTAGCCGGTTGGCGTCGCCGCCGGTAGGATTTTCTGTTCTTCAGGAAGAAGTAGCTAATAATTGCCAGTACTATCAGGATGCACACACAAAGGAGCACTGCAACTGCCACTTCGAAAGAGCCTGTGAGAGATTTAAATAATCACAGTTTAAGCAAACCAGCAACTTCAGTAACAAAATACAAGGGAATGCTGTTGAAAGAATACATTTACATTTGTTGGCGTTCAGGGCACAGAACCCTCATAGGAGTGAAAAAATTCAAATCATGGAGAAGAGCAACAGATAACTCTTAAGCGGAGTAATTTAATATGAGAATGTACTATTTCCCCCAATGAATTTATATGACCATTTTCAATTTCATATCTGGTCACTTGAATTCTAAAAATTCTGAAATAATTAAGCCAGAATTACTGAACCAGAAAATATTATCTAGCAATAAAGCATGATTGCCATTTCCTTTTGAAGCAGTTACCTTGATTGAAATCTATTTGTCGCCTGCTGTTTCATTCAGATCCAACAAACTTTGGTTAATATTTGGTAATTTAGTTAAAACAAGTTTACTTCAGAACACACATTATAAAGCTGGCTTATATGTCTTTTAATTTCAGGTTTGATTGGAATAATTGCTATTTGATTTCTATTGTGCTCATATACTCAGATGAATTACCGGTAATTAGACTTAACTATGGAAACTATTTTATGTGAACAATGCATTTCTTTAAAAACCAGAATATATCAATGGAAAGCATTCAACTCTGATTTGCCACTCCTATTTGGTTAAGAACAGGAATGCTTCACTCAGTTTAGGCATGAATGTCATGATTTCCCTCTCAAACTCAAATCCCTTTCTCCCAAAAACAATGGAAGCTTAGAAATAAAAAGCCAAGAAGGGAGAAACCAAAGAGGGCAACAGAATGGTTTTTCAGTTACATACTTAAACCTGAGCTCCGATATTCAAGGTTGCTCCATCTTCGGCCAATCAAATCAGCCTCTGTGTGAGAGAGAAAATGAAAAGACAAACTCATGAATGAGTACACTTTGAAGTGGAAAGATTCCTTAAAGGGACACCTTCATATTACCAAATAATCTGGTAATGCAAAGTGACTTGAGAAAGTGGTGGTCAGAGCATACCCTGAAGAGACTCACAGTTTTCTTCAGAATTCAAAGATGGGATCATACATTACTAACCTTAACCCTGAATTCAGCTATCTCAGCCATATTGTTTTTTTATGATGTTATGACTGTTTTTTTATTATTTTATTCATTGATTTTAATTGTTTCTATCTGTAATTTTTGGGCTTGTCCTTTAGTAAGCCACCCGAGTCCCCTTGGGGAGATGGTTGGTGGGGTATAAAAATAAAGTTGTTGTTGTTGTTATACATTATCATTACTGAAACAGACTATGTTAAACAGCAGCTACTGGAAATCTCTTAGCATTATTGGTACAAGCACCAATGCATCAGTCCAAAAAAGGGACTCATAACTGTCATCTTAGGGTTGTACCAATTCAGCACATAGATTGAGAAATCATATCCATGAATTGTTCAGCAGTAAGCTTCCATGTCAAGGGCACAAGTCCTAGTCTGGCTTTTATTATGTACTTGGTCCTTTTCTCCACAAAGAGATGCCCCCCCCCCCTTTTAAACAGAGAAATAACATTTTAATATGCAGGATCCAGCCAGCATTCTATGAGATGACTGTCTATAAATAAAGATGAGGATTAGGAGGAGGAGGAACTCTGTCCTGGAGTGGGGATGGAGGCTCCTAATATGGAGGCTTTTAAACAGAGGCTGGCCGGCCATCTGTTGGGGATGCTTTGAACGCAATTGTCCTGCTTCTTGGCAGGGGGGTTGGACTGGATGGTCCACGAGGTCTCTTCGAACTATGATGCTATGTCCTGTCCCAACAGAATGGTCCTATGCACGGCTTTTAACCCAAACAGGAGTGTTTGTTTGTCACCATCTTATTTTAGAAGGACTGTGTGTCTTTGTACCCCACTGGCATTTTTAATTAAAGAACTCAAGAGCAAATGACATGTTTTATGGAACAAAAGGGTGGCAGAGACTAAGCTACGTAGTACTTTAACATACAATTACTAAATCCCAAAAAGAAGAGAAATTGGTTCATAGGAACTTCAGCAAGCATGCCACTCCTTGAAATCACCCAAGCTTTCAAGCTGGGATTGCTCAGTAGGAGATATTCTTGGGCGCCTAATTCAGAACATGCCTCTAACCAGAAGCTGATGGGATTCAGCCACATAGACCACTGGTCTACCTTTACATTAATCTCCCATAATGTTTCTGAACATAGGAGTACTAGCCTGGCTCACCTCGTGACTCTTTCTTGTTGACAGAAATGGGAACCCCTAAAGAAATCTGGCGGCAAGCCATAAGCATAATTGTATATTAAATCCAGGGCAAGCCTTCTACGTAGAAGAGCGAGGCAATGGTCTCAGGCAGAAGAACAATTCCTTAGTTATTTTCCTCCACTGGAACAGAGGTTTATATGTAATACATATGGTCTGCACTCTGTCCCCTAAACCAGTGTTTCTCAAACTCTGCTCCTTCAGGTGTTTTGGACTTTGTTTCCCAGAAATTGCAGCCAGCTTACCAGCTGTTAGGAACAGTGGGAGCTGAAGTCCAAAAACATCTGGAGGAACAGAGTTTGAGAAACTCTACCCTAAACTAACTTCACACCCTGAAATATTGTGGAGAATACAATTTCCCATCATCTGTAGTGAACTAAGAACCATCACACCATCTTTACCCATTTTAAAGCCTACCCAGATGGCAAAAATATACACGAACCTGGATCAATGAGCCACATTTTGCAGATCTCTCTGATTTCCCAGGTGCTAATAAATTACATTTGACAGTGCATTCAGAATGAGAGCAGACCCGTGTTTGATTCCTCACTTACTTGTGACACCTTCACAGGATTTCATACACGCCTCCTCATTTTCAAAGTTATTTTTGTTGCCGTCACAGCCTCCATAAGTGAAACGATCACATGCTTCAGTAAATGGGTTGTAAAACCAACGAAGTATACTATCTTCACACGATCCTGTCTCTGGCATATCCACACAGTGAGCTGCGAAAAAAGAATACATGAAGTGAAAATTATGCTTGGAATTCCAGTTAATGTTACCTCCTGTCTGACTGCAAGCGAAGACTTCATGAAGCCACAAACAAAGATCTCAAGGAGCCTGAAAAATGGGACTTCAATCTATTTTGCAGAGTAATCAGTTATATTTTTAAATTCTTTATTTATTTATCTATCTCATTTATATCCTGCCCTTCTTACGCCGAAGGGGACTCAGGGCAGCTTACAACAAAGGCACACCTCAATGCCTTGAATAAATATAAAAATATTTAAAATCACATAGTTAAAATGTATCAATGAAACAATTACTTAAAATCACTTTACAAAGGTAATTGCTATTTAATTTGTGTCACTTTAAAAATTGTTTAAGCAAAGACAGCCAATGACAAGAGTACTTAACATAAAGATAAACCTTGCCCATCATTGTTAAAAGTTATAGTAATTGGTTTCAAAAACATAACTAGTTTCACTGCTTCATAAAAGGCAAGGTTCACTTTTACATCTTCTTGAATATACAACTAAGTCAACTGACCAAACATTTGACTGGGCAGATACTCCATCTTCCTTAAAACTAATCTGAGGAGCATAACATCATTCAAACAAAACTGGAACTGAGTTTCAGTTACCTCAGTTGTATATTTGAAAAGATGTAAAATTATATATATTTTTTAAGCAGGCTCATGAACCTCACCTTTTATGAAGCAATGAAATGAATTATGTTTTTGAAACCAGTTACTATAATTTCTAACGATGACTGACACAACAATAATAATAATAATAATAGTTTTGGAGCACAATACTCCTGACCTCACAATCGTGTTAAAAAACCAAGTATGGATTGTCTATGTTGCAATCCCAGGCAACAGCAGGATTGAAGAAAAACAACTGGAAAAGTTAACACGATATGAGGATTTAAAGATCGAACTGCAAAGACTCTGGCACAAGGCAGTAAAGGTGGTCCCAGTGGTGATCTGCACACTGAGTGCAGTGCCTAAAGACCTTGGCCTACACTTAAACACAATTGGCACTGACAAAATTACCATCGGTCAGCTACAAAAGGCCACCCTACTGGGATCTGCACGCATTATTTGCCGATACAGCACACAGTCCTAGACACTTGGGAAGTGTTCGATGAGTGATCCAATACAACAGCCAGCATAGTGATCTTGTTTGCTGTGTACTAATCTTTTTGTGTTTCTAACAACAACAACAAATGTGTAGACAGCTCTATCTCTCAGGGTGGTTTCCAAAATATATGGCAAACATTCAATGCCAAGAAAGAGACATATGACAAATTACATCAAAACATGACACATCACAAAAAATAGCCATTACTATAAACTTAATACAAAAAACCCCTAAAATAAAACTAGACCATCCTAACAGACATAATCCCATAATATTAATTTAAACAGAATAAGAATTTAAACAACTAAAATCTTATTAAGAGATAAAATGGTTGCCAATAACTAACAGGCTGAGATTCCAGTGTCTAGACAGGATTTAGTATATCTAGATGATGTTATATGTCAAGACATATTAATCTTCCTCCACTCCAAATGCCACAATGCACAGATGTGTTGTTGGCAGCTTTTTTAAGACGAGGAGAGAGGGGGCAGTTTTGAGGTCTTTTTGAGGGAGTTCCAGAGCCAGGGAGCGATCATGGAGAAGGTCCCCTCTCTCGTTCCCATCACCCATGCAAGAGACAGAGGTGAGACCAAGAGCATGACCTCTTCTGCAGATCGCAGTGCTCAAGCTGGTTAGTAAGCAGAGATGCAGTTCTGCAAATAGTGACCATTAGCCCTTTGGACCCAGATATTACCAATTCATACGTGACCTACCCTGGCTGGAAGTAACATTGATCCCGCGTAATTTGTTGAATCCTTGAATATCTGCAAGAAAAAAGGGAAAATTGAGGTTTTTTGCTTTACAAAAACATAACATGTACAAAATGCAATATTCATTGTAAAGAACAACATAAGCAACATTATAACAACAATAAAACAAGCATCAGGAACAACCGCCAATAGTATAATTGAAGTCTCATTGTAGGAGGACAGTCTGGTGCACAACAAGTTAAAGGTAGGTCTAATGAGTAAAGTGTATAGGTGATAAAGCAGCAAAAGGATAAGAGCAATTACAACTAGATAATTAAAACTTTGGATAGAAAAGTAGTAAGGTGCAAGAACAAGACTTAGGTTATAGTTAAGGCCAGTTGTCTAGAGAATGGTTTGCTGGAATCAGCAATGCTACTTGGGTTAAACCCTTGTGCCGGCAGGACTGAAGACTGACACATTGGAGGTTCGAATCGGGGGAGAGCACAGATGAGCTTCCTCTGTCAGCTCCAGCTCCCCATGAAGGGACATGAGAGAAGCCTCCCACAAGGATGGTAGAACATCAAAACATCCAGGTGCTCCCTGGGCAACGTCCTTGCAGACGGCCAATTCTCTCACACCAGAAGTGACTTGCAGTTTCTCAAGTCACTCCTGATATGAAAAAAGCAGTGCTACCAACCAATAACTGTGACCTTTAGTAAAATGACAATCCATACTAGAATCGGTGACTTTCTGCATGCAAAACAGGCAATTATATGACAAGTCTATGGACTTTTCTCATAACTCAGACCCATTTTAAGACAAATGTTCATCTACTTACATGAATCACAGAACTTCTCGTCTGATCCATCTTGGCAATCTGCTGTTTCATCACATTCCAGGAAGCCATCAATGCAGCAGTCCTCACTACACTGGAAATCGAAGGGCCGGCAGTTTTGCTTGCACACTGTATGAAGAAAAATAGATTAACCATTTTAGTTTCCAGCAAAACAAAATATCTTTTGATGAGATTTTCTTTTGGATCACTGTTCTCGAGAAGCAGAAGACAGAGCAATAGGTCACAAAACAGCAGATTAGTGACTGTACCAAGAAAAGCACCACAGAGAAGAGCCAAGTACTTCCCAAAACCAAGAAAGTTATCTCTTTTCAATACTACACACATGAAGTAAGAGACCAATCAGAAAGATTTACTAAAAACCCACAAGTAAGCAAGAAATGAAAAAGAGAGAAGAAAAGACCACAGAAATGTACAGAATGTTCTACCTGGTTCTTGTCGTTTTTCTATAGCACCTGAAAAGTAAAGAGACTGTTGTTAGATTACATTGCTTTGATATCTCCATTCTACAATTATTGTTTGTGATTTAGGAAAGCAATAAAACTTGAGAAAAAAAATTAAAAACACAGGCATAGAATACATTTTCAGTACCCTTTATTCAGAATTCCAAAATCCAAAAATATATTACCTTCAGGCTACACATGTAAGATTTATAATGAAGCATATATTACTTTTGCATTTAGACTTGAGTCCCAGTTTTCTGCTGCCCTAGAGACTAGGATGTGGAACAATGGCTTCAAACTACAGGAAAGGAGAATCTACCTGAATATGAGGAAGAACTTCCTAACTGTGAGAGCCGTTCAGCAGTGGAACTCTCTGCCCTGGAGTGTGGGGGAGGGACCTTCTTTGGAGGCTTTTACACAGAGGCTGGATGGCCATCAGTCTGGGGTGCTTTGAATATGATTTTCCTGCTTCTTGGCAGGGGGTTGGACTGGATGGCCCACGAGTTCTCTTCCAACTCTATGATTCTATGATCCTAGATCTCTCACTATGTATGCATATGCAAATATTCTAAAACCAGAAAAAAATCCAAAATAAGGAACACTGCTGGTTCTGAGTATTTCAGAAAAAGGACACTCAGCCTATATTCCTATACTAGAAAAACTGCACAGACACAGAAGTTTAAAATGTCTATTAAGATGACGTCCCAAAATATTATCCCTAGATTATTGAAACGGGAAATCATCCTGTTTGGTTCTACGGCTTCAATCGTTCCTAACTGTGATGCTGTGCAGCAATGCCGGACCTAAGCAGGACTAAGAATCCTTCAGGTCCCAAGTGCTGTTAGGATGGGACTCCAAACACTCCTTATCAACTATGGAGGCTATGATTTATGGGAACTGCAGAGATGCCCCATTCCTTTCCATGCCCATGAACTGAAAAGTAAAGTAAAGGTTTCCCGACATTAATATAGTCGGGTCTTGACTTTGTGGGGTGGTGCTCTTCTCCATTTCTGAGCCAGAGCCAGCATTGTCCGTAGACATCTCTTAGGTTATGTGGCCAGCATGACTACATGGAGTGCCATTGCCTTCCCACAGAAGCGGTACCTATTGATCTACTCACTTTGCATGTTTTCGAACTGCTAGGTGGGCAGAAGCTGGGGCTAACAGCGGGAGCTCACCCTGCTCCCCGAATTTAAACCACCAACCTTTCTGTCAGCAAGTTTAGCAGCAAAGTGGTTTAACCCGCTGTGCTTCCAGGGCCCCCATGAACTATCTTGGAAATCAAACAGTACTAATAATAATGTTACCTTGTGATGCATTACGGCTTGGGTAACAATGTTGCCAATATTATTACCCCTCCAAATTTCACTCTACCTATCAAGTGACAAAATATCTTCAAATGAATCTCTAAAGCCCAACAGAACATTTATTTTCTGAACAACATACCAACCTTGGACATTCTTGCAAGCAAGTTTACAGTCCTCTTCTCTCAGGTAATTGTTCTTGTTAGGCCTGCAGCCCCCAAAGATGAACTGCTGACACTCCTGGGTTGCTGGGTTGTAATACCAGCGAGGGAATGCACCACGACACCGACCCACCTTATAAGGAGTCAAACAGTGCTCTAGGAATAAAAAAATAAAAAGGTACATGATTGCACAATGCACAAGACGGCAAGGAAAACACTGTTCATAAAGCTGCTTCAAAATCAGTTGGCTTCCGATGGAAAAAAGAGTTCTGTCAGCCTTTTAAACTTCAGTCTCACTTCCAAAGGAATTTTGAAATAATTTACATAAAAACATTTTAAAATCCAACATAAAACAAAACTAAACAAATGTGCAGAATTGTTATTTACAAAAACACTTAATACACAAGAAGCCATTCCCTTCTAGCCTAAGAGTGAATATTATAATAGCAGTAAATATGAGACCATTAAAACTAATCCAGGGAAATAAACAGTCTTTTCCAGATACCAAGGAGGTTTCAAAATATTATTTTAGAGAGAACATTCCAGAGTCAATTATGTTGGAGCATGCAAGGAATCATAGAATGATAGAGTTGGAAGAGACCTCATGGGCCATCCAGTCCAACCCCCTGCCAAGAAGCAGGAAAACTGCATTCAAAGCACCCCTGACAGATGGCCATCCAGCCTCTGTTTAAAAGCTTCCAAAGAAGGAGCCTCCACCACACTCTGGGGCAGAGAGTTCCACTGTTGAACAGCCCTCACAGTCAGGAAATTCTTCCTAATGTTCAGGTGGAATTTCCTTTCTTGTAGTTTGAAGTCATTGTTCTGCGTCCTAGTCTCCAAGGCAGCAGAAAACAAGCTTGCTCCCTCCTCCCTATGACCTCCCCTCACAAATTTATGCATGGCTATCATGTCTCCTCTCAGCCTTCTCTTCTTCAGGCTAAACATGCCCAGCTCTTTAAGCTGCTCCTCATAGGGCTTGTTCTCCAAACCCTTGATCCTTTTAGTCGCCCTCCTCTGGACACATTCCAGCTTGTCAATATCTCTCTTCAATTGTGGTGCCCAGAATTGGACACAATATTCCAGGTGTGGTCTAACCAAGGCAGAATAGAGGGGTAGCATGACTTCCCTGGACCTAGGCACTATACTTCTATTGATGCAGGCCAAAATCCCATTGGCTTTTTTTGATGCCGCATCACATTGTTGGCTCATGTTTAATGAGGACCCCAAGATCTTTTTTACACATACTGCTCTAAAGCCATGCGTCCCCCTTCTGTATCTTTGCATTTGATTTCTTCCTCCTCCAAGTGGAGTATCTTGCATTTGTCACTGTTGAACTTCGTTTTGTTAGTTTTGGCCCATCTCTCTAATCTGTCAAGATTGTTTTGAATTCTGATCCTGTCCTCTGAAGTATTAGCTATCCCTCCCAATTTGGTGTCGTCAGCAAACTTGATGATCATGCCTTCTAACCCTTCATCTAAGTCATTAATAAAGATGTTGAACAGGACTGGGCCCAGGACGGAAGCCTTCTCATGGCACTCCGCTCATCACTTCTTTCCAGGATGAAGAGGAAGCATTGGTGAGCACCCTCTGGGTTCATCCACTTAAACTAATTACAGATCCACCTAATCGTAGTTTTGCCTAGCCCACATTTGAGTAGTTTGTTTGCCAAAAGGTCATGGGGGGACTTTGTAGAAGGCCTTACTGAAATCCAGGTACACTACAGTGAATGTATGTGTGACAACTGTAAAATAAGATGCATGAAGCTGATTGGTTGGGCGATGCCCGGGGAGCCTGGGACTTTTGAATACTGTTACATTTTTGTTCAGGCTTGAGCTATGTAGGTGTTCAGAGAAAATGAGAGAAGCAGAGAGAGGGGGGAGAGAGAGAGGGAGGGAGAGAGAGAGAGAGAGAAAGTTTGGAGGTCACTTTTGCTTCATGAGCATGTGAAGAAGTTTATCCACATGGACAAAGAAAGACCATTTTAAATCTCTCATTATAGGAATTGATGCAACTGATCACATTGTACATAAGTGGTTCTGAACTATGAAAAGTAAAATACTTGTTCTATATTGTTCATTTGCATGGCATATTTTCTTTCTCTGGCAAGGCAGTGTGTGGTCTGATCAAATGTGAACTACGCATGTTTTATTTTACATTACACCACAAATTATAGAGAGACCCGCTCCAAAAGACATATTTTGTCTCTCAACATCTCGTGGAATCAGGCATAAAGAGATTCTTAACGTTAAAGCTTGCGCTAGGTTGTGTAAGGTTAAAAAAAACAGAAAAAGAGAACCACTGTCAGTTCTGTGCATTTTAAAGTCTGAGACTCCCCCTTCCCTGTTTTGTTTGTTTGTTTTTGTGTGACATAAAGTGTCCTTAAGCTACTGGCACTCAAGCTGTGCAAAACTTTGTAAATAAAAACCAAAACTTTGATAGATGGAGGAGTCCGCAAAGCAACCACTTATTTTAAAGACCTATACTCCCTTTCCTTAAATAATTCAACACAGCTTGCAAAAAATAAACAGGAACACAAGACACTGAAGGAAAACAACTGAGGCCTCTTGTTTCTTTTTGAAAATGTGGAGGGAACGAACTTGGAGAAACTGAATCCTAAGAAACACCTGTGTTCCTTCTGCCCCACACCAATCCCATCCATTTAAAAAATGAAATGTCTATGGGGCTTGGAGAAGAAGATAAGGACAAGAGGGCCTTGCTGAAATTTCAGTCTTAGAAAAACATGTGACCTGTTGTCAGTGAATTGTGACATTTTCCACTGTTGTCCCATTCCCTTGTCGACATTGCATGGAAAAGAGACATGCACAATACAGAGACATGTTCGATTTTATAAAACGATTGAAAAAATTGGAAGAGTCAACCTCCAAGAGGAGAATAGCATTGTTTCTTTAAGGCTAAACTTAAAGTGGGTTCTAAGATCTGCTGGGGTTGGTGGGCCCCCGGCTTTGGAACTCTCTCCCCACATTGTCCTCCTTCAATAGGAACCTAAAAACCTGGATGTTTCAGCAGGTTTTCGAGAATGATTAATCCCTAGGCCCTTCTCTAGCCCATCAGATAGTACTCTGTTCTGCACTTTATCCACTTCCCTGGCCCTATGATACACTGTTACACTACCCCTTTGCCCAGCCCTTTATAGTTGGCCATACCCATTTTGTAATCCTGACCATTGTTATTTTGAAACTGTCTGATGGGAGTTAAAATGAAACTGGGTTTTACATTTTTTGTGTTTGTTTTAGTAGGATTTTATGTTTTATGATGTTTATTTTAATTTATCTGTATGGTTTTCCTTTGGGGCAATTGAATGTTTTCCTTATATTGGAAACCCTTCTGAGTCCCCTTGGGGATATAGGGCAGTATACAAAGAAAATTATTATTATTATTATTATTATTTGAAACATAACAAGTTTACAGTGTTCCCTCACTACTTCACAGTTCACTTATTGCGGACTCGCTGTTTCACGGATTAAAAAAATTAAATTAAAATACATATCATGGTATTTTCTCTGTTTTGTGAGGTTTTGCTACAGCCGCTCTCCAAGGTGCTTTCCCTCCTCAGTCCTCCCTCCCTCCAGCCTTGAAGGGCCTTTCCTTCCTTCCTTCCTTTCCTTCACTTTATTTTAAGTTTATAAAGACTTAAAATAGTGTATAACTACTAAAAGAATGTATAAATATTAAAATAAATAGAGTATCCCTACATCGTGGTTTTTCACTTATTGCGGGAGGTCCTAGAACCTAACCCCAGCAATAAGTGAGGGCACACTGTAGTACACAGTAAACAAGATCACTCTGCTGGCTGTTGTATTGGATCACACATAGGACACTTCCCAAGTGTCTAGGACTGTGTGATGCATCAGTGAATAATCCCAGTAAGGTGGCCTTTTGCAGCTGGGAGATGGTAATTTTTTCAGCACCAATTGTGTTTAAGTGCAGGCCAAGGTCTTTAGGCACTGCACCCAGTGCACCACTGGACCACCTTTACTGGTTTGTGCCAGAGTCTTTGCCGTTTGATCTTTAAATCCTCTTATCATGTCAGATTTTCCAGTCTTCAATCCTGCTGTCACCTGGGATTACAACATCGACAATCCATACTTTGGTTTTTAACACGATTGTGAGGTCAGGAGTACTGTGCTCCAAAACTCTGTCAGTCTGAATTCAGAAGTCCCAGAGTATTATTGTTTGTTTTTTTTTCCTTATTATTATTAAAGCCTGTCTTCCCCAAAGCACTGAAGCTTCCTTTTTGAACAATTCCCAGAACCCTCCAGTTAACATGAGCAGTTGGCTAAGGGATTCTGGAGATGTGGAATAATAAATTCTGCTCATACTTCCTTGGTCCAGGTCAAGGTACCATCTTATCCCCTAAAACCAATAGAAGTCAGACTATCAATTTTAGGTTCCATCTCTGAAATGACCCACCTTTATGAATGACCCACCTGTAGTTTGCTCAGGATTCAGGACAGTGACAGTGATGTCTGTTGAATCCTGCTGTCCAGAAATATCTTTCACAGTCAACTGGAAGATGTAAACTCCTTCCTGAAGATTGGTGAGCACCATGTGGTCATTCTGTGGCTGAAAATATAAAATGTAAAATAAAAGAGAATTAACTCTCTGGAAGATAATGGCACAAATTATGTGTTTCAGCTATCCCTTGCATTCTTTCAAATAAATGTAATTCCTGTCTTTACAACAGCTACAGAGATCCCTTTTGGTATTAATAGGAAGCTTCTTATTATAGTAAGTAGTCACAATAATTGGAAGGGGAGCAATCTAAGTGTCATGGTTAAATTTTATCATGGAGCAAAGGAACACTGTTGTGAAGGTGGAAGTGTCTACAAAGCCAACATTCTCCACCCTGATTCTCTTTAAATATATTGGGCTACAGTTAGAAGTCTCTTCATCGCCAGCCAGTGGACATTCCTCTTTACTTTATTTAAAGCAAAAAAATAAAGAAAATAGAATGTTGTTTATCATCTTGACCTTTTATTTCTCCTTCCGCTACTATGATCTTAGTTCATTCCTGATTTCCCCCACTTTTATTATTGTAATTTTATTTTGACTGGTCTTCCATTTTCTCAACTTAGGACTTCTTCACATGCACTGTCAGAATCGTCTAATATTGCTGTAAATCTCAATGATCCCGGCAGCACCCACCCAGGGAGCATGGGAATCTGTCACTCTGTGCACCACACCACCCTGGCTTCTCTCGACCTCATCACATGGGGGGAAGCCTCTTTAAGCTGGCTCAACCCATCTCTCCCAATGGAAAGATGGAAAGCATCCCGTAACGCACAATTTTGTGGCAGGGGTTTTGTGACAGTTTTGCCATGGAGCCGCCCCGGAAGGCTTCTCCGGGGTGTGATGAGAGCCATCAGTCTCCACAGCAAAACTGCCGAAAACCCGTCACTGTCAAAAATAAGCCTCTGTGAAGAGATCCTTAGTCATCTGATCTCCATTCAGCATTCTGCACTTATTGCAAAAGTCTGTATACCCTTATTAAAATGGCCACTGCAGTCTTTCTACAAAGACTGCAGTGGCCATTTGATCTCCATTCAACATTCAACATTCTCAAAACTCTGTCCACCTCAAGCAGCACCAAAACATTACTGATAAATACTGCTTTTGCCAAAAAAAGGAGGGAAGGGGAACAAGGTTTGAACAAGCGAGGAGTAATGGGATGGGAGCTCTTCTTGCCTCTGCCTCTCATCACTGCCTTCACTCGTGCTCCCTATTTTAGCATCGACCTGTGTATGTCAACCATACTTTGGGGGGGGGGGGTCAAATTCTTTTCAACTTATACATGAGTATATTATCCCATTCCCAGTTCGATCGCTTACAGCCTGGTCACACGTATAGTAGCTTGCCCCATTGATAATGAGTGATTTAATTGAGTGTCAGTTGTTGGTTATATCGTTATATGTTTTATTTAATTGTATTTTAAATTGTTTTTATTTTATCTTCTGTTTTTAGGCACCTTGTGCCATGTGTAAGCCACCCTGAGTCCCTTCAGGGAGCTGGTGGCAGGATACAAGAATAAAGTAGTAGTAGTTGCTGTTGTTGTTATATGCAAGAGATTTCCTTTTAAATATATTAAGCTCATTTTATAGGTGTCGGACCTTTGCTCTATCATGCCTAATTCTCCTGTCTGGCAGCAACTCTGCAGGGTATTAATCTCTCTCAAATCTTTCAACTGAAAATGAAAAATCTGAGAGGTCTATGAAGATAGCAGGAACTAAGTCTAGGCCTTTCTGCATGCAAACTGTGTTTATTTATGTTTATTTGTTTTATTATTTTATACCTCACCCCTTTCCCAAAACAGAGCCAAGACAGTTTACAACTTATTGAAAACATCAATTAAAAGTATATATAATAAATTTAATTAAAACCTTTAACATATAATGAAATATTATATGTTCACTGCTGTCTTTTTAGAGCTAGAAAAGGTGTGATGACCTAACCAAGTCATTATAGTGTTGAAGCAACTGCTTCCACAAACACAAAAGATTGCTGAAAGACTAAATGCCAGAATATTGCTCCTAAATCCAGTTCTTAGTTCTAACTAGAATACCTCCACTGAATCAATGGAATTTGCATAAGTGCAGATCTGGGATTAATAATTCATATTAGATCACTGAAGCCCTGCCTTTCTTTGTATTGGCATGCAGCCATTACTGGAATCTGCCTAACCTGGATTAACCTACTTGGTTCCAAGTATTTAGAAGATTCATAAAGTATCTAAACCACATATCTAATATATGCAAACTAAAAGAGAGAATTAACTTTGAACTGGGTGAGGCCTTACATAATCAAACTTGTATACAATTTTGATTACATTCCATTTGTCATTCAAGAAGCTTATTTCCATTCTGGCAGCAGTCAAACTGAAATCTGCCCTGAGCCAGTAATGTAACATAGGGTTGGCAGAGCTGAAATGGGAAATAACAGGTTTATAGTTTAAATCTTCACTATATTGAGTTGAAGCTACAGATTCCAGCATTGGATGACCATCTGTTGGGGGTCTGCTGGAAATGGAATATAGAATCATACTGGAGGACCTAGAGATTCCAGAAAAAGCATTTTCAATCAAAGCTGTGAATAATCAAATCTCCAAAAAGTCAAAACCACAAATGTGGAAGAATTACTGTATTACAGTATTTGGTAATTTGGAAAAAAATGGGCATACACTTTTGAACCACCACTGACCAGAAGGTCATGAGTTCGAGGCCTGCCCGGGTCGGGGTGAGCTCTCGACCAATTGTGTAGCTCGTTGTCAGTCTATATATGTTGTATATGTATGGGATTTAATGTTTGCCTGTATATGTGCATTGTGATCCGTCCTGAGTCCCCTGCGAGGTGAGAAGGGCGGAATATAAATGATGTAAATAATAAATAAATAATTATACCCATCTTATTCAGCGAAGACTTTTCTTTATCACCTAAAAAGATGGCAAAATAAGGGCATTTTCATATTTTGTGAGCTCTTTTTAAAAGGGGGTGGCGGCACTATGTATCTTAGTAATTGGGTACTACTACAACTACCAGGCTATACATAGACTATATAACTTATTTTGTTGTACACCCTTAAAGAGGAAACACCAAGAGCAATAACAACTTTAAAGGGTGTGTGCTCATTCTAAAGGAAGAAGCAAAGGTCAAGTTGCATCGCTATCAATGATTCGCAGACAAATATCATGCAAAGCAGGGAAAACATTAAGTATACAGTCCCCAAGTTTACAAACATCCGGCTGCAGAATGGACTTAATCCCAGTAACATGGAAGATACTGTCCATCACTAGAATCGGGTTTTTAGGCCTCTTCTGACACAAATCCATTCCTCGTTTTTCTCATATGCTACTTAAATTGAGAGAGGGGAAACCATTTTTAAAATTAATCTTTGTTTGATTGAGCGAATTATTGATGACATATCCTAGCATTTTCTGAAACTGATTCAGACAAACGGATTCCATCTCTTAGTTTGATCAAAGTTCATGTGAAGAGCAGAGGGAAGGGTGTTATATGTTTGGGCAGAAAACACAAGATACTGCAGATGGTAGTACTTTTAGTAGAGACATGCATAAAGAGATTTTGTCTTAAAGTGTGTCCTATATTACCTCCATCTCCACTGATTCATCACCAGAGAGACGCGTCCATTCGTAATTCACAATTCCATTGTCATCAAAGCTTTCTGTACCCTTCAGTGTCACAGGTTCGTTAGGCTGCACTTTCATGTCCATCCAAGCACGAGCCACAGGCGGGCGATCATCCGCTGGAGGGAAAAGAGCACAGAAATGCGTGTTATTTCCATATATATTCCGTTTCTGTACATGTAGGGTTCAGAACAGGAAACACAAATACCAACACCGTACAATCCCTGTATCTCAGGGCAATATGTTCGAAGATTTCACACTGATGCACAAAACTATGGAAAACAGCAAACCCTATTAAAATGAAGGACTTCAGGTTATCATAGAGTCATGTTGGAGAACCAAGAAAGTGCCTAGAGATGTCATATGTTCTTAGATGTGAATATATAAAACAATTTTAAAACAAACAAGAAAATGAAACAAGATCCAATTCTCAAAAGAATACGTGATTTAAAAAATGTGGGAGCTAAATCTGCCCCATGTATACCCTGAGAAAGGAAGAATAAATAGATCCAAGAGATCCTGTATACTATCATATAAATTTGTTTTCAGTTCATGGAGTGCCTTGTGGACAATCAATATACCTTTTCAGTTTTTACTATGACCCCCAGTAACTATAGTGGTGAAGCAGTTTCATGAGAGAGTACCATGTTAAAACTGTGGATGTGGCTCTTAATGAGACATGCCACATTATCACAGGATGTCTGTGCCCAACACTGCTAGAGAAATTACACTATTTAGCTGGTATTGCACCACCTGACATCCGCCGGGAAGTAGCCCCCAGCAATGAAAGGACCAAGGCACTGACATCTTCAGCCCATCCTCTGTTCGGATATCAGCTCTCATGCCAAGGCCTTAAATCAAGAAACAGCTTCCTAAGATCTACAGAAATACGTGCAGGAACACCTCAGCAAGCAAGAGCCCAAAAATGGCAGGCTAAAACCCAGCATCTCAATCAATGGCTGAGACCAGATGCAAAACTCCCTTCTGTGCACACAGAAGAGTAGACGACCTGGAAGGCGTTGAACAGGCTGCGCTCTGGCACCACGAGATGTAGAGCTTCTGGTCAAAGGACATTTAGCATAATGCCAAGTTTTTTAAAAAAAAAGTTGTGTTTTTAAAATGAATTTTAACTGTACCCTCAATTAGCTTCCGACACAATAAACAAAAAAACAAACAAATATGAGCACAGTAAAGGAAACAGAGAAGTGGAAACATGCAGACTGACCAGTTTTCCAATTAGGCAACAAGAAACTACTGAAAGACGCAGCCATTAAATCAGGTATTACCCCCACAAGTATCCTGGAATATATGAGAAGTAACTTTGGACTCGAACTGTATTTTTTTTAGCAGTGACAACAATACAGAATGAAACTATTATTTCGGTCTTTATGACTTAGGATGAAGAGAGGAAAGTAAAAGGAGTCCTAATTGCACTTTTATTGAAAGAAAGATATTCTTCAGGTTAATGGAGGTACCTGCTAATCTAGAGGACAAGAACAGGGAACAATGGATTCAAATTACAGTACAACCTCCTATTCGTGAGTGATATGTTTGTGAAGTTGCTGTGTAAATCACGGGTAATAGTAAACTCTATTGAAATGAATTACATCCAGTGACTTTATGGAAATTTGCAATAGAAATATGCCATAACATTGCCTGGAGGACCTAGAAAATTTCTAGGGAGGACTAGTTTGTCAGATGCAACTACCCTATACATGGTACTTGCATCCGACTTACAAACGACTCATAGTTAAGAACAAGGGTGAGACAAGTGGGAGAAATCTACCCCTAGGAAAGGAAATTCTTGTGTTTGTTAATTCTTTCATTCACTTTATATCCCGCCTCCTTCCTGGTACAAGGCCCAAGGCAATTTACTATAAGACTAAAGTCAGAAACTTTAAAAAAAATCTTTAAATTCCATATAATAGCAAGACTTGGAACTTTCTGAACACGTTTATTTGTGAGCAAGTCCTACCATGTCCAACAGGAAGTTATATACAATTAGGGATGCACAGAATTGCAGCCCAATTCAATCAGTTTGTTAGAACAAGGGTAAGATGTCGCCTGAAAAACAGAGGGATTGAATTCTAAACAACCAGTGGCACACCAAGATGTACAGGTCTAAAGTTTCAGAATTAAACATGGCCACTGAAATGGCCCTAGGTCTTATGGACAATCCTACAGATCATAAGGGCACTCATATGACTCCTGAATGTTCTAGTTCATTGTTGGGATGGGGGGAAATTACAGTCAACCCTACACATTTGCTGGGCTTAGGGGCTCATTTTCTCCATGAGTGAGAAAAACCACAAATTAAAAACACTTTTTTAAAAAACACCTTTTTATCTCTCTAGGGATTTCTAGGTCTTCCCATATTTCTTTTATGGCCAAATTCAACTGGAAGCTGATCATAGAATCACACTGGAGGATCTAGAGATGTTTAGAGAGGTATGACTAGAGGAGGCTGCTCATAGAATAACACTGGGGGGCATAGAAATTCATAGAGAGAACATTTTAAAGCAAAGCCACAAAAGTCAAAGCTGCAAATATGGAGAGACAACTTAGAGCATTTCCTCGGATAGAATGTTGCAATTGGCCAACTTGAATATTTATTTATTTACGGTATTTGTATACCGCCTTTCTCAGCCTTTTGGCGACTCAAGACGGTTTACATGCAGCAAGTAATGCACATAAAAACATTAAATACAATATAAAATCACAACAGAAACAACAAGCAACAACCAGAAGACAGGTGTTTTTAAAGTCTCTTCCTCACTCCCCGTTTCTCCTCTCAGCTGGCTTGGGGGCAGGGGAGGGGGAGAAGCAACAGGATTGCTTCCTTCTCCTCCTGAGGTCGCAGGCAGATTAGCATTGAATGCCCTTTCAGCTTCAAAGCCTGGCTGCTTCCTGCCTCAGGGAATCCTTTGTTGGGAAGTGTTAGCTGGCCCTGATTATTTCCTGTCTGGAATTCCCCTTTTTTAGTGTTGTTCTTTATTTACTGTCCTAGTTTTAGTGTTTTTGAATACTGGTTGCCAGATTTTGTTCATTTTCATGGTTTCCTCCTTTCTGTTGAAATTGTCCACATGCTTGTGCATTTCAATAGCTTCTCTGTGTTGTCTGACATGGTAGTTGTTAGAGTGGTCCAACATTTCTGTGTTCTCAAATAATATGCTGTGCCCAGGTCGGTTCATCAAGTTCATATGTACAGGCCATATGAATCATTTCTAGACATTCCAACCTATTCTATCTTTGTAGCAATCTTTTGCTGTCGTTTGACCTTGCTATAGTAATTCTGCATTTGGCAATAAGTTGCTTATACTGACTGAGCATTGAATTATTGCTGAAGGTCAAGATTTAACATTGACTTTGCCTTTGCTTGACACTTCCCAAATGTGCCAAATTCAGTGTCTTCATATTCCCTCCCTTGAGCCCAGAACAGGGTACTTGGTTGTCTTGCTTTTACCTTAATCTCACAACGACCCATTAAGATCAGCCAGGTTGAAGGTCATTATTATTAGTCCAAGGTCACACCGTGATTTTAATGATGCTGGAGGGATTTGACTGTGAGTTTCCCAGCTTCATTTCAGATAGAGGCAAACTTGCCTAATCTGAAAAATGTCTATTGTAGGGCAAAAAAAGAAATGGCAAAACAAAGAAAAGAAATGGCAAAACATTGAAGAGTGATTTTAAACTTGATGGCATGCATTTCTGCTTATCCAGGCCTTTAAATGTTATCAATCTCTTGCTTTTAATTGGAACGAATTGCATTATTATTATTATTATTATTATTATTATTACCACAACTGCTAATCCCTTTTAAAAACACCTTTGAATGTTTTTAAATGATTAGTTATTTGTCTCTCTCCTTTGTACAACACAATTATCCATGAAGGAATCCCTAAGCAGCCAGAATGAGACCACCTACCCACAAAAAGGAGGCATCAAGATGCTTGTGAAAATGCCAGTTTGCTTCAAAATACTTTAGAGGGGGGAAACTCTAAGAGGGAGGGAACACAAAATCAACCCAAAGCAAACTGAGCATGCCCAGTGGCCATGGAATTGAGTTGGGGGAGAGAAGCATATGGAGGAAAACAAACAGTTATACTGTGGTGTAGATTCCATTGTAGTTCATAATGTAAAACTATAAAGTGTCAAGCTACCTGAGCAAAATCTCTCACTCTTCGAGGTGATAGTCATTCCTGGAATCTTTCTAAGCGTAGCTATTCTGTTTCAAACACATCTTATTTAAGACCCACATGAAGAAAAATAATCAAAAGGCAAAATCACTAGAACTGGCTCAGCTTCTACAGCACTGGAGTTGAGTGAAAGAAGTTCACTTTTGCAAAAAGAACATTTTAAAAAGCCCCACAACACTAACCTTTGCTCCTGCAGAAGTGTTCATTTGCAACAGTGAACTCAAAAGAACAAAAGGGGCACACCTATGTTGTATATGCAGAAATGTATTGCTTGGAGAAAGGGTGGCTGGTGGAAAATAGCAATGCTATTTTCAGAACCTGTAATTTCAGTTTCACAAAGATGAAAGGAATCTGTTCTATGAAAGAGTCTTAGCCTAATCACAGAACACCCATTCCAACAGTTAATATCCGTAGCTGAAATATGCACAAAGAAAGCCCAACAGAAACATTAGAAACACCTAAACATTAGAAAGAACTTCCTGATGATAACAGCTTGATTGACAGTGAAATACGCTGCTGGATGTTGGTGAAGTCTCCTTCTCTGGAGGCTGGATCGTCATCTGTCAGCAGTGTTTTGATTGTATGTTCCTGCCTGGCAGAATGGGGTTGTATTGGATGGCCCTTGTGGTCTCTTTCAACTCTACAGTTCTATGACTCTATCAAACAGTCCTTGCATAAAAACATATTATGCCTCATCTTGTCCAACATTTGTTTACTTCTAACAGCGGTTCTTCAAGGCAGGAACATGCGGTCCACTGGATGTTGTGAGAGTATACATTTCTTCACTATCAGCTGGCATGGCAAAGGAGCTACAATTCAACAGCATCTGATGTAATGCTTTAGATCCCATCCCAGGATACAGTCAACTTATAAATTCAAGATGATATGGCTCCTCCAGCCTATTACAAGGTATCTGATAATGGTTTCACTGTCCCAACATTTCTTAACTGTTTACCTGGAGATGATAGAAGTAAAATCTATGCCAGTGTTTCTCAACCTGGGGGGTCGGGACCCCTGGGGAGGTTGCAAGAATGGTTTCAGGGGGGGGGTCACCAAAGACCATCAAACAGGGGCTCTTTGATTGTAGGTGAACTATAAATCCCAGCAACTACAACTCCCAAATGTCAAAGTCTATTTCTCCCAAATTCCACCAATGTTCACATTTGGGCATATGGAGTACTCATGCCAAGTTTGGTCCAGATCCATCATTGTCTGAGTTCACAGTGTTCTCTGAATGTAGGCGAACTACAATTCCAAAATTCAAGGCCAATGCCCAACAAACCCTTCCAGTATTTTCTGTTGGTCGTGAGAGTTCTGTGTGCTAGGTCTGGTTCAATTCCATTGTTGTTGGAGTTCAGAATGTTCTTTGATTGTAGGCTAACTATAAAACTCAGCAACTCCAACTCCCAAATGACAAAATCAACCCAACCTGCCTCCCATCCGTACCAGGATTCAGATTTGGGCATATGGGGTATATGCCAAATTTGGTCGAGTGAATGAAAATACATCCTGCATATCTGATATTTACATTACGATTCATAACCGTAGCAAAATTACAGTTATGAAGTAGCAACAAAAATAATGTTATGGTTGGGGAACACCACAAGATGAGGAACTGTATGAAGGAGTCATGGCATTAGGAAGGTTGAGAAATACTGATCTAAACCTTCTCCATATACTCCAACCAATTGAACATGGGTATATAGGAACAGGGAACAAACTCTCCATTTTTGTCATGACCTAACTATACATCAAGTGCAGGCAACACACAATTATAGACTAAGTACCCATGGCAAAATGAAACACAAGTTTTCCTTTATCTATGAACACTACACTTCTGAGTCAAAGGATTTGCATGTCATAAACCCAGACCAAAGTTCAACTTCATCAAGCCATTCCCATGGTTACTTCTTCAGCATTTCTAATACTTGGAACTACAAGGTGTTGCTTAGTGTCTCTCTGAGCACAGAGGTTTGGCTTGTGCTTAGCTTGCTATGCTTTAAGAGAAACAGAGCAGCCGTTTCCACAGTAAATCTGACAAAGTCATTGTGAAGGACACTAAAAAAAGTTAGACTATTGTGAAAATGACATTTGAGGCCACAATTTTTACATCATAGTAATGGGTAGGTTCAAGTTGTCCCACAAAAACCACTTTGAATTAGCCTAAATCCATGTTGTGGTCAATGTTACAAAATCAAAGATAAACTCTGAATAATCCAATGCATGCACACACAGTTTTTGAAAGAGCATTCTCACCTACCCATATAAGATAGTGTAGCAGAGCTGAAGCCTGGGACTTTTTGCAGCCAGCGAGAATGGTTTCACTTCTACCTCCTTTCCCTGTTCCCTCTGAGATATGTTGTAAGGTGGTTTGGGGTAGGTGTAAATGTTTTTGCAAGCATTCCCTGTTGTAATTTGATGCATTTCACAGTGACATGATATTGAAGGGGATCAGGATCTGCTCCTATTATATTTTTCAGGAGTGACTTGAGAAACTGCAAATCACTTCTGGTGTGAGAAAATTGGCCATCTGCAAGGACGTTGCCCAGGGGATGCCCAGATGTTTTACCATCCTGTGGGAGGCTTCCCTCAAGTCCCCACATAAGAAGCTGGAGCTGACAGACGGGAACTCACCCCACTATCCCAGATTCGAACTGCCTTTGATCAGCAGCCCTGCTAACACAAGGCTTTAACCCAGCACAAGTAGTAAACTGTTCCTGGGGGGATGGGGATGGGGTGGTGGTGGGATTGGGGAAAATACTGGTATTTTGATTGCTAATTTTGAAGATTGTATGTTTCTATGTATGATACATATTTTTAATTTAAAAAAACCAAGGGTTTACCATTACGCCACCAATGCTAAAAGTGATTTTTAAACAGAGAACTCCTCACAGTAATCCAAACTATTATGCTGAACACCTTAAAATTTCCAATTTATGTAGACACCGTCACTAAGAGCAAGGTCACGCAAAAGAAAGAAGATAACTTGGTGCCCTAGAGCAATGTTTCTCAAATTATCTCATATGATGGCCCTTCGATCAGTCTTGACTTACTATGGTTTTAGAAAGATTCAACAAGTGAATGGAGAAAGAAGCTATATCATTATCCTTTAGCTTTGGGTACTTCTCTATCCGGAAAGGGTTTACTTGACATGCCTTCCTCTGGCATGTTTCCTCCTTCCACCCTGTATTCATCCATAGGGCCACTGGTAACAGCTAACCTCCAGGAAATAATGTCCTTGTTATGAAAGTCCATGTTGATCCAGAACTTATGGACCCATTGCCAAGACTCTACTCTTGGAAGACGATCATACTACTCAGCCATGAGTGATTGCCTATTATTATGATGGGCCCTTTGGCAATTAAATGAACCACAAAGATATTATCCCCAGGTGCTGGGTGGCCATGCATGCATTTTTTGTCATTGCCCCTTTGCTTTCCAAGGGTCCTCTTCTTCCTTGGATCTTTCTTGTCTTGTCTTTGCTGAGCAATGAGTAAGCAGTCATATCCTTGGGCCTGCTGGGAAGGCAAAGTTGCTGGGAAACAAGGTTGAGGAAACAAAGCAACAGCAGGAGGCATAACCGGTTTTCTCAACCTCCCCTTCTCTTACCTCTATGACTGGATGAGTGCGGATGTGCTACCTTTGCTAAGAAAGAGGAATGAGGATGGAAAGGCAAACAGTGGTAGCTGCAACATGTCATGGCACTTTTGGGGGGAATTTTGATGGCAAAAAATGCCGCTTCAAAGTGACAGTACTACATGTGAGCAGCATTTTTTAAATCCCCAGACTCTGACCCCATGTTCCTCATTCCTGCTTTAGGGGCTTATGTGGTCAAAAAAAATATAACAAAAAAATAAAAACAAACCCTTTGGCTTTCCCTTGGGAAAGGCAAAATATTGTGCAACATATGTTGTTAAAATGATTGTGGGATGGATGCAGACTGAGTCAGAGCAGGTTGATGGAAATCAGTTGGACTTAGGTTAGTCAGCCATGACTATGAATCTGAAGAAACAATAAATGATGAAATTCAAACCTATGACTCCAACAGCAGAATGGGTGTATGTTTAGAGGGGCAAAGAAAAAACCATTTGAAATTATCCATTTTTTTTACAAATGAAAAACTTTTGGGAATACTATATTTTGCGGCCAGCAAAAAAAATCAGTATTCAATAAAGAAATGAGTTTACATCCATGAAACCTCATGCTAAAATAAACACCAGCTATATCTTGAAAGTGCTGCCACATTTCATTTCCCCCCTTTTCCCCTTCTCCTTTTTCTCCTGTTAGGGACTAACAGGGCCACGTCTTTTTAAAAAACCCAGCTAGAGATAAGGTGAAGATTTGAACAGGATTTTCAGAGATGGGAAAGTGGAACTTATTTGTTTTATAATGAATATTTACAGGTTTTATCTTCAGCTGTGTATGGCATTTGAGAAGGGAAAGTGAGAACCTGTCATGCTGTATCATACTGAACCTACTGATCCACACAGCCACTTCTCCTATATAATGGTCATCTTGAGGCTAGAGTACCAGAACTAGGGAAGATGTTGAGGTTGAAATGACAAGGTGAGAGACAGAAACTATAAACCTGATCTGGAAAGGGGTTCTGCTGAAGTTTCAAGCCTGGATTCACTTGAAAAATGAATGACCCCAAGTTCTGCATCTTGTGCTACTGGCACTAAAGATGAATCACCTGCCAGAAAAGTTTCAGGTTCTCTATTGGTAACATACATCACCTTCCCTTGGAATTATTTTGATACAGATGATGAAAAGAGGACAGATTCACAAAGCACCAGAAACATTCCCAGTGCTAGGATATTTACTTCTAAGAAAATCCCTAATTTGTTTTAGTAGAATGTGCTTCCTTAACCAGTGTCCATTTATTTAAATAGTGCACACTCAGAAGAAGACCTACAAGCCACTCTAAACACCTTTGCAGAAGCATACAAGAAGCTTGGCCTCTCATTGAACGTTGAGAAAACCAACAGTGCTCTTCCAGCAGTCACCAGCCATTCCCTCTCCAATGCCAGAAATACAGCTTAATGGTGTAACATTATAAAGTGTTGACCATTTCCGCTACCTTGGCATCCACCTCTCCACAAAAGTCAACATCGACACTGAAATATAGCAGCACCTGAGCTCTGCAAGTGCAGCATTCTTCTGAATGAAGCAGAGTGTTTGAGGATCGGGGCATCCATAGGAATACCAAGATGCTTGTTTATAAAGCCATTGTCATCCCAACCCTGCTATACGACTACAAAATGTGGAATGTCTACAGGCGTCATACGCAACTCATGGAACAATTCCATCAGCGCTGCCTCCAAAAAATCCTGCAGATCTCTTGGGGAGACAGGCGGACAAACATCAGTGTGCTGGAAGAAGCAAAGACCACCAGCACTGAAGCAATGCTCCTCCGCCATCTACTCCGCTGGACTGGCCACATTGTCCGAATGCCCAAAGATCGCCATCTCCCAAAGCGGTTACTCTACTCCGAACTCAAGAACGGAAAATGGAATGTTGGTGGACAGGAAAAGAGATTTAAAGATGGGCTTAAAGCCAACCTCAAAAAGTGTGGCGTAGACACAGAGAACTGGGAAGCCCTGGCCCTTGAGTGCTCCAACTGGAGGTCAGCTGTGACCAGCAGTGCTGCAGAATTTGAAGAGGTACGAATGGAGAGCAAAAGAGAAAAATGTGCCAAGAGGAAGGCACATCAAGCCAAATCTGGAAACCAATTTCCTCAATGCAGAACATGCAGATCAAGAATAGGGCTCCACAGCCATCTACGGACCCACCGACAAGACCCCACATCTGGAAGACAATCACCCTCGAGCTATGAAGGATCGCCTAAGTATTTAAATAGTCACATTTACATCCTACCTTTCTTCCAAGGTGCTGAACATTTTTGTTCTCCACATATTTATTCTTGTAATAATTGGTGGAGACACAGGCTGTCTAAGATCGCTTAGTGTCATGGCTCAGTAATTAGAACCCAGACCACTTAAGTCATAGTCTTACATTCTAACCAGCATTTCTTCCCAGTCCATATCATTTATGACATAAATTAAAAAGTAGATTGTGAGTCCAAGTATTTCACAATATAAGAAGAACGAGCAGTTCTAAAAACAGGTAGACATTCAAGGATGTTATTGTTGTGCTCCCACTGAACTGGTTTGCCTAGACCTTGAGTAAACCTATGAAATCATAGTTTGAACAGCAGGTCATAGTGCTGCCAGTAAAAAATGTATGTGACCTGCCCTTCTACATAGATGTACAATATTCCCATTTTACGAAGAAAACTAGAAGAAACAGTAGAAGACTTTGGACAGAGACTGGCAATTTGTGGTCCTCGATATCTTGTTGGACTGTAAATCCTATAATCCTTCTTAATTGGCTATGATGGTTACGGCTGATGAGTTTGCAGTCAAGAGCCACTGTTGGGTAGAAATGTTGTCTATGCTTATGCTACAGCATTGATAACTCTTCAGAATGGTAGTGAGTTATTCTAAAAAATCTAGTTAGTAGTAGCTATGACAAAGTAGGAGAACAACGAAACAACTCAGGAAAAACCCAGTCTTTGGACTGAATCCCATTACTCTTATCAAGAGATGTTTCAAAGTGCACCTTTAGTGCAGTGACTGCTTTTACCAACAAGCAGATTGACATTGTAAAACAATGATTCTCTACCTTTAGTCCTCCATCTGTTTTGGACTTCCCAGAAACACTAGCTAGCATGAGTCATGTAGTGGGATGTTGGGGGCTAAAGTCCCACACATGTAATAATTTCCTAGTAAATATTTAATAAAAATTATTTGCCCCCCCCCAAACCCCCCAAAAACAAAATTGATAACTCCTGTTGTAGGGCCTAACATTTAAGGAGTAATTCTGTGAACCTCTGGAGGGTGCTATGGATATGACAGAAACACTGTAGCAGCCATACACAGTAGAGTTGGATAGGTTCATTCAGAAAAGCCGGAAAGTCAGAAGAAAACATACAAATGTGGACTTCCGATGCAGTTTTGAACCATGCAGGAAAGGGGGGGGGGATCTGAATTTGAGCCACTTGCCTTTTTTTCAGAAATATTATATAATGTTCAGATGTCTCCCAAGGTTATTTTAATTTTCAGAACCATTAAGTAACTTTGGTAAAGCCTAAAAACTTTTAAAATCTCATGCTTTCCACCGACCATGCAAGGAGGGATGAGGTGGGCGTGGCTAATCACAACCATCTTTAACTGTAGTTTGTGAAGGCCAGACCCTCAATGGTGGAGATTGCAAAAGGCGCTGCTGTAAAACTACTTTTTCCACACTGCTTGGCTGCTCATTAGCCAAAATGGCTGAAGGACCCAAAATAGCTGTCTGTAGCAGTCTTTGTCTAAATATAAAATGAACTGATTGAATCTACAAATGTATCTAAAGAAGATAGCAAAGCAATAAGCAACTTTTGCAAAGCCAAGAGAACATAAAGTGCTTAAAAACCAATCATTTTAGTTTTGCCTGACTGCCATGAAGGCACTGGGGTAGCCAGCCACAGCCAACCAGCCAGCGCTTTACAGTCAGTAAGTAATGATAAAATAAAATGATTGATTGTATCTGCAAAAAAGAATAAACAGGTGGATGTATCTTGAGGATCCCCTCCAACTCGGTAGAGGAAGCAAATGGATGTCAGGAGAGTTTGGATGGTGCCTTTCTGCCCAGAAGAAGGGGATCAGTCTAGATGTCCCTTGGTGAGATCTGTACTATGATTTCTGTTCTCAACCAATTTAACAGAGTTTGTGCCACACAAACAAAGTTTCTGGAGTAGAACAACTACTTTCAAAGTAAAGACCACCCAATGAAACAGGAAATAACACTTTCAAACCAGAAACAGATTTTCTTTATTATTAAAAATGTTTTTTTTAGAAAAACTTTGAAAATTCACCAAAACTCCATGGTGAAGTCAAAGGTTATGAAATTTGGTGAGCTAACAGTGGTCCGTGTGTTCTACCATTGTAGCAAGTTTTATCAGGATTGGTCTAAAAATTAGGGGAGAATTCCCTGAAGTTTCCCCAGTGCCAGTGCTGTTTTATTTTCCTACTGCACATGCATGTCTGCATTAACAATTTGAATCAGAAGTTTTGGAAAGTTTTGAAAAAAAATTGGAAAAATTCGGAAGTCACTTTAGAATTGAACCACCAGCATCCCCTACATCTGAAGCGAGTTTTGAACAATTTGGGGGGGGGGGAATCAATCAAGCCTAATTCACAGCCATGGTTGCACTTTCACCCCATGCTCTTGTTCCTTAGCTATAAGTTACATTATCCTATTCCCTTGTCTGTTTACAGTTTGGCCATGTTTTATGGCAGTTGTTTTGAGTTTAAAATTGTGGTTTTATATGTTATTGGTTTTACTTTTGTATTGCACCGTGTGTTCCTTTTATGCATTGTTTCAGGCACTTTGAAGAAGTAAACGTCTTCTGATTTCCTGGCTGCAGTCTGCATCTGCAGTTATCTTTGGGCCTAAAAATACAAAGTCTGCCACCGATGCCATGATTTCTCCCTCTATTTGCCAGTTATTAATCAGTCTGGTTGCCATAATCTTGGTTTTTTAATGTTTAACTGCAACCCAGCTTTTGCACTTTCTTCTTTCGCCTTGGTTAAAAGGCTCCTCAGCTCCTCCTCACTTTCAGCCATATCCTCCGCATATCTAGTAATTTTAGGGTCTTGGATTCATCAAGCTCTACACGTCACATGATGTGTTCTGCTATATAGCATTGCATATTATGATTATTGATTTATTTACTCTTTTCTAAAGTCACTTTTTGGGGCTAAATTATCTTGCGAAAGGTGGTGCCGTTGGTTAAACCCTTATGCCAGCAGAACTGAAGACTGAAGGTCGGATGTTCGAATCCGGGGAGAGCGTGGATGAGCTCCCTCTGTCAGCTCCTGCTCCCCATGCAGGGACATGAGAGAAGCCTCCCACAAGGATGGTAAAACATCAAAACATCCAGGCATCCCCTAGGCAACATCCTTGCAGATAGCCAATTCTCTCACACAGGAGGCGACTTGAAGTTTCTCAAGTCATTCCTGACACAAAAAGAAAAACCTTGCCAAAATTAGGGTGTGCATTAGATTTGAGTAATAGAGTAATCTCAGTGCTGAGCCAAAGCAATAGGGGAAGCTACTTCAGGAGCACCTAGGGCTTCTATTTGAGGGGTGTCACCTGTAATTTAATTGCATTGACTCAATGCTATGTAATCCAGAGATTTGTAGTTTTTGCATCCCTTGGCAGAGAAGGCTCAAGGCCTTGTCAAGCTACAACCCCCATGATTCCATAGCATTGAACCAAGGCACTTAAAGTGGGTTCCTTCTACAGCAGGGCTGCCCAACAGATGGCCCGCGGGCCGAACACGGCCCCCCGAGCCCCTTGCCCGCGGCCCTCCTCCGTAAAAAAAATTCCCCCAAAAAATTCCAAAAAAAGTGCGCATGCGCACGGTTTCGCCTGCTTCTGACGCTGGCATGATGCTTTGAGAGGGAGGGCAGAGCCATGGGGAGCCCCCAGTGGCTCCTCCCTCTCTCCCAAAGCGTTACACCAGCCGCAGAAGCCAGCGAAATCGCCGGCTTCCACGGCTGCCGTGATGCCTTGGAAGGGAGGGGGTTCCCCCGCGCGCCTCCCTCTTTCCCAAAGCGTCACGGCAGCCGCAAAAGCCGGCAAAACCGCCGGCTTCTGCAGCTGCGTGATGCCTTGGAAGGGAGGGGGTCCCCCGCGGTGCCTCCCTCTCTCCCAAAGCGTCACGGCAGCCGCAAAAGCCAGCAAAACCGCCGGCTTCCGCGGCTGCGTGATGCCTTGGAAGGGAGGGGGTCCCCCGCGGCGCCTCCCTCTCTCCCAAAGCGTTAGAACAGCTGTTCTGACGCTTTGGGAGAGGGGGCGGAGCCGCGTGGCCGAGTGGCCCCCCAGGTGATCACTCACCAGAAGTCCGGCCCTTGAGCCGGCAGAAGTTGGACTGCCCTGTTCTACAGCATAGATTCACCCCAAGGTTTCTTTCCGATTGCTAAAAGCTTTGGTATTGCAACACAAATTGTTTTTAAAGAAGGAATTCAAAGCATGCTGCAACTGTAATGGCCAAATTACAAAGAGTGCACCTTTTGCTGCTGTGCATTATGTTTGTCAGCAAGTACTTTTTTTGGTTTCAGGGTTTTGAAAATTGAGGTGCGCATTAGATTCAATGGTGCATTAGACTAGAGTAAATATGGGTATTATTATTCTCCTCACCCTAAACCTATATGCTTAATGTTCTTATAGCCCAGATATGCCTCCTCTCTCCCCCAATACACACCAGTAGTTGTTTGTCACATAAACTATTATTAGTAATTATTTTTTGAAGAACAGGCAGTCTCCAAGTTACAGACACCTGACTCATATGACATAGTTAAAATGAGGGTGAAACAATAGGAAGTGAGAGAAATCTGCCCTCTGGAGGGACATTCACTCCTCAAAGAGTCATCATGGGGAAAAGTTGGCGCCACAGAAGCCTTCTCACCAATACTTGCTTCCACAACAAGCCAAATTTTTCAAAATCCAACTATCACAGGGACAGAAAATGAGGTGAAATCTTATGAACAGGGGCATTGACAGCACAACAAACCCCAAAGGGGTGTTAGCCCTTTCTAATGCCATTCAATACTTATACACACATACATATGGCTGGAGTAAAACTTAAAAAATCTACTTGCTCTGACTGACATACAAATTCAACTTAAGAACAAACCTACAGAACCTATATTTTATGTAACCCAGGGACTGGGAGTTGCAGTCCAAGAATAGGTAGAGAAGGAAAAAGGGGGGAGAAAGAGGATGGGGGGAAGGTTGCGGGTGGAAGGGAAGAAGAAGAAGAGAAGGAAGGAGAGAAAGAAAGAAAAAGGAAGAAAAGAGGGAGGGAAGGAAGGAGAGAAAGAAAGACAGAAAGAAAGAAAGAAAGAAAGAAAGAAAGAAAGAAGAGAAATAGGGAGAGAAGGTTGGCCACAGCAACGCATGGCAGGTACAGCTAGTACTACTATAGATTCACATTTTATCTGACATATTATTTCTGTTATCAAACAATAGTCTAGTAAAGGATATCAATGCCAGTAGAGCCACTCCCCTGTTTGGCGATGAAGGCACTAATGCTGAAGTACCTGCCAAGTAGGTAAAGATAATTTGTTAATTCTATGTCCTAGGGCCCTTCCACACAGCCATATAACACAGAATATCAAGGCAGAAAATCCCACAATATCTGCTTTGAACTGGGTAAATATAAATACTGAAGCACAATATGGGGTGAGGGAACGGAAGGGGAAACAGGGCAAGAACATACAATGCACAGGTCTATCAGCAAATTATAGAATCAAGGAAGATGATTACTGGATACACGGTTAACTTTTGGGACCAGTCATCCCAACGAATTTTGTAGGCTGCTGCACAAAACTTTGCAACATTGTAGGTTGTAGCTAAATGGAATACTAAGACCAGTAATCCAAACTCTGCATAGTGGAATACACAGCCTTAAGACCTTATCACACTAGAGAATGAATCCACTTTAAATCTGGCTTCTGCCTCCTGCAGAATTTTGGGGTTTGTAGTTTAGTGAGGCTGTTAAAGGCTCATCCCTAAACTACAAACCCCAAAATTCTGCAGGAGGCAGCAGCCAGATTTAAAGTGGATTAATTCTCATAGCGCGACACTATACCCATCGTCTATAGTTAAAAGTCTCGGCGTCACCTTAGACACTCAACTGATGATGGAGACGCACATCTCCGCCGTCAGTAGAGTGACTTTTTTTCATCTCCAACAGGCAAGGAAGTTGGCTCCCTACCTCTCCCGCCATGATCTAGCCACAGTGGTCCAAGCCACGGTCATCTCGAGACTAGACTACTGTAATGCTCTTTATGTTGGTCTTCCTTTGCTGGTGATCCGGAAACTGAAACTGGTCCAAAATGCGGCAGCTCGGTTGTTGGCTGGAGCTCCGATGACCAGCCACATAACACCAATCCTTCGCGAGCTGCATTGGTTGCCAGTAGAATACCGGATCACTTTCAAAGTGTTGGTTTTGACCTTTAAGGCCTTAAACAGTCTGGGGCCAGTGTACCTTAGGGACCGCCTCATCCCATATTGTCCCACTAGACCCCTGCGTTTGGAGTCGGCCCAACTTTTGGAAGGTCCTTGCTTCAGAATGTTCCGCCTTACCACCAGACGGAGGGCCTTTTTGATAATCGCCCCATCCTGTGGAATGCATTGCATTCCGAGGTCATGGTTCTTTCGGATCTGATAGCATTCCGGAAGGCGTGCAAAACCATCCTGTTCTGGCAGGCCTTTGGGGATTAAAGTCGTGGTCTTCAGGCACTCATGTCCCGATGCTGTGTTTGGCCCTATTGAGGTTGCGTCTATCGCAATGCTTCTGTTTTATGGTATTTTACTGTGTTTTGCTGTGTGTTTTTATCGTGTTTTTATTGTGTGCTTTTAGCTGTGAGTCGCCCCGAGCCGCTTGGGAGTGGCGACCCATAAATGCGAATAAGTAAATAAATAAATAGTGTGATGAGATCCTTCACAGTCATGCTAGCAAAGCAATATATGAAGCTTTAGTCCAAAAAGTAACTTGTCCAAGCTTGGCGACAATATCTTAACCTTGCTTGTTCTTTTATAAGGATAGACAAGACTGGTGTAGTAACTTGAGTGCTGGACTACAACTCTGAAGAAACAATATTCTAATGCTCTCTCAGGTACAGAAATCTACTGGATGACCATTGGCAAGTTACAATCTCCAACCCACAGAGCAAAACAAAAGCAAGCTCTCTCTGAACAAATCTTGCCAAGAAAACCCCAATAATAAATTTGCCTTAACATCACCATAAGTCAGAAATGATTTGAAGCCACACAACAAGACTGAAGACAATACACATAAATTAGGAGCAAAAATAAACCTTTAAAATATCCTAAACCTGGAAAAGTTATTTTCTTTATTAACATCCCACATCCCTGCAATTCAAAACAGAAACTTTTCCAAACTTTTGAAATATCCCTAACATCATCATAGCACTCAGTGGGATTCCAAGCTGTGTAGTTTCACAGAAACATACCAAAGGTATCGTGTTGCAATTTATATTATTGATCTATCAAAACACTTCTGCTTTGTTCTTGGTTCTGCCATGATGCCTACAGAGGTCCATTACATCTCTGTCACAAATCATTTTCACTGAAAATCGAAATGGAAATTTCCCCAGGCAGCAACCAGCCAGGCCTTGAAACTGCAGGCAATTAAATGCTAATCAAGGTGGCCAATTGCAACATTCACACTTGCCTCCAGCAGACAAGAGTTCTTTCTTCCACCCTGGACATTCCATAGTTATATAAACCCGACTTGCCTAGTTTCCAACAGTCCTCACAACCTCTGAGGATGCCTGCCATAGATGTGGGCGAAACGTCAGAAGAGAATGCTTCTGGGACATGGCCATACAGCCCGGAAAACTCAGTAATCCTGGCCATGAAAGCCTTCAACAAGACAATGCCAAGTTTTGTTGACAAGTTCTTCCACACAGATCAAAGCAAGTCCTCTACCATTTAGTTAGCGAACACAAAGCTATCCCTTATTTCACAACGGATGAGCTATTCCAAAAGGCTCAGACTTGAGTCTAATGGCATTTCCAGCCCTACATCTAAATTTCTTTGAAGATTCTTGAAATTCCTGTGTCACACTAGAGGCAAGGGTGAGGGAGCATTTAGAAAAGGGAAGTTAAAAATATTTAACAGAAGGTATGAGCTTCAACATACAGTATGCTTAAAATGAAGCCCTTTTCAAACTTGAGGTCCGTTCAACGGGTATCTTAGATGATTCAGAAGGATGGTCACACCACCTCTTAGGCCCCACCTACAATGTCATATAATTTGTATTCCGAAACCATATATTCTGGTTTGAACTGGATTACAAATATGGCAGTGCAGACTCATACAATCCAGTTCAAAGCAGATAATCTGGATTTAAAAACTGGATTATATAGCAGTGTAGATTTAGCCTCACTGACCCTTCCCTGAGCACTCTATGAACTGACCATACAGTTCAAGTCCAACCTATAGTTAAGCAGGACACTTCAAATGGTCTAGCTAGCACAGGCATGGGCAAACTTGGCCCTCCAGGTGTTTTGAACTTCAACTCCCACAATTTCTAACAGCCTACCAGCATCACTTTATTCATTCAAATGACTTTAAATCTGCTCTTCATCAAAGGATATAAAGCAAAATAATATCTCTTTCCTTCTACCTCTTGGGGAATTTCCACATGATTATGAAGCAGTCCGGGTTTATATTTAACATGGCACTCCCATAACTTAGATCTAGGGCAAGTAGCATTATAACACATCGCTGTGTCATAGATGAGATTAATGGAATCTCGTAACAGACAGTAAGCTCTTGTGGTTCAGCAAATGGTAATCAAGCTGTTCCTCATTCTTTTTGAAAAAAGTAGTTCACCGTCACCAAAAAAACACACTGGATGAGAATTAATGCAGCTGTCTATGCCTCGTTTGCCATTACTATAGTCTAGCCAGAAAAAAATCACAACACTATTGGGAGGTGGGGGCATAGGAAATGCTTAACCTGCCAGATACAGGTTAAACATCCCTCCTCTGGAATTCGAAAAGCAAAGTACTCCAAAATATCTACATGGGTGGCTGAGACAGTGATACTTTTGATTTCTGATGGTTCAATGTACACAAACTTTGTGATATATATGTTAATTTTAACTGTGCATAATGTGTATATGAAACATAAATTAATTCTGTAAATTAATTCTGCATCCCATCTATAATTGGTTTGACTCCTTGTGTTATATTATGTTCATGTAGTTTAATCCTTGTTTAATTTTCAGTAGTAATAAGTTTTATTGAGTTCATTTTATTTCATGTTTCACCTTGATTGCTGTTTGTCTGTTTTTGGCATTGAATTTTGCCATTTTTGTTCTTTTTAGAAACCACACTGAATCTCTTCAGGAAGAGAGGACAGGTTATAAATAAAGTGTTATTATTATAACAAGATATCACATTATGCAAATATATGCAAATGCTCCAAAATCCAGAAAAATCAAAAACACTTCTGGTCTCAAGCATTTTAGATACCCAACCTATATTGGACTCCAGATCTCCACAATGCCAAAAGATGGCGAAACTGCTTTCGTGGAATATAACTGACAGAATTCCCAGTCAGCATGTCCACAGGCAAGTTAACTGGGGGATTCTGGGAACTGCTGTCCAAAAACCTAATTTCGGAAAGCTCTGGGAGAGCCACAAGTAGTTTATCTTTGGTCTAGGAATATGCATCCAACAAAATACTTAGATCACCATAGCCTGGGACCCACTAATGAAGACTATTTATTTTATTTACTCTATTTATAACATGCCTTTTTCTACCCCAAAGGGGACTCAAGACTATCTACTCAAGCACTCCCTTAAAACAAACTTTTGCCATGATCAAAACATGGGAACTAGCAGGGGAAAATGCTTTAATATTTGCTTTGTGGGGGATTTTTTTGCCAGTGTGAATGCTCAAAGGGACATCATATAAGTTTTGTGCCACTCAAACTGTACATGTTTGCACAGTTCTGATCTGATCCATAGAAATGGAAACAAACAAAAGTAGGGAGGAACAAAAGATGCTCTTTGCCTGAGGTGCCATTTGGTTTTTGCCCAGCTTGCTCCCTACCAAGACTACAACAGTTTTTGTCCATTGAACATGTAACATCCCCAAAATAGAAGCAGGCCTAAGGGGCATTGCTTGGTTGTTGACCTCTTGCAAATTCAAAATTTGTTCATGTGTGTGGTAAAAATAATCTGCATAGAAAGGCCTATAGAAAAGATATTTCTCATCTGAAATTTTTGTTCATGAAAATACTCTTCAAGATGATGATCCCTCCCGATCGAATAGGGATGCAGGATGGATTTTCATCATGTCAGTGATTTGTATTAGTACACATAACAAAATATAAACAGTGGTTAGTACCATACTTTGAGGAACGTGGAACCTTCTTCCAATTCAGGAAGAAGTCTGAAGATCTATTAACTAACGATGAAGAGAAAGGGTTAATCCAGGCATGGGCAAACTTCGGCCCTCCCAGGTGTTTTGGACTTCAACTCCCACAATTCCTAACAGCCTACTGGCTGTTAGGAATTGTGGGAGTTGAAGTCCAAAACACCAGGAGGGCCCGAGTTTGCCCATGCCTGGGTTAAACAGCAATGCTTGACTAGTTCTGATCAACTTCCATCAGATACAACATTCTATTATCAATAGCAATAAGCATATGGTAAGTTTCTGACACTCATTTTCAAGAAAGCAATGAATGACTCCTATAGTTTGTACCCAAGAGGAGGTATGCTCCTCCTATACACAGAGGCTTTATTTAACTATCTAGATAACAGATCTGTCCTTCTCATGTTTATATAATCCTTTTCTAGAGAGCCATCAGAACCTCAGCGGGGCCAGCTGAAATACAGTCATCCCTCTGTATTTGCTGTGGCCAGAGCAGGTATGGGCAAACCTAGGCCCAGGGGCCACATATGACCCCTTGAGCTCTTTTCTCAGGCCCTCCTCTCTCACACAATCCTAGCATTCTTTCCTTCTGTCCTTCCTTCCTCCTTCCCTCTCTCTCTTCCTTTCCTTCCTCTTTCTCTCTCCCTCCTTCCTTTCCTTCCATCCTCTTGTCCTCTCTCATTCCGTCCCTCCCTGTTTCTCCCTCCCTGCATTCCCTTCCACCATTTCCTCCTTCTTTCTGTTTCATCTTTCCTTCCTTCTCTTTTTCCTCCCTCCCTTCATTCCCTTCCATCTTCTCTTTTACCCTTTCTTCCTTCTATTTTCCTTCATCCTTTCCTCCTGGAGGATGTTTAGCTGGGAGAAGAGAAGTTAGAGAGGGAACATGGGAACCATGTTTCAAGATTTTAAAGGGTGTCCCATTGAGGAGGAGGGGGGGGAGTGGTTTTCTACTGCTCTAGAGACCAGGGCACAAGGGAGCGATGGTTTCAAATGACAGGGACAGAGATTTGACTGAAAAGATTAGGAAGAACTACCTGGAAAGTGGCATAGGCTGCCTCGGAGTGTGGTGGAGTCTCCTTCTCTGGAAGGTTTTCCGCAGAGGCTTATTGGGAGTGCTTTGATTGTGCCTTCCTGCATGGCAGGGGATTGGACTGGATTGGATGGTCTCTTCCAACTCTAGGATTCCATCTCAGGAGTAGGCAATATGGGGTCTAATGGATACACTTTTTCTCTCCTGTCCCCCATCTCATCCTGACCAAGACTAACCCTTTCGAGATTCAAATGTTTCCCATCTTTCCTTCAAAAGAAGAAGGAAAGATGGGAGAAAAAGACAGAGGGAACTTGGGAAGAATCCCCTTCCTCCCGGCCCACCCACCCAACTCCGGCCTACCATGCGCCCCCCAAGTTAGAAAGATTGCCCATGCCTGGGCTAGAGGAATAGAACCCTGTGAACGTGAAAAACTGCAAATTAAATGGCAATTTTCCCCCGAAAGAACATTTTTCTACGTTTTCCAGCATAACTCTATGGTCAATGTCCACCGCAAACTGAACGTACAATTACATTAGAGAAACCAGAGATCCCTAAAGAGGTGTTTTCTCTAGTGATCCTCCAACATGATTGGGATAAATTGATCACAGAGTCACACTGGAAGACCTACATATTCCAAAAGTACATTTTTAATCAAATCCACAAACAATTAAATCTTCAAAAGCCAAAACTGCAAATGTGGAGTAACAACTGAAGTAAAATATGCATAAGAGCCTTCTGGAGTGAGAACAGAGGTCCATCTAGTTCAGAAGCACATTTCTGACAGAGGCTACCAAAATGTGGGAAATCGATACACAGATTATGACCTTTGTTGTTCCCCATCCACTGGCATTCAAAGGCATACAAAAGCCTCGGATACTGGAGACCAGGGCCGTAGCCAGGATTTTGATTCGGGGAGGGCTGAGTTTGATTCGGGAGGGGCTGAGTCTGAGTAAGAGAGGGACTACCCTACCAAACCTTTTGTATTGTTATCCCAATAACCCCATGAATGTGGGATATAATGAGCATGGTGATCAGATCATGATATGAATAAACATAACAGTTTAAATAATGTACCAGTAAGACCTTCTCACGGACCACCCTGAGAATTTGGGGGGGGCTGAAGCCCCCTAAGCCCCCCCCCCCCGCTACATGCCTGCTGGAGACTAGCCATTTATTGTTATCCCTCCTTTCTTCCTATGAGATCAAGGCAACACACATGGCTCGCCTCCTCCCCACTTAGTCCTCATAGTGACAACCCTGTGAGAAAGGTCTTGCAGAGAAAGCAAGATAGAGACCAACCCAAGATTGCGGAGTTATATTTCACAGCTCTGGAGCTTTAAGGCCCAACCACCCTACTGTTTTGACTGTGCACTTCCACCATGACTAATAGCCATCAATAGCTTCACCCACCATGTACGTAATTGTTCCCTTTTCAGTCAAAGACCAGTCAGCTTAATGGTATTTGGTTTCAGCCCTTGAGAAGGCTGTATCACTCCTAGATGCATTGCCCCTGCCAAGAGTTGGGGCAATATCATAGGATAGAGGTTGGAGTAGTTCGACTCCTGTATTTGTAGGCTATGCTGCTTAATGTGACTGGTCATCCCCTGAGCAATAAACAGAGCTTCTGCAGCAAACTATAATTATTGTTATAAAAAGGTTGTTGTGTGCCTCCCGGTTGTTTCCAAACTATGGTGACCCCAAAACTAGCACAGAATTTTCTGTGCAGTGTTTTCATGATTTTTACAGTTTTGATAGTTTCACGTGATTTCAACTGATTTAACAACTCTAGCTTTAGTTGTGTTTTAATATTTATATGTTGTAGGCTAAACCACTGAACTGCTGAACTTGCTGACCAAAAGGTCAGCGGTTCAAATCTGGGGAGTAGGGTGAGCTGCTGTTTGCCCCAGCTTCTGCCAACCTAGCAGTTCGAAAACATGCAAATGTGAGTAGATCAATAGGTACCACTTCTGCAGGAAGGTAACAACACTCCATGTAGTCATGCCGGTCACATGACCATGGAGGTGTCTACAGATAACACCAGCTCTTCGGCTTAGAAATTGAGATGAGCACCACCCCCCGGAGTCGGACACGACTAGACTTAATGTCAAGGGGAAAACTTTACCTTTACTTAGGTTGTAAATTGCATTGTTTTAAATGTTCTGAGTTGTTTTGAGTCGTGTTTAAAAAAGGGAAGTGGGATATACATTATTATTATTATTTTCTGAGGCTGAGCTTGTTGGACATGCCCAAGATCCAAGTGAATAATTGAATCCTAGTCTCCAGAGGTTTGTCCAGTGCTCAAATTGCTACTCCATGCTACATTATCTCACTCTATATTATGTAGTATTAGGGCAGGGTCCAAGTCAAATCGACTTGGGGTGCATTTACACTGCAGAATTAATAATAACAATAACAACAACAACATATTCTTATACCCTGTCACCATCTCCCTGAAGGGACTCGAGGAAGCTTACATAAGAAAATAAAAAACCATCCATCAAACAAAGCACAATTTAAAGTTAGAACATAATCAGTGGAGCATAAGTCCAGTTAAAAACAAGGTAAATAGACATAAAAGTACAGAACAGTAGCATTAAAACTCAATCAAATCAATACTCAAATCCAGATCCAGGAACCAGGACTAAAACGCCGTTTGATCCCAATTAAGTGCTATGGCTCAATGCTGTGGAATCATGGGTAGTGCAGTTTCACAAGGTCTTTTTGCCTTCTCTACCAAAGAATGCTCCCCAAACTCCAACTCCTTTGATTCCACAGCAGCAGCATTGAGCCATGGCATTTAAAGTGGTGTTAAACTGCACTGATTCTACAGTGTAGCTGCACCCAAGGATAACTAGAGATTGCTGCCATCAGCATACTTAGGCCACACACCTCCAGAGGCCTTTATGACAGTGGTTCGCAACCTGTGGGTCCCCAGATGTTTTGGCCTTCATCTCCCAGAAATCCCAATAGCCGGTAAACTGGCTGGGATTTCTGGGAATTATAGGCCAAAACACCTGGGGACCCACAGGTTGAGAACCACTCACTGCTTTACAATGTCTCATAGGCTGGATCTACACTGCCCTATGTCCCAGATTATCTGTTTTGAACTGGATTTTATGTGTCTACACTACCAGATAATCTGGGATAATCAGATAATCAGCATACTACAGGTCCTTCTCAAAAATTAGCATATAGTGCTAAAGTTCATTATTTTCCATAATGTAATGATAAAAATTAAACTTTCATATATTTTCGATTCATTGCACACCAACTGAAATATTTCAGGTCGTTTTTGTTTTAATACTGATGATTTTGGCAAAAAAAAAATAGCATATTCCATCCGACCAAATATGCTAATTTTGAGACAGTATTTTTGGGTTTTCAGGAGCTGTATGTCAAAATCATCAGTACAAAACAAAAAAAGACCTGAAATATTTAAGTTAGTGTGCAATATATGAAAGTTTAATTTTTATCATTACATTATGGAAAACAATGAACTTTAGCACTATATGCTAATTTTTTGAGAAGAACCTGTATTTATCTATATTGTCCAGGGGTTTTACAATTTTACCCTTTGCATTTGGCCCAGCTCGCCTTGCTTAATTTTGTTTATCATTTTTATTTACTTTTGTGTTATGTTATAATTTATTGCATTGTTTTGTTATTGTTAAGCATTTTATTCGATGTTATTGTCTCCATTTTATTTTTGCCTTATTGTAATTACTTTGGCTTGGCCTCACGTTAGCCGCCCCGATCCCTTTGGGGAGATGGTGGCAGGGTATAAATATTATATTATTATAATCTGGGAGCAGATCCTGGGGTATAGGGCAGTGTAGATCCAGCCATAGTGGTTTCATAGATGTTGAGTGACATTGAGCTGGGGCAGCTCATATTGGATCAAGTGGGATTCATTCCACAATGTAAAAACCCTCAAGGATAAAGGGTGGCTGTTGTCTTATGCCACCTACCCCAAAAGCCCTTACAATCCCTCTTAATGGTTTCACGTAGATGTTGAAGGCCATGGGAGTTAGTGGTACCAAAATTAATTAGTTTCCCAGTGTGGATGTGGTTATGGAACCCCAATGAATGCCCTACTTCAGGATCTACTGGGGCAAAATGCATTGCATCCATTCTACAGTGTAGATCAAGCATGGGCCAACTTGAGCCCTCCCTCCAGGTGTTTTGGACTTCGACTCCCACCATTCCTAACAGCCTGAGGCCCTTTCCTTTTCCCCCTCAGCCACTACGCAAGTGGGGTTTATTGGCAAGACTGCCAATGTTCAGGGTGGGAGAAAGAACTCTTGCCTATTTGAGGCTGTTGTATGTATGCACCACAACTGAAGAGAGATATTGACAAGCTGAAATGTGTCCAGAGGAGGGTGACTAAAATGATCAAGGGTCTGGAAAACAAGCCCTATGAGGAGCGGCTTAAAGAGCTGGGCATGTTTAGCCTGAAGAAGAGAAGGCTGAGAGGAGACATTATAGCCATGTATAAATATGTGAGAGGAAGTCATAGGGAGGAGGGAGCAAACTTGTCTTCTGCTGCCCTGGAGACTAGGACGTAGAACAATGGCTTCAAACTACAAGAAGGGAGATTCCATCTGAACATTAGTGAGAACTTCCTGACTGTGAGAGCTGTTCAGCAGTGGAACTCTCTGCCCCAATGTGTGGTGGGGGCCCCTTTGTTGGAAGCTTTTAAACAGAGGCTGGATGGCCATCTGTGGGGGGTAATTTGAATGCAATTCCTGGTTGGACTGGATGGCCCATGAGGTCTCTTCCAACTCTATGGTTCTATGAGGCAAGTGTGAATGTTGCAACTGATCACCTTGCCTCAAACAGACAAGAGTTCTTTCTCCCACCCTGGACTTTCCACAGATATATAAACCCAATTGTCCAAATGTATCTCCCTCAATGGCCCACCTCAGAGTTTACAATTGTCGGAGGAGGCCCTGCTCTCGATCCTGCCACCCTCACAAGCGCGACTGGCGGGATGAGAGACAGGGCCTTCTTGGTGTTGGCCCCCCATCTGTAGAATGCACCCCCCCCCCAGTGAAATCAGAGCTACTCCTTCGACTCCTCTCCTTAAGGAAGAAACTCGGGTCTTGCCTTCGGGGCCAAGCATTTGGGCTTAAGCAGCTGAGAGGGAAAAGGAAGGAGCCTGAGGCTTAGGAATGGTCCGAAACACCTGGAGGGAGGGCTCAAGTAGGCCCACGCCTGGTGTAGATGCAACCTTGGTGATGGAGGTATGGGACCCCAAGGGATGCCTTGCTCCAGAGGGAGCCAATGCATGATGGCCAGCTTCCCCTTCATTGGCCCAGTCCTGGAGGGTCCCAACCCTTCCTTACCGCTGGTGCCTTGCTCCTTCATGGCCACGTAGGCGTCGTAGACCTCCTTCTTGACGTAGTTGAGGAAGCCCACCTTCCTGGCGAACTTGCAGACGAAGGCTTGGTCGTAGAGGCAGTCGAGGAGGAAGCAGCTGCGGATGCCGTCTTGCTCCCCCTGCCCGGGGGCCTCCTCCTCCACCAAGGCCAGGTTGCAGTGGGGCCGCTTGCAGCACTCGCGGACGCAGTCGCGGGCCCTCTCCGCCGGCGGGGAGCCCAGGAAGGTGGCCCCGTTTTGCACCGAGGCGTCGGGGTCCAGCACGAACTCGGGCAAGCCGGCCGTGAAGTGGGCCAGGCACTGCTCCCCGAAGGAGAGGCCTTCTTGGGGCGCGCCTTCCTCCTGGCCCAGGGACAGCCCGGCCAGCAGCAGCCCGGCCAGGAGAAGCCCAAGACGGCCAGCCATGGCCTCGAGGCAGGGAGACGAGAGAGAGACTTCGGGGAGCTTTCTTCTTCTTCCTCCGGGCGTCAAGATCCCCGCCTTGGAGGAAACGAAACTCCCCAAACTTTGGTTCAGGCGCGTTTTCCGACGGCTCGCCCTCAAAAGCTCGAAGAGTGCGAGCTTCTCCCGCCGCAGCTTCGGAAAGGCGTCGAGGTTCCTTCCTTTCTTCTTCCTCTTTCTGGGGACTTCCTCCTTTTGTGTGTGTGTGCGTGTGTGCCTGGGCTCTGTCTCCCTCTGCGTCCCTTTCCTTACCTGGCGGAGAGTTTCAGGTGAAACTGACTCATTGGCTCGTCTGCAGCCGGAGCGGGTGCGGCCCTTCCCCGTCAGCGGAAGGAAGGAGACACCTGGTTAACTCCTTCCTCGCCGCCGGACGCGCCAGGTGAGCCAGCCCGGCCCAAGGACGGAAATCAAGAAGGCAGGAAGAAGGGAAGGGAGAGAAGTCAGCCCAGAGGAAGGGAGAGCCCACCCCGCAGCCCTGCCCCTTCCGCTTTACCTGGGCGGATGACCCCCCCCCCCCGCTGGGACCGGCATGTAGCCGGGGGGGGCCTAAGGGGCTCCAGCCCCCCCAAATTCTCAGGGTGGTCCGCGAAAAGGCCTTACTGGTACATTATTTAAACTGTTATGTTTATTCATATCATGATCTGATCACCATGCTCATTATATCCCACATTCATGGGGTTATTGGGATAACAATACAAAAGGTTTGCTAGGGTAGACCCTCTTCCACCCAGTCTCAGCCCCCCGAACCAAACTCAGCCGCCCCCCCCAATCAAAATCTTGGCTACGGCCCTGAGCAGGGGGGTCAAATTATAATAAAGTATAATACATATAATATCTAACTTATCTTCTATCTTCTGTATACATAAAAATGTAATGTTCCTTTGTGTGATTAACATAACTCAAAAACCACTGGACGAATTGACACCAAAATTTGGACACAATATATGGATCAGGCCAACAAGTGACCATCTCTCTCTCTCTCTCTCTCTCTCTCTCTCTCTCTCCCATTATATAAATGGGTTCACATCATGTGATGTATACCTCAAACAAAGAAACCTTACAAGGCAGAAACACAAAACTTGCCAACAGAAATAGGCCTCAAGCAAGGTACGTTTGTAGCAAAGAAACTTCCCCCCCCCAAAAAACCTAAAAGGCCCCCAAAACAACGAGTAAAAATAAAACTACATTTACCAGCATCCTCCGGGGCAGCCAAAGACTCACCCAGCCTCTACATTCTGAACAACATGATTGGCTGCCTATAAGGGCGGATTTGCATAACTGCTGCACTGGCCAGCCAACATGAAAATTCCGATCCATAATAAACTGCCAAAACAGAATAAGGAAAAGGCCTGAGCCAATCCCCAACACAAACACCCAAATCACTTCCAACTGAAAATTTACACCCCAAAAAAATCACAGACCATGCCCAAAATTGACAGTAAGGCTTCATTAACTTGATTTCCCTAACTAGCCCTCACTTACTGGGAAGCTGTTTACGCTCTAAATTGACAGTAAGACTTCATTAACTTGATTTCCCTAACTAGCCCTCACTTACTGGGAAGCTGTTTACGCACTGAATTGACAGTAAGACTTCATTAACTTGATTCTCCCGACTAGGCCTCAGCTCATTGGACATTGTGTATGGCCTGAATTGACAGTAAGGCTTCATTAACTTGCTGTTCCTAACTAGGCCTCAGCTCATGGGACATTGTGTATGGCCTGAATTTACAGTAACCTACCTTGGCACACAGAGCCCCGACCATGCATGATGGGACTTGAAGTACCACCATGGAAAATGGGATTTGTAGTACTTCAAAACCCATCATTCCCCACAGACCACTGTGGCCCAGAACCAAGACCAATAAAGACCCAACTTGGCACACCATGCCCCCCATGACCCACACTCCATCCAACTGCAGTTTAGAGGAGGGCACACCGTGGATGATTGGACTTTCTTGCATCTCTTAAAAAGGGCACAGCAACGCGTGCCGGGTACAGCTAGTGTGTGTGTGTGTGTGTGTGTGTGTGTGTGTGTGTATGTATGTATGTATATATATATATATATATATATATATATATATATATATATATATGGAGAGGCCTCTCCGTTGGTGCCTCCTTGTGGGGGAGAAGCTTGCGTACCCTAATGAAGTTGTGAGCTATGCTGGCGGTGGCATAATAGCCACTGGTTGGGCCTCCCATGCCAGACAGGTCACAACCAAAGGGTCTGACAAAGAGCATCAAAGGGCAGGATGGGCTCTCTAGCCTTTTGGCAACCATCCTAGGAGAAGGAAAACTGATTTCAAACCTGGGTAGATGTTGCTCGTTTAACCCTGTATGGTCAACCATGTAGAGAAGGAAACTCGAACCAAACCTACAACCTGAGGACCTTGCTGCCACCGTCCCAGCTTGCTAGGCCCTGGCAAATGAACCTTTGGTTTAAAGGGTGAGGCCAATTCTGTGCACGCTGCGCTCCACCAGAAAAGCCCATTGCACAGGCTCGAAGGACTCATCCAACCTCCGAATCATCAACGCGCTCGTAGAAAGCGTCGGATGAGTCCTTCCTGAATCTTCATTCACAAAGAAAGGCCAAGAATGCTCAGTTCGTTTTGAGTGACATCATAACTCAAAATCTGCTGGACAAAAACACCTACTAACTAGGCTTGTTTGATCAAAACAAAAGTTTAAAATTCGTTTCGAATGTACTGGTGGTTCGATTATAAAGTCAATTCCGATTTTCACAGAAAAAATATTCAAAACTTTACGAAATTTCCAGAGACTTCCGAATCCTTCCTTAATGGTTTGAAAGTGTTATTTCATGTTTCATTGGGTGGTCTTTACTTTGAAAGTAGTTGTTTTACTCCAGAGAGGAGGGGGGAAGCAAAGGAAGGAAATTTGTCTACTTGGTTATGAAATGCTTCCCAGGCTCACGAGAGGAGAGGGAGGAAAGCCATCCAGTGGGTTTTAACCCGCTTCCCAGGCTCACGAGGGGAGACGAGAGGGAGGAAAGTCATCTACTGGGTTCTAATCTACTTCCCAGGCTCACGAGGGGAGACGAGAGGGAGGAAATTCATCTACTGGGTTTTAACATGCTTCCCAGGCTCATGAGGGGAGATGAGAGGAGGAAAGTAATGTACTGGGTTTTAATCCATTTCCCAGGCTCATGAGGGGAGACGAAGAGGAAAGTCATGTACTGGGGTTTAACCCGCTTCCCAGGCTCACGAGGGGAGACGAGAGGGAGGAAAGTCATCTACTGGGTTTTAACATGCTTCCCAGGCTCACGAGGGGAGATGAGAGGAGGAAAGTAATGTACTGGGTTTTAATCCATTTCCCAGGCTCATGAGGGGAGACAAGGAGGAAAGTCATGTACTGGGGTTTAACCCGCTTCCCAGGCTCACAAGGGGAGACGAGGAAAGTCATCTACTGGGTTTTAACCTGCTTCCCAGGCTCATGAGGGGAGACGAGAGGGAGGAAAGTCATCTACTGGGTTTTAACCCGCTTCCCAGGCTCACAAGGGGAGACGAGAGGGAGGAAAGTCATCTACTGGGTTTTAACCTGCTTCCCAGGCTCACGAGGGGAGACGAGAGGGAGGAAAGTCCTCTATTGGGTTTTAACCCACTTCCCAGGCTCACGAGAGGAGACGAGAGGGAGGAAAGTCATCTACTGGGTTCTAATCCACTTCCCAGGCTCACGAGGGGAGACGAGAGCGAGGAAAGTCATCTACTGGGTTTTAACACGCTTCCCAGGCTCACAAGGGGAGATGAGAGGAGGAAAGTCATCTACTGGGTTTTAACCCGCTTCCCAGGCTCACGAGGGGAGACGAGAGGGAGGAAAGTCATCTACTGGGTTTTAACCCGCTTCCCAGGCTCACGAGGGGAGACGAGAGGGAGGAAAGTCATCTACTGGGTTCTAATCTACTTCCCAGGCTCACGAGGGGAGACGAGAGGGAGGAAATTCATCTACTGGGTTTTAACATGCTTCCCAGGCTCATGAGGGGAGATGAGAGGAGGAAAGTAATGTACTGGGTTTTAATCCATTTCCCAGGCTCATGAGGGGAGACGAAGAGGAAAGTCATGTACTGGGGTTTAACCCGCTTCCCAGGCTCACGAGGGGAGACGAGAGGGAGGAAAGTCATCTACTGGGTTTTAACATGCTTCCCAGGCTCACGAGGGGAGATGAGAGGAGGAAAGTAATGTACTGGGTTTTAATCCATTTCCCAGGCTCATGAGGGGAGACAAGGAGGAAAGTCATGTACTGGGGTTTAACCCGCTTCCCAGGCTCACAAGGGGAGACGAGGAAAGTCATCTACTGGGTTTTAACCTGCTTCCCAGGCTCATGAGGGGAGACGAGAGGGAGGAAAGTCATCTACTGGGTTTTAACCCGCTTCCCAGGCTCACAAGGGAGACGAGAGGGAGGAAAGTCATCTACTGGGTTTTAACCTGCTTCCCAGGCTCACGAGGGGAGACGAGAGGGAGGAAAGTCATCTATTGGGTTTTAACCCACTTCCCAGGCTCACGAGAGGAGACGAGAGGGAGGAAAGTCATCTACTGGGTTCTAATCCACTTCCCAGGCTCACGAGGGGAGACGAGAGCGAGGAAAGTCATCTACTGGGTTTTAACACGCTTCCCAGGCTCACAAGGGGAGATGAGAGGAGGAAAGTCATGTACTGGGTTTTAACCTGCTTCCCAGGCTCATGAGGGGAGATGAGAGGGAGGAAAGTCATCTACTGGGTTTTAACCCACTTCCCAGGCTCACGAGGAGAGACGAGACGGAGGAAAATAATCTACTGGGTTTTAATCCACTTTCCAGGCTCACGAGGGGAGACGAGAGGGAGGAAAATCATCTACTGGGTTTTAACCCACTTCCCAGGCTCACGAGGGGAGATGAGAGGGAGGAAAGTCATCTACTGGGTTTTAATCCATTTCCCAGGCTCACGAGGGGAGACGAGAAGGAGGAAAGTCATGTACTGGGTTTTAATCCACTTCCCAGGCTCACGTGGGGAGACAAGAAGGAGGAAAGTAATCTACTGCAAATATTTCTGAATTTATTCCAAATTACCAAGATTCCGACCGAACCTAACCATGCCTACTACTAACCCGAGGAGTGACCATCACACAAAAAATGTGGGATTTATAGTTCACCTACAATCAAAGAGCATTCTGAACTCTACCAATGATAGAATTGAACCAAACTTGGCACACAGAACTCCCACGACCAACAGAAAACACTGGCAGGGTTTGGTGGTCATTGACCTTGAATTTGGGAGTTGTAGTTCACCTATATCCAGAGAGCACTGTGGACTCAAACAATGATGGATCTAGACCAAACTTGGCACGAATACTCCATATGCCCAAATATGAACCCGGATAGAGTTTGGGGGAAATAGACTTTGCCATGTGGGAGTTGTACTTACTGAGATTTATAGTTCACCTACAATCAAAGAGCATTCTGAACCCCACCAACAATAGCATTGGGCCAAACTTCCCACATAGAACCCCCATGACCAAAAGAAAATACTGTGTTTTCTGTTGGTCTTTGGCGACCCTTCTGACACCCCCTTGTGACCCCCCCCCCAGGGGTCCCGACCCCCTGATTGAGAAATGCTACCTTAAGGCCATCCAGTATAACTCCCTTCACCAGGGCAAGAAAACATAATTAAAGCCCTCCTGACAAGGAACCACCCAGCGATAGATAGATAGATGATTCACACACACACACACACACACACACACACGTATATGACAGATATAGTATAATAGATTTGAAAGGGACCCCTAAAGAAAGACAATTATATGTTGCATGTTCCAGAGTAGGCAAACCAGACAATCTCTACATCAACACTGACAAAGAAACAAGAAATATTGTTTACCCACAAACAGAAATAAATTGGCAAATTCATTTTGCATATCAAAATCAAATTGGTCTTCAACCTATGTTTGGAGGCACCACTTTTCTATCATCCTGTTTCATTTTAATATGCTCGTAACCACTATTTTACTGCTCAGGTGGTGTGCCCTAAGGTCTCAGCAAAGAAAAACAGAAAAGTAGATTGCAGGAGCCTGAAGCCTGTCCAAACTCTGACACAAATACCAGGCATGCAGGAACGACTTGAGATCTCTGTCCCAAACTTATCAGCATACTGATCTGATGCACCAAGCAGAACTGTCAAACAAATCCATCAAGGGATATGAGTATGTGCATATGTGTCTTCAAGTGGCCTGTTAACTTATGGTGACCCCATAAAGGTTTTCATAGGGTTTTCTTAGGAAAGAAAGAGTCAGATGTGGTTTTGCTATTTTCTTCCTCTGAAATATAGCTTACAGTACCTCATCTTTGACGATCTGCAACCCAAGTACAAAAAGGAGCTAACCCTGCTTATATTTATATTATTATTTTATTTACAACATTTATATGCTGCCCATTTCACCCTGAAGGGGACTCAGAGCGGTTTACAAGTTATATGTACATACAATATATTATACTATTAGCATAGCACAATATTAGTATTAGATATTACTATATTGTACTATACCACTATACTGTAATATTATTGGTAATATTACATGTAATATGAAATATACAATTATTATATTGTGTTATTAGTAGTAGTATATTGTATTACATTATAATATTATCAGTATTATATGTGTATACAATAAATTATATTATTAGCCCAGCACAATATTAGTATTTTATATTACTATATTGTACTAGACCACTATACTGTAATATTGTTAGTAATATTACATGTAATATAAAATATATAATATTGTATTATTACTAGTATTATATTGTAATACATTATATATTATTATAAATATATGTGTTTACACTATATTATGATATTAGGACAGACATTCGCTGGAACACATTCAGCAAGCGAGAGTCCAAAAGTGGCAGGCTAAAACCCAGAACCTCAATCAGTGGTTGATACCAAATGAGGGACTCCCTCCTGGGCACAAAGAAGACTGGGTGACTTGGAAGGCACTGAACAGACTGCACTCTGGCACCACAAGATGCAGAGCCAACCTTAAGAAATGGGGCTACAAAGTGGAATCCACAACATGCGAATGTGGAGAAGAGCAAGCCACAGACCGCCTACTACAATGCAACCTGAGCCCTGCCACACGCACAATGGAGGACCTTCTTATAGCAACACCAGAGTCACTCCAAGTGGCCAGCTACTGGTCAAAGGGCATTTAATAGAATGGCAAGTTTGTTTGGGTTTATTTGTTTTTTTAATGCAATACAACTGTTTGGTTCACTCCCGACACGATAAATAAAAAAGCACTATATTAGTATTATATATTACTATGTTGTTGCCGGGGGAAAGGGCTCCCAACTGATGATGGAACTCTGTCTTCCTGGCTCCCCCTCTTCACTCTTAGCTGCCAAGATCAGTTAGGATGTGATGCCTTTTAGTATAAAGAGATTAGTATAAAGAGATTTGGTCTGCAAGAAGAAATATGGTGACTATATACAAAACATAAACATTTGATACTCATCTTTATAAGGGTGGCATCGGAAAGTCCAGCATGCTGAGTTATCTAAAGTCAATTCATTTGTGTATCGCTTCCCTCTCTTAACTCTTTCTTTGTTTGCTCTTTCAGGAGAATGACACACACATTCTTATCAAGAATAAATACTGGGTTTATTACATAGCTTGACTTTCCACATCTATTATCTATGCTAGGCAGGCAGTGAACTCTACAGGTGTTGCCAGTTATTAGAAAAAGAAGAAGAAAACTGTATACCTTGAGAACAGTTGGCTCAGTGACACCCCCCCCCCCCCCTCCGGGGTCACTGTTTCCTCATAGGTTGATAAGAAAAATGTGCAACAATGCTTCATTTAATATAACCATTTTGCATAGAGACAGGAACCCCAATGCTTCATGAAAGAACTGAGGACATGTAGGTCCTGTATTCTTGAGTCTGAAATCTTCCCAACATGTAGTAGGAAATACTGGGCACAGTATACTTCCATATAAACCCATATAGAATTCCTTTGTATTTCAGCCAAATCATGTTACTTCCTGGAGGAGAAAAACCTATGCAAATCCTTGCTTACACAATTTGTTATCCTCTCACATATTATTTGTAGTCCAATTCTGTTTTGAAGGACTGGTTGCAGAAACAAAAATATTATGAGTCCCACATTCCCCCGAAAAGCACAGCCAACAGCCAGATTGTCAGAATTCTGGGAACTTTTGTCCAAATGCTCAACTTCCTCAAGCTCTGAACGGAGTTATGTGGTTCGCTCTTCCTTTAGGCGTAACACAACTTACTGTGCACCGTGACATTATTACTTTTCATTTCCCCCACCCACAATGCACATTAATCAATGGCTGCCACTGGCAGGAAATGGTCACTATGACATCAGAACATGAGGTAAGGGACACTATGAAAGCCTTGAAGTCACCTGTTGATTTATGGTGGCCCCGTGAATTTCATAGACTTTTCTTAGGCAAGGAATACATAGCTTTGCCAGTTCCTTCATTTGAAATATAGCCTACAGCACATGTTATTCATTGGTGGTCTTCGTCCAAGCACTAACTAGGGATAACCTTGCTTAGCTTCCAAGATCAAAGACAATCTAAGGAGTGGTTCCCAACCTTTGGTCCTTCCATTGTTTTGGACTTCAACTCCCAGAGATTGCAGCCATTTTGCCAGTTTATGGATACTGAAGTCCAAAACACCCGGAGGACAAAAGGCTGGAAAAATTAATCTAATGTCTTCAGAGCAGTATTTCTCAAACTGTGCTCCTCCAGGTATTTTGGACTCTCTGCAAATGACACAATTTTCTACCCTGTTATTGCCTGTTTCCACATTGCCTTACACAATATCAACTTTGCTTCTAAAGAGTAGTGGGAAATTGTATTTTTTTCTCTGCCTCCACTCATCAGGTTAATTGCCTTGGATGTCAGATCACCCAGGCTGAAATAAAGGGTGCGGTTGTCAGTGAAGACAAAGAGGTGGCACAGGAAATACACCAGGAGGGATTCCAGAGTTTAACAGAAAATGACTAACACTCAAGTAACCAGTACAGTAAAATGGAGTAAAGGAATGAATGAATGAGAGTGTTCCAAGTGCACAGAGAAATATTTTGCAATGGTATTTTCCTATATGTTTTAGTGATTTGTTCTCTAGATTTGTTTTTCAATGAGCAATCATCTTTTGGAGTTCAGCTGTAATAGTTATCATTTAATAAGCTTTAAGTCATCTAGATATTATTGGACTGTTGCTCCCATGATCATGTACAATTGAATATATTGGTTAGGTCTGATCAGAACTGCAGACCAAGATGATGGAGAGCCAGGACTTGTCTCCTTCATGTATATATTCTGGTTGTTCTGACAGAATTATGAACATTAAAGATAATGATGTGTGTGTTTGTGTGTTTATATATCTATATATATAAAGGAGACACGGTCGTGGGTTGACGATTATGCACGGCCACACCATAACCCCCAGAACCACAAAACCCACAACACACGTTTCACCAGGCCATGAGGTACCAACTAGGCACAACACCCCCCCCTTAAAACATCCACAGACCCCTAAATGCGACCCCCCAAAAAAACACATTCAAACCTATGGGTGGAGGATCTGGCGCCGCCCGCGCCTCGCCCGATCCCCAGCCCGGCACCTTCCCCTGCTCTCCACCGGGAGCGCGGAACCTCCTCCCCGCCTGAATGCCCTCCGGAGGTTAGGGGGCCGGTCTGGAAGCGGCCGAAGAGAGGGCCATAACCCCAAGGAGCCCAAGGCAGCGCCCGCGCCACCCGGCTCCATGAGGCGGAAGACGGCTGCTCTGCGATGCCTCCCCCTCCGATCTCCTCTTCCGGGAGTGCCAGGGACCTGGCCCGCTGCCTCATCGCTCTCATCGCCTCTTCTGAAGAAGCCCACTGGCACAAGGAAGCCCGCCTTTCTCTCCCCCACCTCCTCCTCCCTTGGCTCTGCCTCTCCTTCCCGCCCAGAGAGTTCAAGAGGACCCCTCTCCTCCCCCGGGAGTGAGGTCAGAAGCTGCGCCTTCTGCCCGCCACACGAGGCCTCCAGGACTCGGACTCTTTGGACTCCAACTCCCGAAGCCTCGGCTGCTTCGCAGGGCGGGAGGGATCCTGGGAGATGGAGTCCAACAGGATGAGGCTTCCTCTTCAGAGGAAAGGGATGCTAGGGGCTCCTGAGCCCATTACTGAGCGGGAAAGGAAGCAGGGGCGCCTCCGCCCTGCCCGGAATGAAGAAAGAAGGTACTTTGAGGAGGGGAGGGGGCTGTTATGGGATGCCAGGGGAGGAAGGGCCTTTTTCAGCCCGGAGACCATGGCTTCCCAAAATAGGGTCTCAGTGTCACTGGCCATGTTCCAGCAGCACGCCCTCCTGACGCTTTCGCCCCACCTGGGCTCGCATCCTCAATTCTGCTGGCAGTGAGACAAGTGGAGTGTGTGTGTGTGTTACTGGGAAGCTGTTTACGCTCTGAATTGACAATAAGACTTCATTAACTTGATTCTCCCGACTAGGCCTCAGCTCATTGGACATTGTGTATGGCCTGAATTGACAGTAAGGCTTCATTAACTTGCTGTTCCTAACTAGGCCTCAGCTCATGGGACATTGTGTATGGCCTGTATTTACAGTAAACTACCTTGGCACACAGAGCCCCAACCATGCATGATGGGACTTCAAGTACCACCATGGAAAATGGGATTTGTAGTACTTCAAAACCCATCATTCCCCACAGACCACTGTGGCCCAGAACCAAGACCAATAAAGACCCAACTTGCCACACCATGACCCACACTCCATCCAACTGCATTTTAGAGGAGGACACACCGTGGATGATTGAACTTTCTCGCATCTCCTAAAAAGGGCACAGCAACGCGTGCCGGGTACAGCTAGTATATATATATATGGTTGTTTTATATTGTGTTATGATGTTGTTTTTTTGAATTTTACTTTAACTATGTTGTTTGAACTTGTCCCCATGTAAGCTGCCTTGATTCCCTTCAGGGTGATAGAGGTGGGATACAAAAATAAAGTTGTTGTTGTTGTTGTTGTTGTTGTTAGGTAAAGGTTTCCCCCCGACATTAAGTCCAGTCGTGTCCGACTCTGGGGGTTGGTGCTCCTCTCCATTTCTAAGCCGAATAGCCGGTGTTGTCCAGACACCTCCGAGGTCATGTGGCCAGCATGACTGTATGGAACGTCGTTACCTTCCTACTGGAGCGGTACCTATTGATCAACTCACATTTGCATGTTTTCAAACTGCTAGGTTGGCAGAAGATGGGGCTGATAGCGGGAGCTCATGCTACTCCCCGAATTCGAACCTGCGACCTTTCAGTCAACAAGTTTAGCCGCTCAGCAGTTTAGCCACTGGGGGCTCCCATTATTGTTGTTGTTGTTGTTGTTGTCAGAGCTCCAAAAATTGCTATTTGGACTACAACTCCCCAAATCTCCCAGCCAATGTAGTCTGTATATTAACTGTGGTATTCTTGAGTGTATGGTTCAAAAAGGCTCCGAAACAGAGCTCTCTATTTCTGGTCCAGGTCAATTTAGTATGTTCTGTCAGTTTCCACATTTGTCTGCAAATTTGTTTTTAAAAACACTGACAGAAATGTATATTGCTCACATCCCTTATCCAGAATTCCAACATCTGGAATTTTGGAATGCTCCAAAATTGTCCACATGGGTGGCTCAGATGATGAGCAATTTGCTTCCTAATTGTTCAATATACACAAACTTTCTTTAATGAATATTTATTTAACAATAATGGGTATAAAATTACCTTCAGGCTATGTGGATAAGATTTATATGAAATATAAATTAATTTCGTGTTTAGACTTGTTTCCTGTCTTCAGAAAAATCTCATTACCTGTATGTTTTACATGCAAATACAAGTATTCCAAAATAAAAACAAATCACAAATCCTTCTAGCCCCAAGCATTTTTATGGAGGATACTCAACCTGTATTTTAAACTTTGAACCCTGCAAATATAATTAGTGTGTACATTTTGACTTATAATATCAATTTTAGCATGCATTTTATCCAAAAAATTTAAATTTGTACAGATATTTGGATGGCATTTCTCAGCCAAGAACTGATTGCAAAATTCAGATAACTTTTTTAAAAACCCTGAACAATTCATGCATTATGATTCTACTAGAGCTCTATTGCATCCTTGGACATGAATCATTGAACTATTTTAATGTACATTTTAATGGTGTGATCTTGTGTTATAAGTATTTTACTAGTGTCATGTTTTATCATTGTGATTAATCTGGCTGTACTCCTTCTCGAGGCACAAAGAGAGGTGGATAATAAATGTGTTGTCCTGATCACTGCCTACCAAAGAAGTTACTATACTTCCAACTCAGGAATGGAAAATGGGATGCTGGTGGTCAGGAAAATAGATTTAAAGATGGGCTTAAAGCCAACCGCAAAAACTGTGGCATAGACGCCGAGAACTGGGACACCCTGGTCCTTGAGCATTCTAACTCGAGGTCAGCTGTGACTAGCAGTGTTGCAGAATTTGAAGAGGCACGAATAGAGGGAGAAAGGGGAAAATGTGCCAAGAGGAAGGCTCATCAAGCCAACCTTAACCGGGACCACCTTTCACCTGGAAACCAATGTCCTCACTGTGGAAAAACATGCAGATCAAGAATAGGGCTCCACAGTCACCACAAAAACAAATCCGAAAAAGTCAAATCAACAAATGTGAAAGGCTTCTGTACTTAGGACCATGCTGTGAGTTTAATGTCAACATGCAAAAATAAGACTTGCATTTGTATTTTTGCTCTGTGTGAATTGCACCTTCACATTTATTCCAAAAATGTCCAAGGAAGGTTTTTGCTTCTTAGAATCATAGAATCAAAGTTGGAAGAGATCTCGTGGGTCATCCAATCCAACCCCCTGCCAAGAAGCAGGAAAATCACATTCAAAGCACCCCTGACAGATGGCCATACATCCTCTGTTTAAAAGCCTCCAAAGAAGGAGCCTCTACCACATTCCGGGGCAGAGAGTTCCACTGCTGAACAGCTCTCACAGTTAGGAAGTTCATCCTAATGTTCTTCACACCTTCAGAATTGATAATTAAGGAAAACCAACACTCAGTAAAGTCCACTTTCAGCCAAATGTTCCACACATCCAATCAACCCAATGGACAATCCAGATTTGCATACTGCGGGCTTTGCTGAGATATTATATCACTTGAGCAGCAAATTTCACATGGGAAGGAGTAATTTTCCTGCCTTTGCCCATCATCTAACCATGTCACTAAAAAGGATGAGGAGGAACAGGAATAGGTATTTACTTTCTACTGTATCTGTAACGGATAGAATCTGTTACAGAGTTTTGTTAATGATGGAGCCAAGTTTTGAATAAACTGTCAACTTATCTAAACTGTTAAGAATAATGAACCTAATTTACATAGGTCTTGCAGTGTCTTTCAGTTCAACAGTAGGCAACTTCCATTTCTGGATTCTCTTTAGAAAGGCTCTTGAATTATTTAGCGTGCATGTAGCAGCTGTCCATTTTGACAGAGGAATGAACGAAGGTCGCTTGTAGATGATCCAGTTTGTTGCAAAGTGCAGTAAAACAGAACTTTTTTCTAAAGTGCCTGAAGGACAACTGCAAGGTTGTATCTATAGATCCAGTTGTAATAGATTCTGAAAACAACATAACCTATACTTGTCTGTTGTACTCATTTGCTATTTAGTCAGTATGATTCCTAATGCTTTTTGTTCAAATATTAATATTTGCAGCACATTTGTGAAGAAAGTTCACAGCAGTGTCTTTACTGTCCTACTAGGAAGTTGAAGAACAATCTGTTTTCCGTTATCCATACTTCTTTGTATTGGGTTTGGTATAGCAGGGCAATACAATAAAAGCAACCAATCTGTTTACTGTTAGACTGGTCACAAGTATGTATGATGTAAAATGAAAATGACTTTGTATATACAAATTATTCTCACTATTGTTCTTTGCCAAATGCTTTCTGGATTATATTTTTAGTTATGTAAATATTTCCTGAGTGTATTTACATTACAAATAATTAATTGGCACAGTGGCTGTCAAACCTGATTCATCTAATATTAGACTTACATCATTCAATAATAATAATAACAACAGCAACAACAATAACAACTGGCAAAAGAAGGCTCTCCATGGACAGTTCCAAGGAAAAATTGAAAGGAAAATTGACAAAGAAAAAACATGGATGTGGCTCACAAATGGAACTTTGAAAAAGGAGACGGAGGGCCTGATTCTGGCAGCCCAAAAACAAGCCATTAGCACAAATGGCATCAAAGCCAAAATTGAAAAGTCGACGACAGATCTCAAGTGTAGACTCCGCAAGGAATCCGATGAAACAATAGATCACATCCTCAGCTGCTGCAAGAAGATTGCACAGACAGACTACAAGCAGAGGCATAATACCATTGCTCAGATGATTCATTGGAACTTGTGCCATCTGCCTGTAACAAAGAACTGGTGGGATCACAAGCCTAAAAAAGTTACAGAAAATGAACACGTCAAACGACTCTGGGATTTCCGAATTCAGACAGACAGAGTTTTGAAGCACAATACTCCTGACCTCACGATTCTGTTAAAAAACCAAGTATGGATTGCCGATGCTGCAATCCCAGGTGACAGCAGGATTGAAGAGAAACAACTGGAAAAGCTGACACGATACGAGGATTAAAAGATCGAACTGCAAAGACTCTGGCACAAGCCAATAAAGGTGGTCCCAGTGGTGATTGGCACACTGGGTGCAGTCTCAAGACAAGCTCAGGGACTGGTGAATAGAATTAACAAACCCAGAGGTTGAAAACAAAGTACAAAAGGATCACGTAAGTATCAGTAAATGTATTCCATGAAAGCAATAATACAAATAGTACCACCAAAGTAGTGGAGTATAACATCACACAATCTAAGCAAAATAGTAGGGTAACCTGACCAGTGTGAGTATATATAAGGGAGCAAACTCGCCAATGCGAGTATTTGTAAAGTTCCAAATTTCCCCCGATGGGGACCACAATAATTAATTAGAGTATTGTGGATTTACAAGGCCACCGCAATCAGGAGGCTCCCGGAGGCTTGCCAATGCAAGTCTGAAGTGACTATCCGCAGGAATGGAGAAGAGGTGGTAATTCAACATTGGATCCTGGGACTATATCGCTGGATAATCCGGGATGCTGAGGATGAAAATCTGTTCCTCAAAGCATGTGTGGCTGAAGGAAAGTCAACGGTTTACAAATGTAGTATTTCAAAGGCCTTAAATAATCCGTTTCACCGCAAATGCGGTTTTATCAAGGCAAATAAACACAATGGAGGCGTCCATAATCTGAAATAAAATAACAATATCATATAACCAGGTCATGCCCCAAAAATAATGTATTGATAAAGGCTGAAAGGATTACATACCAGTAAAGTCGAAATATCATATATAACCCGAGCTAAGTAGCAACATAAGGGTGACCAATAGGTAAAGAGACAAGCGAACAGGAAGGGTATATATAGACAGAGAAGGGTGTGAGGATTCATCCATTTTATGCTAGGCCGAGTCCAGCATAGCAGTTTGGCATCCATGGTAAAACAGGATAGCCAGGAAAGGGGGAGAGGCTTGGATCCTTCTCAGGGAGTGAGGGAGAGAGAGAGAGCTGCCTGGGAGTGGCTCAGAGCAGAGGGGAGGAGCCGATCTGCTTGAGAGGGAAAGAAGTGTAGCTTATTCGGCAGTCGGTAGTCAGAGCTGTAAGAGAAAGCAGTCTCTTGACAGAGCTGAGAGTGAGCAGTCAGAGAAGACAGTTGTCTTGAAACTGACAGGAAAAGTTCTGTGTGAGAGCTGACAGGTAGTCAGTCACAGGCTTTTGGAATCTCTAGGGTGAGAGAATTAGCTCACATCTCTGGAGAAGCAAGCTATAGGAAAACTCTAGGATAGAGTTAGTAGCTAGGGTGCTTCTGGTAGACTGAGTGTTAGCTCAGAGAACTAACCAGGTTAGTTAGTTGAAGACTACTCACATCTAGTTTTAATATTGGAGTGAGGAAGTTTAGAGAGACAAGTTTTTGAACTGTCTAGTTTTGTAACGAAGTTCTAAGAAACCAATCTTAAGTAATCAATACGCTCTAGAACCATTTTATGTAACCGTTACGCATTTGTGCCTCCCAAGATCTGTTTGTTAACTTAATAAACATTGTTGTTAACTTTACAAGAAAGCTTTCAGTGTGCCTCCTTACATCAGTGTGTGCCAGTTCCAGCCTTCCCACATTCCCAGTCACAGGGGAAAGATTTTTACCTCAGCAAACCTCTCAGTTTATTTGTAGTTTTGGAGCCTAGCTTGCCTTTTATTTTAAAAGAAATCCTAAAACTCATTTTTAGGTTGGTGGCAGCGTCCTAGTGGTTAAAGCCTCCTAGTTTTATAGCCCAGGTCATCACATATTCATTGGTGGCAGCGGTGGGATCTAAAATAGCAAGGTCCGCCCTGCCCCAAGGTCTCAAAGGTGAATTGAGGGAGATGACGTCATTCAACCCGTTGGGCCACTCGGAATCCAAAAGTAAGGTCCATTTAATTTCAGCTTGTCTTAATTGAGTGGTTGGATTCATGTGTGGTGAAGGATTGATCTTTTCTAAAACTCTAAGTTTTAAAGAAACCGGGGTATGGCGTTTTTCCTTGCAGTGAGTATAGAAGGCTGAATCCGTGGCCCCATGACGTATTCTCGATCTGTGTTCGATAAACTGGGTTCGCACCTCTCTCGTCATCATCCCCACGTAAACAAGTAAACAATCACAGGAAATTCCATATATCACGGATTTGGAGCGCAGGTCGCAAAATCGCGGATTTTAAAGGATCTGTGCTTGGCTGCACTATAAATCTCTTTATCCGGAGAAATGTTGTCGCAAACTGAACACCTGCCACAAGCTCTAGTTCCTGGGCTCATGATACTCTTGATAAGAGGTTTGTGTTGATGGGAATGCACAATAAAGTCTTTGATGTTCCTAGTCCTTTTATAGGCAACTAGAGGAAGTACAGAGAGGCCCTGGACATCCTGTACTAGGGGCCAATATTTCTTCACAATATTAATCGTCGATTTAGCATGAGGCATGAAGGTTAAGGGCCAAACGATGCGGTTCGGTTGACAACGTGTCTTGGTGGTAAACAGGGTAGATCAATGTGCACTTAAACGCAATTGGCACTGACAAAATTACCATCTGTCAGCTGCAAAAGGCCACCCTACTGGGATCTGCACATATTATTCGCCGATACATCACACAGTCTTAGACACTTGTGATCCAATACAACAACCAGCAGAATGACCTTGCTTGCTGTGTACTTCGCGAACGAAGATTCTTAGGAAGGACTCATCCCATGCTCCCCACAAGCGCGCCAATGATCAAGGAGGTTGGATGTGTCCTTCGAGCCTGTGCAATGGATTTTTCTGGTGGAGCGCAGCGTGCACAAAACTGGCCTCACCTTTTAAACCAAAGGTTCATCTGCCGGGGCCTAGCAAGCTTAGGACGGTGGCAGCGAGATCCTCAGGTCATTTGATTTCAGTTTCCTTCTCTAGATGGTTGACCTTACAGGGTTAGACGAGCACCATCTGCCCGGGTTTGAAATTAGAGTTTTCCTTCTTTTAGGATGGTTGCCAAAAGGCTAGAGAGCCCATCCTACCTGTTGACGCTCTTTGCCAGAACCTTCTGTTGTGACCTGTCTGGCATGGGAGGCCCTACCGGTGGCTATTATGCCACCGCCAGCATACCTCACAACTTCATTAGGGTATGCAAGCCTCTCTCCTGCAACAAGGGGGGACCAATGGAGAGGTAATAATAATAATGATAATAATAATTTTGAAAAAGGAGACTGAGGGCCTGATTCTGACTCTGGCACAAGCCAGTAAAAGTGGTCCCAGTGGTGATCGGCACAATGGGTGCAGTGCCTAAAGACCTTGGCCTGCACTTGAAACAATTGGTGCTGACAAAATTGCTGTCTGCCAGCTGCAGAACGCCACCCTACTCAGATGTGCATGCATTATTTGCCAATACATCACATAGTTCTAGACACTTGGGAAGTGTCCGACCTTTAATCCAGTACAAAAGCCAGTATAGATATCTTGTTTGCTGTGTACTAATCTTGTTGTGTACCAAATAATAATAATATTATTATTTCTTACCCATCTCTCCTCGTGGCTCAAGGTGGGTCACAGAATAATTAAAACACATAAACATTGTAAAATCATATACTCCTGCTTTTCCTCCTCAGCCTCTTTCTAGATGGAGTTTTTGCAGTGTTTTGGCATTGGGAGAATGATGATGTAAGGCTGGAGAAGCACAGACTTTCAGAGTTGGGTTAAAGCAGCATGTCCACGAAAAGCAATGCAATAAGCAAAGCTTACACTTGGAAAGAGCAGGATTCAGCTGTAGGTGAACCTACTGTAGCGAAGCGATATATGCAACATTCAAGGTAAATGACAGCTGCCTCCAAAATCTCTTACTGAGCAAATGTGAATAGCTGAAAGAAGAGAAAAGGGTAAGAGCAGATAAGCTTCCCTGGTCACCTATCCCCAGCATGTCAAAAGACATTGATTTATTAGTTTGATCATCAGCATGGAAACAATAAAAAAGTGGAGGGTGGTGAAAGAAAAAGGCATCCTTCAAATCATTCTGGAAAAAGCTTTCAAACTGAGGCAAAATATATCAGACCTTTCATTTCAGATATAAATATTATTAGTTTTGAATAAATCATTTGATTAAACATTTTGAAGTGCTCACTAGAAAAGCAGAGGGCAGTAGGAAAAAGGAAGACTGCATTCTAGATGGATAGACCAAATCAAGGAAACCATGGCTCTGAGTTTCCAAGAGCTGCATAATGTTGATGACAGGATGACTTGGAGGGTTCTCATTCATGGGGTTGCCATAAGTCAACTTATTTATTTATTAATATTTATTTATTAACTTTATTTATACCCCACACCCATCTCCCTAAAGGGACTCGGGGTGGTTTACATGAGGCCAAGCCCAACAACACATAATAAAATAACATGACAGCAGTTAAAACAATACCATCACCGCAACTTAAAATAAACTTAAAGGCATTTAACTACAATTTATTTCCAAGGTGTAGGACTATATTCTTATCCTTGCCATTCTGTTTTTACTTCTGGTACTAAGGGGTTTTTTTCTAAATAGGTAATGCCCAGGAGCGCATCTGCTTCATTAACTTTGAGGTATACCTGTATACTTGAAATAACAACAGAACGTGCAGACCAGAAATGCACCAGTGATGTGCGACTGCTTATTTAGGGGGAACTGGAATGCAATCCTGCCCCCTCGCTCTCAATTATCCCCACTTAGCCCATTCTTCTCAGGAAGTGAATTGCATGAAACATTAATGGACTTTGTCCGCCAGGCCTATGAGGCAGCTTGGCCGCTTTTAACAACAGCCTCCTCTCCCTCCCACAGTGAAACCGAAGCTGCTTTTTCCTGTAACAGTTGAATGACTGCTTCTCTTTCTACCTTTCCCTCTCCCCCTCTTTCATCTAGGGACTTCCTCTGAAATAAGCATAGGCAGTTTATTCTTCTATCTGCAAAAAAAAAAGCATGAGCACTTTTTGGAAGAAATAGGCAAGTTTCAAGAGAAGCGACATGTTGGAAGAGAGAACCTTGTTGCCAGAGAGCACAGAGGAAGCAGAAAGTGTAGTGAGCAAAGCTCAGGGGTCAGGTAACCATCCTCGGGTCACCTTTAACGCTCCAGAGAAATCAGAAGAGGAACCACCCCACAGAAAGTTAGCCAAGTTAACAGTTAAATATAACCGAAAAGATCTTCAAAGGTGGCTAGACCTGGAGGAGTGGATTGATACCCAACTGCAGAAGCTGTATCCATATCAGGTGAGTATTTATAAGGGGGAATGAAGGATTGGTGTACAGATCAGAAACATTTTATTTGTCCTGTGCGATTGTAACGTGGCAAAAGGAAACAAAGTAGAGCGGAGCAGTGTCTGCTTTGGTGGTAAGGAAATGAGGTCCATCCATCAGCTCCTATCAGCTCTGGTCTTTGTGTTCCCATTGTGTCTGCATGTGATTAGTGGAAGTGATTAGAAATGAAGAAGTATAAACCTTTCTGCCCCGAAGCAAAGACATCCAATATCCAAAGAATTCCTTGGAAGCACCTGTCCATTGGAAATTTCCAAGCTGGAGATGCCACAGTCTTCTTAAGTAGCTCCTGTAATTGAGGAACTGTTCTTACCCTGAGCAAATGTTTCTTAATCTACTATTTCCATCTGTCTCCTGCTGTTGCATTCCTGCCAGGCACCTGGCTGTGTTGTTATCTAGGGAATGCCTGTCGTTTCTTCCAGATATCTTTGTGAATTTCTGTAATGTGTCACTGTCTAAATCAAGGAGAAATTGTGTGATCCTTCTGATGTTGTCAGAATACAACTCATAGTATTCATTAATATTGGCTAAGCTGGGTAGAAGCTATAGGAATTTGAAGTCCAACAATATCTGGAAGGCATCATAGTTTCCACGCCAGTCTAAAAATTGTTCAGACTTGGAATGTTTCTGTTTAAAAAATAACTTTTTGGTTATCTGCTACAGTATTTGAAAAGCAATTTGTTGTCACTGCTACAATGTTGGAAAAATAGTCAGTTGCGTAACTCATACTGCACATTACTTTTCTATACTTTCATTTCGTCAGTCTTCCTTCACAATAAATGTATTAGCCTAATAAAAAATATATATATATATATATATATATATATATATATATATATATTAAAAAGCTGCTTTGGGTAACGTAAAGGGAGAGAAACACAACAGAACCAAGCAGAATAATGACCACCATTAATCCAGATGTAGGGAATGTGTGGCTTTCTAAATATTTCCAAATAACTCCAAATGACATTATCCCTCACCCTTCATGAAGCTGGCTAGGGCTGATAGGAGTTTCATTGGAAAGTCGATGCATTGCTGAATTGTGATTTATATATTATAGGCTTTTCACACAGGCACACACCTGTTATTACAGACTCAGGAAGACAGCATAGAGGCCAGTGAGGTGTCTCTGACTTGATGTGCTGTTTGAGCTGAGTCCTGCTCTATGGCATCATAAAAAAAAAAAGGTTGAAAATAGGCAACAGACAGACGACAGTGAAGATCTTGACAGGCCCATATTAACAAAAGTATATTGTGTAGTGTAATGTGGGGATGGAATCTGGACCAATTTTCAGATACAGATTTTACCATATGGTGGGATATGGAGGCCATGATCCAGTTGAATGGTGGTTGTGTGCCTTCGTGTCATTTTGAACTTATGGCAACCTTAAGCAACCGTATCACAGGGTTTTCTTGGCAAGATTTTATCAAAGGAGGTTTGCCTTTGCCATCTTCTGAGACTGAGAGGGTACAACATGCCTAAGTTTTCATAGCTAAGAGGGATTTGAAGACTAGCCTCTAGATTTGTAGACCAGTGTTCAAACCATTACACCATTCTAGCTATCAACAATGGAACCAGAGCAGCAAGTCTTGCAACTATAGTAATGTGAGATTGCTAATGTTTGTGCACATGGCAGTCCCTGTTCAGAAACCATGACTTCCATTCACCTGACAATGTCCTGGATACATCATTGGAAAGAAGATATAAAATCACCTTCACTATGGTCCATTAGTGAAGCTTGCTTTGTATGCACCTATAAGACAGTTCAGATGGACAGCTGGCACCAGTTCTAAACTGGCATTGGAGCTCTCTGTCATTTCATGGAGTAACATGAGAAAATGAGACCAGATCCCATCTGATCCAGCTACACAACAAAGTAATCCAGGTGCACACAATTCATATTCTGCTTTTCTTGTGCTTATACCTGATTCAGGCTGCAAGCAACCCTTTGACAGCAATTTAATTTACACAATTAAAACCCATCATAACACACAACCACATTCCATTAGATAAAGAAAAGTCAATGTAATAAATACAGAGATATACAGCAGATGAAACAAAGACCATGTACACAGTGATTAGATGCATATCTTCAAGCTCAAACCCCACTCAGCTTTTAAGCTCACTATAAGTGAAGTTAGGCCGGCAGGCATGTAAACAAACTTAACTCAGTGGGTTATTTTGGTTATTGTGAAGTGTACATTGGCAAGAGGAGACCTCACTATTTTTCATTTGACAGAAAGGTAGAATATAAATTATAGGCACAAACAAATATATGCACTAACACACACACATACAGGTTGAGTATCCCTTATCCAAAATGCTTGGGACCAGAAAGGCTTGTATTTTTTTAGATTTTGCAACATTTGCACATACAGTAGAGTCTTGCTTATCCAACCCTCACTCATCCAACATTCTGTATTATCCAACGCAGTCTGCCTCCCACCTGAAATAATGTCCAGGGTGGGAGAAAGAAAGAACCTTTGTCTGTTTTGGTGCTAAATTTGTAAATACAGTAATTACTACATAACGTTACTATGTATCGAATGGCTTTTTCTGTTGATTTGTTGTAAAACATGGTGTTTTGGTGCTTAATTTGTAAAATCATAATGTAATTTGACGTTTAGTAGGCTTTTCCTTAATCCCTCCTCATTATTCAATATTGTCGCTTATCTAATTATCTACTGGCCCATTTATGTTGGAGAAGCGAGATTCTACTATACTACTTGATACAGAATCCACGCCTAAGCAATAAATTCATTTAGAGCGATCCCCGCGCTCACCACCTCGGGGCTTGAAAGTGTTGGCCTAGTGTGGGAGTCCCAGGAGAGCCTGGCTGTTCTGCTGGTGTACCGTGCGCCTAGCGCACCGACGGAAAGCCTGGCGCGGCTGCTCGAGACTGTGTCGGAGTGGGCATTGAGGTTCCCCAGGCTTATTGTCCTGGGGGACTTTAATGTCCACGCCGACGCAGCCTCTGCTCCATCTGCCGCCACGGACCTAATATCGACCATGGCGATATTGGGCCTCTTCTTATGTAACTCGGGGCCCACACACTCGGCTGGGCACACCCTCGATTTGGTTTTTAGCGCGGGGGTTCAGATGGAACTAGCCTCCGTAATAGAGGTTCCATGGTCCCCCTCCATGCAAGGGCGCCGAACAGCTTTTGGTTCGCCCGAGGAGACTTATGGAACCCGAAAGGTTCCTGAATGCTCTGAGGGATCTGGAGTCTATCAGCGTCGCAGTTGATGAGCAGGTCCAAGCCTGGAACTCCTCATTAGCCAGGGCTCTCGATGAGATTGCCCCCAGGCGCCCTCTCCGGCCCCGCAAACATCGATCCCCTTGGTATACAGAAGATCTTAGGTCGATGAAGCGGGAAAGGAGACGGCTGGAGAGCGTGTGGAGGGAACTCCGTGACGGAGCCTCATTATCAGCTTATAAGCTTTTTAAAGATGCTTATGAGCGTGCTGTCAAGGTGGCCAAAAGTGTTTATTTCTCCGCCTCGATAGCGTCTGCCAGCTCACGCCCGGCCCAATTGTTCAAAGTAATTCGGTCTCTGACGACGGTCCCTACTGTCCCAAAAAATAGCGATCAGGCCCTTACTGCCGGTGCTTTCCAGAGCTTTTTTGTAGACAAGATATTGAGCCTCCGCCGGGACCTCCCAGCCACGGTTGATACAGTAAGAGAACTTGAGACTCCGTGGCCCTCTGCCGGGCCCACTCTCGACCGGTTTCAGCCACTGGACGCAGATGCTGTTGATAAGATTGTGGCTGCGACCAGACCTACCACCTGCTCCCTCGACCCGTGCCCCTCCTGGCTTGTTAGATCTTGCCTGGAGGGGTTACGTGGGCCTCTGTTGAATATCATAAATAGCTCCCTTGAGCAAGGAGTGTTTCCAGAGTGCTTAAAAGAGGCGGTGGTAGCTCCATTACTGAAGAAACCGTCTCTAGATCCGGCGGTTCCCTCCAACTACCGACCAGTGTCGAATCTTTCGTACCTGGGGAAGGTAGTTGAGAGGGCAGTAATGGAGCAGTTGCAGTCCTTCTTAGATGATGCAACATGGCTAGACCCCTTCCAGTCCGGCTTCCGTTCGGGGCACGGGACGGAGACGGTCCTGGTCTCCATCACAGACCATCTCCGCTGCCAGCTCGACCAAGGCGGGTCTGCGCTGCTCGTGTTATTGGACCTCACGGCAGCGTTTGACACGGTCGACCACAATCTTTTGATCCACCGCCTGGCCCTGGCTGGAGTGAGAGGGACAGCTCTTAAATGGCTGACCTCCTTTCTCCACCAGCAGTCTCAGCGTGTGAGGAGGGGTGGAGTGGTCTCCGAGGGCTCCACATTAGCGTGTGGAGTTCCGCAGGGGGGGCATTCTTTCTCCTCTATTATTTAATATCTACATGCAGCCGCTTGCACAGCTGGTGCGGAGTTATGGGCTTGAGTGTCATCAGTACGCTGATGACACCCAGCTCATTCTGAGGATGGAGGACAGGTCTGGACCCGTCCCCGATAATTTCCAGCGCTGCCTCGAAGCCGTTACTGGATGGCTGCAAGCCGGTAGGTTGAGGGTGAATCCGGCGAAGACGGAGATCTTGTGGCCGGGTCGCCCGGGCGGTGGGGATGTCCAGCTTCCGACCCTGGACGGTGCGGCGTTATGCCCATCGTCTTCCGTGAAGAGCTTGGGGGTCCACTTGGACTCCCAGCTGGCCATGGACACTCAGGTCTCTGTGGTCAGCAAGATCGCCTTCTTTCATCTCCGACAGGCAAGGAGGCTGGCTCCCTACCTGTCCCGGTCCGACCTGGCCACGGTGATCCAAGCCACGGTCATCTCGAGGCTAGATGACTTTAACGCTCTTTACGTTGGCCTTCCTTTTGTCGGTGATCCGAAGCTCAAGCTGGTGCAGAACACTGCCCCGGCTCCTGTCTGGTTCCCCAGCAGGATGCCACATAACACCTATTTTGCAGGATCTGCACTGGCTGCCTATCGAGCACCGGATCACCTTCAAAGTGCTGGTTCTTACCTTTAAGGCCTTATACGGCCTGGGGCCAGCGTATCTGAGGGACCGTCTCACCCATACCACCCTACGAGATCACTTCGTTCAGAGGATTCCAACCTGCTAGCCGTTCCCTCTGCTAAAGTGGCCAAAAGAACTGCCACCCGCCGAAGGGCCTTCTCGGTCATAGCGCCGATATAGTGGAATGCCCTTCCGGCGGCTACACGAGCAATCCCAGACTTACTCCCGTTTAGGTGGGCATGTAAAACCCACCTCTTTCGGCTGGCTTTTCAGGTATAGGCCCACTGGGCCCCCCAAGCCATGCTAATATTGCTCGACCACCGTAACTTCTCCAACTATGTTTTAATGAGTTTTATTGTGTAGTTTTACTCTGTATTTTATATTGCATTTTAAACTATCTTTGTATATTGTATGTTGTTTTGCATTCTGGCTGTGAGCCGCCCCGAGCCTAATAGGGAGTGGCGGCATAGAAGCCGAGTAAATAAATAAATAAATAAATAAAATTTATCTTTTATATACACATGGTCTGAAAGTACTTCTGTGCACAATATTTTAATATTTTAGGTGTGAAATGAAACTTGTGTACATTGAACCATTGGAAAACAAAGGTGTCACAACTTCTACAAACTTATGGTTATCTGGGGAGGGCATTCTTTCTGTCCTACCACCTGCTCAAGTGTATTTGGTGGGAACAAGGGAGAGAGCCTTTTTGGTGGCTACTCACGGACTTCGGCATTCCCTCCCAAGAGAGGCCAAGAAGGCCCTATCCCTGCTGGCCTTTCACAGGCAAGTAACGATGTTTCTTCGCCATCAGGCATTTGGGGAAAGATGAGGAGCACGCTGCTGGGGAAGTTGTGGGTGAGGTGTTGAGTTAGATGTTTAGTTTTTAAATGAAATTTTAAAGGTATTTCAACAAAGTATTTTAACTTTGTTGTCATGACACAAGTATTTAATTTTTTAAAATATATCTGCCTTGTTTTTAAATTGTAGTGGGTTATGTCATGATTTTGATAATAAATAATTCAGCCACCTATGAGGATGATTTTGGAGTATTTTTGATTTCTGGGTAAGGAATATTCAACTATTTAAACTTACACATCTCACCCTAAATACTCCAAAGGCACTAGATCCCATCTGATCCTGAAAGCTAAGCAGGAACAAACCTGGTTAGTATTTGAGTGAGTGATTGCTGATGAGTACCAGATGGTAATATATTTTAGGAAGGAATTAGTAAACCATCTCTGAATATATGAGGGTGGGTCAAAAGGTTTTGCCTCCTGTGTCATAAAAATATTATGAATGAACATATAACAGAAGAAGTTGGTACAGATCATAACCTGAACTGTCCTCTACACAAAACTACAGTACAACATAGTCACCATCAATTTGTACACATTTGTGCCATTGTTTAACCCAGGCATCAAAACCATTTTGGAAAAAAGCAGTGTTTTGCTTTGTGACCCATGATTTTATATCTGTTTCAATGTCATTCAAGTCATTGAATCTGAAACTTTCAAACTTCTTCACCCAATGCCACATATCGCTGATGTCTGTTACAGCATCCCCATAAACATTCTTCAAGCGATTATGGATTTCCTTAGGTGCACAATCTTCTTTTGCCAGAAATTCAATGACAACTCTTTCTTTTAGCTTCAGATCCATGGTTCTAATCAGTAAATCTGAACAAGAAAAGACTATATAGTCTTCCATAGAAGGGCTTTGTATTTTGCAATAATATAAAGTCCAACCATTTTCTCACTGGCCTTGCTGACTATTTCATTTTACAGAAGGTGAAGAAGGCGACAAGGGGCAGGAAATTAATTTCCAAGACCTACTGAGGTTGCCTACTTCTGCTTTAGGCTCACACACTGTTTCCTTCTCTACAAAACAAGACCAATGTACAAGAATCTTGGGAAAAGTTCTTTTTGGACTCCAATTCAAATACTAGCTGGGGACTTCTGGGGGTTATAGTCCAAAAATAGCTTTTCTCAGCTCTGCTGCTGTCCATTGCAGAACAGAGGACATGCTTCCTTCCTTCCATGAAGTGAGTCAGCAAATGGTGCACCTGAAAATCTGTGGGATATTTTCCTCTTTCCTGCATCTGTAATTATGCCAACCGGACCTATATAAAGTGACACCAAACAGCAGCCACATGGATAATACAAAGGAATCTCTAATGAATGTCTGGTCAAATTACTGTGGAGGTGTGTAGAAATTGTGCCCTTCAAGTGTTTTTCACTGTGAATGGATTTCCTGCTATTTCCATAGCTCTTTCTCTTTGCTCCAAAAGGAAGTGGTGAAGCATGAGTAAAAGGGATTTTGAAAGATTGCGAAGGAAGGTGAGAGAGCTCATTAAAAGTTTATTAAGAGTTAAGTCAGTTGTAGGCTGTCCCTCACAATTAGAGACCTGACAAATCAGGCCCAGGGCTTCAAAGGGACTCTCCTGCCCTTTCATATAACTTCTAGAAAGTGTATTTCTTGCAGTTTTTCTTTCTTGGTGGTGCAAAAGCAGAAAATATTTGGATCTAGCAAAGCGAACAAAGCAATGCAAAATTGACGTCTTGCCACAGTTAGGCAAAGAGACACAGAACACACAGTAGGTTTAATTTATCCAAGCCCTTGAATTTAGTCAAGGTATATTTTCGGACTAAAACTTGAGGTCGGGATTGCTTGTGTTATCGCCAAAGGTGGCTCATCGTGCTGTCATTAAGCATGACAATTTAAACATCAATCACAATTTCACAGAGTATGCCAGTCATTTTTTTTAAAAAAAATCTAACAATGAAGGAAAATGTATTTACACACTTTCCCAAGATAAGAATAACAACACTTTATTTATATTCTTCTCTCTCTCCCTGAGGGGACTCAAAGCAGGTTACAACATACACAGATAGGAAACATTCAATGCCTTTAGTACAGTGGAATAACAATGACACACAAATACACAGCCCAAAGGTAAAGGCTTCCGCTTTCATCTCCAGCTTTCTGCTTCTTTCACTCTAATGTTCTTCCTCTTTGCCTTGAGCAATAGAAAAGGAGGCAGGCCTTTAAGTCCCCAGCCACATTTGCTGCCCACCACACAACTACTATGCACCAAAAATAAAGGCGTCACTATGTAATTTGAGCACTGATCATTCTTGTATGTCATCAAGTCTTTTTGGCATATGGCATCCCTAAGGAGGACCTATCACAGGGTTTTATGGGTCTTATGGCCTGCATAAATAGGAGTATAGTGTCTGTCCACATATAGGGAAGTCATGCTACCCCTCTATTGTGCCTTGGTTAGACTACACCTGAATACTGTTTCCAAATTTTGGGCACCACAATTTAAGGAAGATGTTGACAATGTGTCCAGAGGAGGACAACTAAAATGATCAAGGATCTAGAGAACAAGTCCTATGAGGAGCAACTTAAAGAGCTGGGTATGTTTAGCCTGCAGAAGAGAAGGCTGAGAGGAGACATGATGGCCATGTATATGTGAGGAGAAGTCATAGAGAGGAGGGAGCAAGCTTGTTTTCTGCTGCCCTGGAGACTAGGACATGGAGCAATGGCTTCAAACTACAGGAAAGGAGATTCCACCTGAACATTATTAATAACTTCCTAACTGTGAGAGCCGTTCAGCAGTGGAAATCTCTGCCCTGGAGTGTGGTGGAGGCACCTTCTTTGGAGGCTTTTAAACAGAGGCTGGATGGCTATCTGTTGGGGTGCTTTGACTGTAATTTTCCTGCTTCTTGGCTGGGGGTTGGACTGGATGGCTCACAAGGTCTCTTCCAACTGTATAATTCTATGAGAGTGTGTGACTTCGTCAGGGTCACCCAATGGGTTTCATGGCTAAGTGAAGATTTGAAACCTGGTCTTAAGAGTCGTTATCCAATACTCAAATCATTATGGCTTACTGTGCTCTAATTGTAGGAGGAGGAAGAGGAGACAGATGCAATAGCAGCCCCCGAGCCAGAGATTGACATTGAAGAACTTCTTGACATCTCTAATGAGGAGCAGAAATCAAAATTACAGGTTGGATTTTTTTTGGAGGGGGGCATTTGGAAGACATTTTTTGCAGGAGGTAATAAATGTGCCTGTCCAGATCATAAGCAAGACAACTATAGCTAAACCCCACCTCACTCCACAAGCTGTTTTGACAGTGTTCATTGTAACTTACCCAAATGCTGTGTGAGAGAGAAAATATTTGACCCATTTTGCAAATGGCTCCACCAGAGAGTTAAGGTATGGGGCATTGCATTTCAAATGGAGTGTAAGGTGGTTTGGCGATGCAAAGAGTTCCGCACATGGCATTAGTCCATCAAGCCTGGAAGCAGAGCTGACCCATTTGACAGACAGAGGCGAAAGACAAGATTGGTCCTAGCTGCCCTAATTCCATATACAGAAACCATCAGACTGGCAACTGACTCTTAATGGAACACAATGAAGAATCACATGAAGAATAAAAGCATAATGCCTGTATAGATGAGTATTTTCCTTTCTCTTTTAGGGAATTCTTCATGAGTGTTCCAGACCTACAGAGGTAAGCAGAGTTTGTGAAATGACCATTTGGAGTCAAATGACCAAGAATCAGATAAATTAAATCAGAGGGAATATATCAACATTTATTTATGTATTTATTTATTTATGTTACTTCTACCCCGCCCATTTCAGCCCGAAGGCGACTCAGGGCAGCGTAGAAGTCGGCAACAATTAGATGCCATAAATAAATACATACATCAGTTAAAAGCAATTAAATCACATCATAATACATATAAAATCATAAAAGCAATAAAAACAATAAAAACTATAAAACATGTAGTTATAATAGGAGGACAAACATACAAATCTGTACCTGTTATTTGTGAAACATTATTCTTAACCTTGCCACCTTCAACATACCTAATCCCATCTGAAGCTAAGTGGGGTTTGGCCTGGTTAGGACTGGACTTCCAGGGAACACCTAGGACCTCAAGGGAACAGTAAGGATTTCTAGGAATGGAAAGAAAGAAAAATAAAGAAAAGGGTTGCCTGAAACACTAGAGAGGCATTGCTGCCCAATAGAATTGCCTATACTGAGCTAGATGGATGAATAGTCTGAATCAATGTAAGCTTCCTATGTTTCTTTTATTTGCTACAGCTGTGTGTGTGCATGTGTCTTTAAGTCACATGTTAAATGGTGACACCATAAATTTTTCATAGTTTTCTTAGGCAAAGAATGTGGTGTAATGTAAAATAAACCACGTGTAGTTCACGTTGGATCAGCCCACACACTGCCTTGCCAGGGAAAGGAAATATGCCATGCAGATGAACCACAAAGAACAAGTAGTTTGCTCTTCTTAGTTCAGAACAACATATGTACAATATGATCAGTTGTGTCAGCTTACTAAATGTCCTTTACTGAGAGATTTAAAATGGTCCTTTCTGTGTCCATATGAGAGACCTTCTTTTCAGCAGCCAAGAAGCAAATCAGTCTGTCTCCCTCTGCTTCTCTCTTCACCTCTCTGCACCTGCATAGCTCGCACCTGAACAAAAATGCAACCGTATCCAGAAGGTCAGGCAATGCCATCACCCCGTGCATTGCCTGACCAATCAGCTTCATGCATCTTATTTTACAGTTGACATACACACACTCACTGATTGCTTGCATACCCCCAACAAAGAAAATAATAATAACGACAACAGCAATTTTCTTATACCCCACCACCATCTTTTGGGGCATCAAATTGATGACAACTGTAAACCGCTTTGAGTCGCCTTCGGGCTGAGAAGGGTGGTATACAAATATGATAAATAAATAAATAAATCTCCCCAAAGGGACTTGTGGCAGCTCACAACTGGCACAAGGTGCCTAAAAACAAACATAAAAGTGAACACAATATAAAATACATGCACATATAAAAACGTCAATTCAGACTCAGTCAAGCTGTGATCCTCTAACCGTAATGGTAAATTACTGTAACCATGGCCGAGCTGTAAACATTAGGAATAAGTAAGTGCCAACTGAAGTAATGGAGAGAGGGGTATGGGATAAAGTACAGGATGTGTGACTATTTGAATATTTGAGAGTGTTGCTCTCCTCTGAAATCTAGTCTAAAGCACCCAGTATTTATTGGCAGCCAGGCTCCCATCCAAGCGCTAGCCATGGATGACCCTGCTTAGCTTCCAGGATCAGACAGGATCTGGTACCATCAGATTGAACATAAAGGAGGCAAAATTCTCCTTTTCCACAATTACGAAATGTGCTTTTCCCCTACCGTCATACACATAGCAACTGATCACCTTTGCCTCATTAACATTTATTGCCATAGTTACCTGACCAAACCTCATAAAAGACATACAGCAAAACACAGACTGGTGAATGATTTACCAGTGAATAACAAAGATATGACAGTCCTGTACGTAGGAACATACATAAACCTACCTGTAACTATGTGTTCTAAAGGTTTTACAAGTACTAACACAAAAAGTCCTTCAACTGACCTGGCTACAACACAGCTTTTACCTGGATATTATCTTGAATTGGTTAAAAAACAGTATGTGCAATTCTTCTTCTAATCTGATTATTAGAGAGTGAATAGTGTGTGCAGTAGTAGCATTAGTAGTAGGTGTCAGAGGCAGAGCAATGAAAAGGTACTTCGAAGTATGTCAGCTCCTCCTAGGATAATCCAGCCAGCATGACCACCAACCACAATGCTGGAAAATGCTGGGGGTTATAGTCCCAAACAATCACTTTCCCAAACTCCAGCCAAATACCTTCTTACTGGTATCTTCTAACAAATTTTCTGAGCAATAAACTTATTCATTTAGAGAATCATATACTAAAGGAAGAAGTTGCCATCTGCAGTCCAAATGGTACAGCGCAGAAAGAGGAGTGTGACCTCCACTGTTCTTCCTTTTCGATAAAAGATTGTGCATCCAATGCATTCAGCAATGAAATCTCTACTAGTACAAAATCCATAATTTTGGCCAAAAACCTTCTCTTGACTTGTACATGAGGTCTACTTATACAAGAGTATATACCTTAATTATTTACAGTGTGTAAACAAATAAACATTTTAAAATATTAACACTCTTCTAGTGACCTTGATGTAGAGTGAGGAGAATCTTAGTAGAACTTTTTTGCCGCGATTCCCGTAATCCAGTCTTTGCCAAACTAATACCCAACATTTAAGATGGACTCCCATCATCTCCAGACAGCATAGCAATGTTTTCTGGATATGGTGATATTTATTATGTATTTATTTCACATATTTGTATCCCATCTTTCTCTCTCTCTGTCTCTCTGTCTCTCTGTCTCTCTGTCTCTGTCTCTCTGTCTCTCTGTCTCTCTCTCTCTCACACACACACACACACACACACACACACACGCCGGGGACGACGACGACGACTCAGGACAGCTTTACAACAGTAATTCATTCAAATGCCAACCAGAGTCATAAATAGAATACATTTAAAACAATTCATTAAAACATTACATTAATAAAACATTTGATTAAAATCACGCAGGTTTAAAATCAGGGTCCGGGTCAGTCCATTATAAATCACATCACTTGAGTCTTATTCTTGATTGCTGCCTCTACTGTTTGAACACTTGGCTCCATAACCAGGTTTTGAGTTTTTTTCTAAAGAACAGAAGGGAGGGGGCCAATCTGATGTCACTAGGAAGAGAGTTCCATAGGCGAGGGGCCACCACTGAGAGGACCCTGTCCCTCATCCATACCAGCCGTGTTTGCAATGAAGGCGGGATCGAGAGCAAGGCCTCCCCAGCTTAAACTTAAACTTTGCAATGGTTCATAACAGGAGAAACATTCAGACAGGTAATCTGGGCCAGAACCATTTAGGGCTTTAAGAGTTAAAACCAGCACTTTGAATTGTGCTCGGTAGCAGTTCAGCAGCCAGTGGAGCTGGCGGAGAGGGGGTTGTATGTTCTCTGTATGCCGCTCCGATGAGCAACCTGACTGCCAGCCGTTGGACTAGTTGAAGCTTCCAAGCAGTCTTCAAAGGCAAACCCACGCAGAGTGTGTTGTGGCCATCAATTTGGGATGTAACAAGAGCATGGTAGTTGTTAATATAACTCAGAAAAAGGAAATATGCTGTAATTTAATACTACCGTGATGAATGGGATGACCAGAGTCAATAGAGTACAGGACTCCTGCTTCCTAAATACTTGAAAGACAATTTCGCATCTGTTTACATTTGTAAATCACTTTGAGTCCTGGTTTTGGAAATAAAATTAATGATAACATGCATGAGAATAGAACAGATCCATTAAGCTTCCTTTTTTGGCACAACTATTAGAAGTATAATAGTTCTATTCAATGGCTACTAGCAGCTTTAATTTCAGTATGGTGGTGAATCCACTCCTAGGTTTTACTATAAACATTAGATGAGCTATTTACTGTGCTACTTCTATATCCAAAAAAATTGGTTTCTTGGATAGCTTCTTTATCATTTGGTCTAATTTTGGAACAAATTCAAGGTCCCCAATAATATGGAAGCCAGCTGAGGTACTGTTGGTTCTGAACACCTCCGACTTGCCTTTTTTGACCTAGACGTATTCCTATTCATAACTGACTTGCTTCCAAAGCCTATGCAAGATGAATGTGATAGACCAGTGTTTCTCAAACTCTGCTCCTCCAGATGTTTTGGATGTTTTGGATTTCAGCTCCCACAATTCCTAACAGCTAGTAAACTAGTAAACTAGCTGGGATTTCTGGGAGCTGAAGTCCAAAACACACAGAGGAACAACATTTGGGAAACACTGTGACATGGACATGAGGTGGAAGGAGCATAGTGATATTAAGTGAATAAAAATGCACTATTTCCACAAGTCCAAATTTTCTTTTCTCTGCATTTTAACCTAGGACTTTGTTGCAGAACTGCTCACTCGCCTGAGAGGTCTCAGGAAGGTGACCAATCTTCAAAAGAAATGACTCGACGGAGCTTTACCTTGTTGAAGAGAACTAAATGGAAATTCAGCAATGCCCCCGTATTTCAAAGCATCTACTGTCATCCTTCCCTTTTGGATTTCCACCTGCTGGTAATGGACTATGCGGGGGATAGAGGCTGTAGCGTAAGGGTACAACAGAGGCCTGTCCTGTCCAAAGCCCCCATTCAATTCCACCTGGACATTTCTAGCTGGTAATCATGGCTCAGGGTATGGAGTTCTGGAAAGCAATTGCAGAGCATATAAACAAAACATGGTGTGAAACACATCAACGGTTAGACTAATTGTGGGATTTCAACCAACACATTGAAGACCGCATCTTATCAACCAGGCCTGGGTCACTGTAGCCCTTCAATAATTTTGGCCTACAACTCCTATCAGCCCTAGCATTGGTAAGAGACTGTGGGAATTATAGTCCAATAAAATAAGAAAATATTGGTTATTCCCAAATAGTAAAGGTAAAGGTTTCCCCTGACATTAAGTCTAGTTGTGTCTGACTCTGGGAGTGGTGCTAATCTCCATTTCTAAGCCAAAGAGTAGGCATTGTCCATAGATGCCTCCAAGGTCATGTGGCCAGCATCACTGCATGCAGTGCCGTTACCTTCTTGCGGAAGTGGTACCTATTCATCTACTCACATTTGCATGTTTTCAAACTGCTAGGTTACCAGAAGCTGGGGCTAACAGCGGGTTAGCTAACAGCGGCTAACAGCTCCCCCCGCTCCCCGGATTTGAACCACCAACCTTTTGGTCAACAAGTTCAGCAGCTCAGCGATTTAACCTGCTGTGCCACCCGGGGGTAATTTCTGAATAGGGATAGAGAAATGGCAGTTGGAAATAGGGCTCTGATTCCCTACACCTTATTCTTCTGTCAGAAGTTTCTGTGATGTTTTCAGACCTCCCAGCCTCATTGAAAGGGAATTTCCAGACAACTCACATATACAGTATAAACTGTGTATATTCTTCCACAATTTCTTTCACTTTTATTCTTTCCACAGGAAATTCTGAAAAGACAGAATAGGTTCTTACTGTGTTTTGATTAGTAGTGCTAGGAGCTGGCTGTGTAAACTAGTAAACGGACAACTATGCCTAGTTTTTATGCCAATGCAACATCTGGGACAGCACCTTTGTGCTTTTCTCTTATTGCATCCACTTTAAGAGAATTGAGGAAGGAGATTTAAAGAAGAGAATATTACCATTTGGAGATGGTTGTTCAGTTTCAGGTGCATTTTAAAGAGAAAATTCACCTGATTTGCGTGTTTAAATATGCTTTGGAGTGCCCTTGGGTAGCTTGAGAGACTTGAAATGGAGCTGTGGGCCACAATTTATGCAAAACTGGTCTGGAATCACCCTTTGCCTCATCAGATAGGTTCATAAGGCTGGAAGTAAGCCCCTTTATTTGAAGAGCAACTAAGGAATCAGTTAGGAAATAAACATATTGTATTGTCGAAGCATAGTTGGGGAAAGGATTCAGCACCTCATTCTAACATTGTTTCTTACCGTAAAACAATTATTCCCATCTTGGTGATCTCCAGATGTTTTCAACTGCAATTGCCACCAGCTAACATGGTCAATGGGCAGTGATTATGAAAGCTGAGGTAAGGAACATCTGGAAGGAGCAAGTCAAAGAACACTGCTTTAAATAATTCTCAGTCCTGCTTTATATAGAAAGACATTGCCTGCATACTAATAGGCTGTGTCATTTTTGCATTTCATTAGATCTCCGATTAGTTTTGTGTGAGTGTGCGTGTACATGTATGTTGTTCACTATTACTGGCGTTTACATATATTTGTATAAACATAATAATTGTTGATATGGCACTGGGAACCTTCAGAAATCACTGAAGCTTTGTATTTTAATTGGTGAATAGGAACAAAATAATTTATTTGCAGTTCTATGCTTTGACTTTATCTGCTGTTGCCTCAGTTTTCTCAGTCCCTGCTTATCTTACACACTCTTAATGTTTGCATCTGGACAGAGATAACAGTAAAAGTAACATTTATTATACAGTAACCCACCTTTATCCATGGGAGATATGTTCCAACACACACACACATAGATGCCTTGACTAGAAGTGAAAGGGAAACATTATTTCCAAGCCCTCTTTATGTGTAGTGGTTGTTTAAGCAGTCAATCATGGTCTGACAATATAGAGTGTGGTGCTATCGTTTGAGCCATCTGTCAGGGCTGCTTTGATTGAGCTTTTCCTTAATGGCAGGGAGTTGGACTAGATGGCCCATGTAGTCTTTTCCAACTCTATAGTTCTATGAAGGGAGGGAGAAAGAGGAGAGGAAAGAGGAGGGGGAGAGAGGAGTGGGCGGAGCCACTCCTAGGAGAGGCAGTCCTGCACCTTGCGTGCCCTGAGGCAGTACATATATAGTGTACCTACTTCACGGATTTTCACTTATCACGAGTCCCCTCCAACTTCTCTCTTGTTGTGTCTCAACAGTAACTTGCACAGGAGCCCCGAGTGGTGCAGTGGGTTAAACCCCTATGCCGACAGGACTGAAGACCGACAGGTCACAAGTTAGAATTTGGGGAGAGCGCAGATGAGCTCCCTCTGTCAGCTCTAGCTCCCCATGCGGGGACATGAGAGAAGCCTCCCACAAGGATAGTAAAACATCAAAACATCCGGCTGTCCCCATGGGCAACGTCCTTGCAGATGGCCAATTCTCTCACACCAGAAGCGACTTGCAGTTTCTCAAGTCACTCCTGACATGAAAAAAAAAACCAATTGCACAATAGACAGGAAACAGGAGATAAAATTTAATCCCAAGCATATCACAGAATTACACTGGAGACTCAGAGATGCCTATACAATGTTTCCTCACTTATCGCGGGTGTTCTGTTCCAGGACCACCCACGATAAGTGAAAATCCGTGAAGTAGGTACGCTATATATGTACTGCCTCAGTGCATGCGAGGCGCAGGACTGCTCCTCCTAGGAGTGGCTCCGCCCACTCCTCTCTCCCCCTCCTTCTCTTTCCTCTCCTTTCTCCCTTCCTTCCTCCTCCGCTCCTCCTCCTCTTTCCCTTCCCCCTTCTCCGCTCGTGTGCGCCTTCTTCACTTTCCTCTCCTTCTCCCCCCCCCCTCCCAGCGGTTCCCCCCATCTGCCTCCCTATCAGGGTGGCTGCAGGAGAAGAAAAGGGCTCTCAGGGAAGGAAAGAGGGAATGGAAGCAAGCCCTCCTCACCTTTCCCTTCGCCGGATGAAGAGAGAAAGAGTGAAGGAAAGGAAGGAAAGGCCCTTCAAGGCTGGAGGGGGGGGGACTGAGGAAAAAAACCCACAAAACAGCAAGTCCACGAAAAGCAAACCGCAAAGTAACAAGGGAATACTGTAAACACTTTTCTTGGTAGTGGTAGTGGTAATTGCCAAATCTTATGAAGTCACAAGAAGTTAGTAATCCATGCCTTGTAAATGGAAAAAATTGATAGGCTTCTTGTTAGAACATCAAAAATTTTCTCTGCAAATCAGCATCAAGCAGAAGTCTAGGAAAAAGCGCCATTGTATATGACAAAAAATATCTCTCAATATATTTTTGGATCATATTTGACAGCAAGTATCGGAAACTGCCAAAAGCAAAACTAGGGTTAAGGGGTGGCTGCTGGTATACATGCAACATTCCTTGTTTGTTAAAAACTGGGCAAACAGTATGATCACACTTTCTCCTGCCATCTGACTGTTTATCTTATTAGAATATTTAATGTTGACATATGTGAATACAAGGATCATCACTTCCTCTTCAACCTGGAAAGAAGTGACAAGTGGAGTGCCACAGGGGTTCGTCCTGGGCCCGGTTCTGTTCAACATCTTTATTAATGACTTAGATGAACAGTTAGAAGACATGATCATCAAGTTTGCAGACGACACCAAATTGGAAGGGATAGCTAATACTCCAGAAGACAGGAGCAGAATTCAAAATGATCTTGACAGATTAGAGAGATGATAGGCCAAAACTAACAAAATGAAGTTCAACAGTGACACATGCAAGACATTCCACCAAGTGATATGCCCTATTGAGAAGATTATTTATTATTATTTATTATTTCAGACATTTATATCCCATCCTTCTCACCCCTGGAGGGGAACTCAGGGTGGCTTACAACCATTAAATTGCCAACAACAACAATAAAAATAGTTAACATTAAAACATTGTGTATATTTCAGTCTTTTGCTACTTCAGATGGTAGGAAGGCTTTTAAGACAGCTTCAAATTATCTCAATGCATATGGAAAATATGTAGCAAAAAGTGTTTCTCAGTCAGTAATACACAGTTCTTTAGGGAAAATAAATAAATAAATTGAATTGGGACTAGAAATGAGTAAGAAAACCCCTCACAAAACTTTCTGGATTATGTGTTTGAAAAAAAAGAACTGGACATCGTACTTTCCAACATTTCAGAGATAAATGCCAGGAATATGTGTGGAAAAGGAACATCAGAGAGTGATCGATATGACATGTTATTAAACAAGAACATGCAAGTTAGGAGAGACTGTAGCAAGTTACTTTGCTGAAGCCTATTGGGAAAAACAAGATTCTGTCCCTGCCCTGAGTAACTACGTATAAACTACTTTTGCATTTTGATCTCAGTTTCTAGAAATGTAAATCACCTGGAGATAAAAGGACAAATTCAAAGGTGAGATAAACTGAAACATTAAAATCAACTGAAAAAAATGGTATGATGCAATTGACCTGGACTGTCTCTGCCAAATCGGAACAGTTGCAGGATACAGTGAGTCATTTGTCTCAGTTTCCCAAGTTTTCACATCTTTTCATTATCAATACTATAACCCAGATTCTGGTTGGTTAATCTGTCAAAACACTTAATTGGGAAGTAGCTTGTTACTGACATACATGTGTGTAATGTGTGTGTGTGTGTGTCTTTTTGGGCAAGGCACAGCAAATTAACCTTTAGCCCTTCGTGTTCCACAGAAAGATTTCCTCTTCAAGTGACTATCAAACCACAGGAGAGCCCATTGATATTGTGTACCGTGTTTCGCCGAAAATAAGACACTGTTTTATATTTATTTTTCCTCAAGAAGACAAACTATGGCTTATTTTCAGGGAATGTCCTATTTTTATTAAGTACTAGCTTGGGGACCCGGCGGTGCCCGGGTCATTTGAGAAGTGCAGCAGGATGTAGAGTGGGTCATGGGGGCTCTGTGTGGCAAGTTTGGTCTTGATCCATCATTATTGGGAGTTGCAGTGGTATCATGAAATTACTGAAGGTAGTGGAAGTCCCATCATCTCTGGTCCATCCTCCCCCAAAGTGTAGTAGGATGTAGATTGGGTCATGGGGGCTCTGTGTGCGAAGTTTGGTCTGTATTGGTGAATGGATGAGGGTTGCATTGTTTTTAGGAAGTGAGTGAAGGTACTTCAAGTCCCATCATCCGTGGTCCATCTCACACAAAACTGCACCAGGATGTAGAGTGGGTCATGAGGGCTCTGTGTGGCAGGTTTCGTGTTGATCAGTCATAGGATTAGGTTTGTAGCAGGCTTGGAATGTGAGGGAAGGTACTGCAAGTCCCATCATCCATGTTCTGGCCCCCTCCAAACTTCAGTAGTATGTAGAGTGGGTCTCTGGGGCTCTGTGTGCCAAGTGTGGTCTTTATCAGTGTTTGTTGGGGGCCACAGTGGTCTGTGGAAACAGAGGGGTGTGAAAGTACTACAAATCCCATCATCCATTGTCAGTCCTCCCCCAAACCTCACCAGGACGTGAAGGCAGTCATAGGGGTTATGTATGCCAAGTTTGGTCTCGATCAGTGATTGGATGAGGGTTGCAGAGAACTTGGGAAGTGAGTAGAGGTACTTCAAGTCCCATCATCCATGGTCCACCCTCCTCCAAACTGCACCAGGACGTAGAGTGGGTCATGGGGGCTGTGTGTGCTAAGTGTGGTCTGTATTGTTCCTTTTTGGTGGCCTCAGTGGTCTGTGGGGACCAAAGTGTTTGAAAGTACTACAAATCCCATAATCCATGGGTCATGCCCCCAAACCGCACCAGGACGTAAAGGGGGTTAGGGGGGTTATGTGTACCAAGTTTGGTGCAGGTCCATCACCCGCGCTGGTCACTGTGGCCTGTGAAAGTGACTGCCACATATCCGCCCTTCCGCCCTCCGCACACATACAAACATTCCGCTTTATAAAGGTATATACAGATACAGATGGTACAACAATCTACATTTATGGGATGATCTTTCTGGGTTCATAGCAGACTGCTTGCTGAAGCTTCCCCCCTATCCCCTGGTGTTTGGGTGTGTGTGTGTGGGGGTGAGAGTCCCACAGACTGTTGCTGGTAGGTGCTGGGGGAGAGAGACCCACAATGCTGAGTGAAATGGCAGCCAAAGCTTTACTTCTTTCCCCTGAGGACACACAATACCTAAAGCAGCGTGTACTGCTCCTCACTTCACTAAGGAGATTTTTATTTTCACTTTCTGTCTCTCTCTCTGTGCCTCAGCTTGCAGCGTGCACAGAACGACCAGGACCTGATGGGGAGCCAACCGTGTACGCTGCATAGCCATGCCTATCATTTTGGGGTATAGCTTATATTGCGCAAATGCTTAGAAATTCTTATTTTATGTATATGTCTTATTTTAGGGGAAACGGGGTCTTAGTGGAAAGGGAGATGAAAGAAAACAATTCAGACAATGAATCTGCTCTGGGCCCCTAGAAGAAGAAAAGAAGGGTGCACGTCATCTGTGAACACACTGTTCTTTCTTCCCATGCTGAACTCAGACCAGCTGGTTCTTCAGACCTCCCATACCAATAAGTAAGCACAATCAGGGTCCCTTCTACAGCTTGACAAGTGTGTGTGTGTGCATGCAGTGGTGGAAGGACACCAAACTGTAAGGCAGACCACTATCCTCTATGTGTTCAAGATAGGATGTTTGCGATTTCCCCCCTAAATCCTCTACAAACCTTGGCCACTCAGAAAAATGGACATGACATATGATTGCCTTATTTTTGGGAGAAGGGCAGGGGGGAAGGAGGAGAGAAGAAGATAACAAAGAAAAACCCAATGTTGTTATTCATAATCACTGTTGTTATTCATTATTTGATAACTACAATGACACCACATCATTCAAAACACATATGGATTAGTATTTCCAGAAGTTTATAGACTGAGTGCACAAAGCATGGAATAAACAAGTCATCTTTCAGCAAAAAGAAAGTTGGTCAGACATGGGAGAATAACTTAAGCCAGTGTTTCCCAACCTTTTTTGAGCCGCGGCACACTTTTAACATTAAAAAAATCCGGGGGCACACCACCAACCAAAATGACACAAAATGACACTAACACAGTAAAGAACGGCTGGGATGGTGGCCTGCTGGGAGCAGCTGCTGGGAGTGCCAAAGCCGGGAGGAGGAGGAGCCAGGCTGCGCCATGCCCCGCCCCTACCCCGTTGCCACCTCTCCCAGCAGCTGCTCCAGCCTTGAGGGGCAGTGCCAAGCCAGCACAATGCTGGCTTGGCACTGTTCCTCAAGGCTGGAGCAGCTGCTGGGAGTGCTGAAGCCGGGTGAGGGGGCAGAGCCAGGCCGTGCCATGCCCCGTCCCTTCCCCCCAGCTTCAGCTCTCCTACAGGCTGCGCCATGCCCCACCCCCTCCCCCCAGCTTCAGCTCTCCTACAGAGGAGGAGCATGAGCGGTGGACGGGCTTCAGTGAGCGGGGCTCCTCCTCCATGCGGCTTCAGCGAGCGAGGGGCAAGAGTCATGGTGGGAGTCATGGCAGATTGGAGGCTGGCTGGGGAAACGGCCGAAGAAGGTGGTGCCCCGGTCCCTTCTTCTTTTTCTTCGCCACTGCCCGGCCCTTCCTCCTCCTCCCCCAAGCAGCAGGAGTTCGGCAGGAGGGGGGGGAGGAAGGGGGGCAGAGAGCTTTTCTCGTGGCACAGCAGGAGGTCTGTCACGGCACACTAGTGTGCCACGGCACACTGGTTGAGAAAGACTGACTTAAGCTACAATAGGTTTTTCCTCCTCTATGGTGAAATAATCTTGTTTCACATGTGGCTCTATAAACAGAGGTACCCGAGCTTCAAATTCAAAAGTATTTTAGTGTAGATACTGTATGTGTAAAAGTTAACAAAACAAAGAAAAGGCTGAAAAACCCAAGTTGCTTTAGAGGTGTGAGTCTTCCTTAGTTGCACATCTTCCTTCAGGTAATTACAAGGTGGGGTTTCCTCTCCCTTCATTTCCTATGAGAAGGAATAGACACTGATGACTAAGTGGCTGAGTGTTCAGGATACATTTTTCCTGAACGGTGAGAATTAATTTACCAACCAGTACTTTGAAATATTTTTTGAACAACAACTTTCACACTCCCGAGCAAACATGGCCAATGGATGTGGGATTCTGGAGCTATGGTCCCAAAATTTTTCAAATTCAGCTTCTCCTGAAAACCAGTGTTCCATGTTTGGCTCCATCTCTTTATCTATAGCAATAAATGTGATCAAAATTATTACATTTTCTAGCAATTTGTGTTTCATTCTTTACCTCCTAAACGTGCATTAGAAATGAACACTGAAAAGTAATAAGTGGTTTTATTGCAATCATTTTGTATTATGTATGTCCTGTTTTTTCAAGAGTAGCTTAAGATTTTCAGTTTCTATGCCCCAAACATGTCCTTTATCAGACAAAGGATTGTGACTAATAAAATAACTTGTCCTTTTCTCTTGCCTGCCCTGTTTGCTATACTGGGATTAGAGAGAAACCTATGTCAGTCCCTTCAGGATATTTTGGACCACATTTTTCATCTATCTGAACAACAGTGAGAGATCTTGGTAACTGAAGTCCAGAACAACGAGCAGTGACAGTAATTTTCCATCACTGATATTAATACTACCCTGAGGCTGTAAAAGGCTATTACATAAACTGAGATAAAATAAGGTCACAGTGTAAAGAGTCTTTACGTTTTGATAGGGAATTCTGGCATGGGCTGGTCCATAAACTCACGGAGAGTCGGTGGCTGAAGGAATAAACAACAAAGACTTTAAAGTGTCATAAGACACTTTAAAGTTGACTATCATTTTGATACAGAGACTGAAGGAAAAGTAAGAAAAATATGAGAGGCAGCTTAGTGTAATGGATTGAATATTGAACAATTACCTTGGAGGGATTCTGGAGACCAGGTTTCAAATCCCTGATCAGACATGGAAACACTAGGAGACCTTGGGCAAGTCACATTCTTTCAGCCTCAGAGGAAGGCAAAGGCATCCCCCTATGAACAAAATCTGCCAAGAAAACCCCATGACAGGTTTGCCCTTAGGCTCACTAGAAACAGTTTGAAAGTGCACAGCAACAAGAAAAATACATGCCATACTTCAGTGCCCTTAAAGGAAAAGTCACCCTGTAAGGAGCCCCCGGTGGCGCAGTGGGTTTTAACCCTTGTGCAGACAGGACTGAAGACCGACAGGTCACAGGTTCGAATCCGGGGGGGGGGGGAGGAGCGTGGATGGGCTCCCTATATCAGCTCCAGCTCCCCATGCGGGGACATGAGAGAAGCCTCCCACAAGGATGGTAACACATCAAAACATTAGGGCGTCCCCTGGGCAATGTCCTTGCAGACGGCCAATTCTCTCACACCAGAAGCGACTTGCAGTATCTCCAGTCACTCCTGACATGCAAAAAAAAACCATAAGGAAAAATGGCATCCCTAAAGCCAAATAAATGTTTAGCAAATTATAGAGCTTCTCCATTGGCCCCTTGTCCTCATAAATCAATATTAGTTGCCTGTGTGGCATTGGCCGATGTTCAAGGGGGAATATCCATACTATGGCTTTCCATTGAAATCAAAATAGACACAAGTTATTAGCTATGTGTGTTTTATGTGCCACTCCTAGCAACTACTTATATGTGTGACTGGAAGCTGGGTTCACCCTGAAGACTTTTGAAGTTGATTAAATCCCAGGTGTCTTGTTATGTTTCCTCACCAAGTAAAGGAAAATCTACTGTCATCTATTTGCAAAAAAAAAAAGTTGCACAGGTGTAGACAGATTTCCAAACACTTAGCATACAATATGCCGCTTGGCTGCTTCTCTTCCTTAAAGGCCATTTATTATCTATGTTGGGTTTCAAACTTTGTATTTGCCAAATGCTCATTTCTTTACTTGCCCTTCTAACAACTCTGAACAGGGCTGTTGTTAATTCCTTGCTTACATTTGGGAACAAAAGCTGATGTGAAGGGGTAAGACATTGAAAGGAATGGCTTCCAACAGAACTTTCATGCAATGATGACAATAGCACACACTCTTAAGATGTTGTTGTGTGCTTTCAAGTGGTTTCTGTTTTATTGTAACCCTATCAAATGAGTTTTCATTACAAGATTTGTTCAGAGGGGGTTTGCCAATGCCTTTCTCTGTGATTGAAAGGTGACTTGCCCAATGTCGCCCAATGAGTTTCTGTGGCACAGCAGTGATTCAAACTCTGGTCTTGTGCCATAGTCCAACATGCAAATCACTACTCTACACTGGCTCTCCTTTAAAGACATACCTGAGCATTTATTCTCATAGCATGTTTTCTAATTGGTACTTTGACAAAGAACCATGGAAATATGAAGCAAGGCTGGCAGTTGCTAAGGAAAGAGCCATCTTGGTAGTGGCATTTAGTTGTATGGACATCTAGAGAGATTTGCTCCTTTTAAAAATAGTCTTCTGAGTATCAGGTAAATGCCATTTGAGTTAGAGAGAGGGAAACACACAAGTGATCAACCAACAGAACATAATTGTTCAACTGATAAGTAAAACATTTAAAGTTCTGCCTTCCTCTGTTGCTGAAGGTGAAAAACTGCTTAAACAACCGAGAAAGGTAGGTGCTGAAATACTGTGTTTATTCCTTTAACTGTTAAGTTCTATTTGTTAATCACTTTAATAAATATATGCTAAGTAAATAAACACCCTGGGCAGGTTTGTTTAACTTTGTGATCTCCAGGCATGTAGGAATCCACAATTAGGGTGGCTTAGGGGATATGGGATATTGTCTAGCACATTTACAGAGCACCAGATTTGTGACTACAGAAAGGCAGGGATAGAAGCATATGGCAGATGCATGTACTGTAGTGCAACACAATTCTTCGGGTAAACTGGAATAAGTACACAAAAACTGTTTGTGAATTGTTAGTCTGTTTTCTAATCAACTATGTAACCTGAAGTAATATATGTTTTACAAGTTGCTTGAGTGAGACTTAAACTCTCAGGGGCAATGCGGCCCTGTGTCCAAATGTTTCCCCATGCCTGATACTGTGTGTTATATATAATATAATCGATTTTACAATTATATACAGTATATATATACACACATTATATATATATATACACACACATTATATATAATAGATTTTAATTATTTGTTTATCGTATCAGAGGTGAGCCAGATACAGTTGAAAAACTTGCCATTATACTAAAAATAGATAATATGTAAACATTTATTGGAGCTCTACAAGAAAGCTTTTTTTTCAAAAAGAGCTCCACAACTGAAAAAGTTTGAGAACCCTTGGGTTAAATGACCAAATTGAAAGGGTGCTCACCAATGATTCATCTTCATCATGGAAAGATGTGGCCAGTGGGGTGCGGTAGGGTTCTGCCTGAGGCTTGGTGCTGTTCAACAGCTTTATTAATGACTTAGATCAGGGCTGTGCAACTGGCGGCCCGGGGGCCGTACGCGGCTCCCCAGCCTGTTGGACACGGCCCCCGCTATGCCCCCGGCCGCCATTAATTTTTTTTTTAAAAAAAATGGCGGCCGGGGTGGAGGCGGGGCAGGGAGGAGGAAGAGAGCTAGCTTCTCCTCCCTGCACCGCCCCCTCCGTCCTCTCTCCGCCGAAGCAGTAGGCGGTGCCAAGGGCAGCGCGTCACGCCAGGACTCTGACGCTGCCCTTGGCGCCGCCTTTGCTCCTTTCACCGGCCCCCACCCTAGGAAGGCGGGGAGCCGGTGAAAGGAGCAGTAGGCGGCGCCAAGGGCAGCGCGCGATCACGCCAGGCCTCTGATGCGCAGCCCTTGGCGCCTTCTGCTCCTTTCGGCGGCTCCCCTCCCTAGGAAGGGCGGGGAGCTGGCTGAGGAGCAGTAAGGGGCGCCAAGGGCAGCGCATCAGAGGCCTGGCGTGACGCGCTGCCCTTGGCACCGCCTTCTGCTCCTTTTCGCCGTCTCCCCCTCCCTAAGAAGGGCGGGGGAGACGGCGAAAAGTAGTAGGCGGCGCCAAGGGCAGCGCATCAGAGGCCTGGCATGACGCGCTGCCATTGGCGCCACCCCCATGCGTGGCCCCGCCCCATGCGTGGCCCCGCCCCCATGCGTGGCCCCGCCCTGTCCACCTACGGCCCCCAGGTGATCAGTGACACTTCTTCCGGCCCTTGGGTCGGAAGAAGTTGGACAGCACTGACTTAGATGAAGGTTTAGATGGCATGCTTATCAAGTTTCCAGATGACACCAAATTGGGAGGGGTAGCTAATACTCCAGAAGACAGGATCGGAATTCAACATGACCTCAACAGATTCGAGAGCTGGGTCAAAACTAACAAAATGAATTTCAACAAGAAGTGTAGAATATTTCACTTAGACAGAAAAAATTAAATTCACAGATTCAGAATGAGTGATGCCTTGCTCGACAACAGCCCATGTGAAAAATTATCTTGGAGTCTTAGTGCACAAGTTGAACATGAACCAACAGTGTGATGCAGCAGCTAAAAAAGCCAAAGGGATTTTGGGCTGCATCAAAATGAGTATAGTGTCTAGATCAGGGCTGTCCAACTTCTACGGGCCCAAGGGCCGGAATTCCGGTCACTGATCACCTGGGGGCCCGAAGGGTCTGCCTCCGCCCCGGCTCCGCCCCCCCAGCTCCGCCCCCTCCCCGGCTCCAATTTACTTACAATTGACCCTGAGTTGTGGAGTTGTAGTTCACCTCCATCGAGAGAGCACTGTGGACTCAAATAATGATGGATCTGGACCAAACTTGGCATGAATACTCAATATACCCAAATGGGAACACTGGTGGATTTGGGGGAATGTTTCATAAGAACATAAGAAGAGCCATGCTGAATCGGGCCTCAGCCCATCTAGTCCAGCATTCTGTGTCACACAGTGGCCCACTAGTTGTACACAGGGATCTCTAGCAGAAAGGAGGGCAAAACCTCACCTGCTCCTGACCCCCACAACCAGTACCCGGGAAAATCCTGCCTGCCTCAATCAACACAGAGGTGGCACTTGGATGTCCATTTCAGTAACTACTGATTCCCTTGGTATCCATGAATCTGTCTAATCCTGCCTTGAAGCTGTCCAGGCTGACAGCTGTCACAACCTCCTCTGGAAGTGAGTTCCATAACCCAATGACCCTCTGAGTTGAGTCCACACTCAAATTGGGACACACCAAAAGAACCCCAAACACCTCAATGCCGTCGCGGGGCGGGAAGCGAAGGCCCTCCACAGGAAGAGGACGGAGCCAGGAGGAGCTTTCCCTGCCTCACTCCCCTCCTCCCTCTCTCTGAGGGACTGGGGGCTGGTCTGGAAGCAGCCGCGAGGGAGGAGGAGGCGCGCACCCAGGCCGGCCGCAAATCCGCGGGACCCGAGATTTCGGCAGCTATCGCGAGACTCTACGCAGCCACAGACGGGATTCGATCTCCCTCGAAATCCGTCTGTGGCTGGCGTAGTCTCGCAATGCTTGCCTAAACCCGAAAGTCGGGTTTTTTTTAAAAAAATTGTATTTTATTAAAACAAGTTAGGGGGCCGGAGGGAAGGGGCTCGGGGGCCGTGTACAGCCCCCCGGGCCGCCAGTTGGACAGCTCTGGTCTAGATCAAGGGAAATCATGGTGCCCCTCTATTCTGATTTGGTCAGGCCTCATCTGGGAAACTGTGTCCAATTCTGGGCACTACAATTCAAGAGGGATATTGACAAGCTGGAACGTGTCCAGAGGAGGGCAACTAAAATCGGACCGTGCCTTACGGTGAGCGACTTAAAGAGCTGGGTATGTTTAGCTCGCAAAAGAAAGGGTTGAGGGAAGATATTACAGGAAATTACAGGAAAGGTGATTCCACTTGACCATTAGGAAGAACTTCCTGACCAGAAGAGCTGTTCAACTCTCTGCCTCTGAGTGTGGTGGAAACTACTTCTCTGGAGGTTTTCAAGTAGAGGCTAGATGGCCATCTGTTGGGGGTGCTTTGATAGTGTTTTTCCTGCATGGCAGGGGTTGGACTAGATGGTCTATATGGCCTCCTCCAACTCTATTGTTCTATGATTCTCTTCCAACAATGCTTATTTTTCTGATCTTGAATTGAAGCCTCTGAGTAGTCATTTGATTTGGTTTGTTCCCTTTCCATCTCTGTTAAGAAAACTTCCTGATCAAAAAGATTAACATGCAGGTGTGCATTAAAAACACTTCGACTCAAGGGCAAGGCCCAAGATGGCTAAAAATAAAAATTGAAAAGCTGGTTATTGAAACCATTCATGGAACAATAAGCTTGACGTCACATTGATTGTCACTCCTTCACAGACAGATTGAAAAAACAGGGAGGTACAGTTAACTGTTTAAAAAGCAGTCTGATTTGCTGTTCCTAATAAAGAATATTTAATTAATGGCATTTATATAAAGGTTAGTCACAATTCAACAATTTATTCAGAGAGTCTACCAATTTTTGAGTTGAGTCCTGGAATTTTTCCATGTAACTTTCTAGTTTTGTTCCTAATTTTCATCAATGTGGAGAAAAGCAAACCATAGACGACCTAATACATTGTAGTCTGAGCCCTGCCATATGCACAATGGAGGACCTTCTTATAGCAACACCAGAGGCACTCCAAGTGGCCAGCTACTGGTCGAAAGACATTTAATATAATACCAAGTTTTAAAAAAACTTTGTGGTTTTTAAATACATTACAACCGTACCCTCGGTTCGCTTCTGATACAATGAATTAAATCATTTTAATTTATTAAGTATTTAGGCTACTTATGGAGCTACATAACTAAACAAAGAACTTCAACAATAAAGCTAATTTCCACTACAGTGTCATAGCATGGTCTAGTAAGTGTTTATTTTTGTTTTAATCCCGCTACCTGCTAACACATTGTATCTACAATCCTGTTTGCCAGTACAAATGGTTTGGGAGGTGATATAGGCGGTGGAGCAGCGACAAGGGAAAAATTGCTACAGTAAGGTTAAGGAATGGTATCTTGACAGAGATTTATGTCAAGAGAAAAACCTGTCTTGCCTGTTCCTGAGCTGATTGGGAGCCAACAATGCAGCTTTCTCTGCCCAGAGAGATGGATTTCTCTTCCAATTCCCTGCCCAAACAGCTTGTCACTCCAAAAAATTCCTCTCATTGGCAAAACAGAAAACTAAGCTGAAAGGAATCTGGCTCATAATAGCCATCAAAATATGCTTTTAGTTTATATAGCATAAACCGAAATACACTTCCCTAAAATAAGGCTACTGCAAACAGGAGGATATATTGGTACACACATTTTGATGATGTACACATTACAATAGCATTGGTATGTGCCAGGTCATTCATTTCCAACTCTATTGGCATACAAATTACCAGGCAGACCGAGTTGTACTGAATTTAATGTTTTGTCTGCTCACCTGCCTGAATGAAGACTCCTGATAAATATCTGGCTTCCAAAAAGAAAGGGTTCTTTCATTTACCTTTGAGGAAGACATATGCAAAGGGCAAATGTTTAATCTAAAACAGTACTGTGATTGCAAAAAGCATACTAGCAAGTGTGATATTATTTGCAGAAATCCCTACAACCCTTTTAATTGGCTGGGTTGTTTCATTTTAGTTTTAATTTATTTATATTTTACAGTGATCAGTGCACATGGCTTACAACAGAATACACATTTGGGTGACAGATAGAGTGTGGTGCCAAAGGCCACAGTGGCTGGAAGATTCGGGGAGTTGTAGGACAAAATCATTAACACTTAAAATACTGGTTAGACCAGAGGTGACAAAGTTATACAGGTACCTGTTTGTATAGCTCTGGAAGAAATTCCATTTCAGTGACTTTACTTGTCCTCCGTTAAGACATAAACTTGGCCCATGAGTACAAGGCTGAGTTTACATTAAATGAAAACAATGTGCTAGATTTAGGGCACCTGTTGATAAACTCTACAAGCTAGTTGGCATTGCACCCCCCCCCCCCCCCGGATGTGTGACGGGAAGTTGCTGCTAAATGTGAGAGAAATAAGGTTGAACACTGTGAAAGCCATCCTCTACATGGCTACCAGCCTCCTCCCAGTAGACTCAAATCAAGGAAGAGCTTTATGAGAAATACCACTCCCCTTGGCATCCTCCCAGCAACAGCAAGGGTATCCCTCTGGGCAGCTAAACCAGGAAATCCCAATTGGATGCCCCCCCCCCCCAGGCGAGGGTCTTCCTCCAGGGGCAAACCAAGAAGGGGCAACTTGGAAGTCCCTGAACAGACTCATAAGTGGAATTGGCAGATCAAAAGACAACCTGACAAAATGGCACTACCTAAAAGAATCCCACAACTTGTGTGACTGTGGAGCAGAACAGTCAACTCCACATCTGCATGCTTGTTCACTATGCCCTGCCTCGTGTTTACTGAGGAAGAATTGTTGGAGGCTACAGACAATGCCATTGCTGTTGCCTGTTTTTGGTCAAAATATATTTAGCTGCCTGTGCTCCTTCTATTTTAATCAGTTTTATACTAATTTATGCAATGCTTTTGATACGAAATAAATAAATAAGGGCACCAGTTCAAGCCAATCAATAAACTGTGTTATGATTTGTTTATTCACAGTGAGGCCATCATTTGAGTTTTCAGTTTTAGGTGCCAAAACACTGCTCTGGCCCTTTCCATGGCTGACAGGAGAAAACAGGGCAGAAATGTGGCTAATTCTAATAAAAAGACATTGGAAAAACACTTGTCTGCTGATTGTATTTGGAACTGAAACAAGCCAGAGTCTGCTGAAATGTGCTTGAGTCCTCTACTGCTGTCAAGCTGTGATTTGTTAACCAGCCACAAACCACAATTTGAGCCCACAAATTGTTGGTCAAATGCTGGCTTGTTTAAACTCTGGCTTGTTATGATGTTCAAAACTGAAACTGTAATTGATCCCTAGTTTCCTTAATTGCCCATTTAGCAGAATGCGGGAAGACAGACATGGTTTGTATATTGCAATTTGTAGCTGAAGCAACACAAACCACAAGTTATTCATATGTGACTAGGCCTACTGAATTTCCAGAAGGAACCATTCTACTAAAATTTGACAGTGGAAGGAGGGGAGCATGCACCTGAAACAAAAGAGCTTTCTTCCAAACATTATTTCCTAAACCTAAATTTCAACAGGTTCTTCTTAAATGCCCAGATGTTAAAAACAATTACAGTAAGCTCTTGTTTCAGCAAAACGGACATAGGGAAAATAAGACACAAAACCACGTTTACTATCAGATTTTGAGATCAATCACCCTGTAATACTATGCAATTATAGACAATTATCACTTTAATGGACATCCTATGGATTCCTGGAATTTGCAGTTTAGAGAGTTATTTAGACATATCCTTCCAGGTATCTCTCATCTTTCACCAGGCCCTGAACAACATGATTCCATAGGATGTTGCTATGGCAGTTAAAGAGCATTTTATAATTGTATAGTATGGAGGGAACCTAGATCAATGAAACCACTTTAGATATACTAATCCAGCAAATCAGTATTCCATTTGCAATCATTTTTTTCTGCCCAGGAAAGACAAAAACACTTGCCATGTTATCGAGCAAACAAAGGACAGAGGGGAGCGAGTATGTTAAGTGTGGATAGCACAAATTCTAGCTCAGACTAGAAGAACACTGAGCCACCATTGTAAAGTCCAAGGTCACCTGGATAACAAACACGTTAATGTGAAGAATGAATTACACCATTTCTTACAAAGTGCCATAAAATCAAGTAATAGTGTTTTGTTTTAAAACTGTGAGATTCAAATTTAATTGCTTTATTGAAAACTGAGCAGAGGAATAAAGGTTCTCGTGTCAGAATTCATCTTTTTAAGAAGAACAGCCCACTCACTACCTTAAGCATGCCATTCTTCATGAGCTTAATGTGAATCACAAGGCAAGTTGTATTCAGTGTACCATTGTTCTTTGCAGCACCTGCCTTGATCTCACTAGAGAAAATGGCTTGCCCTTCAATCTTCTTAGTTCTATGAAGCTGCTCTTCATTGTCTAAGAGGCTTCCAGCTCACTGTTGCAATAGCCAACCTTCTTTTTCTCACTCTCCTCCTATTTCATGCCTTTTCTTTTCACGTTTTTCTCCATTCATCTTTTGGCTCATTTGTGCGCACGGGGACGGTGATAGCTAGATGTTCGATGCTCTTTCCGATCAAAATCATCATGGCTTTCCCTGCAAACCAAAATAAAATCTGTGTTTAGCAAAAGATGCCTGGGACAAACAGAATAGCATTTATTTGATCTATATGACTTAATGTATATCATATAAATACATTTTATTGCTGTACATTTTTTGAGCTGTATGGCCATGTTCCAGAAGCATTCTCTTCTGACATTTCACCTGCATCTATGGCAGGCATTCTCAGAGGTTGTGAGACCTCACAACCTCTGAGGATGCCTGTCACAGATGCAGGCTAAACGTCAGGAGAGAATGCTTCTGGAACATGGCCATACAGCCCAAAGCACTGACAGCGGCCCAGTGATTCTGGCCATGAAAGCCTTCAACAATAAATCAATTGTACCTTGCAATTCACGTGAAAGCATAATTGCTAAAATCACATATGGTACAAATGGTTTGAAAACCTTAATTTAAAATAATTAAAACACACCAAGCATGTACTTCTTAAAGTACAATTTTTGCACATTCTTCTATCCCAACCAGTTAAAACCTTAAGATCTGCTTAATAAGGTCTTTGCCTATTGGCAAAAACTAAACGCAGAGAAGGCTCCATAAGCCACTATCAGGAGAGAATCCCATAGTTTAGGAGCCACCACTAAGAAGGCTTCCATGTCCCATTGGGAACCAAGCTGTAAGTTTGTTCATTCCATTTTTACTTAAATGAGGCCAATACTATCAAGTAGGTCAGGCAGAAAGAGAAACAAACAAACAGACCCAAACTTACCTTGTGTGTTTCATGGCATAGTAAGGACTTGAACCTGGACTCCCACAGCTCCTTTCAGAGCCTCTGTTACACCACCTTGGCATAACAATAATGCTTAGCAATATACTGACAGAAACTCTCACCCAGTGAAATAAATTAGAGCCATAAAGATATTTACATGAGACTTGCATGGATAGTGTCTGGAGAAAACTTCTACAGGGAGCTATATTCCACCATGTGGTCAGGAGGGAATGGCACTGCCATATACGAGTGTTTTGCCTTGCCTCACAGCTTGACAGGCAGAAGATCCTGCTTAGGAAACCCTGATTTTACCCTATGAAGCTGGTACCATTACCTGAAACATCGCTGGCAATAGAGGTCGCCATCACAGCCATGGCAGCGCAAGACAGCATCTTCGTTGCAGATACAGCACCAGGGCAACTCCTCTTCATCGCTGTCTGGCACTTTAGCAGGAAGCATGGAAGGTTTCACAACAGCTGGAACCTTGGCCTGAAGGGAAAAGTGGAGAAATGCAATAGTCACACACACAATTCCCACTTGTTCCATCTACCTTCAAAGGGCAGGTGTGAGAAATAAATGTTTGGATGCCTTAAAGCTCCTCTGATCTCTGTATGGATAAAACCTTATGAATATGAAAATATCTGCCCAATCAATTACCGGTATGTAAATTTTGCATGATATTTCATTTCAGGAGCCCCAGATGGCGCAGCAGGTGAAACCGTTGAGCTGCTGAACTTGCTGACCAAAAGGGAACAGGGTGAGCTTACGCTGTTAGCCCCAGCTTCTGGCAACCAGATTACTAACCGGAGCTACATACAGGGAGCATACCACCCCCCTGTTGTGTCACCTCCACTGGCTGCCTGTCCACTTCCGAGTTCAATTCAAAGTGCTGGTTTCGACCTTTAAAGCTCTATACCGTTCTGGCCCAGCTTACTTGTCCGAACGCATCTGCCGCTACGTCCCACCTTGTAATTTAAGATCATCTGGGGAGGCCCTGCTCTCGCTCCCACCAACTTTTCAAACACAGTTGGTGGGGATGAGAGATAGGGCCTTCTCGGTGGTGGCTCCCCATCTGTGGAATGTGCTTCCAAGCGACATTCGATCAACCCCATTCTTCCTGGCATTCAGGAAAAAAATGAAATCATGGCTGTGGGACCAGGCTTTTGCACATTAGCACAATTGCAGCACTTTGGATTGGAATTGTAATGGCAAATTGATGGATATGGCTCAAAGTTTATGTTGTGGACGGAACACTGTTTTTAACTTAAGTGTATGTGTGTATTATGTGTTAATGCTAACTGTATTTTAATGCTTAATGTCTATGGTTTTATATTGTATTTATATTGTGTATCGGCATTGAATTTTTGCCTTTTGTTAGGCTGCTCTGAGTCCCCCCCTCGGGGTTGAGAAGAGCGGGGTAGAAATGATGTAAATAAATAAATAAATAAAATAACCTACCAGTTCAAAAACATGCAAATGTGAGTAGATTAATAGATACCGCTTCAGCGGGAAGGTAATGGCGCTCCATGCAGTCATACTGGCCACATGACCTTGGAGGTGTCTAGAGAAAATGTTGGCTCTTCGGCTTAGAAACGGAGATGAGTATCACCCCGCAGAGTCAGACACAATTAGACTTAATGTCAAGGGTAACCTCTACCTTACCTCATTTCATATTATACTCCAGTAAAATTCAGGTACAAAGTACATTTGATTTGGACCATGTTGTAGTAAGAAAAAGATGTGATAGACAACTGGCTTTTCTACTTTGTCACACCTCATTATTGGGGCTTAGACAGAGCCCTCCTCCATCTTATCCCATTCCGCTGACCCTCCCCTCGTTAATATAGTGACCATGATGCAAGTCTGCTTCACTGGGATGTTACAAGGATTATTAAAAAAACCCAGAGTGAAGTATTTTCTGACACCAAGAATGTCACTATAAATCCTAGTATTACTATCCTAAAGCAGGTGTGGGTAACTGCAGAGAGGGTGAGAGCCATTTTTTCACCCCCATATCCTTTCCCTCCAGTCCATCAGGCTATAGCAGTATTCCAATATGACTGGAAGTGACATCATGCCACTTACAGTTCCATTTTATATCCTACTTTCAGCTGATATTAGAAGAGGAGTTAGCTCTGGAGTATGTGGCAGGCATGGAGTTATCTGGAGGGAAAACTGCTGTGTTTAAACCCATCTGTATGCTCTTTCAGACAAAAAAAATCACCCTGATTTAAAAAAAACTAATGAGGGAATTTGGAGATTGAGGGAGGAGTCACATTTTGCCCACCCTTGCCTTACAGCAATAAGAACTAGGAGCTTATTTTGGAAAATATATTTAATAATTGTACTGCCCAGAATGATACAGAATGTGATGGGAAAATTGGCACTTGGTTAACTGCAAAGAATGATGAACAGGTTTGGCAAGAAGCGCAGTAAAAGGAGAGGGCTGAAACACTGAGGACCTTACACATGTTTCCCAAAGTCAATCAAGAAATATGCAGAAGAACTTGCTCATCATTTCACTCATCGACATGAATGTTACATACAGTATGTTCAAAAGCAAACATATATTCTGATTTGTTGACTCCTTATTTATTCCTACCTCTGAAGATGCGATCATCATCCCTAAGATCTAAGGTGTTGAACTGATGTTCTTACCATAACAAGTAGACTCAAGGGTGTTTTCAATTTTTGCTGAAATATAGTTTATAGGAAAGCATTTAAAAGAACATAGCTAATATCTAGTGAACACTTATTTAAAATGAGCAAAAAGTCAGAGACTGCTCACTTGATCGGGTTTCTTGGCTTGTTTTCGCTGTGGAGTGGATCGATCTGGGGAGATGTTGAAGCCACTTGCTTCATCCAGAGCGGCTTCCTCAGTAAGCTGAAGATAGGCAACACAGAAACCAAAGTGTTTTTTCAACATAATTTCTTATGTAAACGAACTCTGACATACAGTACTGAAATATGTGCCAGGACAAGAACACACTTTTTCAAATAGTATATTTAGTAGTATATCTTCATACCAAATATGACCACTAAGCATGTCAATATTCTCAGAGAAAGTAGGTTCAGATTTCTACTTAGCCATGCAATTTATTGAGTGATTTTTCACTGGTCACAACTCTGATGTGCCAAATAACTAGTGGACAGCAGCAATAGTGGGTGATGACACTGGCAGAGGATCTTTCAGAGACAACAGCAGTGGCACCATTATTAATTCTTGTTGATACTTTGCAGAAGGGGACATGGTGAATGCCTCTGACCATGAAAACCCTATGTTGAGAGAATGCAAAATGCAACAAGTACTAGTGCCAGTAGGTGAGATTCCCAGGTCCGAAGGGATTCATTGAGCTGCTGGAATTCAGCAGCAATTACAAGTAGTGCTGTGACGCACTTGGACTCAATTCAAAAGGACATTCAGTTATTTGCATGCTCAGTCTGAAGCTTGTTCTTCATATTGAAAGAACATAGAATGTGAGACACATGAATCAAGGGAAGCTAGGCAATAGTAAATCAAGAAATGGAATGTGAAAACATTGTAACACTTGGGGTGAGTAAGCTGAAGTGGAAAGGAATGGGACATAATGAGTCAGATATTTACACAGGGTTTTATTCAGGAAATGAAAATACAGGAACAAATGAGATGAAATAGAGTGGAGAGATGTCACAAGAAACAACCCTAAGATTCCTGGTTAGATAAATATTGCCAGCGAAGAGTAAATTTGGGAGTGCAGGGACTTAGAAAAACAGTTCCAATAACCACAGTGCAGAAAAATAAATAATGCAATAGACATATTAACAAACCAATTCCAACTGTTCATCTTTTACCAACAGGAGGGGGACTTCTGCAAAGTCAATTAAGTCTTAATGATTCAGTCAAGGAAGAGCTATCCCCACACATTTTGCATTGCAACAGGCCTATCTTAGTCATATACCAATATTAAGAAAATTTACTACTCCCCCTTTACCCTTCCCTCCCAGCTCCTATGATGGGGAGAGAATGGCATCAACATTACTGCTCATCAAAAAATCTCCATGCTTTGGCCACTACAACTTTGAACAAAAAGTTTATCACATTGGTTGATTTAAACCTCACATTTCTCTAAAAAAAGGCAGTTCACAAAATAAAAATACTTGGAAATAAAAACACACATTTAGATAAAAGCACGCAAAACATTATGGTTAAAATGCAATAAAATCTGTATTAACCAAGTTCCTTCTTTCAGACTTTCTCCCCTCTTCAAAAATTATTTTACTGCTATTACTTTGAATCCACTGGACACATTTGTGGAAACATGTACAGGACTGCACTACAAAAAGTCACACAGTTTGTTGACTATGGTTACAGACTGAGAGGATGGAATTACTATAGTAACAGCATAATTGTGGCAAAATATTTACCTGGATAATGAGACAAAAATATCAAGAGAAATGATGATAATGTAACTCTAAATACTACAAACCTGTTTCAAAACTCTCTGAATTGCTTCTTCCTCTTCCATTTCTTCATCACTGTTGGGCAGTTTGTAGTCATCCAAGCTAACTGCAAGGAAAAGAAGGGGGAAAATACTCTTCACCAACTTGTGTCTCTGCAAGAACTGATAATTTTTTAAAAATTTATTTACATCATTTATATTCTGCCCTTCTCACCCCGCAGTGGACTTAGGGCGGATCACAATGCACATATACAGGCAAACATTCAATGCCATAGACATACAACATATTTAGACAGACAACGGGCTACACAATTGCTCAAGAGCTCACCCCGACCCAGGCAGGCCTCGAACTCATGATCTTCTGGTCAGTACAGATCTTATGCAGCTGACTCCCAGCCAGCTGAGCCACATTCCCACTGCTGGACTGGCAGTGCACAGTTCTAGTGAGTGGGTTTTCCCTTTAGATGTGGATCAAGAGGGATGGAGCCAGACTGACTTCCCTTGGAGAGAGTTCCAAAGTTGGGGCTCCTTCACTGAGGTAGCTTTGTTTGTGTATTCTTTAAGAATTGGTGCTACAGATAGTGGGGCATTTTTGAGGTTCTCAAAATTCTGGGCAGGTTCATAAGGGAGATGGTTGTCCTTCAGAGATCCTGGCCCCAACTACTTAGGGCACTGTATGTCAAAAAACAGTACCCTGAATTGACCCTGGATCCAATGCAAAACCAATATAGTTGCCATTTGGGAGAAAGAAGGGAAACAAATGCACAGAGAGGCTGGCAGGCTACTTCTTTTCCTTCTCCATCCTTATAAATCTCACTCATTATTCCTTATCTCTCCTACTCCTCTTCTCCTCTCTTTCTCCCTCATCCATCTGTGTGGACAGCTACTCCTGCTCAGTGCCTTTTCCTTCCCTTAGCTTAGCAGCTAGGATTCGCTTTTGGCTTTTTATTTTCTTTCGTCCATTTCTACTCTACGGGAGGGAGTGGGAGGATGAAACCTTTCATAATCCCAACATTGAGCTAGGGGGACCCCACTGTCAGGACCTACAGTTTAAGAAGCTCTGCCCTTGAGTATCACTAAGGATGAACAAAAATATTAACAGAATCAGGGAGACTGTCAAAGAAGTCATACTATGCATCTACTACTGTTTCCTAAGGATGCCATCCAACAGTTGCTTCAAGTGGTGAGGAGTCTGTATGTTTCAGGATGAGAGAAAATAGCAGAGGAGGCCCTTGGTTGCCTGATATGAAAGTATATCAAGCACTTCAAAGCAAAGGTAACTCATATTTGCTCAGTACTTGACACCAGGATTATTGCAGAGTCTGAGGATGTATCCAGTATCCCAACTGGTCACAATTCTTCAGATCAGTTTCAAATACCATTGGGCTCAATACATCACCCATCAACCTCAATTGAACAGATTGTGCCATTTAAATAAAATATATTAAATCTAAGAAATGAGGAAAACACACACACAATGTTTCAAGGTTGTGTCCTGACCCTAAGATTTATCCATCTTGCCCTGAAGACCATAAAAGAGGCACATGGTAGGCAGCACAGCACCATTTTAAAATATCCCAATGTGGACTCAGAGCAAATTGATGTTACATGAGGGATCCCTGTGGCTATTTCAAATGGCAGATCTCACAGTTATGATTAGAACATCAGCTGGAGGGGAAATTAAGAGGCACCACAAGGAAGGGAATTGTGTCTGCTGACATCAGGCATGGAGAAGACACAATTAATCTACGGAATTCTCTTTTAGACCTCTTTAAGCAAAGACAGCTTTGTCTTCATAGCTTTGCTTGTGAAAGAAACCGAGACTTCCTGTTACCAATCAGCAATGTCCACTCAACTCTTTAAAATACTGTACTATTAACACCAGGAAACAATTAATTTCTTGAGATTTAGAGCTTGAATACACTCCCAACAGTAAATTGCAATTTTTTTTTACAATGAATGCTTCTCAGATTACTTCCATGTTGCTTGCTACACACCTGTCTCAGGATCTTGGCCCCTGAGTACCGCTAATCGCTTGGCCACCTCCAGAAGTTTCTCAGCCCTGGTGTTCTCCTCCCTCAACTCAGAAGCAGCCTCTGTCAGAAGTCGGTTCTTTTCCTCCTCCAGCTGTTTGGGATCCAGATCTATAATGCCAGCATTACTGTCGGTCCGATTTAAGTCATTCAGAGTTTGTGTCTTAACTTCTGCAATGCAGAGAGATAGAGTGAGTTAACTCATGAACATCCAGCACACAGTTGCTGCACCATTACATGAAGATCTGCATCTGCCAAAGATCAAACAACATTTATATAATTTGATTGGGCAGTTCACCAGAGAACTAGCTCGACCCTATCTAAGCTCCTGCACTTTACTTCAGCCCTCCTCCCAGTAACCTCGACCCCTTACAGCTAAGGGTATTCCCTCTAGCCTGACCCATTTGAATTTCTGCACTTTCCCTCAGCTCCAATTAGGAATCATAGCACTTACTTGAACCCGGACCCAACTTTGATTTTGTTTCCAGTCATGATATTGTTTTTATGATGTTGTTTTTTATGATTGTGTTATGTTTTTTTATTTAATTTTAATGTGGCTGTTTTTATCTGTAATTTTTGGGCTTATTTCCTTGTAAGCTGCACGAAGTCCCCTTGGGGAGATGATGGTGGGGTATAAAAATAAAGTTATTATATTTATTATATCCCTGTAAAACCATAATATAATTCAGTGGTGACGGTTCATACAGTGGATTAATAGGTATCAGGTAATGAAATGCAGATTGAGCTACAACACTGCTTCTTAAACTGTGGGTCCTGATCCCAAATGGGGTCAATGTTGGGGTCACGAAAATTTGGCAACAGGGTTTTTGAATGCCACCCAATTACACAAACCTGTTAGCAACAACGTGCAATGTTTACAGTGGACTCTGCGGAAAATGCTTCAGCTGGACACTACCAAAAATAGGCTATTTAGCAAGCCTTGTCAGAAATATTCAAAATTAACTAGATATTTTTGGTTACAAAAATGTGAGTCAAGGGTTAAATAGATGCAGGGACTCAGAGAAGCTGTGGTTCAATATAAGTAGGTATACCTGTTGCTTAGTAACATGGTCAATCTGAGGTAAACCACAGTGTAAGGTAGGCCTTAGTCTATGAGAAGGTCTGAGTGTGAGAAGGCCTGGTGTGTGAAGCTCCAGCGTAAAGGCTACTGTGTGTAAAAACCTACTGTGTGAAGCTCCAGTATAAGTTCGGTGTGAGAGAAGGCTCTGTGAGAGTGCAGCTGTTTATCTGCATGAGGAAGAAGCCCAGCATGGAAGCAACGAAGGAAGTATAAAGAACTTTATTTGTGTTGTGGAAATCTTGTTATTGTAAATAGTACAACTATATTTTTTACTACAAAGACAAGCCTCCTATGGAAGAGATAACATTGGTCTATGTGTTTTTGTTCTTTTTATCACTTTGGGCTACTGGTGCTGGGTCACGCTGCTGCTAATGAGTTACTCTGTTGTACAATTATGAGGAGGGTATTTTGTTAATAAGTCCACTCGTCCAACAAGGCTTGCCAATGCTCGTTTTATTACCAGTAAATTTAATAAATGTATTTTATACACCTATAAACCTGGGGTCATGTATAAAAAATTCAGATGGAAAAGGTTTGCAAGTGGAAAAAGTTTAAGAAGTCCTGCTCTACATGGTGGGCATTGACTTATGATCTTTCTTTTTTTTTAAAGACACTAAAACATACAGCACTGAAAAAATGAAAGATACAAATTAGTAGCAGTAGCAATGTGAAGCATTTATAGCAAATTTTTATAGAAAACTTGTTTTGCCCAAGAAAAAAAGGCTTTCATGAAGTAGCAATTTTGCAGGTTTTCAGTGGGAACCAGCTGTCTCATGATAACATGGATCGAACGGGGGGAAAACTGATGTTATTTCTCTTCTGAAAAATCAATCTTGCAACATACAGAGCTGTGGAAATCAGGTACATACCGTGTTTCCCCGAAAGTATGACACCCCCGATTGTAAGACGTATCGGGGGTGTCAGGGGTCCAGCTAATGTGGCCTCAAGCCAACATTTGTACCTCGAAAATAAGACGTACCTTCATTGAGCCGCCGCCCCTTCCTGGTTTGTCTCGGACTTTGACCCCATCAATTGTCCCCCTCCTCCTCGGTCCCGCCTCCTCCTCCTCCTCAATTTAGTGTCGTCTCCTTTGCTACCTCCATCCAGGTCATTAATGCCGCCTCACCTCTTTCCACCCAGAGAAATGTCCGCCCCACCCTTTGTTTCCTACAGCCTCCAAGACCTGTCCTCTGCCATGGCGCCTTCCACCTGCCTCCTCCGCCACCCCGATGTAAGCCGCCGCCTCCTCACTCGCCACCTCCCCTCCTCCTCCTCCTCCTCCGCCCGCCGCGCCCTCTCCTCCGCCTCCGCCGCCGCCTGCCGCCGCCTGCCTCCTCCCTCCCCGCCTCCTGCCGCCTCTGCCAGCGCCGCCGCCTGCCTGCCGCCGCCACTGCAGCGGCCCCATGCCTGCGTCCGGCGGCGCGCGCGGCGCTCGGACCTTCTGCCCATGCGCGAATGTCTGCGCATGGGCAGTAGGTACCGAGCGAGTCTGAAGCTGGCGCGCTGGCGTGCTGGCGCAGGCGCTCGGGAGCGCTTGGGACCTACTGCCCATGCGCAGACATTCGCGCATGGGCAGAAGGTCCGGAGCGCGCCTGGCGCGCCTGCGTCAGCGCGCCTGCGTCAGCGCGGCAGCGTCAGATGCGCTCGGTACCTACTGCCCATGCGCAGACATTCGCACATGGGCAGAAGGCCTGGCCTGAGCGCCCAGCGCAGCGCGCCTGCCACAGGCGTGGGGCGCTGCGGCGGCGGAGGAGGCAGGCGGCGGCGGGCGACGGAGGCGGAGGTAGGCGGCGGCGGGCGGAGGCGGAGAAGGCGGGACCGAGGAGGAGGCGGGACCGAGTGACGCGGCGGCCAAGGGGAAAGGCTTACCTTCGGGGTACGGCAGGTACCGTCGGCTAATGTAAGCTGTACCCCAAAAGTAAGCCGTGAGTGGGGATTTTGGGGGTCAAAAGAAAGTAAGACGCTGTCTTACTTTCGGGGAAACACGGTAGTAGCAATGATAAATGGAATATCTCAGAATGGATTTTTTTAATGTTAGGAAATGAATAACTGTAGAGGTTACATTTACAGAAAGAAAAGTGCCAACAAACATTTAAAATGGGGAACCATATGTTTAAATTAAAGCATTGGGCTCCTAGATTATGACTATTGTTATAATTGCTGTTTTCTCTCACTCACACACGCACAAAAGGAGAGCTATACTTGCTTCTTCCTCTAAATTCAAGAGATTCCAACAAAACTGAGCCAGAATTTTTTAAAAAATCAGAAACCTTGAGGTGTAATTCCTGAGCCGCCATTCTCATCAATGGCAACTTCCTCGGCCATCTGGTTCAATAGATCTTCTGACAGTTCAGCTTGCGTCTGGTTGTTAGAGTGGTGATGCACCTAACAAGAGAAAGGAATACATTCAAAAACAGCCATCATGGGAAGGTGTCTGAAGGCACCAAACAGATCCAGCTATGACAAAGGCTTGGAGATAGACACGCAAAAAAGTCCCTGTTACATCCCCAGTATCTTAAGGTAAGGCTGGGAAATACCTGTCTGAAACTATGGCAAGGCACTGCCAATCATTACACTGTGGGCAGCATTGAGCTTGGTCTGATTCATTATAAAACATATTCATGACCTATTTCATACCAACTCAATCTATCTTTGGCCTTATTTATATAAGGACTCAAAACATGCAGATCAAGGCAGATTAAATTAGTGGACCAGAGACAAGGATAGATTGGCTATACAACCTCAGTCAGCAGCCTTGCAATCTGAGTATTACTATGTAATTATATGGCCCTGCTCATGAAAGCTTCCTTTGACCTTGAGAAGGTATTTTTAAACAGAAGGCTTAAAATCATATTTCCACCAATTTCCCTTTTCTATGCATCCCCCCAGAGGGAGTGCCTCTTTGAGAAATTGTAAAAACCACCTTCCTCTTTCTTCCACTTATGGATGCCACCTCTGAAGCACAGGGTATTACAGGAATGGAAAGGACAAAATCGATCAAACCCTAAAATGTGAAGTCAGAGTATCAAGAGACCTTCTGACAATATTCAGTGTAACTAAAGCAAGGGCACACCATCTGTGACCAAGGATTGCTCTATGTATGGACACAAAACTAATGGGCCTCACCTACTTTTCCCCACAGCTACTGCCACTTGATATAATAGGCATGGGCAAACTTCAGCCCTCCAGGTGTTTTGGAGTTCAACTCCCACAATTCCTAACAGCCTCAGGCCTTTTCCTGTCCCCCTTCAACCACTTAGACAGAAGTGCTTAATGGTAACAAGTGTTTGGAATGGAATGCCTCAGGAAGTGTGAACTCCCTTTACTGGAGGAAAACAAACAGGATGGCTGGAGAGAAGCAGTAGCAAAACAGAAGAAACAAAATTTGACTTCTAATTTTTTCCTATTTCATCTTGTCTTCACAACAAATCTGTCTCAGAAAAGATAGGACAAAAACAAAGCTTAATAACACTTTCCCCTCACTCAAAAACAGGTATGTCTCAACTGCTCTGAGAAACACAACTCCAAGTGGCTCTTAGAATAGCTACAAATGTATGAAATCTACATGTTCTTGTATTACAGCTTCCAGATAGAGGCTATGAGGTGTAGGGTTGTGTGTGTGTGTGTGTGTGTGTGTGGCAGCAACAGTACACAAGAAATAACTTTTCCAAGCTATGGTTCTATAAGACAAGAACATATTTGTTGATCCATTAAAATTTATTTCTAGCATAAATATACATTTGTATTAATAATACATGAGATAGGTTCCAAGTAGGTATACACAAAAAGAGAATCTTACTGGTTGTGCAGCTGCAGAGGGAAGCGTTCTGCCCTGCAAAGCTGCCAGGCGGTCTTCCATTTCCTGGGCCGATGGAACAGGTCTTGCAGGATCACCTTTCAGTGCCGCCAGCCTAGATTCTATCTCAGCCTGGGAAGGAATGGACTCTGCCCATTTAAAACAAATATGTTTACTCATGGTATCCAAAATACTTTAATATACAGTAGGCCCTTAGCTTTCTTGGGGGTTGGGGTGCAGGAACCCCATAAAAGTGGGAAAACCACAAATAAAAAATCCACTTTTTACACCTAAGAGACTACACCTGTAGGCATCTCCATGTCCTCTATTGAGACTCTATAGTCAACTTCAGAATCATGCTGAATGACCTACAAATGAATAGAGAAGAGTTCTTGCTAGGAAACGAACTCCTCTAGCATGACACTATGGTCAACTTCAAGTGGAGATTAACCATACAATCATACTGGAGGTGTTAGAGATTCCAAGGGAGAACATATTAATCAAATTTGAAGATTTTCATGTCAAGAGCGACTTGATAAACTGCAAGTCACTTCTGGTGTGAGAAAATTGGCTAGGGGACGCCCGGATGTTTTACCATTCTATGAGAGGCTTCACTCATGTCCCCGTGTGGGAAGCTGGAGCTGACAGCCGGGAGCTCACCCCACTCCTCAGATTCGAGACGCTAACCTTTCGGTCAGCAGTCCTGCCGGTACAAGGGTTTAACCCACTGCGCCACCGGGGGTTTCAAATTTGTAGATAATCAAATCTGAAAAAGTGGAACCTGCAAATGTAGAGGGCCAACTGTAGCTTTATTTATTCACATTTAAACCAGTGGTATAGTGGTACATTCCAAAGTGCAGGAATTCATTGTGGTTGAACATACACACATGCATCAAAATACAATGGACTGATGGCAGTATAAAATCTATCACCCAGATTACTGAATCAGCATACACATCAGAGCAATCTGTACCTACATTCACTGGTGTGTGCTTACTTCTGACTGCATAAATTCAAACTGGATCATTTGGAGCCACTTACATGTTGACTCACCATTCAACAATCAATTAAATGGAGTTACAATAATTGGGAATAAACAAAAAAAATGACCAGAATGTATTTCCACAGAACTATGTCAATTTAGTGCTTCTGATCTGTACGTTTTTTGTATTTGAATACAGCTTCATAAACAGATAACAATCAATCAATTGCCTGCTAACTGTGGAGGCAGGACAAAGTTATTCAAGATGTTGAAACTCCACCTGCTGACCACTGGAAGCATGCCAATCTACATTTCTGAGGTTACATGTAACACTGCCCACACGTGGAGTAATGTCTCTGAAACCAAAAGGGCTAGACATCAGCTTAAAAAAGAAACACAAGTCATAACAAACAGAAGAGCTACTAAAATACTTCTTACATTGTCAACATCATGATGCAACTATTAGATTCTTCTTCTATGCAGCAATTCCAAGAGTGCCAGAACTACACATAGCCTTGCCTATGGATCTTAGATGCCAGTACAGTGCAAGCATGTGTCAAACACAATGGGAATAGTAGGGTAACATGGCAGAGACAACCAAATTAGGGAGGCAGCTTTAAACAAATGGTAACTCTAAAACAATAGCACCCTTTATGCTTGCTTGTACACAATATGTGCATGCATCTGAGACTGATTAGCATGTGTCCATTTATATGGTTCACAATCTTGCCACATTCTGCTCTGTTATGCTGTTTCAAGACCAGACCTAGACACAAGGGCTGAGGACAATTCGTCCTCTGCCCTTGCATAGATGGATATAAGAGTAGGGAATCCCTTTTAATGTTGCACCTGAAAAAGATTTCCAGTAGGGCTGGATGGGATGAGACTCCTTTCAGTGGTGCAATACTCACTCGGCCTTGTCTCCTTCTTGAGCCTTTCCAATCTCTCTGCTAGAATTCGGTCCTCTTTGGATAGCCCTTGGTACCTGGAGTCTGTTTGGCTTTGGGATTTCACCAAGCTCTTCTGAAGGCCTTGGGTCTGGTTCTGCTTAGTCTCAAGAGCTGCTATGCGTCTACAAAAAAGAGAACCCTAAATGCATTAAAAGCATAGACTCTTTACTGTGTGGTCTCTTTTGCAAGCAAACTATTTACGCACCATAGAGTCACTTGATAGCTTGCACAAATGAGCCACTATTGATCAAACACTATAAACAAGAGGGTTTTTTCCCCTATATTGTGAAATAGATCAAACTCTACCAAGTCCTTTCACACATAAATCAGGAATCATGAGGACCCCAGCAATCAAAAATGTGTAAACCAGTATCAAAAGACAAATTATTTAGATGAAGACTAAACACATAATAAAAGAATGTGCACCCAAGTAAACATGTATATGCATACTCACAGTTGTGGAAAAAGCACAGCTGCTTTGACAAGAAATAAGAGATGCTACTTTAGCAGCAAAGTTATTTTAAATAAGATTAAGATAGCTATATGAACTTTGCAACCTTTATATGATGGTTTGAAATCTGTCATAGACAAAACAGTAAGGGCATAGACATTTTCCCACTCAGTGAATGGATGATCAAAAATATTGTCTTAGCCTAATTCAAAACAGAGTCCATCTAGAGCAGTGATTCTCGACCTGTGGGTCCCCAGATGTTTTGGCCTACAACTCTCAGAAATCCCAGCCAGTTTACCAGTTAAGATTTCGGGGAGTTGAAGGCCAAAACATCTGGGGACCACAGGTTGAGAACCACTGATCTAGAGAATGAGAACACAAACACATACTATTTTGCAATAGTATGTTTGGAGGTGGGGTATACTGTATAAAGACTCACTTTTTATAATTCTGTGGTGGGGACCATTTCGCTGGGTTGGGTTTTGATGGTCCACTGCAAAGTAAAACGAAAAACATGATCAGGATGAAACATGAAGCTAGTGTTTATGACGGCAAGAAATGGCAGCAGCCCAAGCCTCATCTTGCATCCAGTCCTAAGGAGGCCACTATGATCAGGACTAATCCAAGTCATTTTGCTGCCTAAATTGTATAGGATGGAGTCCTCTCTAACTTCCACATACAAAAATCAAGTAGACTCTCAGATGAATCACATTCTGGTGAGGAGACTGATAGTGGAATAGCCTTCTTCAGAAGATGGTGGGTTCTCTTTCAGTGAAGGTTCTTAGACATTAAATGGCTATGTCTCAGTCATGTTTGGTGGTGGATACCTGTTCTGGCTTTGGGTTGGACTTGATGACCCTTGTGACCCTAGTTTCAATACTGATGACAGGACAATAATAAAACGTTATAATAAAACTTTATTTATACCCTGACCCATCTCCATGAAGCACTTGCCTCACAAAAGCACTCAAGGTGCCAGAGAAAATAATAAAATTACATATCACCAGAACAATACATAAATTAACTGAATACAAACAATGGACAACACCCACTACTGTTGTTGTGGACTATTCTGCTTCTGAGGAGGAGGTAGAACAGGATGCTGAAGAGGTAGCACTTGGGGATTTGGGATCAAGTGTTGAGGAGGAAGGAGAAGGCGAGGAAGACATACTACAAGTCCCTACATTTCAAGAACAGCGAAGGGCAATAGAAGAAAGAAGGTCACTTAGAATCATGGCAAAAATGCTGAGCAATCAGACCTCACCCTAGGAACATATGTGCTGGGAGCTCAGGGCTATAGATTAACAGTGAAGCCAATTATCAGCACTGGCAGCAACCGACCTACTTGGTGCATTTGTGTTCTGATCTCTGTGCTACAGCTAGTGCTGTCAAAGACTCTTGTTCCTGTATACTGCAAGTCTTTTTGCCGAAGACTCTTGCTCCTGTCTGCTGTGAAGACTTGTTGGCAAAGACTTTTGTTTCACATCTGCTGTAAGACCTTGCATTTTTTTGGACGTCACCTTCTGTTTTCTTTACTGCTGTTTGTCATATTATTTTGCTGAAGTGAAGATTTTTAGTTACTTTTACTCATGTTGTAAGGCTGCTTCTGGAGCAAAACAGAACTGCAACTGATGGCTGAAGACAAGCTTGGGGACACAAACCAAGTCATATATGGCACACACAGTCCTATTTCTCACCAGCTGCTGCTAGCTGAGCTAGCCACCTCACTCTGCCTAATGAGGGCTTTACCAGACTGTGATACTCTGGGTTAGTAAATTTGTTGTGTGGGTTGGTAAATCTGTTTCCTCATTGTAGTTTGCCATGTGAAATGTTGTGCAGCTGAATGTGCCATCATACAGAAGCAAACCATCCTCTCAGCCCATCTCTGGATTTAGAAAACTAGTTGTCAAGGAGTTCTAACCTAATTTCTATTCGGCTATACCAATTTTCTGTGTACAGACATCACTTTCGTTTAAAAAAGAATGGAAATACATGCCTCCACATGCAAACGAAAATGTTAATGCCCAGAAACAGTTTAACTCCTCATCTCATGGATTGTTACGGTATTTTTAGGGTGTTTTTAGAATGTTTTATCTCGATGTGTTTTATATGTTTGGAAACCGCCCTGAGCCTCGAGAAGGGCGGTTTAGCAAATTGAAATAATAATAATAATAATAATCTTCAGTTCATAAAACAGAAATGTTAGTATTCGATCACAGTCAGATACTAACACTACTGCATCATTATCATTATTGTTACTATTTCATCTACATAACTCTCCTTTTCTGCCAAACTGGGAGTCATCTTACAAATTAACAATGAAATGTTCCTAAACCGTGGTGGAGTATCAGCATTTATTTCCCCCAAGTGGCTGACAGAAATTATAAATGGGCAGATTAACATAGGTGGAAATTTGCCTTAATGCTTTAATAAAAGCCAACTTGGCAATCTTACCCTGTTAATTCCCCATGACACTGCTTGCAAACCTTCTGTTGCGTATTTTCACAGCGAGGAACGACGGCACTGAATCCAAGGCACCCTGAGCAAAATAACCGGCCACAGTTCTTGCATCCACACTGAGAAAATAAGTGAGAGAGGAATGGGAAAACAGGCCCTCTTAGCACCCAGCTGCTGTCATACTGAAAAATCTGCACAGCTCTTACTTGCACAGCATCCACTAATTAGACATGTAAATTTACAGTCGGCACTTGGTTCTTTTCTGAATTTTAAGAAGTAAATAATACATTTATGGGGACAAGGAGTAATGGCTAGAATTAATTGTGATGACAAAATTGATAAATAATTTCATAACATTGCATTTGTTTATAAATTCTTTAACCAAAGAGATGTGTCTTAATTGTATCAATTTAATTATGTAGCAGTAAATCTGGGTTGAAATCAACCCCAACAAAGACTGGCAGGAGGCACTAGATTTTCAGTGAATATACTTGTACTATATGCACAAGCACATTTACCTCATACACACATACAGTCGCATTAAACAACTATATACACAGTTGCTATCCAACAGTAACTAGAAGGTCACAAGTTCTTCCTCTGTAAATAGATATTAATGATCCATTTCAGATTATCATTACATCTCTCTCTCTCACACACAGACAATCATAGGGGGGTTTTGACAAAAAGATTCAGAGGAGGTTTCCCATTTCTATCCTTTTAGCTGAAAAAGAAGGAGCTGCGGTGGCGCAATGGGTTAAACCCTTGTGCCAGCTGAACTGCTGACCTGAAGGTCGGTGGTTCGAATCAGAGAGATGGAGGTGAGCTCCTGTCTGTCAGCCCCAGTTCATGTGGGGACATGAGAGAAGCCTCCCTTAGGATAGTAATATATCCAGGCATTCCATGGGCAACGTCTCTGCAGACGGCTGATTCCCTTACACCAGAAGCAACTTGCAGTTTCTCAAGTTGCTTCTGACACAATTTTTTTAAAAGCTGAGAAAATGTGATTTGTTTGTGTTCAGTCAGTACGTTTTTAATGTCAAGTCCTAGTTGAACTTCTAAAACACTACATCACATTCTTTTCTTTCTCTCTCTTCCATACATATGGATGTACAGAGATAGAAGCTGATTGTCACTAGCATTAATGCAGCCTATATCATACAGTACAAAGAAACATATCATTAGCATTAACAAGCTTGCTAATACAGCCCTAAAATCTTTTTAAAAGTTTATCACCTTTACTTTGTATGTATGGTATATGATGAATGTCAACACTGGATATAGCTTTCTTTGAGGAGACTATGCATAACAATCAGATTTAAAGTACTTATTTTTATCTCACAGTATTGAGAAATAGTTTGAAAGAAGTTGGGTGTCATTCCTGAAGTTTAAAGCAGCACATACTGTATGCAGTTCTTTAAACTTCAAAGAGGAAGCAGATTCAAGTCACCCACAAAAAGTCCCTGTTAAATTTATACGAACTAGAGAACTAAATCTGAGAGGCACTGTCTTAGTTAGAGATAAATCTCATCCGCCTCCAAATTCACAATAACATAATTATCACTAGATTTACCAAGTATGATAAAATATGTTAAAAGAAAGCACAAGTGATGAAAAGGCTGGAGACTTGAATTCTGGTAAACTATTTTGGAATTCTAAATTCTGCTGTTCAAACTCTCAGATCTCAAGACAATGGTGATGCATGTTTAATGCTTACATTTCTTACGGCAAAATTATCAAAGAAGAACTTGCCTGCTTCTTGAAGACATTGAACTTTGATGCGCAGCCATAACATCTGCTATCCATAGTCTCAAGATGAGGTAGCACATTCAGTTCTCACAAAAAGCACAAATGGAGACACATGATTCTACAGTTTGTACACAGCTATCCCAGTTTCAAAGAGGAAACAAAAATGAATAAATAAATGTACAGTTATGAATATTAGCAATGGATCACTGAAAACATGACTTGCTATGGAAATCGCACTCTTGTGCTCATTCATCTGATTAAGACTTTGCGTAATCAGAATAAATAATAATAAATTTATACAGTAACATGGGAGGAACTAGGGCTAATTCCGAAATGCAAAATGAATACAGAAATTTAAGATGGAAATAGGTTTAGGATTGTGTTATTGAAGGGGTTTTTAATACTTAAAATGCTCTTATTTTAGTGAGCCTTCTCAAGTGAAGGGAAACAAAACTCAATCTTCCTAAACTACAGAATTTCAAGGAGTCCCAGCCCAAGATACTTTGCTGCCTGAGACAGAGCAGCAAATGGCACCCTCAGCATCCATCCCATACAGGAAACATAGCACTTAGAACATAAGAACATAAGAAGAGCCATGCTGAATCGGACCTCAGCCCATCTAGTCCAGCATTCTGTATCACACAGTGGCCCACCAGTTGTACACGGGGATCTCGAGCAGAAGGGAGGGCAAAACCCTGACCTGCTCCCGACCCCCCACAACCAGTACCCAGGGAAATCCTGCCTACCTCAACCAACTCCGAGGTGGCACTTGAATGTCCTTTTCAGTAACTACCGATACACTTGGTATCCATGAATCTGTCTAATCCTGCCTTGAAGTTGTTCAGGCTGACAGCTGTCACAACCTCTTCTGGAAGTGAGTTCCATAACCCAATGACTCTCTGGGTGAAGAAATATTTCCCTTTATTAGTCCTAATTTTCCTACCTTGGAGCTTCAGGGAGTGCCCTCTAGTCCTAGTGTTTTGTGACAAAGAAAATATTTTTTCTTTATTCACCTTTTCTATCCCATGCATGATTTTATACACTTCGATCAAGTCACCTCTTAAACGCCGTCTTTCAAGGCTGAAAAGACCAAGGCGTTGCAACCTGATTTCATAAGGGAGCCGCTCCATCCCTTGGATCATTCTTGTTGCCCTTTTCTGTACCTTTTCCAGTTCCGTTATATCCTTCTTAAGGTGCAGAGACCAGAATTGTACACAGTACTCCAAATGTGGCCTTACCATCGATTTGTAGAGAGGTAATACAACATTTGCTGACCTATTTTCGATTCCCTTTCTGATCATGCCTAGCATAGAATTTGCTATATTAACTGCTGCTGCGCACTGGGTTGACATCTTCATTGAGCTGTCCACCAAGACCCCAAGATCCCTTTCCTGGTTTGTCTCAGAAAGCTTTGACCCCATCAATTTGTAGGTGTAGTTGGGGTTCTTTGCCCCGATGTGCATGACTTTACACTTGTTTAGGTTAAAATGCATTTGCCACTTTGTTGCCCATTCACTCAATTTCGAGAGATCTTTCTGGAGCTCTTTACAATCAGTTTCATTTTTAACTACCCTGAACAATTTAGTGTCGTCTGCAAACTTTGCTACCTCAGAATTCACTCCTACATCCAGATCATTAATGAATAAATTAAAAAGTAACGGACCCAAAACTGAACCTTGGGGTACGCCACTTCTCACCTCTTTCCACCCAGAGAAATGTCCGTTTATTACCACCCTTTGTTTCCTACAGTTTAGCCAGGTTCCAATCCAGGACAAGACCTGTCCTCTGATTCCATGGCTGAGGAGCTTATTTAGGAGCCTTTGGTGAGGGACTTTGTCAAAAGCCTTTTGAAAGTCAAGGTAAACAATATCGACTGGGTCCCCTTTATCTATGTGTTTATTTACACCCTCAAAGAATTCTAACAAGTTAGTAAGACATGATAACTTCAGCCAAGTTATTTTTGAACGTAAGGTAGAAAAGCACTGCCTTTTCTCCCTTACAGTAAAAATACGTTTTCGCCTTTCATGTTGCTCAAATCTGCTGTGTGACTCAGCCATCCCGCCCACCTCGACAAAATTTGCCATATGCAGTTTCCATTGGGAACAGCATCCCATAAATTCTGAACTGTCTGAATCCAACAGTTAGTCCCAAAAAGAGTAGACCCATTGAATCAATGAGAACATCTATATAAGCCTCATTGACTCAGTGGGACTGCTCCACGTGACACTAAGAAATATTTTAACTACATTCTCTGATCATCACCATCCATAATGAGTGGCAAATACAGCCATAGAGGCTGTACAGATGAGATGAGAAAGGCAAGTTGGAAATGTATGTTTCCTTTCTCTCTTAAAGTGGAGTGCCATTAGCGTATCACTCATTGTTTGTGCAATGCTAAAGGACAGCCTCTTAGAGGCAAAGATTTCACTTTAAAAGTTCCCAGAAAAAATATTACTTTTCTGCTCTCCCTCAAGGTATGTAAGGACTAAAATGTTTTTGTGTCATTTTAACTTCACAATACTTTTTCTAAAGCATTTTAGCTGACACACTAAGAGGGTATCCACATCCCACATACATAGCATTTAAATACCAATTTAACTATAATATTATGGAATCCTGAGATTTGTAAATGTGCAGATGTTTAGGAGAGATTAAAAGACTTCTTGCGGAGATTTCTAAGTCCCTTCCTAAACTACAAATTGCAGGATTCCATAGGATAGAATCATCACATTAAAAGTGACTTCAGACTGCTATAAGTGCAGTACAGATACCGTATGTCCTCTGAGTGCCATATATAGAGATCTGAATTTATGATCCCCAAAACACTCTATTATTTCAGTTGTCAAAAAGCTTACTTTTAAAACAAAATGCACCTGGATTTGCAACCACCAGTTGAAACATGGAACTCAAGATTTAGACTTTTCCCTGTGTTGGGTCAGTGGGGGACAGCCATCCTGAAGGAATACATACTGGACACTCTGTTCCACTATAACCTCCCCTCGCTGCATGGTTATCCCTTCTTTTTCCTCTTTTGAGCAAAACTAAAAACAGGAGGGATGGATATGATGATGATAAGGGTTGAGCATCTCTTACCAGAATTCCAAAATATTAATTGCTCTAGTATTTAAAATTGCCTACATGGGTGGCTGAGATAGGCGACACCTTTGCCTTCCTGTGGTTCAGTATACACAAACTTTGATCCCATCTACTCTGACCACTTAGCTGTGTGATAACATGAGAAGTGGCAGTGATTTCACAGGGAGCAATATGCCATTTCCGGGGGGCGGGGATGTCTGTCAATTCTAGAGCAAGGGAAAGTCATGGGGAAGAGGGAGCAAACTTGTTTTCTGCTGCCCTGGAGATAGGACACAGAACAATGGCTTCAAATTGCAGGAAAGGAGATTCCACCTGAACGTTAGGAGGAACTTCCTAACTGTGAGAGATGTTTAGCAGTGGAACTCTCTGCCCCAGAGTGTGGTGGAGGCTCCTGCTTTGGAGGCTTTTAAGCAGAGGCTAGACTGCCATCTGTCAGGGGTGCTTTGAATTCGACTTTCCTGCTTCTTGGCAGGGGGTTGGACTGGATGGCCTCTTCCAACTCTATGGTTCTACGGAAGTAGGATCCTTTGGTCTCTGAATCAGAGTGCCTTTAAGATTTTAGTCAGCAAAGGAATCAGAGGACTGTGGAGACTCTTGGGTTCCCACAAGAGTCCACATGGTTAGACATAGTCTTGGAATGGGTTCAAGGCCTGTATGGGATTTGTATGCATGGAAGATGCTGGCCTTGAATAGCTTCCAGGATCCGCAATATCCGTGGCTTCATGGTCATAGAAGAATGGGGGGGGGGGTTTCCACCACACATAAGCACTTGTCCCTGATCGGTTTCAACATGTAAAATATATGAGGCCTTTTTGGTGGCTGCTCCCAAACTGTGGGACTCCTTCCTAGAGAGACCAGAATGGCCCTTTCCCTGCTTACCTTTCGCAAGGCGGTCAAGACCTTTCTGTGCCAGTAGACCTTTGGGGGAGAATGGGGAGCACGGTGCTGGGGAGGTTGGGGGTGGGATTCTGGGGGGATTGTGAATTTTAGATATAATTTTAATTGTATTTATTATATTTTAACTGCATTTTAAACATAAATCCACACAGTACTATTTAATTATTTGTATGTTTTTGCTTTGTTTAAATTTTTGACCAGATTGTGTGGTTGTTAGCTGCCTTAAATCCTCAAGGGGAGAAAGTTAATAATAATAAGCAAATAATAAATAATACAAAAAGTAAATAATAAACATAAATTAATAAACATATGTTAACACTTAGGCAAGTTGATGTGCATTAAGGACTCTCTTTTAGAGCATCCCCTGACTTCTTTGCTTCTCCTCTTAATTGTGGAGAATACATAGTGTAAGCATTACTCTGTCAAGCTGCATTGAGACTGCATGAAGTGGTCAGTATAAGTGTGCCATTTGCTTCATGCACAAAAATGATTACAAATATTGTGTGTCAAGTTATCTTCAGGCTATGTGGCACAGCTAGTTACGGTAGTAGCTAGCTTCATTAAATCACTACTGACCAAGAGGTCATGAGTTCGAAGCCAGCCCAGGTCGGCGTAAGCTCCCGACCATTAAAAGTCTAGCTTGCTGTTGACCTATGCAGCCCGAAAGACAGTTGCATTTGTCAAGTAGGAAATTTAGGTACAGCTTTATGCGGGGAGGCTAATTTAACTAATTTATGACACCATAAAATCTTCCAATAGCATGCGTAAGCATGAGGAAGTACTCCATCAAGGACAACAACAATTAACACAGTAAACTACATAAATCTAAGTAAAAGAACAATATACAGACAATATCTAAAATCACACATGACAGAGCGAACCGCATGTACAAATATGAAATGTTAAAAACTCGGGTGAGATAAACGGGGCAGCATTCTTTGTAAAGGAGAACACATGTAAACATAGGGGAGATTAATGGACTCTGAAACAGAGCATTGAGGAGAGCGAGAATATCAAACTAAATGTCTCCTCTCCAAAAGCACAGTGGAAAAGCCAAGTTTTAAGGTGCTTTTTAAAGGTTTCCAGAGTGGGGGCTTTCCTAATCTCTCCAGGCAGGGAGTTCCAGAGTCGGGGGGGCCACAGAGGAGAAGGCTCTCTCCCTTGTGCCCACCAGACAAGTCTGTGAGACAGGCAAGGGCGAGAGGAGGACCTCCCCGGAAGAGTTGGTTCATGGAGGGAGCTGGTTCATGGAGGGAGATTTGGTCACGAAGGTAGGCGGGTCCCGAACCATTTAGGGCTTTATAGGTAATTACCTGTACCTTGAATTGGGACCCGAAAAGAAATGGCAGCCAGTGAAGCTCTTTGAACAGAGGGTTAATCGGGCGTGAGACATACGCAAGGCGGCTGGGACTGGAGTCCCTCCAATGGCGCCTCTGCTCCACCTTTGGGTGTGAGGCATGCGCAAGGCCGTCGGGACCAGAATCCCTGCAAACAGAGTAAGGCCGTCGGGACAGGACGATTCAGGAGCGTGTCCTCCAATACCGAAAACCCTCCTATTGGACGCTGCCCCTTCATTGGGGCCATTTGATGCCGGAGTATGCCCTCCGACACCGGAGGCCCTCCGTTGGGCTCGGGCCCGTCATCGGGGCCAGTCGATGCCGGAGCGTGACCTCTGACACCAGAGGCCCTCCGTTGGGCTCGGGCCTGCTATCGGGGCCAGTCGATGCCGGGGCATGTCCTCCGACACCGGAGGCCCTCGGTTGGGCTCGGGCCCGCCATCGGGGCCAGTCGATGCCGGAGCGTGCCCTCCGACACCGCAAGCCCTCTGTTGGGCTCGGGCCCGCCATCATTGGACAAGTTGAAGTTTCTGGGCCGTCTTCAAGGGTAGCCCCACGTAGCGTGCATTGCAGTAATCCAATCTAGAGGTAACTAAGGCATGGACCACCGTGGTCAAGTCAGACTTCACGAGGTATGGTCGCAGTTGGCGCACAAATTTTAATTGAGCGAAGGCCCACCCGGCCACCGCCGACACCTGCGCATCAAGCGTCAGCGCTGAATCCAGGAGGACCCCCAACCTGCAGACTTGTGACTTCAGGGGGAGTGTAACCCTGTCCAGCACAGGTTGCCACCCAACATCCTCAAAACCACAGTATTTATGTATCGGTAAACACAATTACTCCAAAATCCAATAAAAACCCAAACCATTTTAAATACATATTATCAAATATCAATAACAAATAAACATTAGTATTATGGTCCCAAGCATTTCAAATAAGACTATACTGAGTGAGGCAGATGAGCCAGCTCTTCAGCTCTGGAAATTGAGACTCAACACTTGGGTTCACAACATTATTGTTATTATTATTACTATTATTATTAATACCCCATTTCCTTCTATTAAAGGGGACACAAAAGAGGCTCCCAACACCAAAAGCAGCACAAATTACAATGTAAAACCTGGAATATTGAAGCATTAAACTAGAACTGGTGTAGTTTTGCTTCAAAGCAGGCCTGGGCAAACTTGGGCCTTTCAGGTGTTTTGGACTTCAACTCCCACAATTCCTCACAGCCTCAGGCCCCTTCCTTTGGACTTCAACTCCCACAATTCCTCACAGCCTCAGGCCCCTTCCTTTGGACTTGAACTCCCACAATTCCTCACAGCCTCAGGCCCCTTCCTTTGGACTTCAACTCCCACAATTCCTCACAGCCTCAGGCCCCTTCCTTTGGACTTCAACTCCCACAATTCCTCACAGCCTCAGGCCCCTTCCTTTGGGCTTCAACTCCCACAATTCCTCACAGCCTCAGGCCCTTCCTTTGGACTTCAACTCCCACAATTCCTCACAGCCACAGGCCCCTTCCTTTGGACTTCAACTCCCACAATTCCTCAGCCTCAGGTCCTTCCTTTGGACTTCAACTCCCACAATTCCTCACAGCCTCAGGCCCCTTCCTTTGGACTTCAACTCCCACAATTCCTCACAGCCTCAGGCCCCTTCCTTTGGACTTCAACTCCCACAATTCCTCACAGCCTCAGGCCCCTTCCTTTGGACTTCAACTCCCACAATTCCTCACAGCCTCAGGCCCCCTTCCTTTGGGCTTCAACTCCCACAATTCCTCACAGCCTCAGGCCCCTTCCTTTGGACTTCAACTCCCACAATTCCTCACAGCCTCAGGCCCCTTCCTTTGGACTTCAACTCCCACAATTCCTCACAGCCTCAGGCCCCTTCCTTTGGGCTTCAACTCCCACAATTCATCACAGCCTCAGGCCCCTTCCTTTGGGCTTCAACTCCCACAATTCCTCACAGCCTCAGGCCCCTTCCTTTGCCTCAGGCTTCCAACTCCCACAATTCCTCACAGCCTCAGGCCCCCTTCCTTTGGACTTCAACTCCCACAATTCCTCACAGCCTCAGGCCCCTTCCTTTGGGCTTCAACTCCCACAATTCCTCAGCCTCAGGCCCCTTCCTTTGGACTTCAACTCCCACAATTCCTCACAGCCTCAGGCCCCTTCCTTTGGACTTCAACTCCCACAATCCCTCACAGCCTCAGGCCCTTCCTTTGGACTTCAACTCCCACAATTCCTCACAGCCTCAGGCCCCTTCCTTTGGACTTCAACTCCCACAATTCCTCACAGCCTCAGGCCCCTTCCTTTGGACTTGAGGAATTGTGGGAGTTGAAGTCCAAAACACCTGAAAGGCCCAAGTTTGCCCAGGCCTGCTTCAGAGGCATTAAGCAGAGGCCCTGCTTGGGAAACCAAGGCCAGGCTCCACACAAAACCATCGTTATGGAGATGGAAATGATGTTTCCACCAAGGCTACAGGGACTCAGGTCCTCCCCCGCCTGATCCAGAAGGCAGCAGCCTATCCTAATTCAGACTTGGGTGCCTTTCCTGCCCTCCTTCGGCCTCTCTCAACGAAACCCCGCCATCCCCCACCACTGCTCAAGGCGAGAGCGATACTCACTCACACACACCTTTCCTGTTGAGTCTCCCCCAGCGAAGGAACTACACTTCCCAGGAACCCCCGCGCGCGGTGGCTGTCGGCTTCTCTCTCTCTTCCTGAAGCTGTCACGTGAGACCCTCCCTGACAGGAGGAGGAGGGAGGAGGAGCGCGAGGGCAGGGAGGGAAGGAGAGAGAGAGGCATGACGGGAACTGTAGTCTTGGTTCAAACCGTCTTGCTATAGCGAAGGGTCGGGGAAAAGACTACGTTTCCCAGGCGACACCGGGGCCGTCGCGAGCTCAGGAGTGTTTGAGAGAGAGGGGAGTTGGGGGAGAGTCAACTGTTGCCGTTTTGAACGGAGAAGTACAAGAGGAAGAAGCAGGCGAGGCATGGCGGTGGATAAGGAGTTGCTGGAGCTGGACCTGTACGCTCTGCTGGGCGTCGGAGAGAAGGCGGCGGATAAAGAGGTCAGGCGGGCGGGAAAGGCCCTTCCCCGGTGGGCTGAGGGGCGCGCTTGAGGCCCAGGCCTCAGTTTCACCTGTGGAGCCACTAGGCCTGTGTTTCTCAACCTGGGGGGGTCGCCAAAGACCACCAGAAAAACACAGTATTTTCTCTTGGTCATAGGGGTTCTGTGTGCCAAGTCTGGTTCAATTCCATCGTTGGTGCAGTTCATAATGCTCTTTGATTGTAGGTGAACTATAAATCCCTGCAACAACAACTCCCAAATGTCAAGGTCTATTTTCTCCCAAACTCCACCAGTGCTCACATTTGGGCTTATTGAGTACTCGTGCCAAGTTTGGTCCTGATCTATCATTGTTTGAGTCCACAGTCATCTCTGGATGTAGGTGAACTACAACTCCAGAACTCAAGGTCAATGACCACCAAACCCTTCCAGTATTTTCTCTTGGTCATGGGAGTTCTGTGTGCCAAGTCTGGTTCAATTCCATTGTTGATGGCGTTCGGAATGCTATTTGATTGTAGGTGAACTGTAAATCCCAGCAACAACAACTCCCAAATGTCAAGGTCTATTTCCCCCAAAACCCCACCAGCGCTCACTTTTGGGCATATTAAGTATCTGTGCCAAGTTTGGTCCTGATCCATCATTGTTTGAGTCCACAGTCCTCTCTGGATGTAGGTGAACTGCAACTCCAAAACTCAAGGTCAATGCCCACCAAACCCTTCCAGTATTTTCTGTTGGTCATTGGGGTTCTGTGTGGGAAGTTTGGCCCAATTCCGTCATTGATGGAGTTCAGAATGCTCTTTGATTGTAGGAAAACTATAAATCCCAGCAACTACAATTCCCAAATGTCAAGGTCTATTTTCCCCAAACTCCACCAGCGTTCACATTTGGGCATATTGAGTATCTGTGCCAAGTTTGGTCCAGATCCATCATTGTTTGAGTCCACAGTCATCTCTGGATGTAGGTGAACTACAACTCCAAATCTGAAGGTCAATGCCCACTAAACCCTTCCAGTATTTTCTCTTGGTCGTGGGAGTTCTGTGTGCCAAGTTTGGCCCAATTCCGTCATTGATGGAGTTCAGAATGCTCTTTGATTGTAGGAAAACTATAAATCCCAGCAACTACAATTCCCAAATGTCAAGGTCTATTTTCCCCAAACTCCACCAGCTTTCACATTTGGGCATATTGAGTATCTGTGCCAAGTTTGGTCCAGATCCATCATTGTTTGAGTCCACAGTCATCTCTGGATGTAGGTGAACTACAACTCCAAATCTGAAGGTCAATGCCCACTAAACCCTTCCAGTATTTTCTCTTGGTCGTGGGAGTTCTGTGTGCCAAGTCTGGTTCAATTCCATCGTTGGTTGGGTTCAGAATGCTCTTTGGTTGTAGGTGAACTGTAAATCCCAGCAACAACAACTCCCAAATGTCAAGGTCTATTTTCCCCAAACTCCACAAGCGTTCACATTTGGGCATATTGAGTATCTGTGCCAAGTTTGGTCCTGATCCATCATTGTTTGAGTCCACAGTGTTCTCTGGATGTAGGTGAACTACAACTCCAAATCTTAAGGTCAGTGCCCACCAAACTAAGCAGAAACCGGGGAAAGTTGCTACACAGCAAACTGACACACAAAAGGGAATGTATCTCAATAATCAAATGTAATACACAATCTTATTTTCACTCAACTTACAAAACACCGTATTACGCAGAATATATTAACAACAAACAATCTCCACCCTTTGTGGGTTCCTATCAGTGACTACTCTATCTATCTATCTATCTATCTTTCTATTGTTTCGATTTATTCGTCGCCCCCTCCAAGAGGCCCGGTGCGACTCACACACACAAAACCATAAAAACTCTATAAAATACAAGTTAAAAACAGCAGAAATACATTAAAATCACTTTAAAATCACTCTTAGGCCTGCATTATAGTCCCTGGCCTAGAGGTATCTAGGAACCAAAGGCTTGAACAAACAAGAGGGTTTTACAGGCCCTGTGAAAAGCTAGCAGGTCGGTCTGTGTACGAATTGAAGATGGAAGGGCGTTCCACAGGACCGGCGCAGCGGCACTGAAAGCCCTCCTTCGGGTAGTGGACAGATTGATAGATTGACGGCTCGGTACCACCAAGAGGTTCTGAAGCTCAGATCGTAGTGGTCGTGGGGGGTTATATTGGGAGAGGCGGTCCCTTAGGTACACTGGCCCCAGACCATTCAAGGGCTTGAAGGTCAAAACCAGCACCTTGAAGGTGATCCGGTGCTCAATCGGTAGCCAGTGCAGTCCGCGCAGGACAGGCGTGATGTGGCAGCGAGATGGAAAGCCTGCCACCAGCCTGGCTGCAGCGTTCTGCACCCGCTTAAGCTTCCAGATCAACGACAAGGGAAGGCCGATGTAGAGGGCATTACAGTAGTCCAATCTTTTTTTTTTATAATTCCTTTTTATTGAATTTTTAAAGATTTATACATAAGACATACAGTAGTCCAATCTTGAGATGACCGTGGCTTGGACCACTGTGGCTAGGTCGTGACGGGACAGGTAGGGTGCCGGCTTCCTCGCCTGCCGGAGGTGATGGAAAGCCACTCCGCTGATGATGGAGATATGGTTCTCCATCAACAGCCGGGAGTTAAGGGTGACTGCCAGACTTTTTACAGTTGGAGACGGGCGAAGTGTCGCCCCATCCAGGGTTGGGAGCCGGATTCCTCCTGTACCCGGACAACCCAGCCACAGGATCTCCGTGTTCGCCAGATTCACCTTCAACCTACTGGCTTGCAGCCATCCAGTGACGGCTTCAAGGCAACGATGGAAATTATCAGGTACGGAGTCGGGCTGGCCTTCTATCCCCAGAAGGAGCTGGGATTGTCCGCGTATTGGTGACACTCCGGCCCGAAGCTGCGTGCCAACTGAGCAAGTGGTCGGATGTAGATGTTAGATAATAAAGGGGAGAGAATTGCCCCCTGAGGCACCCCACAAAGGAGTGGGGCGTCACTCGCTGTGACTGGTTCCCGAGGAAGGAGGACTGCCAACTAAGGACTCTATATCCCATTCCTCAGTATTATATCCATATAAGTAGTCCTAGGATGAAGTGGGTATTGGTTATAATCCACAGTCCAAAACACAGTTCAACATACTAATGTCCACTTAATTCCAAACAAATCCACAAGTCCTTGTTGTTAATTGTCCAGCTTAGGTAAACGATCCACTGGTAAGTATATACAAAGTATTGTAATCCAATCCGTGATGTCGCGAACAGCCGCCAAAGACGCCAGTATACTCCGCAATGGTTCTTGAAGAAGCTACATGGGGCAGAAAAGCCGCGTCTAGATGAATTGACAGCGTGTGGCCGACAAGGAAGTGATTACACAGGAATTCCCTCCCGTTTCGACCCCGAAGGGTCTTTCTCAAGGCCAATCAATTGCTTCTATGTAGCCTTCCTAATATCTTTGATGAGTCATAGCAAAAAGCAGCATGGAATATCTACAGTGAAACATAACAATACTCAAAGTAATATCTATGTAATCTATTCTGTCCCAAAAAGCAACTAAATATAACAAGCAATATCAATATACCAATGTTATAATATCCAAAGATAACATTTTATATGAGACACAGCATATTTCAGGAATATGATTACCTGTTCGTCACTGGTAGGAACCCACAAAGGGTGGAGATTGTTTGTTGTTAATATATTCCGTGTAATATGATGTTTTGTAAGTTGAGTGAAAATAAGATTGTGTATTACATTTGATTATTGAGATACAATGCCCACCAAACCCTTCTTGTATTTTCTGTTGGCCATGGGAGTTATGTGTGCCAAGTCTGGTTCAATTCCATCGTTTTTTGGGGTTCAGAATGCTCTTTGATTGTAGGTGAACTGTAAATCCCAGCAACTACAACTCCCAAATGTTATAATGATATTAATAATAAACGTATAATAAACTTTATTTGTAATAATCCGCTGCCTCTCCCCAATGGGGACTCGGAGCGGCTCACAGGAGGCCAAGCCCAAACAAACAACAAATTACAATTTAAAAAATCAAACATCAACAGTAAATGCAATAAAAAATACGCATAAATAAATTTTAAAAAATAATAATTGTACAACTGAATATCTAAAATCACAAAGACAGGGCGGGCCACAGGTACACAGAGAAAATGTTAAAAACTCGGAGTAGCATCCTTTTCGGAGGGGGGGGGGGTGGACCAGAAACGGGGCATTGAAGAAAGCAATGGAAGAAATTAAATAACTACTTTCCAAGGGCACAGTGGAAAAGCCAGATTTTCAGGTGTTTTGCAGAGTTTCCCTAATTGTTTGCATGGAGATAATTTCCCCTCACCATAGGCAATCACTTAAATTTTGGAAACATGTGTTAACAGTTTCTAAGATCACATTTAAAGTAGTGTTTTGAGCAGGTAGTGTTTACCTGTTAATATTATGTACTTTTTGCCCACAAGGTGGTGCACAAATGCCAGCAGCTTTCAGCCTATATATTGAGTTGACTGAATTATTTGTCTATGAGTACATCTACACCAGGGGTTTCCGACCTTTGGTTCTCCAGGTGTTTTAAACTTCAGCTCCCCCAATTCCTAACTGCTGGTAAGCTGAGTGAAGTCCAAGACAACTGAAGAACCAGAAGTTGGGAACCACTGATCAATACTGTACAATTCATGTAATTTGGCATGATTTTAACTGTCTGGGATCAGTGCTGTGGAATCACAGGAATTATAGTTTTGCAAGGTCTTTAGTCCTCTTTGTCAAAGAGTGCTGGTTCCTCACTGAACTATAATTCCCAAGATTCCATAGCATTGAACTATGCTGTTAAGGTGGTGTCAAACTGCATTACTTTTACAATGTATCTGCACCCTGAGCTGGTGAGTCACTCAACCAGCAATATCTTTCTTTCAGAGGAAAGAAAACCAAAGCCAAACTTCCTACATCCCTATCATATATTCCATTATTTCAGTACATTGAGCCATGGCAGTTAAAGTGGTGTTAAATTGTAGTAATTATATAGTGTAGGTGCACCTTATGTCACCTCAGAGTAAAATCCTCCTTTATAATTTGCCTAAACCGAATCATCCACTTGCCTGTACTTTATCAGTGAAGACTTCCATTTTGATTGTTTCTATATGATCCTAAGTGTAGAAATGTGGTTGTTTCCTGAGGGATATATATGGTGTCAATTTCGCAGTAAAGTTTGATTTTGGTCCATGTCCATTATTATCGTAATCTGTTGGATGCCATCACATTTGAAGAGTTGTCCTTTGACAGAAGAATAACATTCTTATAGGTGCTGTTGATAAATCTGTTGCCACACCCTTTCATTATGTTACATTTCCTCATTGCATCCTTTTTTTCTCTTACAGATTAAGAAAGCCTACAGACAAAAGGCCCTTACTTGCCATCCAGATAAACATCCCGACAATCCCAAAGCAGGTATGAGCAGTATTTTCAGAAGCACAATATTTTCTTAATGCTGTCCTCTTTGTAGTCACCAGGAATTATGCTTGGTGGCTGTTCCAAGTTATGGACTCATTCTAAGGGAAGCTTGCATGCTGCTTCTTAAACTGTGGGTCCTGACCCCAGATTAGCTCAATGTTGGGGGGGGGGGGGGGTGTCACGAAAAAAATTGCAGCAGTAAAAGGTTTCTTAATGCCACCTAGCTATTGTAGACATTCACACAAATCTGTTGTGCAGTGTTTACAGTGGATTCTACAGAAGAAGCTTCAGCTGTAGTTCATAAAAAGGAAAATGGGCCTGTTTAGCAAGCCTTGCAAATGCTGTCTCGTTATCAGTAAATGTTTGATTTTTAAGCCTATTTTATATACCTGGGGTTATGTAAAAAGATTTTGGGCCAAAAGGACTCCCAAGTGGAAAATGTTTAAGAAACCCTGGTCTAGCATGGTCCTGTCTCTAAGCAGGCATAGATGTTTTCATTAAGGCAGTCTTTAATTGGCTGTGGAGAAAGGGACTTTGAGCAGCTGAGTGTTATATTTATTATCAGTGTTCTTTCAGTTGCTTCAAAGTATTTTAATAATTGTTTTGTTGCATTTTAACAATATAGTTTTCTGTTTTATCTGCCCCATTTAGGGAGAATGACAAAGTAGAAATCAAATAAACAATAAGTAGTGTAGTGTGACCCGCTTAATCATTTTTGCCTTGAAAGATCTGTAGAATATGAAAATGAGAAGTGTAGAAGCCAGCAGTTTATTCCCAACAGAGGCAAACTTTTTGGGAGTTTGTCATGTAAAGGGAGAAACAGAATCTTTATAGTGAGAATTGATTTTCAAATATTATAGAAAGCTTATTGTATAAAACCGTTTTACCTTTCAGATATATATCCAGGGATTGTGAGCAGTCATCTTTGTTGTTGCTTTATGTGTTTTTTTCTTTTCTGTCCCTTAGCTGAGCTTTTCCATCAATTGTCCCAAGCATTGGCACTTCTAACAGATGCAGCAGCAAGGGTGAGCTATTTACTTCAATTTCATAACTTCAAGCATATACTGGAATACCCTTGAATCTATGTGTACATGAGTGCTTGAAGGAATAAAAAAAGCACAAACTGACTTCAGCTACAATTGGTTGCTTCTGATGGGTCCAGTTGCATACAAAGTAAATGAGTGACTGGGGCTCCGTCTATACTATAAACCCAAGTCGGGTGCCAGAAAAAAAACCCTCCCACAGCTGAAATAGTACCCATCAAGGGCAACGTAAATCAAAGGTGAGTTTGCAAGTTCGCAAATGGGGTAAGAGGTCGGAGTAACGCCGCTGTAGGTATTGTATTCCACCCCGATGGGTATTTGTAATCCCACCCCGATGAGTGTTTGTAATCCAGTAAGGATATTGGAGGCAGACACGCTGTAAACCACAATCACAGGCTCAGTGGCTTCCCCAATCCGGAGAATTGGTTGTACGGGCGACGTCTGCGAAGTCTTCTGGCCGACGAGGACACAAGTGCATTTGCCCCACCTATTGAGGTGGAATACACCGGAGAACCTCTCTCCAAGATTCTCGCCGCCTGCCTTGGGATACGCTACGTGAGGATCCATGTTTACTTTGGCCTTGAAAAAGACCCGGAGGGGTCGAAACGAGGTGGGACCCCTGTACACTTGTGTCCTCGTCGGCCAGAAGACTTCGCAGACGTCGCCCGTACAACCAATTCTCCGGATTGGGGAGGCCACTGAGCCTGTGATTGTGGTTTACGGCGTGTCTGCCTCCAATATCCTTCCTGGATTACAAACACCCATCGGGGTGGGATTACAAATACCCATGGGGTGGAATACAATACCTACAGCGGCGTTACTCCGACCTCTTACCCCATTTGCGAACTTGCGAACTTGTGAACTCACCTTTGATTTACGTTGCCCTTGATGGGTACTATTTCAGCTGTGGGAGGGTTTTTTTTTTCTGGCACCCGACTTGGGTTTATACATTTAACTTGCCTGATGCATTATCGGAGTAATAATTCAATACATTAATACTTTGGAAAACTTTGTATTCTTGGATCTACAGTGACCACACCCGTTGTGTTATATTGCTCCGTCTATACCAGGGGTGGGCAAACTGCGGCCCGGGGGCCGGATGTGGCCCTTTGGCTGATTCTATCTGGCCCTCTTAAGGGCCCCTGCCTTGCCTCCCCTGCCTGGCCTCTGCATAAAACTCTCCAGAGAAGGGGACTACAAGGAAGCATTATTTTATTTTAGTGGTTTTTATTATTATTGTATAATAATTTTATAATAAAAATTAAATAATATAATAAATAATATAATATGTTATATTATATATTATAATTTCAATATATTATAATGTGTATATATATACTATAATATAATAATTATGATATTAATACTAATAATATATGAATATTTCTTGATATATTAATATGTTAATATTAATGATGTCTAATATATAGTAAATATAGTAAGTAAATAAATAAATTATGTAGATTAGAATGTAGTTCAGCCTTTAGGTGTGGCCCTCCATAATATTTTTTGGCTCTTGTGTGGCCCCTTGGAAAAAATACTTGCCCATCCCTGGTCTATACTGTCATATAATACAAATTGAACTGCATTATATGGTCAATGTAAACTCATATAATGCAGATTGAACTGGATTATATGAGTCTACACTGCTATACAATACAGTAATTCAATCTGCATTATAATGGCAGTGCATAGTGATGGGAAAACTATCAACCATATTTTTCCTCACACAACAGGTATTTGAGAAGGCATTGATTGTACAGTGAAATAATGTATCCATAAAATGAATGCATATAAGAAAGAGCAGGAGCCCTCTTTTACGTATTGATATCACATGCAAGAAACTAATTGCTACTATGAATTGCTAATGTGAATGCTTCACAGGACAAGCTGCACTGGTGGTGCAACGTTTTGCCTTCCTCCTAATAATTTCCTAAGATTTTTTGCGGGGCCTATCCAGGAAGCATACTATTTTAAGAACTTGACTATGGCCAAATATCGCTGCCTATTCTCCAAGGCAAGGTGCAATGTGTTCCCACCCGAAGTGCTTCGAGGTAGATTTGCGGGAGTCCCACACAATGCAAGACTCTGCCCATGTAGTAACCTGGATGTTGAATGTATAATATTGTAAGCTCATTCTGCTCTGCTTTATCATACCTAGAATCAAGGGGGTGTAAATGGTAGCTGATCTCTCCGCTGTTTACATTATACTTTTGTTAGCCTTGGAGAAAGTTTACACTTGCCTTTTTTCTTCTTGGTTTCTTTAGTTATATGATTTTGCATATGTACTTATTGATTTCATTTATTTCAATATATCCCTTATTGCTTTGTTGTTATTTTTCCAGGCAGCATATGATAAAGTAAGGAAAGCCAAGAAACAGGCAGCAGAAAGAACTCAGAAACTTGATGACAGGAGGAAAAAAGTCAAGCTTGGTAAGGAAATCCAGAATATTACTTTTTCATAGGAAGCCAATGCTAAGGCATGGCATCCTTTTAATTGGTTCATGATTATAATAATTGGTCTCCCTAAAACTATTTTTAAAATGAGATCATGATGTTGCAGAATTATTTCATGAACTGCATGCACACTTATTTCGTATAAAGTATCTCTGTTTTGCTAAGTTTGTGAACTTTTTGTGCTTCAGATCTTGAAGCCCGGGAAAGAGAGGCCCAGTCTCGGGTCAGCAAGGAGGAAGAAATCCATATAACTAAGACATTGGAACAAGAGGTAAGGCTGACATACCAAATAATGTTTAGAAAATGTAGGCGAGAGCATGAAACGATAGCTACCCAGATTTGCAAAATATATGAAATAGTTCTGAGCTTTTAATAGTCAGAGCTTCAAAATATATAAAGAGACAGCATAAAAAGGAGTCTAAAGATATTTTAAAAAATTTCAGGCATTGAACGGATGTAGACAATTTATTTGTGTTATAAGCCCCTAAAGCTCTTTTTTTTATGGGGTTTCAGTCATTGGCATAACAAAGTGCAACTTCAGTCTAAAGATATTTTAAAAATTCCTATTTCAGGCATTGCAGGGTCTGTAGACAATACTAAACTGGGTGAAATACTATTCTCAGTTGTTATAAGGTAGCTTTATACTGTATATCTCTACTCAACTCTATAAAATAAAATAAAAACTTTTTCACTTGGCAATTTTTTTATGGTCCGAATGAAGAACTAGACCTCCAGCCTACCCTTCTATTCTGTTTTTTACTGAAAAATGTAACCTTGTAAAGGTTAAAACCAGCACCTTGAAGGCAATTGTCACATTTTTGCCTTTCTTTTCAGATTCGACGGTTACGTGAAGAAGGATCCCGCCAATTGGAAGAGCAACAGAGACTCATCAAGGAGCAAATTCGACTTGAGAAAGGTCAGCAGGTGCATGGTAAGGCCAAGCAAGATCAGAGCCTCTGGTTATGATAGCTGTTCAGTTTCTCTCCTTAATACACCCTTCAGTAAACTTGGCAAATTTGTTGTTAATGAGTACTAGTTTCTGCTAGTATATTTTAATTTAATAAAAAGCTATGTTTTTGTCTCAAAATTGTTTGCATGGTATAACGTTTCCTTTTTCCCTTTTTCTTCTTTGAGGCAAACAAGATAGGTATGGAGAGGAGAGCAAAGGAACACCCAAGCTCAAAGTAAGACATTCCCCAAAATCTGAGCTATGAAGAAAGATGAGGAACTAATGTGTCATTCCATCAGTAGAAGCCACACGGATCACCTCCAGCCTCCCAGAAAGCTGGATTGTCCCTGGCATCCTCGCTGCTTAGTGGAATGATCACTTACTTCACCTTAATGTGTTCCTTGCAGTTTAATCTAGAATCTAGGCACTAGAATGAAGGTAATTACATCCTTGACTTGGGATAGTGACAGGTTGCTAGATGCTGCTCAGTGTATGTACCAAATTACCCATGTTCTTAAAATATGAACTGCTTCCTATTTGTACTTGTTTATATATAGTCTAGAATATCTTTTAGTTTACCTACAAATATTTATTTTTAAACCTATCCATACAACATACCTGTAGAATCAAATGCTAGATTCCCGTGTATGTAGCTCCCAGTGTGCTACTTACATAAAGATAATGTGTCACTTTTTCCCATTAGCTGCGATGGAAATGCAGTAAAGAAGATGAGACTAAAGGTGGTTACTCAAAAGAAGTTCTTCTGCAAATTCTACAAAAGGTTTGTTTCTAAAATCCTTCCTTTTAGTTAGTTTTGTGTTACACTGGCTGTATTTACACAGAGAAATTCTAGTTTATTGGCACTCCCTAAAGCTCCAAGGCAGGAAAGTTTAGAACTTAAAGGGAAATATTTCAGAGGGTCATTGATGGAACTCACTTCCAGAGGAGGTTGTGACAGCTTCAGCCTGGACAGCTTCAGGGCAGGATTAGACAGATGTGGATACCAAGGGAATCAGTAGTTACTGAAATGGACATCCAAGTGCCACATGGAGGCAGGCAGGATTTTCCCGGGTACTGGTTGTGGGGGTCTGAGGGTTTTGCCCTCCCTCTGCTCGAGATCCCTACTGGTGGGCCACTGTGTGACACAGAATGCTGGACTAGATGGGCTGAGGCCCGATTCAGCATGGCTCTTCTTATGTTCTTATGTTCTTATGTTCTGTGTGCTTATCCACACAGCCTGTTTGCTTCTGTCTCTACCTCCAAAACAAACCATTAAATAATTTAGAAATGGTTTATTAAATGTATCACCTCAATCTATGTTGTATCCATTGCAAGCCAAGGTAAGCTGGAATTTGGTTTTGGTTTGTTTATTATAATTTATCCTAAGACTTACATGGCATTGTTATTTATTATCATTTATTATAAGAATTACATTGTTTTCTGTAGCAAAAGGTTTCAGAGCAAAGCTCTTTATATAATTCAAAACCATGTCGCATTTTTAAACAACTTACATCATAGTAACTTCTTTAATACATTTTTGTTGGCAAATGAGCACTGCCAAAGGAATGTATTAACTTGCAAATTGTCTTACAGCTAATATATTCCTGAGTCTTGATTCCTGAATAGCTTTGGATACAGTGATTTGACTTAATTCCCCACCCCACTTTTTTTTCTTTTACTACATTTTTTGAAACTGTTAGATTTTCTTCAGCAACTGATAGTGTTTTTTGCCTAGATTACTTCAGGTAATTTTGTGGTCCCCCCCCCCCCCTTAGAAGATTCTGGTGTATCTCAACATAAATTATTCTTTGCCAGTATTTTTCCCTTATCTCATTACAGTTTTTCTATCTGTACTTGCAAATTTCAAATTATAAAATATTTTTTTCTTCTGTAGACTTGTCTCTCACTTCTTAACCTCCCCCCCCCCTTTTTTTTTTTTAACTCTTGGCAGTATGGTGAAATACTGAATTTGCTGATTTCAAGCAAGAAGACTGGGAGTGCAGTTGTGGAATTTGCCACAGTAAAAGCTGCTGTAAGTTGTGTGTGTTTTTATTTATTTACAGTATTTATATTCCCCCCCTTCTCACTCCAATGGATACTCAGGGCGGATCACAGAACACTAAATGTGGCAAACATTCAATGCCGTTTATACACTGACAAGACAGACAATTGTACATAGATAGATGTATATATGGGCTTCTACCATCTTCAGCATCTTGAAGGCTTGTGCTTGGTTCCAGCAACGGGAGGCGGGGGAGACTGTTGCTCCATCTCCCTACAGAACAACTTTGTTTGTAAACTTCCTCCTTGATCAAATCGCCAGCATTTTTCTGGCATTTCCTTATGGGTTCCTTAAATACTTCCCCACTTTAAAGTGGTGCCTATTTATCTATTCACATTTTGCTTTCGAACTGCTAAGTAGACTGAAGCTGGTCTAAAGGCCAGGAGCTCACCCTGACCCGGGCTCCGAACTGTCAACCTTTCGATTTACAAGATTTACTGCATTTGGTGGTTTAACCTGTTGTGCTAAAAAAAACTTGAAAATATCTTGGTCATCATGATGGGCATGGTTGTGCAGGAAGTGTCTGCTGTGAAGCACAAAATATTCTAATATTATGTTAATACCTTTTTGGGGAAATGTACATTGCATGGAAAGGGGCCTGGTATAAATAGAGCAAATCTTGATTGAAGCACTTCCTCCTTGAGTCAATGCAGCCTATAGCAGACCAGACGCTACTGACGGGGCAGGATCTTCTTCCCCTTGGCCTGTCCAGGCTATCAGTTCACCAGTATTCACTCCATGGAAGACATGAAAGTAGAGGAGAGGAAACTGCTGTCCTCTCCAATAATCATAGGTCAGAAGCAATAGCAAGTATTTCCTTGTTTGCCAGAAACAGAGACATGAATGTGAAGGTGACCATTTTCATTGAGTGTTTTCCTAAGCTGAAAACAGTTATTTCCCTTCTTCCCATTCCAATTAGCATGGGGAAAATAGCAAAGTAGTGATGTTGGTTTCTTAGCTAAAACGCTGGATAGCAACTCTATCTGGCACTTTGGTTAGAGGCCTGATGATATTACGGTGTGCTCATACCCCCTGGTGACATCTGACCTGTGGAGGATAAAGGTGATGATAATCAAGACACACACACCCCCTTCAATACAGCTCTTAATGGCACTTTTTTGTTATTCTGTGGTAAAATGTGGGGATGTTTGCCACCCGGTCCTGTCCTGTCTGCCTGAACTCAGTCCTCTGCCTCACTTTGCCCAGTTCCACATTACTCAGGGTGTGACTTTGGAACTCAAGAAACTTCATTCATCTGAGAAACAAAGCTGAAAGTCCAAGGGCTCTTTCACACAAGACAGTTATGGCCACTGATTCTCACTTTAACTCTCATGGCTGCATTATTTGGACTGCTGGTATTTGTAGTTTGGAAAGGTTCTAGAGTTCCCTGGCAGACAATGCTAAATGCTGCAGAAAATTACTTACCCCAGGATTCCATATGATTGAACCAAGGCCATTCAAGCAACCTCAAAGGAATATAATTGTGCTGTGTAAAAGCTTGTGTTGTGTAAAAAGCAATAATTGATTGTTTTTCAGCGCTAGGCAAGCTAGAGCTGTTTTATGAGAACACTATTAAGTAAATGCCTTTTTTATAGGGAACTCAATCTGCATGATTGTGACTTTGAAAGAGTCAGTCATGCCTCCACATTTGCAGTTTTAATTTTTGTAGATTTGATTACTTATGGTTTCGATTAAAAATATTCTCTTAGGATTTTTTAGGTGCTCCAGTGCAATTCTATGGTTGACTTCCTGCTGGCATGCTAGGACCTAGAGATTTCTAGAGAGACAACTTCTCTAGGAATCTCTGGGTTGTCAAGGTATATTAACTATGAGATAGAGAATAAGAAACTTCTCAATATGTTTTCTATTTTGCTTTCATGCGTGTGCTTTATTTTTCTTTTTTTTCTTTTTAATAGTGCTTATCTTGCATTATTTTCCAAAATGGAATCTCTAGGTCCTCCAAAGTAATTCTATGGTCATTTGGAAATTGGCAATGAAGTCATGGTGGGAGACCTTGAAATTTCTAGAGAGATATTATCTCAGATTTGTTTTATTTGGCGGTTTCCACTTTCACAAAGGCCTTGTGCCCCTAACCCCAGCAAATTTGCAGGGATGTCTTTAATGCATTTTTATGAGATCAAGCAAAGGTTTGTTTGTGATGAGTTGCACCTTTATTAACTGTTTGATGTAATAATTGTATTTATATTTTTAAATTTGAAAAATATCATTTTTAACTTTAAAAAACATAATCAAACCTTATCTGCACTGTCCAGTGACTTTAATGTTCAACTTTCCTGTTAGTATGTGCAATGACTTTCCTCTTTGGAAAAGTCTGGATTTGTTTTACTTAACCTTGATTCTCTTCTCCCAAGCCCTTCCTTGTAACAGTGTGTGTACTGTCAGATTGAGAGAGTGAAAGAAATAGAGAGAGGGGGCAGTGGAATTAAAATGTTGTAAACCTAGTTAGGAGTTTGGGAAGGACTCTTGTCCAAGTTTAGATTAGAAATGTTTCATCTAGTGGCTATTCAACTGGAGATTTTTCTGTTTTCAGAGGTTTGTTTAGGAAAACATGCCTCAATGAAATGAATATAATTGCAGATTTTTGAATAATTTTAGGAGATGGCAGTGAAAAATGAAGTTGGACTGATAAATAATCCTCTAAAAATCACCTGGCTAGAGGGCCAACCACAAGGCAGCACAGTGTATGCTGATGGCAGCATCCAGCCACGAATATCCCAGGTAAGCCAGTGCAAAGTACTGGTGCTCTGTCTCTGTGTGTCTGTGGAATGTTTAACTTCTGCATTAGCTTTATTTTTGTACTGTTGGATGAAAAAATGTTTAGTAAACTGTTTATTGTTGAATTTATTAGGCTTAATTGAACCATAAATCTGCCTTTATTTTCAAAATCCTATAGCCATGCTATGATAAAAATTAATTGAGCTATTGGTTATTAAAATTTTGTAAAACTATGTCAGTGGCATTTCTTATGAAAAGGAAGCCTGGGAAAAAGATGAACATGAATATCTTCTGTAAATTATATTGATTACATTATTTTAGCATTTGTTTTGTGCTGTTAACGTTTATGGAGAAGACACAGCCTTTTTAAGGAATCTGTCAGACACACTTTGCAGATCTGTTGTTTCTGACTTACGGCAATGTTATCACAAGGTTCTCTTCGCACGATTTGTTACCAGGGGATTTGCCATTGTTTCCCTCCGAGGCTAAGAGAAAGTTACCTACTCAAGGTTACAAACTGGATTTCCATGTCTGAGAGAAAATTCAATCCCAGATCTTGTATTTTTTTAAAATGGAGAAAAAGAAACTTGTTTTTGTACTTTCTAAGAATGAGAAGGAAAGCGAGCCTCTTTTTAAATACATTGCTAGGAAACCCCCATTAGAGTGTTGTCATAAGTCAGAGTTGAGAAATCATTCTTGTGCTTCTGTGAGCTTCCCAGAGGCTGCTGATAGCTACCATTTAAATAATGTTGGACTAAAGAGGAAGATTTAACTCTCTCATTCCCTTGGTGGGCCACATTGTCATATGTCAGGGTAACTCAAGTGTAATTGTGTCACTTTTGGCTGAGTTTTAGGGGTCTATTCTTGGTGGGGGTGGGGAGGCTTGGAGGGCTCTGAAATGATGTGGAAATAAATTGATTCATTTGTATCCATTGCCTGGGTTTTGGATAAAGCATTGCTGGAAAATATCACTTTATAAAACTAGATAAATAGAACTGGGAGATTTGCAGAGCAGGGAAATGAGCTGGTTTGAGTTTGGACTAGTCTTCTGGGAGTTCAGAGTTCAAATCCCCATGGTCACCCGCTGAGTTTCCATGGCAAAATGAGGACTTGAACTCTGATCTCCCAGAGCTTAGTACATACTCAAACTGAGTATGTATTGGCTGCATTTCAGAGAAAGAATTGTTGGAAAATAAAACTTATAAAAATCGATTTGGTCAGAGGACTTTGCATAAACTACACAGTCATATTTCAGGGTCCCCGTTGGTATATTTGGCCATGGGCCACTCTTTGCCCACCTCCATCTGTATGGTATCTATACCTGTGCTCTTCTCATTCATTCTTCGTGCTTCCTGTTGTTAATTCAGAAGCTTAGCTACACACACTCACCTTTGATCTTGGTCTGGCCTCTTTTCTCTGTGTGCATGGCTTGGGTAACTTCTTCAGTGGTGCGTAGGTGGGAAAGTACCAGTTAAATACTTAATGAGCAGGTGTTCTGGCGGCTTCTCAGGAGAAGCTGTTGTTTGCATATGCTATTGTTTTGCTTGCAGGTTTCTTGGTACTTGATTCAAAGTGGCATTTCCTGAGAAACTACCTCTCAATTTCCTTGAGGCTTTGTTGGAGCCTAGGTGGCTCCAGCTTGTGTACATTTGCAGCTCTCTGTGAAGGTTGACTTCCCTATCTGACTCCACAGGGCTGATTGTTTACAGCCTTAGATAGTCCTGCCTGGAGTGGAATAGGCAACAACCCTCTGACTGGTTACCCTGAACTGGGAGCCTGTAGTCTAATTGCTGTACTAGATTAGTACATCTTGAGCTGAGGGGTAAAGAAACCTGGAACCTCTGATTTATGTCCATAGATCTGTGTTGGAGAGAGAGTTAGTCAAGACCTTCTAACCTTCAGGCCTGCCAAAATGGACCATTCTGTTTTGAGCTCTTCTATATTTTTTGTTTCTTAAAACAGAAGCAAATTGGGGAACATACTGCAGTTCAAGTAAGGTCCTATAATGAACACTGGTGCCCAGTGGGTTATTAGCTTAAAGGGATAACATGAGTGAAACGGGACAGAAACCGGTGCTTTTTCCTGAAGGAGGAATTTTCCTTTTAGCAATTTAAGAGGGAAAACCGATGCTCGCAGCCTCAATATTCATTACAGCTGAGTTTATTACCCTGAATTTATTAACAGTGATATGCATTTAAGTCCTGAGTTGTTTTTTGAAAGAAGTGCTGAATTATGTGCCTATGTGTCATATTCTAAACTCTTCACCAAGGGAATTGTATCGTATAATCTAGTTAAGTGGAATAAGTATCCATCTATTTGCCTATCTTGTACCCATGTGCAAATAGAAATAAGATTCTTCATTATAAGACTTGAAAAGAGCTTTGAAAGTTCCCAGACTTATGCAGATTCTCAAAACTGTATAAAGAGCCAAGAATAGACTGTGGGCGATGTACCTTTGTACTTTTGCCTGTAACTATCAAAGTTCCAGTTTGGCAAACTCTTTGATAATGAAAACATTTTCTTGTTGTTATCCCATGCCTGTGAATGTTCATCCCCACCCTTCCTGTTTCTGTAAAATTACTCCTGTATGAACTCACATTCATCCCATCTAAGAATACACCACAGAACTCATTTGGACTTCAGTAGACAGAACTTGAATCTACATGATCTCTTTCTTCTAACCTTTTTGAGCCATATTATTTGTCGTCATTATATCTTACAATATTGTTCATATCAGAGTATTTCTTTCCTCAAAATTTACAAGAGCCTTGAAATTAAAAATTATATTAGTATTCCACTATTTTCACTTGCCTTGCCTCAGGATTGTTCTGTTTTCTATTGCATTCACAGCACCATATATACCCCTCAGCTTTCTATTTAATATCTATGTACTTCCTTCATGCTTGAAATTATTTACAGTCCATCAAGGGGGCAATCTAGTGTTTTCTGAGAGGGCAGCTGAGAAATAATGGGATATTTCCAGCTTCTCTCTCTTTCTTGACAAATGGAGACCTTCTTGGCTAAATAGCTGTGTCAATTTGCACTACTGTTTCTGTTTTGCCCACAGCATTCCATGGATAATTGAGACTAAATTGAGGCATTTTGGAGACATGACAGAGGGAGCTGTAGATCCATAGTCTGTGTTCCTCTGAAATGTCACAAACTGGAGCTGATACCATTAATTAACTTCCACTGTTTTAAGTGTGGGGGTGAAAGATCTGCAAACAAGAAAAGCAGTGGAAAATCCTTCCCTGTGTCCCATTCTTACTATATTGAATCTGAGGGGCTTTGATTGCAACAGTAGTTTCACTGGACCCATAACAGCCACCATACTTTGGATTAATCTATGTTTGTCCCAACAATAAGAGATTTGATTCTGTTTGGTATGTACTGTCATTCTGATCCTAAACAATGCCACTTAAAGCTGCATATTGTTTTATGTTAAAAAACATGACAGAAGAATAACTTCTGCAAAGATTATTCAGATTAAACTGACATTAACCACATCCGATAGCAGAGACACAATCCTGGCACTGACAATTAGACCAAACTGCTGACACTTTTTTACACTTAGTATGCTTTAGATATTTATTATTATTATTATTTCAGGGAATAATTTACAGCATGCTAGCCACATGAAAAGTCCCCATGCTTTTCTAAGCAAAATAGAAAACTGCTGTGTCCTGCTGTGTCCTTGAAATGCCACTTACTAGGCATGTTTAGGTTCAGTCAGAATCTTTGTAATTCAGAATAAATTCGGGTCAAATTCCTTTTTAAAGCAATTTCGAAGCAATTTTGGAACCCAGAAGTATTTTTGCCATTTCGGAGCTTTTTCCACCATTTTTCTTACAAATCAGTAAGTGAGTCAGACATGATTCAGCTTTTCAAAACAGTGTGGATGGATTCCCTTCGTTTCCTTTCCCTCCCGCGTCAGTCCTGTGCATGAGGTGCTGTTTAATCCAGTTTGGATTGATTTCCTTTGGTTCCCTTTCTCTCCCACATCAGTCCTGGGTGAGAGCAGCTGTTTAATCCAGTTTGGATGGATTTCCTTTGGTTTCCTTTCTCTCCCACGTCAGTCCTGGGCGAGAGAAGCAGTTTAACCCAGTGTGGATGGATTTCTTCCCTTTGCTCCCCCGGCGCGGAATAAAACAACTACTTTCAAAGTAAAGACCACCCAAATGAAACAGGAAATAACACTTTGAAATCATTAATGAAGAATTCGGAAGTCTTGGAAGTTTTGAAAAGTTTTGAACTTTTTTTCTGTGAAAATCGGAATTGACTTTAGATCCTAACCACCAGCGCCCCCTACATTCGAAACCGGTTTTGAACCAATTTTTTTTATCAAACTGTCACGATGCAAGACCTTGGCCGGCCCCTTAATCACACACACAGAGACGGTAATCAGCTAACTACTTTATTGAAGAATAAGAAACAGTTGAAAAGGTAATTGTCCATAAAAAGATCAAAACAAATCCAATAGGTAAAAGGTAATGTCCAAAAGCAATCTTGGCAGGAAAGTTTCCAAGGACTTGGCAAGGCTCCGCTCAACTCAAGCGGATTCAGGAACAAGGCAAAGATACAAGATCCAAGGCACTCCTTGGCAGGCCACAAGCCCGAAACTTAGCTACGTGGTCTTGGCTCGCTACACGTCTGCATAGGATAGACGTGGCCGAGGTACTGAGGATCCGTTCCCACGGATCCTATACTTAATCCCCTTGGCGAGGCCCCCGACGCTCTAGGCTTCTCCTCCTCCAATCTGTGCTGCGGGACCTCGGCCGGTCTAGGCTGTGGAACCAACCCCTCCTGCTAGCCTCAATGCTCCGTCTCCTATCAAAGGTTCGACCTTGCCTCCCAGCACCTGGTTCCCTATCTTCGTGAGAGTCGAACTCCCCTTCTGCTTCCCGAGCCTCTCCCTCGGTTGTTTCCCACATTCTTTCTTGTGAACCTCGCCCCCCCCCCCCCGGCCGTTCATAATCTTCACTATCACTGCTTTCGAATTCCGTCTGGCCTTCCTGCATCTCGTAAGGATCAGGCCAGCCGTCATCCCAGGCCAGGCTTTCTGTGGGGGAAGACGGCCCAGCTACCTCAAAATCCCCTTCTTCCAGCCCTTCCAAATCCTCCTCAGAATCAGCTGGCTCCAATGCCAGTGGGACCCCCGGTGCTGCCCCCTGCCCTCCAGGCACGAAAGAGAACTGGGTTGCTACACAAACAAGTCTACTGCTTACCTAAGCATTTAAGATGCAGTAATAAATCCTTAGTTCACATCTGACTCTGACTTTTTCATATTGTTCAGACAGAAACTGAAGCAAGAGCAAAAGTTGGCTTAATTAAGAGTTCTTGACATGTATTAGGTTTTTTTCCCTTGATGACACAGTAAGAATCTCAGCTATGCATAAGTGGGTGGAGTTCAGAATTCGATAGAAGCATTAGTTCTGCAGTGAGACAGAATTATGTGTGACACTGGTCACATGTTCAAACAGGCATTTCTAACTAGTGACCAGCTAGTTTTACTTTAGTGACAAGGCCATTGTGGATCCCCCATGTAGGAAAGGCCCTGCATTACTTTCTGAGAAAATAGCAGCCAGATAAGATGTGAATTTTCAAAAGAAAACCAGGGCCTAGGGGCCATTCCCTCCCCCCCCCCCCCCCAAAAATAAGCATGCTAATATTTTGGGTCTGCGATAATAGTGAAGTAGCTCTAAGGTTGCTTACAAGTTTGATGCTATGGCACAGTTATTTCATCCTTCTATAATGATTTTGTGTGTGTGTGTGTGGAGAAATAGACTGAAGCAGTGGAAAAATACTGAAGGTAAGATAATACATTTTAGATTCCCCGGCCCCCAACTTCAGTAAAATTCCACATATAAAGTAGAGAAAATGGACAATAAAAGCTCTATTTAGGTCAATAACTTATAAACTACTGTTAGAGACACCAAATTCCCTCCTTGGGCCATAAAAATTGTTTTCCTTGTAGTAAATCTTAAGATGTTGAGGAGGAATATCTAGTGCAGAGGATTAGCTGTATTACTTTTCTTTCAAGGCCCTTTTTTCAGTAGATATTTCTCCTGTGTCTGCTGCTACATTAAACTTTGCCCATGGAAGTTAAAGGAGTTCTATGAATATAAAGTAAATACTTTTAATAAAGACCACACAATCTTTCATATTTTACAGTATCTGGCAGAAGTACTTCTTCTGCATTCATATACACGCATATTCCCAGTGATAAATACAAAGCATAACAATAAGGCTTTGTGGTAAGACTTTCCAATAGCTTAAACATATCAATTAATGAGAGTTAATATGAGGAAATGTGTATTGATGTAATGGAAGTAAACCTTCATATTCATTGCCTCCACTTCATTAAGCACACTTCTAGACTCTCACCTTCATTAGCAGCGATTATTGCTGCTAATGCACTCTTTCAGTGTTTATTGTTGCTGCTTTTATTGTGGTTGTGGTTTTAGTGTTTTTACTGTTTTAGGTATTATTGTATTTTGTATCCCTGCACCTGTGAGCCGCCCCAAGCCACCTGGCAGTGGCAGCTAAGAAGTCCAATAAATAAATAAATAAATATGTTTATTTATATCACGCTTTTTCTTTCCATAAAACATTCAGCCTTTGAAATAGTCTCTATGAACTGAAGCCATGAGAAACTTGAGACTGCTGAGAGTATCCAAAGAAACATCTCTGTTCTTATGGCACAATGCCTTGCGACACACCACCCACTTTTTTGCTCATGCGCCTTTGTTTTGGAATTCTAATACAGTTCAAATGTAGCAAGACTTTTGCTTGTTCATGAAAACAAAGTATTCCAACACAATGGGAGTAGTCTTGGAAAAGAAAGGTGAACAGAAGCCGTACCTGTTATTTCTAGTCTATGAAGCAGTCTTCTGCTAGTGTACTGTGAGATCTCAATGAGAAAGAAAGGACAAAATGTAGGTTAGTGAAGAATAGCCAGTAGTCTGATAAGGTTCCTTCCTCTGATTTAACTGGAATTTAATAGCAAATTTTGTTTCCTGAGTGTATGCAAAACATCATCAAGGAGCGAGGGTCCAAAATCCAGCGTGAATGAAAATAAGGGGTCTGATGGATCTAGAAAAGATTTACCAAGCCAAGAAGAGGTTTCTGAGGGGTACCAGGTTGTGTCTTGATTTGTGCAAAATAGGTCAGGTGATGTTTGAGTTGACTTATGGGAGTGCTGTAAGGTGACTGGAAAGGAGAGGTTTGCAGAAGAGGAATCTGTGCAGTCTATTATATTGGGGCAGCTGGCACTGTCCAGATAAAGCCGGGGAGGCTTTGGAGGCGGCTGTGGCTTCGTGGCTAAGTTTTGCTCACTCTGGCATGATAAGTAGGCTGATTTCTTCTTCAAGTCCCTCAGGAGCTCCTTTTGATTGTAATGTCCAGAACAGTCTATTGTTTGGCTGTTGTGATTTAGGACAATGACTTGATTGTCCAGTTTCCTAGGTCTTCTGAATGAGAGGCGCTTGAAAAAACCTGAGGATCTGATGGAGCCTCTACGCCAAGTGTCCATAGTGAAGGAAGCAATAAGATAGTAGTGCACAGCGACAACTAGAAGTTTTGGTCTCAAGTTATGATGAAGTTTTTAGTCAGTCAGCTTCTACTCCCTAGAAGAGAAAGAGAGAGGGAAAGCAAGCTGGCTTCTTGAAATAGACACACGTCCCCTTAGTGCCTATTTATACTTCAAAAGTAATACACAAGGGTAAAATTAAAAATAATTTACCAAGGTTATAGATTGTACTTTTCTAGATTTGTTTTATGTTCACTACATGTGCATTGGAAATCTTCCCTTAAAAATGGTCTAAAGCAGGCATGGGCAAGCTTTGGCCCTCAAGGTGCTTGGGACTCCAACTCCCACAATTCCTAACAGCCAGCTTGAATTGTTGAAGCCCAAAACACCTGGAGGGCCGAAGTTTGTCCATACCTGGTCTAAAAGAATTGTAAATCAAATTGGAGTAAACACTAGGTAAAAGTAATAGTCTTCTCTTAAAACCTACAAGTAAACAGATGCAGACAAAAAGTACTTCAGGTATTCTGTCTTTTAGGTTTTCAGGTACAAATCATGTATTTTTCAGCTGCTTCGAACTATACTTCCAGTTACTTCATTTTAAAACAGTTTCCCTCTATTCTGCTCTTGTATAGAATTTTTTTCTTGTCATCCTCATTTGACCAATCACTTTTTAGTTTTTTTGGTTGTCTGCCTTTTTTTCTTTCCTCTCATTAGGAATTTAGGCGCAGTTACCATCTTTCCCATATCCACTTCTCATCTGTCATTCCTTCACCTTAGTATCCCATTTGTCTTCTTTTTCTAATTCAGATTTACAAGCACAGATTTGGCATAAAACATAGACTTGCCAGATCAACAGCAGTTGAAAATCTGTGTAGACAGACCATTTGTCTTAACAAGATTACCCATATTGAAGAGCACAGGACAGTGTCAATTTTTTTAAATATTCAATATTCTACAGTACAAAAAATATAATTGTCGTCTCATTAACAAAGAGATGCTCTTAAAGGATTTGTCAATCCTTGGTGGGACTCAGTAGTTATCAAAATGAAAGTTAGGGTTAATACTTACTGTTAGAAGAAGCGACACAAATGTAGCCAGGAGGTGAACTTTGAAAGATGATATCCAGCACAGTGACAGCATACCTGTTTCAGTGATATTCTGCCTTGGTAGTCATTTAAAAGTTCACCTAATATATCTTTTTAGTTGTCTTTCTCTAGAACCTTTTCTTCTGTGTTGTTCTTCACTCATCCCAGTCAGCTACTCATATGTTTTGCGGGTGGTAATTTCTTTGTGTGTGTTCTGTGCCAAGCCCTTGCTGACTCAGTCGCATCAGAAACTGGGATTTACGCTATTTGTTAATTGCCAAGGTTTCAGGAAGTAGGTGTGTAGAACTGACACGTCAGACCACTTCTGGTGCCTCAGGCAAATTCAAGGCTTCTATGGAGCACTTGAACTACTTTCCTTAGTATCAATACGAGGTGAAAGATACGGAATTACATATAATAACATTGATTAACATTTAATTCTATCTGCCTAACTGCAGATTCAGGAGACTCGTTTAATTCCAACTATTGTTGATAATGGAATCGCCCCCTCATTTTGAAAGGAGAAGTATTGTGCTTGTGACTCACGTAGAGAATTACGGCAGATGATTGGTAAACCTGATAACCCAGAAGCAATCTGGATCCATCTATGTGTTAAATGTTACTGCTTAGATGTATGTGAGCTGTCCTCAAAGCTTGCCTTTGTATTTTTTCTCACAGTATCAAAAGGCTAGAGAAACTTGGGCATTCAGTAGCAACATCTTTGACTGCTATTTTAAAACTTCACATCACTCCAAGCATCTGCTTTTTAACATAAATCTGATCTTTGTTTGCATATTTTGGAAAGGAGTTTATAATAGCCCACCTTGTTATAGTAAAATTCTTTACATCTTTTTTCTTCTATTAGAGATATGTATGAATTGAATTTTTTTTATTAAATCCTAATTTCCTATCATATCTTGAAGGTAAGCTCATGCAAAGAACTCATTTCTTGATGTGATGTTTTGTAGTCGTCAGGGTTCAGATTCGTTCTGGAAAGTAGATCCCCACTTGGCTATGAAGCCCACTATGTTTAGCCGTAATCTACTTCATACATTTACTGTTCAGGTGAAATGTGTGTGCTGGAACTCTTGTATTTGCAGATCTAAATTGCTTAAAGTCTGGATAGCATAAAATTATAATGTTCAGGTGGAATCTCCTTCCTGAAGTTTGAAGCCATTGTTCTGCATCCTAGTTTCCTGGGCAGCAGAAAACTATACTCCTTATAGTTGTGTAGGTCTAGGGGTCCCCTTGATCTTCTGTATTATAGTACTTGTTTTTGTGTGCCTTCAGGTTATTTTCATCTTATTGCAACCCTAAGTTGAACTACGGGTAGTGGGTGTGTGGGTTGGTTGGTTTTTGCAAGATTTCTCCTGAGGGGCACCATTGGCTTCCTCTAAGGCTGAGAAAATGTGGCGTGGCCCCAAAGTCATCCAATGAATTTCCATAGCTGTGAATTTACACCCAGGTCTCCAGAGTCCTAGTCAAACACCACACTGGCTCTTCATAGAGTCTATACTAATTTGTATTATATAATCTGTAATTATAAAAGGGCATATTTACCTCTCAGAGCCGCAGCTTCAAGACTCTGAAATCTAGACACTTTAACAAACTAGAGTTGTTTGTTACATGAGATTAATTAACTTTGATTTAAATGTGTTTGTCTGCTTAAAAGCCTGAGGCCCCATCTTTAGTAATTAGGTTGTAAGTTCCATAAACGGCATGTAACTTTGCATTCAGTACAGTTTGAAGCAAAGGAAGGAAATGTCTGAGGGATAGAATTATAGAATTGCCTCTCCACGCCCACTGACAGGTATGGTATGGGCAAACTATAACTTCATTGGACTTGGACACACAGAAGACATGCCTATAATCTCCAGCAGCTATGGCCTCTCTAAAAAGTGGGAGGGAGGGGGTAACCTAAGTGAATTCAGGTACTTCTGCTAGTATTCTATAAAAGTAGATCTAATATTCAGAATTTTTTTCTGTTCTACTACTCAGGCCTCCATTTTCTTGTGAATCTGTAATTAAGTGTTCATGTTGCGGTCTCATTAGGATTAAAGTAACCTGTTGCGCTCCTTTTCAGACTGGTGTTCATAGAACTGGATGAAAATAATCTCCTTTGTGGACATATTCCTAATTAGCCAAACCTTTAAAAATTACAGCAGGGTATTCTTGATTTTGCTGCTTATGTAGCATGCATAGAATAATTAAAGATGTGTGGTACAGATCTTTGCATCTTTTTAAAACAAAGGACATATTTAACTTGGGAACAACAATGTTCATGTAGGGTAGCATTCTGTCTCAGAGATAGGCTGAGCAGATGCCTCTGGACAATTTCAGGCACTGTTTCAATCCTTGGAAGCTTACTGCAACTGAATATACTTTCATTAATCACTCATGTTACATCTAATACTGATCAGGCTACTATTAAATGAATCTGTCTGGTGTGAGCGTTCTCTATAGCACAAGCACTCCATTTGGCACAAACGCTCTCTCTGGCGCTTATGCAAGCACTCTGTCTGGTGCTTGCGTGAGCACTCCGTCTGGCACAAGCGCTCCCTCTGAGCTGCTCGTACATTAAAATGGCACTCAGAAGTGAAATCGAAACCCGGGCCAAGCAATGGCTCATGTGTCGAAAAGTATGTACTGTATATAGGGAGGTTCCGCTGTAATCTTAAAGGACTTCCAATTGTATGTGAGGAATATTGGATTTTTTTCCTTCTGTGTTTGAACTGAGCTGAAAAGACTGATATTTATTATTTATTTTATTTATTTATTTATTTATGGTATTTGTACCTCGTAGCTTCTCACCCCCGCAGGGGGACTCAGCACGACTTACATTTGCAGCACTACAGGCCGTACTACCACAATACAATTTAAAATACATCATATAATCGACATCATTAAAAAGCATTAAAACATAAAAAACATTACATTAAAAACCACTACATACAACAATAATTAATTAAAGCCATCAAGCAGAACACATTGTCAGTCCAGTCTAGTCCGAAGTGTCAATCCAGTCAAATCCAAAGGTGCAATTTACATCTGCTGTCCAAAGGCCTGGTCCCAGAACCACGACTTTAGCTTTAGCTTTTTTCTAAAAGCGAGGAGAGATGGAGTCGATCTTACTTCGTTTGGGAGTGCGTTCCATAGGCGAGGGGCCACTACAGAGAAGGCCCTGTCTCGTTCCCACCAGCTGCATTTGCGATGCTGGTGGGAGTGAGAGCAGGGCCTCCCCAGATGATCTTAGACTGCGAGATGGGACATAGAGGCAGGTGCGTTCAGTGATATGACTTGCTTACTATGATATGAATCAAATAATATATTGCCAGTGTCACAATTGTCTTCAATGATCCTGTGTTTATATATACTGTTGTGTGATGCATTCTTTCCTTGCATATGCGTGGCAAAGGGTGATGTTTCTCTTTTAATAAATGTTATGACTTTGAAAAAAAATAATTCCACTTAACATTAATTGCTGTGACTTTTTCTTTAGGATTCAGTTGTCTCAGAACGGGATTATGAAAGCCTTGTGATGATGCGAATGCGCCAAGCTGCTGAAAGGCAGAAACTTATTGAGCAGATGAAACAGGAAGACGAGGAAGAGTCATACACGTAGTACAAAGAAAAGAAACCAACGTTATTTGGAGCTTTTGGTTATGCTTCTTAAATTAAGTCAATAAATATCCTTTTTCAAAACAACTAATTTTTTTGGGAGGGGGGAAATAACTGCTCGTCCTGATTGAGGAAGTGTATCTGCTGGAAGTTTATATGAAGACCACTGATGTCCAGCTTAGATATTGACAAATGATGACCAACCAACCCTTTTGAAAGAAGAACATATGCTTTATCTGTTCCTGATTATGTTTTTCTTTCTGTCAACAAAGCATGACCCAGTGTACCTACAATTTGAGTTATCTAGAAACTACCAAATCCATCCACCCCACCCCAAAAACCGCCAAAGGTACCTCTACAAATGAGCATTAATCATACAAAATGTCTTTATGTTTATTCAGAGTCTCTTAGTTCTACCATTTCCTGTGTGAGGATCATAAGTCATAGCTCTAATAGATTGGGTTAAGGTATGGAACATTGAACAGGAGACTTCACTAATACAGATTCAAGTGTATGGAAAAGAATATAGGACTTCGGATTGAAAGGAGGAATTCAAAAAAGAGTACCTGAAAATATACCTTTGAAAAGTCTCATCACTGCTTTTTCCTTTCATGTGTTTTAAGAATTTAGTAATGCCTACAGTATCCATAACCATACAAATACTATTTTTCCTTTTTGGTTGTCCACACCAGTGTTTCCCAACCAGTGTGCTAGGGCACACTAGTGTGCCGTGAGTGATCATCAGGTATGCCATTGGAAATTACAGTGGAGAGAGAGAGAGAGAGAGAGAAAGCGCCTAGCAGGAAACTTCAGGCAGCAGAAATGAGGCTTTCCTGGCTGAAGCAGCAATGCCAGCCAGCCTGGCTGCAGTCAGGGAGAGCCCTCGGCATCCAGAACTTTCCTCCCTCCGTCTTCTCTCCTTTCCTTCCTTCACTCCCTCTGCGCACCAAGGGCTACCTGGCTGGGCTGTGGCTCCTCCTGCTCCCTGGTTCCTGGGCGCTCTTCTGCCCTCCTCCCCTCCGGCAGCAGGGAGAGGGAGGATGAGTCCGTGGGAGCTGCCCCCGTCCGCCCCCGCTCCCGGAGGCTCGAGGCGAGGCTTTTTGCCCTCTAGCCCTTCCGCGCCGGGGAAGGGGAGGAACCCCTCATCTCCTAGCCTCTCCTGGCTGGGCTCCGGGTTCGCTGCAGAGCAGAGCAGAGGCCGGGATGCGCAGCTCCACAGCCCAGTTTGGTTCCTTCCTGATCTGGCTCCAAGGCGACAGCAGGGAAGCAGAAGGGACGCAGGGAGGGAGGCACTCCTGGGAGGGCTGAACCCCTTCGGGAAGGAGAGCTGGGGGTGGCGACGGCTGCGAGCCTCCGCCGCAGTTTGTTCCGAGGCTCAGAGCCACCTCGTATGCTCAATTTCTATTCGTCCTGCTCAGCCGAGCCCGCACGCCACTCAGTGCAGCTCTCCCCTGCGGAATGGTGATGAGCCCTCTGCGTGTGGGCCTCCCGGGGGAGGGGGGTTTGGCAGAAGCAGCGGCGTCACAAGGGGGGAGGGTGACAGTGAGTAAAATGGCAGTCATTTTGTGTCATTTTGGTTGGTGGCATGCCCCAGGACTTTGTAAATGTAAAAAATGTGCCACGGCTCAAAAAAAGTTGAAAAACACTGGTCCACACCACAAGACTGGATCACACATTAGTATTGGCTTTAAGGTCTACAACCACATTTGTATAGGAAGTAAAGACCTATATAGTTCAGATTAGACACTAAATCAATATTCATGCAGGTTGGTTTTTTAAAAAATTATTTTGAGGAAAGTAAAAGCTGTGTATGGTGACTGTGCCATCCATGTTCCAATGGAGTAACTACCTACATTTTCTGTGTCTTACATGGTCATCATTTCTCAGGATATTGCTGAATCTTTGAAATGATTGCTCACTAGTGTATCAAAGTATACTACACCACAAAATTTCCAAAGGTAATGTCAAGTCTGTTCCCTTTAATTCTTTATTCTTTTACCAGTTACTTTAAGAATGATTTCAGTACACATAGTTCAAAATAATTCCAACAATGAAGGGGCAACTAATACATTTATAAAACACACATTTAAATATTTACAGGATTTTCTGTTTGCAGTGTACATGTAAATTGTTGAAAACCACATATCACAGCCACAGAATTTTCAATACAAACACTGTAGCTTATTTTCATCAATCATCACTAATTTGTTCTATGGCATTCTTTTTTTTAAAGTGTCTGCAGAACTAGCCATATTCTGCTTGATCTTGCCAATGCCTGCACCAGTAAGTCTATTTCTTACGTGGTGGATTTCATAATACTAGATTGCTATTACACGTGAGGATAACTCTACAAATGCTGGTTCAAATTAGTTCTCAAAAATGATTGATTCCTATGAAAGTTCCAATCTGCCAACACTTGAAACTTAAATGGACCACTTTCATTCCTATAGTGTTCTTGAAATTATGTTTGTTTCAAAATACAGGGTTTTGAATAACTGCTGTCATGATGCCTAAAAACATACAACACATTGCGTGATATATAGGAATATCTTAGGCAGGCAGATAATTTGAGTTCTGTATACTTTCTTTGTGGAGGCACCACACCAATGTCTGTCCCACTCCCGTCATGCTGATCACTCGGTAGCCACATTTCTCCAGTTTGTCCAAGACGATCCGGGGGGCATCCTGCACATAGTATTCCCAGCTGTTGTAACAAAGATAAAAGAATGAAGAAAGCACAGTTTTCCAGAGAACTTCCAATAAATTGTATCCACACGGATGGAAAGACTTGAATCCTGAGATTCTAACAATAGAATGTATACAAGAAGTATGTCACAGATTGTATTCTAAGCCTTTATGAAAATTTTGAAAATGGAGCAAAAACAGCCAAGGGACAGGAAATGTCAGCTATTAGTATTTTTGCAGTGTATTAAGAACATAGATTTTATTGTGATTTATTAAATTCTAGACATATTTGCAGCTTAAATTTCTTATGCTGGAAATGTCTCCCTGAATGCCTCCCAAGCGTCTTTTGATGGGGACATTTCTTACAAAAGAAACAGTATTAGGTAGCAAAGGCATTCATATTAATTAAAATTGAGATCCTGCTGTCTGACTGGTTCAAATGAGATTATCATGATTAACCTGCCAGTCTTAGGAAATAGATTAAAATACCCATGTATCACTTAGTTAAATTAACTAGTTTTTTGTATCAAAAAGAAAACATATAAATCTCATGTTCCTACATGCTTCTATTTTGGGTATTGTGCAAGAAATGCACTCATATGAATTTATCTATGCCCATCATTTTAGAGGGCAGATCCATAGAGATACACTATATTATTTACAAAATCTGTAGGTCTAATTGCATCATGAAATGCCCCACTTCATGCTGCAGCCAGACCAGCATGTATTGTAAATATAAAAGAGCTGACTTTGGCTGTGAAAACATTCAATGCAGAATCCCCCTTCCCAATTTAAAGATCACATATTCAATGTATGCATTGAGAAATAAGAAACTATCTTGTTACATATTAAGACTAGTTTTTTTAAATAGTTTATAGTGTATTGCATTAGCCGCAAGGCCATATCAAGCTATTAAGACTACAATTTAGGAATTTAGCCGCTTAAAATAATTAGAAATAGAATGCAAATCTTGTTCCGCTACCTCCTTCCTTTATCCACACTAATAAAGGATAATTAATACCTAGAAAACATTTTCAGCATTGCTGTGATCCTTGCTGTACACCAAGAGTAAGTGACCTGGACTACATCTCCCACAGGCCATGTTAATTGGCCACAGTGGTTGGAGAATTCTAGTTCCAACATTTAAAGGTCCTTAGGTGACCTAACAAATGATTTTAGATAGGAGGCTGCATGCCTCAATGGCGAGTCCATATCAAGCACCCAGAACTTTACAAGTTCGGTCCACAGTGTCTTCATTTGCTTACTTGTCTGGTTAACTACAGCTGTCTACTACTTTTCTGACAATGCACCTGAAATAATTCATAGTAATTCAAATATCAGAACAGAAAGTCAGGATATAAATTAAATGTAAAATATTATCTGGCTTAGTTTAAAATACTGTTTGCAAAACTTAACGTTTCCATTAAAATTCACCAACATTATTTTATGGAGAGAGGAACTATTTAGAGCAGACCTGGGCAATTACTGGCCCTCCAGGTGTTTTGGACTTCAACTCCCAGAAATCCTAGCCAGTTTACCAGCTGTTGGGATTTCTGGGATTTGAAATCCAAAACACCTGAAGGGCCGGCAATTGCCCAGGTATGATCTGAGTAACTGGACATTTAATTAGTTTTTAATAACATATTACAAGCATATCTGTAATTTTAAGGTTGACAGATTGCACAGGAAATATATCTGTCTTCAGATACAGCTCAGTTCCTGCCTTGACATTCTGTAGGCTTCTTTTTGTTATGTCCAGACTTCTGTTTGGGTTTCTGAACTGACAGCTCTGTGCTCATCTTCCTGGAATGCAGCATTTCACACCCACAATAATGAGGCCAAGTCAAGTGCTGCATTCCACACAGGTTGTTTTGCTTTGTTCTCACTCGCTTCCTCCTCCTTTTGTTCAAATGCAAAACTGGAGGAAGATCTATACTTTGTCACCATAGTGCAGAAAAAACATCTGTCCAAAACTAAACTTCAGATCTTAACAAATGGATGGAGTATGGATTGCAAAATCCATGGATGGATATGGATAGCTAAAGACAGTCAAGCTGATGGCTAGTGCAAAATCTAACACAAGTGGCTGGTATTCCTACCAACAATGATATCCAAAAGATGTTCTCAAATTGGAATACACTTGCACACTTTAATCTGTCAGAATTGGCCATTTATACATTCCCCAAAAAAGAAGAAAAGAGGAAACAGATTTTTGTACAATGTTTAAATATTCTACATCCACATGTCTGATTGTCTATATGAAATTTTGGAAATAATGGATATAATTTCAATAGAAGCATAGTACATCTCAACATACTGAGGAAGAATGTTTAAAATGATGTGTGGTGTGATGTGCTTTTGTCTTGTAACCTTTAAATAATGTTTTGACTGTACAGATATATTTCAATTAATGAAACAAAAGTTTCTCTTAGCATTACTTTAACAAAAACTTTGCCATCAGAGGTAGAAATAATATGCAAGGAGTAGGGTCAGGGTCCTGGACCACCAAAAATGAGGAACCAGTCAACATGTTTCAGCAAACCTTTTTAAAAAAACTCTGAATATACCAATTTCAAATTAAATAATCAAGTCAAGAAATCGCTGCAGAATTAAACAAAAATATTTTGAACTTTACTCTTGGAAAGTTTTTTTTCAAAATGCATCCAGAGATATCTGTTTCTTTCATCAGCTTTGACCTTTCTCGTGTTTCCCTTTTTGGAGATCAGACTAATACAACTAATATGTTGTACATTGGCTTATCTGCAATCCCCTTTTTACTCAGTTTTGTTTTTCATACATGCTTAGGGATTTGGGAAGTGGGGGCTGTTTATCTTGCCTGTTAGGAGCCCCCAGTTGCACAATGGGTTAAACTCCTGTGCTGGGGTGAGCTCCCTTCTGTCAGCTCAAGGTTCCTGTGCGTGGACCTGAGAGAAGCTTCCCACAGAATGGTAAAACATCCAGGCATCCCTAGTCAACGGTTCTCTCACACCAGAAGTGACTTACAATTTCTGAAGACACTCCTGACACGAAAAAAAAAATCTTGCCTGTTAATCAGGCACACATAGTTAAAGTAGGATCAACTAAATGAGAAACTCATTCTTTCCAATCTCCAACTTTACTGCATTGTTTACTGCAGACATGCTGCAGCAATCTTGCACTAGAAGTCTATGCTTCCTTCATCATCTTCCCAATATTGCTACTACTCAAAAACCTTCAAGACATAAGTCAAGGAGGAAGAAGGGGAGCTGGGTGGGCTTAAAAACTTTGTGCAATCTCTTTGTTTTGTGTGCTGCATTTGCTTGGGTTTTGTTTCTATCATGATGCTTTATTTTGGAATTATAATGTAATGATTGATTTGAATTTTTCATTGCCAACACACAATAGTAGAAAAATACAAATTCCACACCGAGGTTGACCATAGATTTGTGTTGGAGGACCTAGACATTCCTAGAGATGTGGTTTGTCTAGGGATCTCTAGGTCCTGCAGTACAATTCAACTTTCAGCAAAAGTTGGAAGGCTCAAAGATTCTTAGAAAAACTATCAGTCAAATACATGAGTTAAACTTGTCTGGTTTAGAAAACAATGAGAAAGGCAACGAAAGAAGATGGCAAAGAGCGAGTCAAAAACACAGAAATACTTACAAATGATTTCCTAGCATATTTCTTTTTGTGGCCCCAAGGTAGTTCATCAAGTTTTCATCAGAATGCTCATCGCCAACCATTGTGGGCCCAACTTCCTGCAAAAAGAAAGGTATCGTTCCATTACCTGAAAACCATGAGACATCAGCCATCAGGGCATTTCATCCTGTCCAGCAGAGGTAGGAGATAATATGTGATCCTCTCACTTTTGTTGCACTGTAACTCATACAATCATTCACCATTTACAATGTTGGCTTGGACTGATAGAAGTTGCAATCCAGCAATCTTTGGAGGCTTAAACATTCTCAGTCCCTGCCATTTACCAAAAATTATATGTTGGCACAATTTCAACCAGACTTCTCTGAACAAGGGTTTGTGTTGCCTGGGAATCGTGGGTACACCGGTCCAAGAAACCTGGAGGATTAAGCTGAGGAAGATGGCTCTAAAGTACTGTTAAGAGGCATGCTTTCTCTGGTCCGTATTTGTCTTGGAAAGTACATGAGCATTTGATGCATTCAAGATTTAGTTTGGCAAGCCAGTAATAGTCACACCTAGATAATATTGCCATAACTGCCCATGTTGGTAAGAAGGTCCAGATTATACTGCTATGATGAAATGTACATGGAGTCACACTGGAACATTTTTTTAAAAACAACCAAAATTAACATTTGCTAATCTTGTTTATTTTGCCAGCATTGAGATATCACTTGCTTTCAGATTATTTCTGAGTACATTTCAAAGTATTTCCTTAAACAAACAAAACAATATGGAGAAAATATTCTATATACAGATCAGATCAGTGCAAATGGTATACGTATATCAGTGTTTCTCTATGGAGACAAATCCATAGTATCAAGTGTCCTGTTTTGTACCTGGTCAAGAACCATTCAGTTATTGATTGGGTAGCCATTTATTACTTTTACTTTGAACTAATTCATTTTTATTTATTTTGATAGTGTAGTTTATATTATAGCTTCTTTAGTACCTTTATGGGCTACCTTGTGGAGAAAAATAACATTACGTGTAAGTGTCTTAGAAAAGATAGCATTAAAGATAAATGAATTAAAAAGATAGATAATAGTTGAATAGAAAGATAATTAAATAGCTAGTTGCTTGCTTTAGAGCAAGCATGGGAAAACTTGGGCCCTCCAGGTGTTTTGGTCTCCAACTCCCACTATTCCTAACAGCTAGTAGGCTGTTAGGAATTGTGGGAGTTGGAATCCAAACCACCTGGAGGGCCCAAGTTTGCCCATGCCTGCTTCAGAGTCTCATGTAGCCAGTCAGAGGAAAAAGATGGGAATTAAATGCTCTGTAACAACTCCCCCTACAGGTTGAAGACAGAGAGCTGATTCCAAATAATTTCATTATCTTATATGAGGTCCAAAATGCTTGGGAACAGACGTGTTTTGGTTTTTAGAATATCTTTATTTATTATTATGATTATGATAATAATCATTAGTTATACCCCTCCACCATCTCCCAGAGGGATTCAGGGTGGCTTACAAAGCACTCAAAGGTGCAAACACATAAAATACAAAATTGCAGAAGCAATAACATTAAACAATAACAGCCAACATAAATATCTCACTTCTGGTTAAAATCAGTAAAATACAGCAATAGCTGCAGGTTCAAAACAATAATCATTCTCAGTCATGTAAAAAGTTTGGTGAAATCCATGGGTCCTCACATATATTCATTAAAGGAATCTAAATATGGCCAAAGGTTTGTTGAAAAAAATGTCTTCAATAGTGTATGGAAGGCTTGAAGAGTGAGGGCCAGTCTGATCTCCCTTGGGAGAGCATTCCAGAGGTGGGGGTCACCACCGAGAAGGCTCTCGTTCTCATCCCCACCAACCACACTTGGGACAAAAGCAGGACTGAGAGGAGGGCCTCCCTTGTAGATCTTAATGCCCGTGCCGGTTCGTAGAAAGAGATGCGGTCTCAAAGATAGACTGGTCCCAAAGCGTATTTGCATATATGTACATCATATCTCCGAGATGATGTCCATGTCTAAACATGACATTGTGTTTCATTTATACCTTATATACATAGCTTGAAGGTAATTTTATACACAATATTTTAATAATTTTGTGTATGAAAAACAATTTGTGTACACTGAATAATCAGAAAGCAAAGGTGTCACTATTTCAGCCAGTCATGTGGACAACTTCAAATTTTGGAGTATTTCAGATTCCTGAGTAAGAAATATTCAACCTGTACATACACTATCTTTATAGTTCCTTAGTTCTAAATACCTGGAGGATTAAAGTTTGAGGTTTTTGTGGGAAAACCATGCATTCCCATGGTTTGTGTGTGTGTGGGGTTTTTTTTGCGAATTGCGAACCTCAATCCCTAATATATACTCAGTCAAAAAACAACCAATATGGCATCCTTTAAAATAACTTTTACCAAAAGAAAACAAAAAAACCCCACACAAGTATTGTCAAAGGCTTTCATGGCTGGAATCACTGAGTTGCTGTGAGTTTTCCGGGATGTATGGCCATGTTCCAGAAGCATTCATCCATATCTATGGCAGGCATCCTCAGAAGTTGTGAGGCAGCCTCAGAGGCACCCTGGACATCTCACAGATATATAAACCCCATTTTCATAGTTTTCAACAAACCACACCACCTCTGAGAATGCCTGTCATCTTCTTGGCTTTTCTTCGTGAACGAAGATTCTTAGGAAGTGTGTTGATGATTCGGAGGTTGGATGTGTCCTTCGAGTTTGTGCAATGAATTTTTCTGGTGGAGCGCAGCATGCACAGAACTGGCCTCACCCTTTAAACCAAAGGTTCATCTGCCAGGGCCTAGCAAGCTTGGATGGTGGCAGCAAGGTCCTCAGGTCGTAGGTTTGATTTGAGTTTCCTTCTCTAAATGGTTGACCTTACAGGGTTAGACAAGCACCATCTGCCCGGGTTTGAAATTAGAGTTTTCCCTCTAGGATGGTTGCCAAAAGGCTAGAGAGCCCATCCTGCCCTTTGATGCTCTTTGTCAGACCCTTCGGTTGTAACCTCTCTGGCATGGGAGGCCCTACCGGTGGCGATTATGCCACCGCCAGCATAGCTCACAACTTCATTAGGGTACGCAAGCCTCTCCCCCACAACAAGGGGGTGCCAATGGAGAGGTATGCCTGCTATAGATGCAGGCAAAACATCAGGAGAGAATGCCTCGGGAACATGGCAATACAGCTAAAAAAAACCCCAACTCACAACCCACATACTGAACTCATTTTTACCATATATCCCTTAACTTGCCCATCTTCCATTTCGATTTTCAACAGCAGTTTGTACACCTTAGTATTGCCACTTATTCAACAATCCTGCATGTGTATGAATACATGTTCTCTCTCTCTCTCTCTCTCTCTCTCTCTCTCTCTCTCTCTCTCTCTCTCTCTCTCTCTCTATATATATATATATATATATACACACAGTATATACACACACACACACACACACACTCTTTTGGATTTGGTTTTGCATATTTTTCAACATTGTGAGTTGCTTTGAGGTTTCTTTTAATAGTAAGTAGCATTAAATGCTTTAAATAAAATAAACAAAGATATACAGCTGGGTGATGACACCGCAGAATTCTTCTGGTGAAAAACATGTCTCCGTCCGGCTGCATTTTTTTGCTAAATCATCCAGTAAATTAATATGTATTCCAGTTCCTTCAGTCCCCAGGGAAAATGGTACAGAGAGCTGGCCAGCAATTTTGCACATCCTGAGACCTGGCAGATATAATGCAATGGTATTCCTTGAAATCCTGGCTGTAGAACAACTAGTAAATAATGCTGTAATCATAATTTTGTTCTGTTATAGGGAAGTGGATTTGTTTATGCTCTAATGCTCTAAACCAAGGGTATCAAACTCATGCTCATTCAGGTCCACATCTGCCTTATGGTTGCCCTCAAAGGGTCATTGAATCCATGGACAGAGAATCCGTGGATACAGAATATTTTTACATAGTGGTCGGTGCTCTTTAGTTTCCACCCAGTTTGGGTCCCCAGATTTTACTGAATAACTCCCATCACTTTTGATTATCCACACTGTTGACTGGGGATAATGGGAATTGCAACCCAACAGTACCTGTGGCTTTGAGGTTGAGGAAAAGTTAAATTACATCATATCCACAAGCATTGTATATAAATTCAATCTCCACTATCCTGACTAAATAAACAGCAGCCTTCCAGATGTTACAGCATTCTAACTCCCTTCGGCTCCGGTCATGAGGTCTAATGATGAGCAATACAAGAATTGTTGTTCAGGATCTGGAGAGCTAGATAAAATGACATGGTGAGTCAGATTTAGCCCACAGGCCTTGAGTTTGACACGTGCTCTAAAGCCTCTTGTGATGATGTTATGTTTATTTATGAAATTGTTTTTCTCCCCATCTTCCATGGAAGTAATCCATGGAAATGCATTACAAATCAAAAAAAGTAGGATTTATCACTCTTATTTAACTTCATCTACTTAAGAGTAAGTATTATTCAAGAGCTCCCAACATTTTCAACAATTGAACATATATCATACAAATATCTGTTTTGGACAGATGCTCACTTGGACAGCTGGTTGCAAAATTGGGCTATTTGGTTGTCTACTGAAAGCTACACTTAAACATAGTCAAGGCTGGGCTGCTGTGAATTTTCCGGGCTGTATGGCCATATTCTAGAAGCATTCTTACCTGACGTTTCCCCCACATCTATGGCACACATCCTCAGAGGTTGTGAGGTCAGAAATTCCAACTAAAGCTATGTTCAGCAAAGGACAAGAGAGATCCTCTCACCCTGCAGGAGTCTACCGTATCCCATATAGCTGTGGACAAGTCTATATAGGGACCAGCAAACGCAGCGCCCAAACACCAATCAAGGAACATGAAAGGCACTGCAGACTATTTATTTATCATATCAGGAGCAAACCAAACGGTTGTATTGGATTTTTTAAAACACAGACACACACAAACACAGACACACACACACACACACAAAGTTTGCAAACTTAGCATTCTATTAAATGTCCTTTGACCAGTAGCTGGTCACTCGGAATGCCTCTGGCGTTGCTATAAGAAGGTCCTGGTCCTCCAGTGTGCATGTGGCAGGGCTCAGGTTGCATTGTAGTAGATGGTCTGTGGTTTGCTCTTCTCCACACTCACATGTAATGGATTCCACTTTGTAGCCCCATTTCTTAAGGTTGACTCTAAATCTCATGGTGCCAGAGCACAATCTGTTCAGCGCCTTCTAAGTCACACAGTTTTCTGTGTGCCCAGGAGGGAGTCTTTCATTTGGTATCACCCATGGCTTCAGGTTCTGGGTTTTAGCCTGACACTTTTGGACTCTCACTTGCTGAGGTGTTCCAGCGAGTGTCTCTGTAGATCTTAGAAAACTATTTCTTGATTTAAATCATTGCCGTGCTGGCTGATATCCAAACAGGAGATGGGCCGGAGATGTCACTGCAGACTAATTCAACCAAAGAAGTCAGCCATAGCCGAGCACCTGATGAACCAATCTGGACACAGCGTATTATTTGAGAACACAGGAATACTGGACCACTCTAACAGCCACTGAAATCCACAAGCATGTGGGCAATTCAACAAGAAGGAGAAAACCATGAAAATGAACAAAATCTGGCTACCAGTATTTTTTAAAAAACTCCAAAATCAGGACAGTAAATAAAGAGCAACACTAAAAAAGCAGGAGAATTCCAGGTAAAAATCAATCAGGGCCAGGTAACACCTCCTAACAAAAGATTCCCCAGACACGAAGCAGCCAGGCTTTGAAGCTGCAAGGCAATTCAATGCTAACCAAGGTGGCCAATTACAATGTTGACACTTGCCTCAGGCAGACAAGTTATTTCTCCCACCCAGGGCATTCCACAGATATATAAACCTCACTTGCCTAGTTTCCAACAGACCTCACAACCTCTGAGGACACCTTCCATAGATGTGCATGAAAGGTCAGGAGAGAATGCTTCTGGAACATGGCCATACAGCCCGGAAAACTCACAGCAATCCAGTGATTCTGGGAATGAAAGCCTTCGACAACACATAGTCATGGTTGTTCTATTTTTCCTTGCTTCTTTTAAATGATGTTTGCTTTCTCTTTTATTTATAGGGTTTTTGCAAAACACAAATCAAAAAACAAAATAAAATTGTATACTACTTTTGAAATCGTAAATGTTAATGTACTGCTCTGCAGAACACTTCATAAGGATATAGTTATTCTCATGGCATGAAAACAAGCACTGAAAGAGCATGGAAGGCTAATGCAATTAGCCAAACAGTAGTTTCATTCTGAAAGCACAGCTGGAAGAAAACAACAACAGTCCTGAAATAGAGCCGTGGAAAAAAAAGACCATCTGTACAAAGCCGGATAAGCTATGTGGCTGATTTCATAAAGACAGTAACATTATATATGCCAATTACAAGTTTCTGTTTCTTGGTCAAGTTTTAATCTCTGCAGGGCACAGACATCTATCATGTGCTACAGGAGAAAGAGGGCCAGGCAAGAAAATATAATACATAAGAAACATTATTATAATCATTATTATTATGTTTATTTTATTAAGAGACAGGATGGGGGATGCATAGCTTGATAGCAGTACGTGTGGAAAAAATATTGGGAGTCCTTGTGGACAACAAGTTAAACATGAGCCAATAATGTCATGTGGTGGCCAAAAAAAAGCCAATTGGATTTTGGCCTTCATAAACAGGAATATAGTGTCTAGATCCAGGGAAGTCATGCTACTCCTCTAGACTGCCTTGGTCAGACCACATCTAGAATACTGTGTCCAATTCTGGGCATCACAATTGAAGTGAGATGTTGACAAGCTGAAATGTGTCCGGAGGAGGGTGACTAAAATGAGCAAGGGTCTGGAGAACAAGCCCTATGAGGAGCGGCTTAAAGAGCTGGGCATGCTTAGTCTTCAGAAGAGAAAGCTAGGAGGAGACATGATGAGGGCCATGTATAAATATGTGAGGGGAAGTCATAGGGAGGAGGGAGCAAGCTTGTTTTCTGCTGCCCTGGAGACTAGGATGCAATGGAACAATGGCTTCAAACTACAGGAAAGGAGATTCCACCTGAACATGAGGAAGAACTTCCTGACTGTGAGAGCTGTTCAGCAGTGGAACTCTCTGCCTCAGAGTGTGGTGGAGGCTCCTTCTGGCTGGATTGCCATCTGTTAGGGGTGCTTTGAATGCGATTTTCCTGCTTCGTGGCAGAATGGGCCTGGACTGGATGGCCCACGAGGTCTCTTCCAACTCTAGGATTCGATGATTTATTCCCTGCTTTTTCTTTCCACAAGGGAGACAAAGCGTATCATTTCTGACACTCAGATTGTCACATTGCTGAGACATTGCCTGTGTCATCATAGAAGGGAAGGGGCAAAGGGCAACATTCAGCTTTTTAAAAAGACAGATCAAATTTCAGTTCTTAAAGCAGAGTTGACAACTATGGCCCGTTGGATGTTTCTGAACTGCACACCCCACCCTCCCTCGCAACCGGCTATGCTGGTTAGCTATCATGGATGTCGTAGTCTAATGACGACTTCATCACACTAGACAATTAATCCATTTTAAGTCCGGTTGCTGCCCCCTGCAGGATTCTGGTGTTTGTAGTTTAAGGAGGAGCCTTTTACAGCCTCACTAACCTACAAACCCCAGAATTCTGCAGGAGGCAGAAACCGGATTCAAAGTGGATTCATTCTCTAGTGTGATGAAGTAGTTATAACAAGGGCCAGTTTTAAAACTAGCCACCTGAGCTGTCAATTGGCCATGCTGACCATGCCTCATGAGAGTTGTCGTTTGGATGACATCAAAACATGCTGCTGGACATGGACAATGGCTTGAGTGCAGGTGATAAATACAACCTACAATTGTAGACTTTTGATTATACAGCGGTGAAGTTGGCAGAAAGGTGATACTGTGCCTTTGCAACTGCATCTTTGACTTCTGACTAAGGATGCATCTACACCAGGCATGGGCAAACTTGAGCCCTCCAGGGTTTGTGGACTTCAACTCCCACCATTCCTAACAGCCACAGGCCCCTTCCTTTTCCCCCTCAGCCACTTAATATTGGGAGTTGTAGTCCAAAACACCTGGAGGGCCCAAGTTGGCCCATACATTAGGTATCTCAACCTACTAATTTGCATATGGTTTCTGATTGGCTAGCGTCAACATTCCAACATTCTTAATTAGCTGAGGGGGGAATTGAAAGGGCTTGAGACATTTAGGAATGGTGGGAGTTGGGAGTCCAAAACACCTGGAGGGCCCAAGTTGGCCCATGCATGAATTATCTCAATCTACTAATTTGCATGTGGTTTCTGATTGGCTAGCGTCAACATTCCAACATTCTTAATTAGCTGAGGGGGGAATTGAAAGGGCTTGAGACAGTTAGGAATGGTGGGAGTTGGGAGTCCAAAACACCTGGAGGGCCCAAGTTGGCCCATTAGGTATCTCAACCTACTAATTTGCATATGGTTTCTGAATCAGCTGGCTGAAGGGAAAAGGAAAGGGCCTGAGGCTGTTAGGAATGGTCCAAAACACCTGGAGGGCCCAAGTTGAGGCATTCAGAATCAGAAGACATACTTAAGGGCAATGCAATGCAATGAGGCGGTTGAATAACCTCAACCAGGCAAAATACACCCAAAAGCAGTATGTTCGACTAAGTAAAGGGATCTGAAAGTCATTTCGGACACACCAAAGTCCAGCCCACCCTTTTCCTTCCTGCAGCCAAAAGGACTCCAGCCCAGCATACACGTTCATCTCCCTCCCGCCCCTCCTTCTCGCTGTCCTGCAGCCCCGACTGGCTCACCATGCGGATCTGCGTGCTGATCAGGACGTACGGCATGGTCCCACCAAGGTCCCCAAGGCGGCTGCAGCTCCAGCTCCTTCTGTTTTCCCCAGGTTAGTTTCCCCATGTGACGCATCCTGTCAATCAAGAGCCCCGCCCTCCCCTAGGGCAGCCAATCCACAAGCGGGAGGCCCAGAGGCGGCACCTCTGTCTGAGAGGCACTGAGTGTATGTAACTGTGCATGTTGTTTTGGAATAGAGAGGGAAGTTTTGAGGCCAATCAAAACAAACCGGTAAGGCGAAATAATAAATAAAATAACTTAAGGATACATTACACTATGTAACCAATTTAAGTAATTCTTCTGTTCCCGGTTTGGAAGGGTTATTTCTTAGTTGCTGTGAGTTTTCCGGCTGTGCCAGAGTCTGGAGAAGACTGGGGAGAAGGAAATGCCAAAATGCCTGAAGTCCAGTGTCAAGTACCCACAGTCAGTGATGGTGTGGGTGCCATGTCAGCTGCTGGTGTTGGCCCCTGTGTTTTATCAAGGGCAGGGTCAATGCAGCTAGCTATCAGGAGATTTTGGAGCACTTCATGCTTCCATCGGCTGAAAAGCTTTATGGAGATGAAGATTTCATTTTTCAGCACGACCTGGCATCTGCTCACAGTGCCAAAACCACTGGTCAATGGTTTACTGACCATGGTATTACTGTGCTCAATTGGCCTGCCAACTCTCCTGACCTGAACCCCATAGAGAATCTGTGGGATATTGTGAAGAGAAAGTTGAGAGACGCAAGACCCAACACTCCGGATGAGCTTAAGGCCGCTATCGAAGCATGCTGGGCCTCCATAACACAAGCGCAAAAACACAGTGCAAAGGTGAATATGGATGGAATCACAGGGGATGTATGTGGGCGAGGATCTACTTTATCTAAGACTATGATGCGAAGGGATTTCGGTCATGTTTCATCAGGTGGCAATGAGTGTATAGGGAAGGTCAGTGTTGCCTGTCGCCCACATACAGATCTTGACAACAACCTCCGGAGACTTGAAAGATTCTGGATTTTCCGTTTGGACTCAGAATACCCAAAAGGGTTAAATGAAGTTTGTAGTGTGCAATCCCTAATTAACTAACCTGATACACCTGTCTCTATACTACTTATCCCCTGTGATTCCATCCACATTCACCTTTTGGTCACCTTACTCTGCTGAGTGAGGTTATGTCTCGCCTCTTTTCATCATTGGTATGTATACCGACATTTGTAATATTGTTTATGGGTTTACGCTTGTGTATATCTACCTAATATGTACCCTCCCTCCCTTTATAGCCAAGGACCACGGCGACAGCAAATATGGCCTTGAGAAAGCCCCACCCGGGGGCGAAATGGGGAAGTGGCCCCCATAACTCCGGCACCGCCAGCCCGTTGGCCTTTTTTCACCATTCATATTAGGAGCAGGATTGGGCTCCTTTATGTCCTTACCTTGGTGATACTATTCGGACTAGGTGCTTGACTACCATATTTGTGGACTACCCTAGTGACTTTGGCGTACTCGAGGACTCAGACACTTGTCTGTGGGGTTACAGGATATTCATCCGGAGTAACTTCCTTCGGGACTTGCTGTCACACCCTGTATTGCTGCGGTTTGGGTCTGTCTGTATGTGTTTTTATATTGATGCTCTAGTCCTACATAAACATTCCTTATTGTTATATATGATATATTTTGCACTGTGTTTTTGCGCTTGTACTTGCACCCATACCCTGTGATTGTGGGCCTCCATAACTCCTCAGCACTGCCACAGGCTGATTGCCTCCATGCCACGCCGCATTGAAGCAGTCGTTTCTGCAGAAGGATTCCCGACCAAGTATTGATTGCACAACTGAACATAATTATTTGAAGGTTGACTTTTTTTTTGAAAAACACTTTTATTTTTTTTAATTTTTTTTAAAAGAGTTTTTATTGTTTAAAAGAAAACAAACATTATACAGCAGACCAACAGCATGTGGGCGTACATAATCGCCCTACAGGACACTTGGGGATGGGGGGGGGGGAGGGAAATGGGGACATATTGGGAATATACACAAAAATTTCACACCACACAACATAAACTAAAAACAGGTTGACTTCACCCGGTGATACTGACGCTAGTTTGTTAGGCATCTCCCGTTAATGGTAGGCTCGTACCTCATATCCAATAACCCTTTAAATCAATTTTCTTGGTGTTTTTATATGAGTCACAAAGGGGACCACACCTCTTTAAATTTGGATTCCTCATTTCCTCTTAACAAAATAGTTAATTTATCCATTTCTGCTATCTCTGCAAGTTTAGCCAAGAGTTCTTCTTCCTCGGGAGTTTCCTTCCTTTTCCAATATCTGGCCCAGACTATCCTAGCCGCCGTAATCACATAGCACAGAAGTTTTTCCTCGTTTTTCCCCAGGGTGTTGTTATCTGTAATGTTCAGGAGAAAGAGTTCAGGTTTCATATCAATTTTTGATTTTATCATTCCTTGGAGAAGTTTGTGCACCATGCTCCAATAAGTTTTTATCCTCCCACATGTCCACCATTGATGGTAAAATGTCCCTTTCTCCTTTTGGCACTTCCAACATAAATTATTGCCGTTTTTATAGATTTTACTCAGTTGTGCCGGGTAATGTACCACCTGTACAGCATTTTATAATAATTTTCCTTAGAGTGGAGGCGTAAGTAAGTTTAGAGGTATATTTCCAGAGCTTTTCCCAATGTTTTCTGGCTATTTCGTGGCGATGTTGTCATGCCATTTTATCATAAACTCTTTAGTTGGATTATTTTGATGTTGATTCGTTAAAATGAATTTATAAAGTTTACTTACTCCCTTCTTCTCCGATTTTAATAGTATTTTTTCCCCGGCCGTTAGATTTTTTTGCCAGCCTCTTTTTTTATCAAGCATGAATTTTCCTTTCAATTGATTATATTGAAACCAATTTAACTTAAATTGGACAATATCCTCATGGGCTTTCAGCTGCCAGGTGTCTGCTTCCTTTATTAGGAAGTCTTTGTATGTTGGCCATTTATCTTTGATTGGCGGGGCAATGTGATGGGCTTCTGTGGGGGAGGACCAGAATGGATGCTTATTTACAATATTTTTTTATGCTTTTCCCAGGTTTTTAACAGAGGTGCTCTTATTATATGATTATTAAAGTTCTTGTCCTGCTTTAATTTGTCATATAATAAGTATCCATGCCAGCCGAATCTAATGTCCCAGCCCTCCAAATTGAGTGAATATTGATCCTTTAGCTCGAGCCAATTTTTGATGTTAATTAAACAGTTTGCATCATAGTATGCTGTCAGATCTGGCATACCTAGTCCCCCATTTTGGGGCAGTTCCTGGAGGTGTTTTTGCCTAAATCTCGCTTTCTTGCCTCTCCAGATAAATTTGCATAGCTCGGTTTGCCATCTTTTTAGGATGGACTGGTTCTTCAAGATAGGGAGAGATTGAAATAGGAAATTTAGTCTAGGAAATACCTTCATTTTAACTATCGAAATCATACCCAGTAAGGATAGGTTTAACTTTTGCCATTTTTGTAGGTCCAATTTGATTTCTTTCCACACCTTTTCATAGTTGTTGTTAACTAACTGGCAGTTTTTTGCCGTTATGGTTATACCTAGGTATCTTACCTTTTTTGAGATGGGTATGCCAAATTTTTTTTCTAGTTCTTGCGCTTCTTTTTTGTCGATATTTTTTAGTAAGATTTGGGATTTTGTTTTATTTAATTTTAATCCTGAAATCCTGGCGTAGGCTTCCACCTTCTTCATCCAGATGTCCAGATTCTCTGTTGGATCTCCTATCACACATGCGAGGTCATCCGCAAATGCGAAGACTTTATATACTGAATTCCTAATTCTTATCCCCTTTACTTCCTCATCTCTCTCCAGGTCTCTTATCAGGAGTTCCAGTACAAAATTAAATAGGAGGGGGGAGATGGGACATCCCTGTCTCGTTCCTTTTGCGATCTTAAATTTTTCTGATTTGAGGCCATTTACCACTAGACAGGCTTCTTGTGTCGTGTATATTGCCCTTATTGCTGTAGTAAAGGTATAACCCATATCGAGTTCTCTTAATAGACCGGCTATCAGATCCCAGCTTACTCGGTCGAAGGCTTTCTCCGCATCCAAGAATGCCAGAGCGGCCTTCGATCCGATATTTTTGTCTAGGTACTCTACTATGTTGATGATATTTCTGATATTTTTTTTCATATGCCTATTCGGCAGGAACCCAGTTTGGTTGTGGCCTATCCAATTGTTCAAGAACTGCTTGAACCTTCTAGCCAAGATGTTGGCAAAAATCTTATAATCAAGGTTCAGAAGGGAAATAGGTCTATAGTTCTGAACCAATTCCGGTCTTTCCTTCTTTATGGATCACAATAATTTCTGCCGCTTTCCATGTATCTGGAATTGATCCCTTCCTGATTATTTCATTAAGAACTCTTTTAAAGTATGGTATTAGTTCTTCTTTGAAAAGTTTATAGTACCTGTCCGTCATCCCATCAGGGCCTGGCGCTTTCCTGTTTTCAGATCTTTAATAGCTTCCTCAATCTCTTTATCCGTGAATTCTGCATTTAAGAGGTCCCTCTCCTTTTCTCCAATGTGCTTAATGTTCTGTTTGTTAAGATAGTCTTGGATCTTTTCTTTGTCTATGTTATCATCTCTGTATAAATTTTGATAATAATTAGCAAATTCTTGGACTATTTCGGCATCCCTGATATAGCTTTTCCCCTCTCTTGTTATTTTTGCTATATTGTTTTTTTGGGATTTTTTCTTGACTTGGTAAGCAAGCCATTTTCCCGTTTTATTGGCGTTTTCGAAGTTTTTTTGCTTTAGGAATTTTAGCTTCTTTTCCATTTCGGTCATTATTAGCATATTTATCTGGTTATTGGTGTATTTTATTTTGCTGTCCAATTCCTTATCATTTGAATTCTCTTTTAATTCGCCTTCCCATTTTCTTAGATCCCTTTGCAGGGTTTCCATTTCTCTTTTTTTTTTTCCTTTCTTTTGTGGCATGCTTGTGCCATAAAGTTGCCTCTCATGACAGCTTTGCTAGCTTCCCATAATATTAGTGGGTTAATATCCGTCTGGTCATTTAATGTGAAATATTCTTTTAATAGTTCTTTATTCTTTAATATTTCCATCTCTGATTTCAAGAGAGAGTCATCTAGTCTCCATTTATAGGTTTTATGTCCCCACCTGATTTTAATTTCAGTGGGAGCGTGGTCGGATAGGGTTCTTGGGTGGATCTTGGCTTGGATTACTTTTGTGGCCAGATTTTTTGAGACAAGAATCATATCGATTCTTGACCAAGATCTCCCCTTTCCTGAAAAGTAGGTGTAGTCCCGTTCTTTTATATTATGCCATCTCCAGGCGTCTACTAGTGAGTTTTCCATCATCATATTAAGAAAAGATTTTGGGAGCTTGCATTGTTTTGGGTGCTTTTTGGCTGGGGTGTTCTTTTTATCTAGATTCAGGTCGATTACCCCATTAAAATCTCCGAGTAAGATACACTCCTCCCAGTCCCATGTTTTTATCTTTTCATTCAACTCTTCAAAAAAGTTCACTTTTGGGCCGTTAGGCGCATAGATGCTCATTAGTAGTAGTTTTCTCCCCTTCATCTTTCCCATAACCGCTACCACTCTGCCTTCTTTGTATTTATATTTTAATTGGGTCCAAACAGGGGTTGACATATAATGCCACCCCCCTTTGTTTTTTTTCGATTGATGAGGTGAATAAACTTCCCAGTTTTCGTCTCTCGAGTAGTGAGTTTTTAGATGTTTTTATATGAGTTTCTTGGATGGCATAGACAAGTGCTTTTTGTTTTTCCAAAAAGTGGAAAAATTTTGATCTTTTCTGGGGGATGTTTAGCCCATTTGCATTAACAGAGTAGCACTTTACCTCCATTCTCTAGTCCTGGCCTTCCTCCTCCGTATTCTCCCCTGCTTCCTCCGAGTCCACGTCCGATGATTCTTGTTCCGCTTCCTGGTTATCCTCGTCTTCTTCCAGATCAGTGTCTCTACCATTTTTTTTGTCTGTAATGTGGGTTTTGCTCTCTTTCTCTGTTCTTCTTTCTTCTCTTCTTGGGTTTCTTGGGGGCCTGGGTCTTTCTCCTATATTTCTGCGTGCGGGGCTTCTGTTCTCGTTGGGAGTACTATATCCCATATCCAAAGTGTGGTTCCATTTCTTCAGAAATTCCTCCGCCGCCTCCACGGTGTCTATCCAGTATTTAACAGATCTGTAGGTTAGTTGAAGGCCATCGAATTTATCCCATTTAAATCTGATATTGTTATCTCGCAGCACATCTGTAAAGAAGTAGAATTTCTTCCGGTTCTCGAGTACTATTGTGGGGAGTTCCTTCATTATCCTTACTGGTTTGTCCTTGATCTTGTACGGCTTGTCTTGGTGGCCTTTTATGACCTCGTCTCTTATTTTTGTGGAAGTGTACTGCACAATAATATCCCTATCAGTTTTAGTTCTTTTTGAGTAGGCCGTCGATATTCTGTATGCTTTGTCCACCTTTTCTTCTATCATTTGTTTGTCTTTCTGGAGAAGCGTTGCAGTCATTTCGGTTATCATATTTCTAGTATCCTCCACTGATTCCTTTTCCAGCTCTGTCAGGCCTCTTATTCTAATCTGAAAGTCCTTCTGGAAGGATTCAAGTTGTGCATTCTTCCGTTGAAGGTCCCGTTGGAGTTTATCTATTTCTCTGATTTTCTTTTGATCTTCTTGGACTTGAGATCTAGTATCCTCCTCCCTTTTTTGTATCGTTTCCATTTTTTCATACAGGACCACCATTTCGTTTCTGATGATGGCTACATCTTTCTTCATTTCCCTTCTCAGGTCTTCTTTAATTTGTTTTCTTTCCTCTGTTGCCCTCCCAATCATATCGTTCATTCTCTTCATTTCGAATACCAGCTCTTTTAGCTGGTCTTTGATGTACTGATCCTCCTGTAGGGAGTCTCTTCTTTGCGGGCCATTTTTTTGGTCCTTTGACTCCTTGTCTGGTCTCTTCCTCGTTGTCATCATTCCTTATTCTTGTAGTGCTTTTGGGCTTTTGAGCTTTTGAGCTTTGCTTGTCTTTGTCTGTCTTTAGATTTTACTCTTTGCCTATCTAGCCCTGTATGAATGAGCCTGAATTGAGCTGTGTCTTTAAATCCTTAAGATTAGGATAGAGCACTGTAGGGGATATAGCAAATATTCAGATTTTGATTAAGATAGTAACTTGCTGTGGAGAATCCGAACCCGCTCGAGCAGTCCCCTCCCTGGGTGCTTCTGAGTCCGTGGTGTCTGGGAGTTGGCTTGCCGCTCTTTGGCACTCAGGGGGCCTCTGTTTCTTTCTGGCTCTATGTTCTCTCCCTTCCTGTGCTGGCGTCCGCAGTCTGTGTTTACACCCCTGACGGGGTACGTCGTCCTCCCAACGTATGCGTCTGCGTCTCCCACTCGCGCGCCCTTGGCTCCGCCCTCTCCTGTTGCTTACCGCACCTCGCGAGTAAAGGTGAGCTTTGCTTTGTTTTCCTTATTTTCTGGTTGTTTCCCTTTCACGTGTGGGTCTCCCCTCTTACCCTTATCTTCGTATTTCGTTGGGTGTTTCCCTGGGTGCTTCACCGGGGTGTCTTTTTGTATCTGCCGTTCTTCGTGCCTCTGTCTGAGGCCCGCGCGTCACGTACCCCGTTCCGCAGGCTCGCTCTCTCTGTAAGTTGTTTAAAGTTGTTTAGTACTGTTTTCTTTCGGCGAGACCTCTTCGCTGGTAGAAGGGGATGCTTGGCTGGAAGGGGTGCTGTGGCGCCTCTCCTCACGGACGCGGACACCTTGGTCGGCTGCCGGCCCTAGGCCTCCGCTCGGAGTGGGTCCGAAGGGGGTCGACCTCTCCCAGCTGGCGTAGAGCTGGCGCTGAGGTCTTCCTCCACCCAAGTCACCTCACGGGGCTCGAACAACCTTCCCTTCTCCGAAGGTTGTTGGGTTGGGGGTCTCACTCCCCGGCTTTATGCAGCAACGACCCGCTCTCTCCGGGAGCAAGCCTCTTGGGCTCCCACCACCGTTCCTCGCCAAACCGGAAGTGATCGAAAAAATTTGCATATGGTTTCTGATTGGCTAGCGTCAACATTCTTAGCTGGCTGAGAGGGAAAAGGAAAGGGCCTGAGGCTGTTAGGAATGGTGGGAGTTGGAGTCCAAAACACCTGGAGGGCCCAAGTTGAGGCATCAGAAGACATACTTAAGGGCAATGCAATGCAATGAGGCGGTTGAATAATCTCAACCAGGCAAAATACACCCAAAAGCAGTATGTTCGACTAAGTAAAGGGATCTGAAAGTCATTTCGACACACCAAAGTCCAGCCCACCCTTTTCCTTCCTGCAGCCAAAGGACTCCAGCCCAGCATACACGTTCATCTCCCTCCCGCCCTCCTTCCGCTGTCCTGCAGCCCCGACTGGCTCACCATGCGGATCTGCGTGCTGATCAGGACGTACGGCATGGTCCCACCAAGGTCCCCAAGGCGGCTGCAGCTCCAGCTCCTTCTGTTTTCCCCAGGTTAGTTTCCCCATGTGACGCATCCTGTCAATCAAGAGCCCCGCCCTCCCCTAGGGCAGCCAATCCACAAGCGGGAGGCCCAGAGGCGGCACCTCTGTCTGAGAGGCACTGAGTGTATGTAACTGTGCATGTTGTTTTGGAATAGAGAGGGAAGTTTTGAGGCCAATCAAAACAAACCGGTAAGGCGAAATAATAAATAAAATAACTTAAGGATACATTACACTATGTAACCAATTTAAGTAATTCTTCTGTTCCCGGTTTGGAAGGGTTATTTCTTAGTTGCTGTGAGTTTTCCGGGCTGTGCCAGAGTCTGGAGGAAGACTGGGGAGAAGGAAATGCCAAAATGCCTGAAGTCCAGTGTCAAGTACCCACAGTCAGTGATGGTGTGGGGTGCCATGTCAGCTGCTGGTGTTGGCCCCCTGTGTTTTATCAAGGGCAGGGTCAATGCAGCTAGCTATCAGGAGATTTTGGAGCACTTCATGCTTCCATCGGCTGAAAAGCTTTATGGAGATGAAGATTTCATTTTTCAGCACGACCTGGCATCTGCTCACAGTGCCAAAACCACTGGTCAATGGTTTACTGACCATGGTATTACTGTGCTCAATTGGCCTGCCAACTCTCCTGACCTGAACCCCATAGAGAATCTGTGGGATATTGTGAAGAGAAAGTTGAGAGACGCAAGACCCAACACTCCGGATGAGCTTAAGGCCGCTATCGAAGCATGCTGGGCCTCCATAACACAAGCGCAAAAACACAGTGCAAAGGTGAATATGGATGGAATCACAGGGGATGTATGTGGGCGAGGATCTACTTTATCTAAGACTATGATGCGAAGGGATTTCGGGTCATGTTTCATCAGGTGGCAATGAGTGTATAGGGGAAGGTCAGTGTTGCCTGTCGCCCACATACAGATCTTGACAACAACCTCCGGAGACTTGAAAGATTCTGGATTTTCCGTTTGGACTCAGAATACCCAAAAGGGTTAAATGAAGTTTGTAGTGTGCAATCCCTAATTAACTAACCTGATACACCTGTCTCTATACTACTTATCCCCTGTGATTCCATCCACATTCACCTTTTGGTCACCTTACTCTGCTGAGTGAGGTTATGTCTCGCCTCTTTTCATCATTGGTATGTATACCGACATTTGTAATATTGTTTATGGGTTTACGCTTGTGTATATCTACCTAATATGTACCCCCTCCCCCTCCCCTTTATAGCCAAGGACCACGGCGACAGCAAATATGGCCTTGAGTAAGCCCCCACCCGGGGCGAAATGGGGAAGTGGCCCCCATAACTCGCACCGCCAGCCCGTTGGCCTTTTTCTCCATTCATATTAGGAGAAGGATTGGGCTCCTTTTTGTCCTTGCCTTGGTGATACTATTCGGTCTAGGTGATTGACTACCATATTTGTGAACTACCCTAGTGACTTTGGCGTACTTTCGAGGACTCAGACACTTGTCTGTGGGGTTACAGGATATTCATCCGGAGTAACTTCCTTCGGGACTTGCTGTCACACCCTGTATTGCTGCGGTTTGGGTCTGTCTGTATGTGTTTTTATATTGAAACTGGCTCTAGTCCAAAAACATCTGGGGACCCCAGGTTGAGAACCACTACATAAACATTCCTTATTGTTATATATGATATATTTTGCACTGTGTTTTTGCGCTTGTACTTGCACCCATACCCTGTGATTGTGGGCCTCCATAACTCCTCAGCACTGCCACAGGCTGATTGCCTCCATGCCACGCCGCATTGAAGCAGTCATTTCTGCAAAAGGATTCCCGACCAAGTATTGATTGCACAACTGAACACAATTATTTGAAGGTTGACTTTTTTTTTGAAAAACACTTTTATTTTATTGGTCGGATGAAATATGCTAATTTTTTGAGATAGGATTTTTGGGTTTTCAGGAGCTGTATGCCACAATCATCAGTATTAAAACAAAAAAGACCTGAAATATTTCAGTTGGTGTGCAATGAATCTAAAATATATGAAAGTTTAATTTTTATCATTACATTATGGAAAATAATGAACTTTAGCACTATATGCTAATTTTTTGAGAAGGACCTGTATATCTGTGGACTGTCCAGGGTGGGAGAAAGAACTCTTGTCTGCTTGAGGCAAGTGTGAATGTTGCAATTGACCATCTTGATTAGCATTGAATACCCTTGCAGCTTCAAAGATTGGCTGCTTCCTGCCTGGGGGAATCCTTTGTTAGGAGGTGTTAGCTGGCCCTGATTGTTTCCTGTCTGGAATATCCCCCCCCCCTTTTTTTTTTAGTGTTCTTTACTTACTGTCCTGATTTTAGAGTTTTTAAAAATACTGGTAGCAAGATTTTGTTCATTTTTTTTGTTTTTTCTTGTTTAATTGTGAGGTACTTGTTTTGAAACTTGCCATTCTCTAGAACAGGGGTGCTCATTAGGTAGATCGCGACCCACTGGTAGATCGCAAAGGGCGTCCTGGTAGATCGCAGGCAGGGCGGGAGGAAGGCTCAGTCCCGCCCCGCAGGCTCCCGACGCCGCCCAGGTGCAGAAGGAGGTTGGACTGGATGGCCCTTGGAGGTCTCCTATTCTAGGAACCCATTGTTATTATTATTATCAGAGGCTGAATGGCCATCTGTGAGGAATGCTTTACTTGTGTTTTTTCCCTTATGGCAGAAGGAGGTTGGACTGGATGGCCCTTGGAGGTCTCCTTCTACTCTAGGAACCTATTGTTGTTACTACTACTACTACTACTACTACTATTATTATTAGCAGAGGCTGAATGAATATTATCATTATTATTATGAATAAATTCAGGGGCTTATTATACTCACATTTAGTTGAATTCAGTCTTAAAATGTATTATAGGGCTCTCACTGAAATAAATTTCCAAATATTTTGCTTTTATGGCTCTCTGAGTAGTGGGTATGTAGATCATTTTGACTTGGTTGTTTTATAAGTAGCTCACATGCTGAAAAAGTGTGAGCACCCCTGCTCTAGAAACTTTTGTTTTTGTGGCTGCTACAAACTATGTTGAATTGATTGGAACTCTTCTGAGATAGTCGCTGAAAAACTACAGCCAAATTTGCTGCAGGATGTCCCGCAAAAACAAAGCTTTTGCAGTTTAATAAACTTTTCTCAAATTTTTATGATCGAACCAATTAGTAAATGAGATATATAATCCAGGAACAAAAAGCATGTTACGTGGTGTTATCTAGAGTTACAGATGTGTGCCTGCCCTTACATAGTCTTACAGTAAGCACATCCACACTGTAACACGAATGGAGATTTACTTTACTATTTTAACTGCCCTGACTCAGTTATATGGAATCCTAGAAGTTGTAATTTGATGTGTTTGATGAAGGTTTTCATTGCCGGAATCAATGGGTTGCTGTGAGTTTTCCGATCTGTATGGCCATGTTCCAGAAGCATTCTCTTATTTACTGTCATCGTTTTAGAGTTCTTTAAAATACTGGTTGCTATGATGGCGGGTCAATAAGTCAGTGACTTTTTGAATGAAACACAGGTTTTTGGGTTAAATTTTTTATTTATTTTTCAACGTAGTCTCCTTTCAGCTCTATACACTTTGTCCAACGTTTCTCCAATTTTTTTATCCCTTCCAAAAATTAAGATTTGTCAAGGTCATCAAAACAGGTATTTGTTTGTGAGATGATTTCATTGTTGGAGTCAAATCTCTTTCTGCCGAGCCATTTCTTCAGGTTTGGAAACAAGAAATAATCACTCGGGACTAAATCCAGAGAATAGGGCGGATGAGGAAGCAATTCGTATCCCAATTCATGGATTGTTGCCATGGAAACTGCACATATGTGCACCCTTGCATTGTCCTGGTGCAAAAGAATCAAATGTGGTTGGGTTTTTTTTCAAATCCCCATTAAATTGACCCAATAAGTTGGCATAATATTCGCCATTGATTGTTTTACCCTTTTGAAGGTAGTCAATGTGGATTATACTGCGTGCATCCCAAAAAATGGTCGCCATGACTTTATTGGCTGACAAACCCACGCTGGCCTTCTGTGGCGCCGATTCACGCTGAGAAAACCACTGTTTTGACTGCTGTTTGGTCTCTTGTGTGTTGTGATGGATCCACGTTTTGTCCACGGTTACGAAACAGTGCAAAAACTCATCCATATTGCAGTTGAACAACGCCAAACACTCCTGCAAAATTGTCACGTGATTGCGTTTGTGGTCGACAGAGCAAACGCGGCACCCATCTTGCAGAAAGCTTTCTCATACCTAAGTGATCATTTAAAATTGAAACCACTGAGCCATGTGAGATACCTATGGCTTCCACAATCTCTCGCACTTTCAATCTCCGATCGGCCAACACCATATCGTGAATTTTTTCAATTGTTTCGGTGTAGAGACCTCAACTGGGCCCAGAATGTTCGGCATCTGCCGTGCTTGTACGGCCACAATGAAATTCAGTAAACCACTTTTTTACCATTGAAATTGATGGTGCAGAGTCCCCATAGTATTTATCAAGCTTAGCCTTGGTTTGAGTGATTTTTTTCCCCCACAAAAAATAACACTTAATGAGCACACGGAATTCATTTTTTCCCATTTTCTCCTCAAATCACGCGGTAGTCTGCTATCGATGACTGTCAAACACAAACTAAATGACACAACTTGTTCAAATTTTGACAGGAGTCAAATGACAGATGCCTGTTGACAGGAGCAGTGTTGCCCTTTCAGTTAAGAAGCGGGAAATTCAAAATGTCACAGACTTATTGACCTGCTCTCGTAGATTTTGTTCATTTTCATGGTTTCCTCCTTTCTGATAAAATTGTCCACATGCTTTTGGATTTCAATGGCTTCTCTGTATAGCCTGACATGGTAGTTGTTAGAGTGGTCCAGTATTTCCAGTATTAAAAAACTCTAAAATCAGGACAGTAAGTAAAGGGCAACACTCAAAAAGCAGGGGAATTACAGGCAATAATCAATCAGGGCCAGCTAACACCTCCCAACAAAGGTTGCCCCCAGGTAGCAACCACCCAGGCTTTGAAGCTATAAGGCCATTAAATGCTAATCAAAGTAGCCAATTGCAACATTCACGCTTGCCTCAAGCAGACAAGAGTTCTTTCTCCTGCCCTGGACATTCCACAGATATATAAATCCAACTTAGATTCCAACAGACCCCTCAACCTCTGAGGATGCCTGCTATAGATGTGAGTGAAATGTCAGGAGAGAGTGCTTTTGGAACATAATAATAATGATAATGATACAATATAATACAACTTTATTTTTGTATCCCGCCACCATCTCCCCGAAGAGACTCGGGGCGGGCTACATGGGGACTAAACCTGGTCAAACAGAGTTAAAATATACAAAATAAAATACATATACAAACGTAACACATAATTAAAAACAAAATTCATCATTCAACAACCAGTAGCTGAGCACAGTGGAATATGGCCATACAGCTCGGAAAACTAACAGCGACCCAATTGTAGTTTGACAGACTTTGTAAACCACAGTTATAATTATTCCACAGCAGTGAGCTATGGCTGTTAAAGTGGTGTCACGCTGCATTAATTCTATAATATAGATGCATCCTGAATAGGGCTCCTGCGAGTTACAAGTCCAATAGATGAGGAGGACCCAGGTTTGGGAAACATTGTCCTGTTGAAACATAGGCTGGAGTGACTCTTAAAAATATACTTATTCTAATTTACAAATGAATTCAACTTAAGAACAAACCTACAGAACATATATTTTTCGTAACTTGGGGACCAACTGTATGTAGATTATTCCCCTTTATATTACATCCATTTTAGTTCTTTTGATGTCCCATTATACAGCAAGAATAGACTAGATTGCATCAGAGGGTAGTGGATGCTCCTTTGGGGGCCTTTTCTCAGGAATGCTTTAGTTAAGTACTCCTTCATGGCAAGGAATTAGACTAAGATGGCCCTTCTAATTCAATTGTTCATATTCTATGAAATTATAGATATTCAGCAGTTCAGATAGTACAACATGTGTTTCTTTGTTCCCAGAAAGTGTTTTTGTTTTCTATTCTCCCTTGACATACCTGTTAGCTTTGCTTTCAGATGTTTAATACATGCACCAAGGGTTCAGATATGAGAATGTGGTGCGTATCTGGTGGCGCAGTGGGTTAAAGTGTTGAGTTGCTGAAGTTGCTGACCGAAAGGTTCAGGTTCTAATCCGGGAAGTGGCATGAGCTCCCGCTGTTGATCCCAGCTTCTGCCAACCTAGCAGTTCGAAAACATGCAAATGTGAGTAGATCAATAGGTACCACTCCGGCAGGAAGATAATAAAGCTCCATGCAGTCATGCTGGCCACATGACCTTGGAGGTGTTTACAGACAGCGCTAGCTCTTCGGCTTAGAAATGGAGATGAGCACCAACCCCCAGAGTCAGACACAACTGGACTTAATGTCAAGAGAAAACTTTTACCTTTACCTTTTATCTGTTTCTGAAAAGAGACAAACAGCTCAACCAACGTTAAAAGAAACAGTGAATGTGAAGTAAAATCAAACATACGAGTTTGTTGCATTAATTTGTCTGTTGAAAGCTAAATCCAGGCTTCACATTCTTGTTGTTGAAGATAAAGTCCTCCATAATTGTGCTTTCCTTTATCTGGCAATTTATTGAGTAAATAATACAGCTTTGTAACAGTTACTCTATCCACATTAGCGGAATATTTTCTTTGTTCCCGCCGACCAAGTTCCAGTTATAGGATCAAGTAGAGCAAAGCCTGCACCAGTTAAACTATACACAGCCAGCAGACAAAGCAAGTAAGGATTATCTCGAGCCAGTGTGCAGGAGCCAGGACCAAGATCAAAAACAGTCCCAAACAGTCCAGAATTAAGATGTAACAGATCATATCTCAAGATAGAAGACATTTAGTGGTTGAAATCACTGCAAGAGTTGGGATGACCTCTCCCAGAGTTTCATGTATATGTTAAATAGCATGGGGACGAATCAGAGTCCTAAGGGACCCCACAGGGTCTTTTGATGATCTAAGGGTCATACGAAAGACCCTGAGCACTATTTTCTGGGCTTGTTCCTCAAGAAAGAAACAGAGCCACTACAAAACCATGTGTCCAAGTCTCATCCCAGGGCAAAACACTTGCGTAGGCAATCAAATTGCTTAGCAATACTGTAATCTAAGAATGTTCCTTCAACAGTACATGCATAGAAGTACCTTTTTCCTTCCACATTGATGCACCAAAAAAAAATCTTCAGCTAACATATTTTTTCATACACAGATGTGTGAAAATTAAGTTATTTCAATTTCTGTCCCTTTCCTACTTCTAAGCCAGAGATATCTTCCCCCTACAGGGATAATTGTGGACTTTGGTAGTTTCCTTGTCAATCCCTTTGTTCTAACCAGCAACGATCATTTTATTTCATCAGAGGCAAGACTCCAGCAGCAACAATAGCTGGCAAAAGCTGCCTTGCCTGAATACAGATGTTGCAGCTACTGCTCTGCCAGAGTAAACACATGCTCTAATCATGCAACAAGTGCTGAATTCCTTAGTGCAAGAAATTGCTTTCCAGAACAAAGGGGACCCTAGCTAGAAAACCTTAGTGATTCCGACACATCGCTTACTATATTGAAATGGGAAAAAACCCTCTCCCTTTCTCTTGCCAAAGGACAGGATATTAAATTGAGACAGTTTTAAACAGTGGATTTTAATGTTGAGATAAATTATTTTAATCTTTATGTATGTGTATAGTCAATTTATGTCCCAGCATGGAATGTTTGCTGTTTATATCTTGTGCTCCGCCCTGAGTCCTCTTCAGGGTGCAAAGGGCGGAATATAAATGCTTCAAATAATAAATAAATGGAAATGGAGGCCAATTATATGCACAACTATTACTGTTGGGAATGAGTATCACAAACTTATCAGGACTTATATAAAAGTAGTAGTAGTAATAATAGTAGTAGTGTTATTGGCAAATATCTATCATAGAATCACAGAATAATGGAAAAGATCACATGGGCCATGTAGTCCAACTATTTTTCCTGCAGGGAAAGTACCTCAAACAGATAACCATCCAACCTATGTTTAAAAGCTTCCAAGGATTGAGCTTCCACAACACTCTGAGGCAGAGTGTTCCACTGCTGAACAGATCTTACAGTCAGGAAGTTTTAGTGTTATTGGCAAATATCTATCATAGAATCACAGAATAATGGAAAAGATCACATGGGCCACCTAGTCCAACTCTTTGCCCTGCAGGGAAAGTACCTCAAATAACCATCCAACCTGTGTTTAAAAGCCTACAAGGATGGAGCTTCCACAACACTCTGAGGCAGAGTGTTCCACTGCTGAATAGATCTTACAGTCAGGAAGTTTTTTCTAATGTTCAAGTCGAATATCCTTTCATGTAATTTGAACTCATTGCTCTGAGCCCTATTCTCCAGGGCAACAGAAAACAAGCCTGATATCTCTTCCTATGAATGAATTACAATGGTGTAAACTAGACTTATGTTATAACAGCTCACCTTTATGGTTGTCTGGGAATCAAAAATTTGTTCTGACTACATAACAAACCACTTCAAAATTTTGCAAGCAGCACAATCCTCACCTCCAAAAAACAACCGTTTCAATGGTGTCAAAGAGCAAGGAGATGAATGGGGATACCTCTAGCTTCATGGCAGGTTCCCATTGAAATGCATCCAGCTACAAGAAAATGGTTGGATATATCCCTTCCACTCCTGACAACTTGAAAATGTCCATGTTGATTTCATGTTTATGTGTGCTTCTTGCAAGTTTAGTCTTTTGGGGGAGATATTTCAGAAGACATATACCGTAGTTATGTAATAAATAACTATATATCTCTTGATGCAATATCTCAGCCATACATTCTGTATTTTGCCCAAGATTCACTTTTTCTGGGTTTCTGTTCAAACTTTCAGACATAGCCATTTTGATTGTGTTTAATACAGAAAATTCTTACAAGACAAATTGTCTAGGCACGTACTATAGTTTCAAATAAAAACAAATTAGCAAACGTGTGTCATCAGGTCCTGCCACATAAAAGCTATAGGATTTCAAAACATTACGTTTTTACTAAAACTAGGACACATTAAATATAATTACATTTCCTTTCTAATATTCTTCTTAATTACTTAAGATGGCCTTGGCCCCTAGAATATTACCTGGCCACAGTTTATCTCCTTTGATCCTGCTCCATATAATGATGTCATGTGCTTGTTTTTCATGATGGAACAATGGTTTTCATTTTGAAGTCATGACTAAAGAATTAAGAACTTTCCTGTCAGCAGGAAGAAATAAGATCTACAATAAGAAACGTCTGGGTCCTCATTAGAATACTGGGAGAGGGAATTCAAATAAATAACATTTTCTACTAATCTAATTACTAATAATAAATTACAGCAAAGGCAAGTTGGGCTGGTCAGCCCACTAAGGACGGGGGGGGGGGCAGTATCATTTACTAGGTGAGGTACTCAGCTTTGCAAGGAATTAAAATCTGTTGGTCTTCACTCCATTTTAGAACTTAATATTCTTTCTCTTCTTCCACTATACCTTTGCCTCTTTTCACTCTTCCCCATCCACTACTTCCCAGTCACCAGGAATGTGTCTCTTTCAATATATCTAAATAGCCCATCAAAGGGAAGCAAAATTATACTCTTGGGCAATTCTGGAGAAATAATTATCCCATGCCTATCTGCAGCATGGGATAATTATTTGCCTTTAATATTTGAGAAAGTGTGCTACGTACAAACTGAAAATGGTAAAACAGACAGGATCTAACTTACTTAAATCATTCCATACAAAAGATACAATAATTTGAATGTGCAACTCACCAGCATCTAGTCAACATCCATTCTAAGTTTCAAGTGGGGAAAATTAATGCTCTGGTTGGAAGGATGGGTTGATTGCAACTAAGAACAGGAACATTCCTTATAGAAAGGCACACACATTGCCAGTTGCACAATCCTAGAGCTTGAATGGGCATTGTGGGACAACAGGTCCAACTCCTCACTCAATGCAGTATCTCCAGCTAAAGCATCCCCAGCAGGAATCTGCCCAGTCTCTTTTTGAAAACATTCGATAGACGAGCTTCTCCCTGTTCTCTCTCTATATGTGTGTTTCTGTATGCTTTGTCTATATACCGTATGCCTGACCCAAGCTCTTTTGTACTGGTGTCTTTTGTAAGGCACTTATAGAAAAGCAATGTGGCTAAAATGACCATCAACATTATCTCATATAGATATTTGAAAATTGGGCTGCTGTATGAACCTAATGATCCCTCTAATCCAGCATTCTGTTGCTTTCTGTAAGCCACCAGAATTATCTTGGAAGGCCATGAAGACGGAAAGTCAGAAAGTAACCATAATGCCTAAATGAGATAAAGCCATGTTAAATAAAACATTTTGCTGAGTCATAAGAAATATTGTTAAGTTTCTAGTGACTTCAAGTTAAACTGAACATGTAAATACATTCTGAGCCATGTTCCATATCTTGATATGTTCTGCTGATATAACAGACACAATACAAGATATGACATACTGGTTTGATTGCTCATTTAGTGTGGAACTATAGAGTATATCAAACCAGAGTCCATTGAGCACTATGCCATTACATAAACTGCTGAGTTCAAGTTCTTGTTAGACTCAATTCACAAACGTTAAACATTTTTTTAAATCCTCTTCATTTACAAAGAAATGAGGCAAACAATGGCCTATTTTCCAATAAATGGTATTTAGGAGTATACTACTCCGGAATTTGGAGGTTTCATATAGCCATTTTGATTAATATCAAAGTCTGGAAATGTTATTTTGGACCTATACTCATACTTCCCCAAATCTCTCACCAAGAACATATCCCATATGTAAACAATAGTGGTGGTAATCATATAATAATAATAATACTTCCCTCTCTCCTTGAGAGAACTCAGCGTGGTTTACTCACAAAAAGGGCAAGCATTCAATGCCCATAAGCAAATACAGAAACCTCAAAATAATGTAAAATCATACAAAATAATAACCGCAAACTTATAACAAAAGAGAAATTAACATCAAAATGAAAAACAGAATACATGTAATTAAATAAACATAATTATACTAATAACACAATTAACAGTTCAGACATAAACCCTAAGGGAATGAATGATTCAAATGCATAAAATTGATATCATGAAGACAGCAGTTGGTATATCAGGATTTCTCTGCAATTCGTACATTATGGCTGTTGGGTTTTGTTTAAATACATTTTGAAGTCGTTTTTACAAGGGTGATGTTCCCAAACTAGCCAAGTTCCATAAATATAGTCTGAGCTAAGATGTACAATATTGTCTAGATAGGATCTTTAATATCCGTAAAAATCCAGCTTCAAACTCTCAGTGCCTTGAGCTTCTATTATTTCTTCACTGATAACAAAAAACAGAGAAGCCCTAAGGCAAAATTGTTTTCTTTTCCCACTCAGTCTTACAGGTTTATCTAATGAAATCTACTCTGTTTGTTTTCACTGAGCAATTCTGCGTCAGCGATGCAGCCTTGACAGGCCAAGAGCAAATTTCAAACAGCACTAGATGACTGGAAAGCTCATACTTTAAGCAATTGCCTTACGTCATGTATCTGAACATGATTAAAACTAAATATAGTCGTCTAGAAACAACTGAAGTTTTACAACTAGCAATTATAATGTCACAAAAGTTTGGACACATCTCAGAAGAAGGTGAAAGGCTGAGAAATCAGACATAATTGGGTGCTTAGTATTATTCATTTCCAATGTTCTAAATCCCATCCAACACATGAAACGATTACACTACAGCCCCTTCCTATCCGGACATGTTGTAGGCCTTAAACAACACAACCTTTTTATGGTATCTGTAAAGGGACATTTTGTGTCACCAGAACCCTGGGCTTTTTTTTAGTGCCAACCAACATCTAAAGGGATGATCCCATCATTATAGTTATTATAATCATTACATTATAGCTAACTGAAGAGATCCGATAGTCATGTAATGCTTTTGGACATTCTTCATGTTGAAGGCATGTAATTGGGGCACGTGTGCAGTTAACATCATTTTCACTTATAATCTACTTCCATGTTTTCATGTACAAAATGTCACTTTGTAGTTGGTTTTGCATAGGGAAGCTTATAATAATATTCTTTTGAGGTAGATCACTTCTCAAAACAAAGTATTTTGCCACAGAGACAGAAATGTGATCATACATAAGTGTGGATTACATTTTTCCAAAGTAGATATGATCTTACAAAGGATTTATTCAATTAACTTTTAAATGTGTTTATTACCTTGATACATGCAGTTTTCAGTTTAATCTGAATTGAGATCTATGATAGGGGATCCCAATGAACATATTCGTCGGTTGGAATTCAATTCATTGGTAGCCTGCCAAATGTTGTTCAATTCAAACTTTAAGTATTCTAAACCACTGACCATTCTGACTTGGGGTGACAGGAGGAGCATTCCAACACTATCCAGAATTAGATATTATCTTCCTCGGTATAATTATAATCCAGTCTTCCCCAGTATTCATGGGTTCTGCTCCCATGAATTCAACCAAACATGACTCAAAACATTGTGAGGAAAATCCCCAAAACAGAACAAAACTTGATTTTAATGTACACCAAGCATTACACAGATGTGTATGTATATTCAACTATAGCTTCCCATCATTTCACAGATCTTCACGCTCTCTCCAGCACTTGTTTGAGTTCATTGCAATTTTCTATAAAGGGATGTCATGTTACACCACTGTATAGAATGAGAATTGAGCATCCATGAATTTTGGTCTCTCTGCACATACCTGTAGTCATCTTTGTAAATGTTTTGACAGATTTGTTTTAATTGCAGATCGAGCTAAAATGTTTCAAGTGACCAAAAAAAAACAACCCTAAACAGGCTCACAGACACTTAGCTTTCATCATACATCTTGTGGTATGGTGAAGCCAGGGCTTGCAGGTTCCATTTGACTCTGCTGTAAACTCTGATTGCAGAGGTAACGTAAATATTTTTCCTCACTGGAGGAGGGAGAGATATTCCCAAAAGCAATGTGCTTGTATGAATTATTCCTTTTGTGGGTTTTGTCTTGAGCAAACAAGACACATTATCTTTACAAAAGACCTAAGCTTGGTGGAGATGAAAACATGTGGAAATTATGTTAGAACTACACAGCTTCTGCCCAGTAAGGGCTTCAACTTCAACATTTAAATCTACCACTGAATATAGATATAAACATTGAACTCCAATTCTTTCTCAGTTCAGAGCTCCTGTATCTCCCAATACTCCCATATTGATAAGGAATATACACATTTTTCCCACAAGTTACCAGAGTTTTGGGATGAAAATATGTTGTTATTGTGTTGTTGCTGTTAATGGCCATCAAACTGACTTCAACTTCTGGCAATTGAATGAATGAGGAACTTCCATATCACCCCATCATAAACAGCCCTGCTCAGGTCTTGCAAACTCAGGGCCATGGCTTCCTTGATTGTCTCTATTGGCAGCAGGCATGTAGCCGGGGCTAAGGGGGTTTCAGCCCCCTGAAATTCTCAGGGTGATCCACGAGAAGGCCTTACTGGTACATTATTTAAACTGTTATGTTTATTCATATCATGATCTGATCACCATGCTCATTATATCCCACCTTCATGGGGTTATTGGGATAACAATACAAAAGGTTTGCTAGGGTAACCCCTCTTCCACCCCGTCTCAGCCCCCGAACCAAACTCAGCCCACCCCCCCGAACCGAAATCCTGGCTACGGCCCTGATTGGCAGTACAGTTTTCCTCTTTTCCTACTGACTTCTACTGAGTCCTGTATTCTCATAATATCCCAAAGGACAGTCTCAGCTTCTTGGGAATGTTCAGACCAGGGAGCATTTATTGGTCTTTTTAGTAATCAATAGTATCAGTAAAACTAATTGGGAGAACTTGTACAATTGGTATCTGACTAAATATTCCCCCCCTGTATGTTGAAACAAAGAAATGCTTATTTATGAATTCTTTGGCACATAAGCTTATCTATTACAAAGTACTTTACTTCAGTTCCACTTGGATATTATTGCAACTGTCTCACTCTTTTGAATACATAAAATTGTTATTACATAACTTTCAAACAGTTAACTTGTTTCTACTCTGTTAAGCCACTTTCTTTCCCTTCAAAATATCTCTCCTCAGCCTCCTGGCTGGCTAACTTATGACTTTTAGTCACTCTCTTCCATCAATTGTTTCACTAAAAACCTATTCACAAAGGAATCTCTGTCTCTCAGTTCTACTTAACTGATAACTGAGACTTATATTAGGCTTTTCTTTACTTCAGTATAACAATGGAAGCTACAAACTTAAATACTGATCCTCTTCCCTCTAGCTTTTGGCTAGAGACGCGCTACTTTTCAAATTCAAGGTGCTGGCTTTAGCCTTTAAAGCCCTAAACGGTTCTGGTTCAACTTACCTGTCCGAACGCATCTCTCCCTATGAACTATCGAGATGTGAACTATCGAAGACCTGGCTGTTTGAGCAGGCATTTGCTGATGAAATATAACGGTTTAATTAGATATATGGAATGACGACGATGTGACGGAAAGTGATTTCAACGTGATGCTGAGACTGTAATTGTATGTTTTAATTGCTAATTGTTATGTTATATGGTTATGGTTGGTTTGGTTTTGCTTGTGTTTTGATTGGAGGGCCGAGACTGCTTTGCGTAAACTGCCCCGAGTCGCCTTCGGGCTGAGAGAAAGAGGATGCTGGTGGGTGTGAGAAAAACAGTGACTAAACAAGTGTCCTATTATAGGAATTATACTGTCGTCTTTCCTGGAATACGTTGACCTTGAAGCTGGAGTAGGCTTTTTACTGCCATGGACCTTCCCACGTACCTTTCTCCTCCCTTACCATGCACTGTCACCTCCCAGCATGGGACACCAACTCAGTTCAGTAACAGGATCAACCCTGACTTTTGAGGGTCACTGTGGGTTCTTAACTGGAAGCCTGGAGATCTCATTCATCCAGCTATGCTAACCTCTGTACTTAGCCCTTCCTCCTGCATGATAAAGGACTGCCGGGTGTTCCAAAATACAGCTCAGTTCAGTCCATCTTGCAGTTAGCTTAGGAACATATTTTCCAAAGCACAGCAAGATCAAGGCATGCCCTCTGATTCCAAGGTCAGCATTTTGTCTTTTCCTCCTTCTCATGCTACTTCTGTAGGGGAAACCCTTTTAGATCCCTAAGTAGACGCACGAAGCATCATTCTCACAGAGCGAGCATTGCCGACAAAAAAACCCTGAAACTTAATTCAGCCACAAATGGGTCGTCTTGCTCTAAGATGCCTGTCTCAGCAGAGACAACAACAAAGTTCTGCGGCAAAAGCTCTTGAAGACTAGAAACAACAACAACAATAATCTTTATTTATACCCCACTACCATCTCCCCAATGGGGACTCGGGGCGGCTAACAGTAAAATACAGATAATAATAATAAATACAATAACAAATGAAATAATATAGGAAACATAATATAGAAACAGTGCATATTTCTGAGGGTGGGTATCGGGGCGGTATAGAAATATGATAAATAAATACTTTAAAAAAATGTTCCCCTCTATTTTTATCTAGCTCCGCCTCTTTTTCCTTGCTGGCCACTCTAAAATGGATACATTTTTACTGCAAAGGCTACGTATCCATGGTAACACAATGACCAATCAGATGTAACTAACTCCTGATTGCCTTTGCCACAATATCAACACCAATAAACATAGTCAATAAAACTTCATTATAATCAGCTTTTCCGTTACAGTAGGTTACAGTCCGCTGTATCGGACTGGATGAGGGCTAGCTAATTGAAACTTAATCCAGACAAGACAGAGGTCCTCCTGGTCAGTTGTAAGGTCGAACAGGGCATAGGGTTACAGCCTGTGTTCGATGGGGTTACACTCCCCCTGAAGACGCAGGTTTGCAGCCTGGGAGTGATCCTGGACTCATCGCTGAGCTTGGAACCCCAGGTCTCGGCGGTGGCCAGGGGAGCTTTTGCACAGTTAAGACTCGTGCGCCAGCTGCGCCTGTACCTTGGGAAGTCTGCTCTGGCTACGGTCGTCCAGTGGCTGGTGGGGACGAGGGATAGGGCCTTCTCGGTGGTGGCTCCCCGCCTGTGGAATGCGCTCCCTTTCGATGTACGATCCACCTCATCCCTCCTGGCATTCAGGAAAAAAGTTAAATCCTGGCTGTGGGACCAGGCGTTTGCACACCAGCACAAGGCAGCATTTTAGATGGGATCTTAATGGAAAGTGGATGAATAGGGCCAATGCTTTTATGGACAGAACATTGTTTTAATCTGGAATGAATGCGTATTATGCTAATGTAATTGCATTTTAATATATTTTAATTGTTGAAGGGTTCTGGGGTTTTATATTGTTACTGTGTGGGCATCGAATTGTGCCTTACTGTAAGCCGCTCTGAGTCCCCCCTGGGCAGACCCGGATTAGCTCCTTTTGGCGCCCTAGGCCAAAAGAAGCCCCGCCACCCCCAGAGGCGGGGAAGCCCCGCCCCCAGGGTGTGTTGCGCATGCGTGGCAGCGGCCCCGAGGGTCCTCCTTCCTTCCTTCAGTGAAGGAAGGAAGGAGGACCCTCGGGCGGCGTGAAAGGGTGGCGCGTCAGAAGCCCGGCTGTGACGTGGCGCCCCTCCGCGCGATCTCTTGCTCCTTCTTGGTCCCTCCTCCTTCCTAAGTCACAGCCGAGCCTCTGTCGCCCCACCCCTTCGCGCCGCCTGAGGGTCCTCCTTCCTTCCTTCAGTGAAGGAAGGAAGGAGGGGGGACTGAGAAGGAGCAAGAGGTGGCGCTAAGGGGCGGCGCGTCAGAGGCCTGGCTGTGACGCGGCGCCCCTTCGCTCCACCTCTTGCTCCTTCACGGTCCCCCCTCCCAAGAGGCGGAGCAAGGGGCGCCGTGTCACAGCCAGGCCTCTGACGCGCGCCCCTTCGAGCCGCCCGAGGTCCTCCTTCCTTCCTTCAGTGAAGGAAGGAAGGAGGGGGGACCGAGAAGGAGCAAGAGGCGGCGCGAAGGGACGCCGTGTCAGAGACCTGGCTATGACGCGGTGCCCCTTCGCTCCATCTCTTGCTCCTCGCTCGCCCAAAAAATCGACCTTTTTAAAAAAGAATAATTCGGGGGCCCTAATCTGCTGCCCCCCCCATTTGTGCCGCCCGAGGCCATGGTCTCGGGTGGCCTTATGGGTAATCCGGGCCTGCCCCTGAGGGGTTGAGAAGAGCGGGGTAAAATCCTGAAATAAATAAAATAAATAAATTATAAATCCCAGCAACTACAACTCCCAAATGACAAAATCAATCCACTCCCCATCTCATCAAATTTTAAATTTGGGCGTATGGGTATTTGCGCAGAATGTGGTCCAGTGAATGGACACATCCTACATATTGCAGCATAATTAGAACAGGCTTGGGCAAACTTGGACCTTCCAGCTGCTTTGGACTTCAACTCCCACCATTCCTCACAGCCTCAGGCCTCTTCCTTTTCCCCTCAGGCCCTCCAGGTGTTTTCCTGAGGGGAAAAGGAAGAGGCCTGAGGCTGTGAGGAATGGTGGGAGTTGAAGTCCACAACACCTGGAGGGCCTGAGGGGAAAAGGAAGAGGCCTGAGGCTGTGAGGAATGGTGGGAGTTGAAGTCCACAACACCTGAGAGCCTGAGGGGAAAAGGAAGAGGCCTGAGGCTGTGAGGAATGGTGGGGTTGAAGTCCACAACACCTGGAGGGCCTGAGGGGAAAAGGAAGAGGCCTGAGGCTGTGAGGAATGGTAGGAGTTGAAGTCCACAACACCTGGAGGGCCTGAGGGGAAAAGGAAGAGGCCTGAGGCTGTGAGGAATGGTGGGAGTTGAAGTCCACAACACCTGGAGAGCCTGAGGGGAAAAGGAAGAGGCCTGAGGCTGTGAGGAATGGTGGGAGTTGAAGTCCACAACACCTGGAGGGCCTGAGGGGAAAAGGAAGAGGCCTGAGGCTGTGAGGAATGGTGGGAGTTGAAGTCCACAACACCTGGAGGGCCTGAGGGGAAAAGGAAGAGGCCTGAGGCTGTGAGGAATGGTGGGAGTTGAAGTCCACAACACCTGGAGAGCCTGAGGGGAAAAGGAAGAGGCCTGAGGCTGTGAGGAATGGTGGGAGTTGAAGTCCACAACACCTGGAGGGCCTGAGGGGAAAAGGAAGAGGCCTGAGGCTGTGAGGAATGGTGGGAGTTGAAGTCCACAACACCTGGAGGGCCTGAGGGGAAAAGGAAGAGGCCTGAGGCTGTGAGGAATGGTGGGAGTTGAAGTCCACAACACCTGGAGGGCCTGAGGGGAAAAGGAAGAGGCCTGAGGCTGTGAGGAATGGTGGGAGTTGAAGTCCAAAACACCTGGAGAGCCTGAGGGGAAAAGGAAGAGGCCTGAGGCTGTGAGGAATGGTGGGAGTTGAAGTCCACAACACCTGGAGGGCCTGAGGGGAAAAGGAAGAGGCCTGAGGCTGTGAGGAATGGTGGGAGTTGAAGTCCACAACACCTGGTGGGCCTGAGGGGAAAAGGAAGAGGCCTGAGGCTGTGAGGAATGGTGGGAGTTGAAGTCCACAACACCTGGAGGGCCTGAGGGGAAAAGGAAGAGGCCTGAGGCTGTGAGGAATGGTGGGAGTTGAAGTCCAAAACACCTGGAGGGCCTGAGGGGAAAAGGAAGAGGCCTGAGGCTGTGAGGAATGGTGGGAGTTGAAGTCCACAACACCTGGAGAGCCTGAGGGGAAAAGGAAGAGGCCTGAGGCTGTGAGGAATGGTGGGAGTTGAAGTCCAAAACACCTGGAGGGCCTGAGGGGAAAAGGAAGAGGCCTGAGGCTGTGAGGAATGGTGGGAGTTGAAGTCCAAAACACCTGGAGGGCCTGAGGGGAAAAGGAAGAGGCCTGAGGCTGTGAGGAATGGTGGGAGTTGAAGTCCAAAACACCTGGAGGGCCTGAGGGGAAAAGGAAGAGGCCTGAGGCTGTGAGGAATGGTGGGAGTTGAAGTCCAAAACACCTGGAGGGCCCAAGTTTGCCCAGGCCTGATTCAGAAGGTTGGGAAACACTGCTCTACAGCAATTCCTCCAAGGATTTGTCATTTCCCGCAATATGCCCAGCCTTCTGCCCCCTCTTCCTCGCGACGTTCCCAAGAGAGGCCTGCCCCGCCTGCCCGCGTCACTGCTCCACGCCGTTCTCGACTTGACAGAACAGTAGGCTGTGCCATGAGCATAAGCAGCGGCGTTGCGTCATTTCTGCGCGCCGGCGGGGGAAAGGGTGAAGGTTTTTGCCAGAAGGGGCGGCTCGGGAAGCGCGAGGCAGACGGTGGCCGCGTGAGGACATACCGAGCAGTAAGCGTAGTGGTGGGCTTGGGGAAGGAAGGAAGGAAGGGATCGCAGAAGTCCACCAAGGCATTGTCTTGTAGCTCCTTGACAGGCGCAGCTGCTTGGGAGTTAGGGCTCCCCGTGAATTCAATGGGGCTGCTTCAATTTAAGCATGTAGGGCCATTCCCAGAAGCCTGCCCTCTCCGAGGCCCCTCTTCCCTCTCTCCGCGCCTGTCTGTGGCCTCAGAAAGGCCTTGTCACGGCCAGTCAGGGGCTTGGCCCAGTTTCCACAGCGCCTGGTGCTGGAGTTGGGGGAGCCTCGAGGCCGCTTTCGAGCTGGCTTGGTGGCCCTTGGGCTAGGAAAACTCCCCTCAGCCTTGCCTCAAAGTGTCAAAACCCCCACTCAGGCAGGGCTGGGAGGAGGAGGTGCTTCTGCACTGTGCAGTTAAGGCAGTTTGGCACCGCTTTAACTGCCATGGCTTTGGGGAGGGTCCAGCACTCTGGCTAAGAAGGCTGAAGACCTTACTTACAGAACTACAACTCCACTGATGATGATAATAATAATAATCTATCTCGGCATTACTTCGCGAACGAAGGTTCTTGGGAAATGCTCGTCCCACGCTTTTTACGAGCGCGTGGATGACTAAAAAGGCCAATCTGAGATAGGCAAGCCCGGTTGCAGAAAGCACAGCGGAAAGTCTCCTTGGGTGATGTTGTTTCCAAGTTGCGGTTCTTTCTGCGTTGTCGTTTCTCTTCGAGACCCATTCGGCGTGTCTTCTCGAAAGAGGCCGCAGCATTGTGGATAGTGCGTCTCCATGCCTCCCGATGTGAGGCCAGGGTGGACCATTGTTGGTCAATCTGGCCGAGCCTGAGATGTTGTTTCAGGGAGTCCTTATATCTCTTTTTAGGGGCGCCTCTCTTGCGCTGACCCGTGGCGAGTTCACCATAGAGTAGTATCTTTGGGAGGCGGTGGTCCTCCATCCTAGAGGCGTGCCCTGCCCAGCGCAGCTGTGTTCTCAATAGCATGCCCTCAATGCTGGTGATCCTTGCTTGCTCAAGGATAGCAACATTAGTCACATCGCCTCGAGGCCCTTTCCGAGCTGGCTTGGTGGCCCTTGGGCTAGGAAAACTCCCCTCAGCCTTGCCTCAAAGTGTCAAGACGCAAACTCACGCAGGGCTGGGAGGAGGAGGTGCTTCTGCACTGTGCAGTTAAGGCAGTTTGGCACCGCTTTAACTGCCATGGCTCAATGCTTTGGGGAGGGTCCAGCACTCTGGCTAAGAAGGCTGAAGACCTTACAGAACTACAACTCCACTGATGATGATAATAATAATCTATCTCGGCATTACTTCGCGAACGAAGGTTCTGAGGAAGGGCGCGTCCCACGCTTTTTACGAGCGCGTGGATGACTAAAAAGGCCAATCTGAGATAGGCAAGTTCGGTTGCAGAAAGCACAGCGGAAAGTCTCCTTGGGTGATGTTGTTTCCAAGTTGCGGTTCTTTCTGCGTTGTCGTTTCTCTTCGAGACCCGTTCGGCGTGTCTTCTCGAAAGAGGCCGCAGCATTGTGTATAGTGCGTCTCCATGCCTCCCGATGTGAGGCCAGGGTGGACCATTGTTGGTCAATCTGGCCGAGCCTGAGATGTTGTTTCAGGGAGTCCTTATATCTCTTTTTAGAGGCGCCTCTCTTGTGCTGACCCGTGGCGAGTTCCCCGTAGAGTAGTATCTTTGGGAGGCGGTGGTCCTTCATCCTAGAGACATGCCCTGCCCAGCACAGCTGTGTTCTCAATAGCATGGCCTCAACGCTGGTGATCCCTGCTTGCTCAAGGATAGCAATATTAGTCACATAGTCGGTCCAGTGTATATTTAGGATTGTGCGAAGACAGCGCTGGTGAAAGCGTTCGAGGAGTCGTAGGTGTTGGCGATTGGTGACCCATGTTTCAGACCCATAGAGCAGAATAGACAGTACGATAGCTCTGTATACACTGATTTTGATGCTTTACCTCAGGTGCTTGTTGCTCCAGACTCTTATTTTTATAATAATAATAACTTCTCAAAGCACAGCAGATAAAGTGTCAGTACAAGAAAACTGCACTCCAAACCAGAGCTGACAGCTGGCACAACAAAGTATTACATAGGCAGTTCCTTGACAAAATTGAAGAAAAAGTTGACAAGGAGAAGACCTGGTTATGGCTCACAAATGGGACACTGAAAAAGGAGACATAATGCCTGGTTCTTGCAGCCCAGGAGCAAGCCATCAGAACCAATACAATTACGGCCAGGATCGAAAAAGCAACTGATGACCCAAAATGCAGACTGTGCAAGGAAACTGATGAAACCATGGACCACTTCCTCAGCTGTTGCAAGAAAATCGCACAGACGGACTACAAACAAAGACACAACTCTGTGGCCGAAATGATTCACTGGAACGTATGTCACAAGTACCACCTGCCAGCAGTAAAGAATTGGTGAGATCGTTAGGCCAGTGTTTCTCAACCAGTGTGCCATGGCACACTAGTGTGCCGTGAGCAATCATCAGGTGTGCCTCGAGAAAAGCTCTCTGCCCCCCTTCCTCCCCCCCTCCTACCGAACTCCTGCTGCTTGGGGGAGGAGGAGGAAGGGCCAGGCGGTGGCAAAGAAAAAGAAGAAGGGGCCAGGGCGCTGCCTCCTTCGGCTGTTTCCCCAGCCAGCCTCCAATCCGCCATGACTCCCACCATGACTCTCGCCCCTCGCTCGCTGAAGCCGCATGGAGGAGAAGCCCCGCACACTGAAGCCCGTCCACCGCTCATGCTCCTCCTCTGTGGGAGAGCTGAAGCTGGGGGAGGGGGCAGGGCATGGCGCCCTCCCCCGGCTTCAGCGCTCACACAGCTTTGCCAGCCTTGAGGAGGCAGTGCCAAGCCAGCAGTGGCAGAGCCAGCACAATGCTGGCTTGGCACTGCCCCCTCAAGGCTGGCGAAGCTGTGAGAGAACTGAAGCCGGGGGAGGGGGCGGGGCATGGCATGCCCTGGCTCCCCCCTCCTGGCTTCGGCACTCCCAGCAGCTGCTCCCAGCAGGCCACCACCCCCCAGCCGTTCTTTACTGTGTTAAGAGCGTCATTTTGTGTCATTTTGGTTGGTGGTGTGCCCCTGGATTTTTTTAATGTTAAAAGTGTGCCGCAGCTCAAAAAAGGTTGGGAAACACTGCATTAGGCCACAAAGGTAGTGGAAAATAAACATGCAAAAATACTGTGGGACTTTCGAATCCAGACTGACAAAGTTTTGGAACACAATACACCAGACATCACGATTGTGGAAAAGAAAAACGTCTGGATTATTGATGTCGCCATACTGGGTGACAGCCGCATTGAGGAAAAACAACAGGAAAAGCTCAGCCATTATCAAGACCTCGAAATCGAACTACAAAGTCTCTGGCATAAACCAGTACAGGTGGTCCCAGTGGTCACTGACACACTAGGTGCCGTGCCAAAAGATCTCAGCCAGCATTGGAAACAATAAACATTGACAAAATCACGATCTGTAAACTGCAAAAGGCCAGCTTACTTGGATCTGCGCGCATCATTCGGAAATACATCACACAGTCCTAGACGCTTGGGAAGTGTTCGACTTGTGATTTTTTGATGCGAAATCCAGCATATAGATCTTGTTTGCTGTGACATACTGTGTTTTTGTGTCAGAATAATAATAATATAATAATACAAAGACAAAGAGTGAATACCGTAAAAACAGTGCAGAGCAAAAGAGAAAAGCAAAAGAGAAAACTGGCAAAAGATGGAAAAACTGAGAGCCAAATTGACAAAGAAAAAATATGGATGTGACTCGGGGTGGATTACAGAACACATATATAGCAAACATTCAGTGCTGATTACAAGGAATAAGGACAGACAAGACAGAAACATTGAGCCATGGCAGTTAAAGTGTGTCAAACTGCATTAATTCTACTTGTACCCTCCACAAATCCTAACAGGCTCAGGTCCCTCCCTTTCCCCCCTCAGCCGCTTAAGCATGAGGCTCTTAGGATTTGTGGGAACTGAAGTCCAAAACACCTGGAGGGCCATGTCTGGTGTAGATGCACCCTGGGAAGCAACTGTGGTGATTCGTCTTGCAGGAGTGTGTTGAGGGCTAACAATATGAATATACCAAAAGGTAACCTTGACTTGCCATTTTAAAATGAGCCACTGGACACCAAGGACCCACTATAATAAAGTGGAACAGATGTATTTACATGTAAGTGGATTAAGTGCCACCGAACATCAATGTATACGACAGCATAAGAAATCTAAATTTGGAAATTTAGCCTGGGCAGATTGTATGGGTGCATCTCTTTCACATTGTTTCTAATGTTGATGGCATTGGCATTTTGCTTTATCAGCAAAATTGTCTGGCTTGTTGCTGATTCCTTGCTTGTCCTGGAAGGGTTTCAGAGCAGTCTTGTATCTGGATTTTTGTCCAGGTATTACATGATCAATAGTTATATTGATATCTATGCTTTCTGCACTGAAATCGAACAGCAAAGGAACAGTTGTAAATGCAGCATAATAAGTAAATAAATAAATGTGTTCTGTTTGATTTGTTTCAGATGCATCATGTCCAAAATGGGAGCTTTGCGAGTGGGACTTGGTGTGGTATTGGGAGCAGCTGCAGGAATAGGTCTCTTCTACTACTTTTACAAGCAGAAGAGAAAAAAGCCCTGGCATAAAGGCAAACCAAGACCTGTGAATTTACAGAGTCAGCACAATGCACTGGAGCCTCAGGAACACACAGAACGTCTGCAGCCTTATAATCAGGGTAGGATTGCCATGTTTCGTTTTTCACATCTGTTTATACAAAAACTAGCTGTTCAGACTGTATGTGATGTATACAGATGTATATGTTGTGTTCTCACTGCTTTGAACTTGGAATCAACATGCCAATGTTCTTTTGTTTGCTTATTTTAGTGCATGTTGAGTCTAAGACAATAATGCGTTATGCTTTCCTAAACAAATTTGAAAGTTCCCATTATTTATTTTAGAGAGGTTTCCTACTTAAACTATAGCTTTATTGCCAACTCTACCAAACAAGAATATATTAATGTTTGATGCTTAAAAGTTGTCTGCAGCTCCCTTTCCACAACACTAAGGTGAATGCATAGAAGTGAAGAAGGAGGTATGCATACAATAATGTGACTTCCAAGTACCAGGCATTCTATGTACAGTAATTCTTTCAAAGGACATTTGAGATCCATGTGGTAGGCTACAAAGGCAAATCTGTTTCTCCAATGACATCTGTTCTGTTAGTTGATTGGTGTACTTGGATTTCACCCTAAGTGTTCAGTTTAACCTCTCACATGACCAGAATATTTCCTGAATATTTGAGAATGTGGACAGCAGTTGCATGAATGTGAGAAGCTTGAATATACAGAAGATCTATTATCCCCCCAGTACTCATTCTATTATTTATTTATTTATTTATTTAGGCTTCTATGCCGCCGACTCCCAGGGGCTCGCAGCGGCTCACAGGAGCCAAAGGCACAATAAAACAACAATAAGAACAATAAAAACAGTTAAAATAGCAATGGCAGAACGAAACAGCAACCCAGTTCAGCAATAGCATACTTAAAAATACACGGGCCTACTCGCCAAAGGCCTGCTTGAACAGATGAGTCTCTATCATTGAGACAGCAATATAAATAAGTTGTTCATAGTTTTGCAGAAATTATTTTTATGGGGAAACTAGCTGTACCCACCACACGTTGCTGTGGCCAACCTTCCCTCCCTCTTTCTCTTCTTTCTTTCTCTTCTGTCTTCCCTCCCTCTTTCCTTCTTTTCCTTTCTATTTTTCCCCTTTCTCTCCTTCCTTCTTTCTTTACCTATTCTTGGTAAGCAACTCCCAGCAGTCCTCCTGATCGAGCTATCTATCTACCTACTATTTATCTCTATCTAATCTATCTTATCTATCTGGAGGATTGCTGGGAGTTGCAGTCCAGGAATAGGAAATTGGAAATATGCAGGGATTGGGATGGTCTCAAAGAAATCCAGGGAGGAGAAAGCTTGCATTTTGGAAGCAGTGCATTTGGATCATCCTCCTCTCCTAAAAAGCCTGGTCTAGGGGATGTTGGGAGCTGTAGTCCAGAAGAGAGTGTGGATATGCTATTGTGTGTTTTGTTTGCCAGGGAGAGTCATTTTTGTGCATGCGCTGTAGCGTCTTTATGCTGGTTTTGACTTTTAAGTCCCTTCTGCTGTGTTTTCCAGTGTTTTTATGAGTGATGGTCACTTGTTGGCCTGATAGGTGTTTTGTGTCCAAATTTGGTGCCAGTTCGTCCAGTGGTTTTTGAGTTATGTTATCCCACAAACAAACATTACATTTTTATTTATATAGATTTTTGCTAAAGCAGACATACTTCTAAGTTCTTCTTTTAGATACACTGAGTATGTTTGAGCACCTGTCTGTGTGTGTGTGTCTGTTAGTGTTAGAAAGATAATGCTTTTTAACTTGTTTGTGTATTGTGTTGGCTGTCATCACCTTTCTATGTGATTCATGGGGTAGCTGATGACTTGTACAGAGGTGTTTTTAAAATATCATCGATTCCTAGTTTTAATATCTCAAAATGAAACAGATATCTTGTGCAGAAATAATGAAGCAATCTTATTGCAGTTACTTTGTTCTCTCTTTTTAGTTCCATTGATGAGAACAGGACCAGTAGGGGGTGGAGATAATGTCCCTTACGCACCTCTTTTAACACGTGAAGAACAAGCTGAAGTACTGAACCGTCTGGACTTCCTGCTTAGAAGCCTTATAGAGCTGCGAAATGAAGTGGAAGAGTTACGGAATAGCCTACAAAGTTTAGCAGGAGATATTATTGGAGAAGTCAGGTTGGTGTAAAGGTTTTCTCAGTGACAACCCAGATTGCTGAAGATATTCCACTCAGGGAGAGACCGAAACAGATTTTGAATAGAATTGATATTTGTCTTGCTATAAACTGTAGAAGTTAGTTCTTCCAGAATAAATTAATTGAAGGTGCTGCCCAGATACATACCATAATTGTTTATGTAGTAAAACGAGTCAATTGTGATCTTCTGAGTGTTGTAGCAAAAATATAACCGACATTAAATTGGGTGGCAGATGAAAAACAAGGGAAAGCACGGCCTTTGTTTTAAATTATATATCTTTAAAAAAATTAAGATAATGTTTTTCTGAAATGCTTAACTTTCTTATAGTAGGTGCCTTTTTACAGTCATTTCTGCTTTCCTTAATATAGTAAAAGTATTATAGTAAGAAAGAGTTTGATTGCATACTTCCTGCAAAATGCATGTTCTTCTAAAATTGTTTGTTTAGTAGGATGATGATGAAATAAGGCCATGTTTAGCGTTTTCCATAATGCTTCTGTCATTTGTGAAGAGCTTGCTTCACACATAACGATTAACCAGGGCTGGGAATAATGTGGCACCCAAGGCCATTTTGACGAATCACCACAGTTGCTTCCCAGGGTGCATCTACACCAGACATGGCCCTCCAGGTGTTTTGGACTTCAATTCCCACAATTCCTAAGAGCTGGCAGGCTGTTAGGAATTGTGGGAGTCAGAGTTCAAAACACCTGGAGGGCTGAAGTTTGCCTATGCCTGTAAATGTTATTGAACAAAATGAAATAATTTTTGATTTAGGGCATGGGAGAGTTAAAAAAGAATGAAGTGAACCTTTCACCATACTAATCTCCTCTTGCAGATCCCATCTAGAAGACAGCCAGAAGGTTATTCGTCGAAGGCGTTTTCCATATCCCAGAGAAAGGAGCGATTCTACAGGATCTAGCTCCATATATTTCACAGCCAGCTCAGGAACAGTCAATACAGATGATGGGGAAAGTGAAGGAGGGTGAGTTAGCACTAGTTTAAAACTTTTTAAAACTTGACTTTTTTCCTGGATCATCAGACAGGTTTTAATTTTTTTTTAACCTTCATCAGGCTTCAACCGTGCAAAAATAAAATGTCAGGAATTTTTTGATTGTGGATTCCTTCATAACAAGGGGAATGGATTGTATAGCCTTGTGCCCCCCCAGTTCTTTGATTCTGTTAAATGCAAATGAGAGACCCAAGTTGAGATTTCTTCAAAAATCTGTAAATACTGGCCAGCTTTACTGACTAATAGAAAACTTGCAGTTGCTGAAATCGTGCTTTTCAAGGCACAGAGCTTTTTTACTGACCTTGGCCGGCAAGTACAAATTGCAGTGTAAAGTCAGAGACAGTTTCCTTTCTTGCACTGAGTTTCACCGAAGACCAGTATGGGAGTAATGATTAAATCCAACCTCGGACAACACTGTTCCTCTTCAGTCAATCAGCAATGCTGTTAATGATCTGTCAGGATAGTTTCAGCTGGAGTGGGGTAGGGAAATGCAGCCCATTCGTACTTGCAGCCTCTAAATCTTTTTGGCTGCCTTCACAAACCCCCGAGTCACCCCGGTCCAGAAATATCTGCCACCAACATTGTGCAACAGTGTGTTTGTCTGGTGCAGTTGACTGCTAAAATTCAGTAGCAAAACATTACAAAAGTTTGGTGTTATAATGCAGAGGTTTTCAAAATAATAATCTTTTAAATGACTCTGTAGCTCTCTAGATGTACAAGATAAGGGCTGGGGAAAATGTACTGTCTGTGGCCCTTGAACCTCATGTTTGTGTACTCCTAAGTTTTAAATTCAAGAATTTAAATGATATTTGAGTGAAACTTATCCAAAAATTATACCCAAATATTTCTCAAATGTGTTGTTCTTGTTGTATGCCTTTGAGACATTTCTGACTTACGCAGGCCTAAGGTGACCCTATCAAGGAGCCTTTCTTCATAATACTTGTTCAAATGGAGTTTGCCTTTGCATACCTCTTAGGCTGAGATAATTTGACTTGCCTAGTGGGTTTCCATAGCTGAGTGGCCATTTAAACTTTTGTTTCCAGAATTGTAGACCAATGTCCAAATGTCTCTCTACTTGAATATGTGCAAACTCTGAAAAACCATCTCCCAGAATTTCCAGACAACTCCCCACCATCACCAAAGACCATCTTTTCTCTCTGTTCTTGCTTCAGAATTATGTCAATAAGTGATGTGATATTAATTATTGTCACTGTTTGGAAGGGAAAATTAGCAAAACAAAGAATTGTGTCATACCAGGTGAAGCAGCCCACAGGGGTGGTAAAAAAATGGCATCTTGCCATTTTCCCATTAGTTTATTATATTTCCTCAAGTGATCTTTTAAAAAAATCTATTCTACTGTTGCCATACATATTCATTTTTACTTAACTAACATATAAGCAATTGCTGCCTATGAATTTGGAGTTTTTAAATAATGTATATTTTTTGTATTTTGGTATGATTTGATAGCAGAACCCCTTTTGCTGAGTAATAGGCCTAACTGTTGTTTACTCCACAGTACAAGTCAGAACTGTTAAAGTTTAAGCTGGTTAGAGTCAAAATGAATGTGCTCCAGAATTTTTCTGGCAGGTCGTATGTGGATATGATGTGGGCTAATAAAAAAGAAAATTGGAATTGGCAAATTGGTTTTGGAATTAGAACAGTTGGGACTATACTCTTTTGAGAAGTAACCAGTTGAAGAAACGCTTTAAAAATATTATTTGTTTTGTTCATGAAATTCAAAACAGCTCAGTACTGCTAACATTACAAAGCAAACATGAGCACTCTGTTTAGTGTAAAGCATTAAAAAAGCCAAGGTGGAAAATGACTAAAGCCCAGTCTGTCAGTTAGACTTTGTTCTTGTACATAATTTTAAACATGCAGGAAAATCATGTGCTTGATATTTCTATACAGTCCTCTACAGCAGCTTTAGCTACTATATCATTCTAACCTAGCAGTCTGAACTATGGGAAAACTAAGAAGTTTGGAAATTATGACTAAGCACTTTGTATGTTTTTAATCTGTATTTTACTGTTTTATATGTTTTAACTGTTCATGTATTTTTAAATTTTTAATAATTTTAGATGGTATGTTTATTGTTATGTGCACAATGCGGCATTGAATTTTTGCTGTAGTTTGTAAGCCACCCTGACTTCCCTTCAGGGTGAAAAGGGTGGGATATAAATATAGTAAATAAACACAGGAATGATTTTAAAATATATATTTAGTGCATGGACACACATGGATTAATGGTAGCAAAGTCGCAACACCTGACTATTAATGTTCATGTGGCTCAGTCCAGAATAGACTTGGAAATCTGAGGTGTGATTCCTATCCAGATGAATCTTTTAAGCTCCTTTGTGATGCGGATACTGTAAATTAGCCAGACACGTTTCACCTGCTTATATTGTTGCTTGTGCACCTTTTTTTGGCTTCATAAATGAGCCTTGTTTTACAAACAACATGTTTGTGGACTGGAAATCTGGTCTTTTCATTCTTGCAAACTAGAGAGCTCAGCATTTTTGCATAGTAATAGGGAGCATCTGTGGTGATCCTGAGAATATTTGACATTATTGTGAAATTTTCCTTTTCTGAAAAGCAGGCAGTCCTTAGTGGAATGTGCATGCATTTAATTGTCTTTGTTTATTTGTGTATGTCATGCATAGGGAACAAGTTTGTATATTATGTGTCTGCTTGTCCACTTGGGATTCCAAATTTAAGCGCTAAGCTGCTTGTTGCTGTCTAGGAAAATAGTGATCTAGTCTTGACACATGACATAATTCATTCTTTTCAGAGTTCTAATAGACCCAGGGACTAAAATTTAACTACTGTTAATGTGTTCCACTGATAGAACAATTTGCATCAGTTGAATTTGAAGTGGGGGACTTTCTCTTGCCCCTGAATCCCTACAGATCTTTAACAGGTGGTTAGGGTTCCTTTTGAGCAGGTAGGTGATGGATTATGGGGTAGAGGAGAAGGTCTTACTATTGGTTTTTTCCCATTACAGTATCTTACCAGAATAGAGAAGATGTGAGCTGCTTGCCCTCTAGAGCAGGCATGGGCAAACTTTGCCACCTCCAGATGTTTTGGACTTCCATTCCCATAATTCCTAAGAGCCTACCAGCTGTTAAGAATTGTGGGAGTTGAAGTTCAAAACACCTGGAGGGGCTGAAGTTTGCCCATGCCTGCTCTAGAGCTTTGGGAAGTTACATTTGGGACTGCAACTTCCATAATCCCCCAGGGAATGCTAGCCAGGGAATTTTTCCAGCTGTAGACCTGGTGGTACTGTTTTCACCTTTTCATCTTGGTATAATGGATATATGCTTTGACAAAATTGGTCAGGAAGCCATGTGGACAGTGCCATTTTATATTCTGCGAAATTGCATTAGTTGGGCACTTTTTGGTGATCCTATTTTAGCCTCAAAGTACAACAATACAAAACTTTATTACAGTCAGTGATCATCACAAAGCGGGGCACAAGTGCCCTGGAAAGGAAAACACAGTTCCCCAGTGAAGCAGTTATTTAAAAAGCAGATTAGAAAACAGTTAAAAACACAGGTTAACGTAACAGGTATGGAACAGGAAGGGGGCGGATAGGAGGGTCAAAACACTGGGGGCGCACTAAAGGGGATGGGAGGGGCACATTGCAAGTCTAGTAGCATTTCAGCTGTAACATGTTGCTCTAACTACATTCCCAACAGGGAATTTTCAGTGCTGCAGCACAAAACTTAGCAACACTGTAAGCCTCAAAGTAGAGATTTGATTCATTAGGTTTCTACTTCGCAATTTATTTTGTCAGCCAGCTTCCCAGAAGATGAGAGATAGTTTTGGTAGCTACTTCCTATCCTATAGTTTTGGTACCGTGTTTCCCCGTATGACACCCCCGATTGTAAGACGTATCGGGGGTGTCAGGGGGGTCGGCTAATGTGCCGTGACTCGAATGTAAGCCGCACTGCCGCCACGCGCCGCCGCAACCGGCCCATCGGCCGCGGCACACCTCCGCGCACACCTCCTTTCTGCCAGGCCTCCAAGGGAGGGGAAGAGAGCCAGAAGCATGGCAAAGCGTGCGCTGCATCAGAGTGACGCGTCGTCGCTTTGCCCCGCCCTGGCTCTTCCCCCCTCCTTTCCTTTCTCCAAGAAAGGGAGGGAGAGAGAGCCAGGGCGGGCAGAGCGACGACGCGTCACCTGACGCAACACTCGCTTGCCCCGCCTCAGCTCTCTTCCCCCTCCTTTCCTTTCTCCAAGAAAGGGAGGGAGAAGAGAGCCAGGGGCGGGGAGAGCGACGACGCGTCACTCTGACGCTGTCGTCGTTGCCCCGCCCTAGCTCTCTCCTCCCTCCTCCTTTCTTTCTCCAAGAAAGGGAGGGAGAAGAGAGCCAGGGGCGGGGCAGAGCGACGATGCGTCACTCTGATGAGTCGTCGCTTTGCCCCGCCCCTAGCTCTCTTCCCCCTCCTTTCCTTTCTCCAAGAAAGGGAGGGAGAAGAGAGCCAGTGGCGGGGCAGAGCTACGACGTGTCACTCTGACGCAGCGGCGCTTTGCCATGCTTCTGGCTTTCTTCCCCCTCCCTTCCTTTGTCCAGAAAGCTGCGCCGCGGAGGTGTGCCGCGGCGGCGTGACGGCGGCGGCGGCGTGGGCGTGGCGATGGGGTACGTCTTAGTTTACATAAGATGTACCCCGAAAGTAAGACGTAGGGGTACTTTTCGGGGGGAAAAGAAAGTAAGACGCTGTCTTACTTTCGGGGAAACACGGTAGCTACTTCCACTTGCTCTATATATAGTTTTGGTAGCTACTTCCACTTGCTCTATATATAGTTTTGGTAGCTACTTCCACTTGCTCTATATATAGTTTTGGTAGCTACTTCCACTTGCTCTATATATAGTTTTGGTAGCTACTTCCACTTGCTCTATATATAGTTTTGGTAGCTACTTCCACTTGCTCTATATATAGTTTTGGTAGCTACTTCCACTTGCTCTATATATAGTTTTGGTAGCTACTTCCACTTGCTCTATATAGGCATGAAAAAGGAGATACCTTCTGGTATCTAGGAATGCTTAGAAGATCTGTCTTCTTCCTGCCTACTCCTCCAATAGGGCTTTCTTCTGCTTTACTTTACAGTTCTCTAGTTCTGTAATTTTTGCATCTCTTCAGTCTTTTTTTCTTGTCTTCTATTTCTGTCCTCTGTATTTAAAAAAACCTCCTTGAACTTTTTAGCTTGAGCCTTCAGTCCTTAAACCTTAGACTGGATCATACATTCATTTGTGAACTGAACTGATGCACATTCCTGTATATCATAGCTCCAAGAGGTAGTAGGGCAGAAAAAATTGCCCATTTTTCAGTTTCCGATACACACTTTAGTATTATGTTGTATTCTCAGTCCACCATTGAACAGCAAAGCTATCTTGATGTGTCAGATAGGGCTGCATATCTGTCTATATTAGTATTCTTCTCTATACAAATGATTAAGTTTGCTCATTAAAGTGAGCCAGATTCTTGGTTCACCCATTAATCTTTATCTTGTCCTCTTAATGCTGTTAATGCAAAACTCTTGGTTTGTTTCTTTAAAAAATAATCCAGCATTCACGAGCCGAGAATCCTTTGGTAGTTTGCAATCCTAATTTGTTAAAATAGGAAAGAAGTAGAAATGTTGGCTCGGACAATCACAAGAGGGAGAGATAGTGTAAGAGTGTATTTAGCAAAAGCGTTGATATAAATCCTGTATTCTTCTGTATCTTGTGTTAAAGGTACACCACAGCCAATGCGGAATCCGATTATGATCGGGAGTCTGATAAAGAGAGTGAAGAAGGAGAAGATGAAATCAGTTGTGAAACAGTAAGAACGGCAAGGAGGGATTCTTTGGATCTTGTCAATGAAGATGAAACTGCCTTGACCATGGATCCTGCTTCAGAAGAGGAACTTGCTCAGTTACTACAACAAGCGGATCATTTCCACCAAGGGAGTGACCAGGAGAAGAGAGAAGGATTCCAGCTGCTGCTTAACAATAAACTAGTGGTAAGGAAAGTTCACTGAATTTTGCTATGCCATCATTTGCATTCTTGCCATATTTTTCTACTAATGAAGAGTTACGGTCACCTTTGACTCTTTCAGTTCTCTGCTACTCCAGGAGCCTTCCATCCCATTGAAACTTTGTTCCACTGTAGACTACTTGCTTCAGTCTTAAATTGGACCAAGCATATGAGTGTAGAAGATTTGCCATAATCACCAATCAAAAAATTCAAAATCTGAATAAGTTGTTTCATCACTTTCTCTTCTGCCCTGCATGGCAAAATTAGATTAATAAGTATTTAATTTTTAATGCAAGTAGTTGGATTTTAATTTGTATAATTCATGCATATTCTATCATGATAAGTTTCTTATTATTGGAGGTGTTCGGATCTGCACTTTATACTCAAGAATATTTACTTGTGCCAATTATATATTTTGTTGCTTTTCATAATACTGCTAAATTTAGCTGTTCTTTGATTAAAAAAACATGTTAATATATAGCTGCACACAAAAATATTCTCTAGTTGTGTCTTCATCAGGGAGTGTATCTAGCCAGTCCTCTGCCATGCCTGTTGTACACATTCCCCTTGAGGTACCACATCTAGTGCACACAGTGATAGAATCATAGAGTTGGAAAAGACCACATGGACCATCTAATCCATGCAGGAAAAGCACAATCAAAGTACCCCTGGCGTGGCCATCTGTCACACTCCGAGGCAGAGAGTTCCACTGTTGAACAGCACTTACAGTCCAGAAGTTCTTCCTAATGTTCAGGTGGAGTCTCCTTTCTTGTAATTTGAACTCATTGCTCCTAGTCCTAGTTTCAAGGGCAACAGAAAACAAGTCTGCTCTTTCTTCCTTATGACACACTTTCACATATTTATACATGGTTATCATGTCTCCGCTCAACCTTCTCTTGTGCAGGCGTAATATACCCAGTTCTTTAAGACAGTCCTCATATGGCATGCTCTCTAAACCTTTTATTATTTTAGTTGCCCTCCTCTGGACACCTTCCAGCTTGTCAATATCTATTTTGAACTGTGGTACCCAGAATTGGACACAGTATTCCAGGTGAGGTCTAACCAAAGCAGAATACAAAGGCACCGTGGCTTCCCTCAATCTAGACACTAAACTTCTTTTGATGCAGCCCAAAATCCCATTGGCTTTTTTGGCTGCTGCATCACACTGTTGGCTCATGTTCAACTGGTTGTCCACGAAAACTCCAAGATCTTTCTCACGTGGATTGTTGTCAAGCCAGACATCGCCCATTTTGTAGGTAGTTTGTAGGTAGTTGCAAAGGAAACATAGTGTGTCTGTATGTCATGCTTCAGTGGTTCAATTGTTATTGTGCATCATTTAAATTGCTAGAGCATAGTCACAGTTTAATAGATTAGAAACAAAATGAGCCCTACATGGAATTGCTGTTATTGTTGTGCCTTCAAGTAATTTTTGGCTTATGGTGACCCTAAGTTGACCATATTATGATTTTTTTTTGTCTGGGAGTGTGAATTCTTCAACGGGTTTCCATGGTTGAGTGGAAATTTGAATCCTAGTCTCCAGTCATAGTCCAATGCTCAAACCACTATGACATGCTGGCTCCTTTTAGATGCAGTTGCTAGTATTAAATATGCAGAACCATTTATTCAAATGCTGAATAGTAAATCAGTACAGAAATAAGTCTTAGCAGCTTGACTCTGCTTGGGACTAGTAGCTTGATCTAGATCTGTGATTTCTTTTTTTTAGTACTAGTTTCCCCCCCTATATTTCACACATTTGTCTATTCAATTATCGTGATTAAAATTGGTACTAGGGTAATATAATACAATCTGATACCTCACATCAGTAGCAATGGATCACATTCTGATACTTCACATCAGTGAAAAGATTTAAACTAACTTCAGGGTGTCCCCAAAGTTACCCTTGTTTTGATGTTCAATAGAGTTTAGTGTAGAATATTTCAATACAAATCTTTATAAACAAAATGATGCTGGTGGTATGTTGCAATTGGGAATCCCACTTGCTTGTAATGACTAGAATACAAGTGAACAAATATTCATTCTGTCCACAGTATGGTGACAAGCAAGATTTCCTTTGGCGTCTGGCCCGAGCATATAGTGATTTGTGGGAAATTACAGAAGATGCAGATGAGAAGAAGTCTTATGCATCTGATGGTAAGAATATTTTCCGAAGTAAAGATAGGTGTTTTTCACTGAGTTAAACCACAAGTTGAAAAAGAGGTGTTGCATATGCAATCTCACTGTTGCATAAGCAACATCTAATCCTATTCAACAGCTTTATATATCACATACTGAAGGATGGTTCAAACTAAATTTTATTCAGGGTACAGCCTATTCAGTGCTGCATTTTTCCCTCCATTTTAGGATGTACTTTACATTCATAGACTGTACAGCAAATAGAAATAGCTGCAAATATATTAATGCCAGGCCACACTTCTTATTCATACCACTGCTATGGGCTCTTTTTGTTCATTCTAAAATTTCTGAACTTATATCATTACACTGGCCACCACACATTTTGGTGTCTCAAATGTTAGCCCTGTTTCTGGGTATATGTAATCTTCTGATTTCAAAAGTGGCACCATTATATATAATATATATATATATATATATATATATATATATGTGGATGTGGGTGGACTACAACTCACATGATGCCAGGTTAATCCACCTCAAACCAATGCTTAAATGTTGGGTGGGTATGTTTGCCAAGTTTGGTTGAGACTCATTCACTTTTATTATATATTTTCTTTGGTGACCAGCATTGGTCGGGTTATTTGAAAAAGACATTTTTATTGCAAAAAATGCATAAGGTTGTGGATTAACTACAACTGACACCATGCCGGGTTAACCCTAAGAAACTCCATCAGTACTTGAAGTTTGTTATGTTGGGCAAGTTTTCTAGATGCATCATTGGTAGGGTTCACTGTGTGCTTTCTCCCCAGCCCAGGCCCCGCCCCTGTAGGGTAAACTTCAACTACCACTATGGTGCCCCCTGTGGGGGCACCCGAAAAGGAGGAGCTGCTCTCTTCCTCCTCCCTGCCCCGCCTCCCCCGCCATTTTTTTAAAAAATCAATTTTTTAAAAATTAAAAATGGCGGCTGAGGGCATAGGTGGGGCAGTGTCAGGCCCCGGGCCGGATCCGGCCCCTGGGCCGCCAGTTGGACAGCCCTGTTCTAGATGCAAACCCCCCCTCAGTAGGTTGAGTTAGTCATGGGGGTTCTGTGTGTCAAGTTTGGTCCAGGTCCATCATCAGTGGAGGTCACTGTTTCTCTGTTTGTGGGTGAACTACAACTCCCAGAAAGGAAGGTCAGACAACCCCCCCCCCCAAAAAAAACCAAACAACCCTCTAATAGTCAAATTTTGGCATATCAGGTACAGTATGTGTGCCAAGTTTGGTCCAGATCCATCAGTGCTTGGGTTCACAGTGCTCTTTGGATGTAGGTGAACTACAGCTCCCCCAAATCAAGGTGAATTTTCCCCCAAAGACCTCCAGTATTTTTGGTGGTCATGGGGGATCTGTGTGCCAAGTTAGTTCCAGGTGGATTGCAGGGGAACTATACATCCCAGTACCTACAACTTCTATAAATCATGGTGAATTATCTCCAAATCTCTCTAGTATGTTCAGTTGCTGGTCAATTCCTCAGTTTGCTGTGTGCCATAGAAAAGAGTAGGAAAGGGTTAAGGGAGAGGAAGTGGGTGGGGTCATACAAATTCCACACTAATTGAGAGAATAAGAAACACTGAGATGTCTGTGGTGAAGGAAAAACAGAAGATCTAGGATGAAATTTTGTTCCCCTATGAAAGCCTTCACTTGGGTGGTGGGCAGTATGGTGTTGGTGGAGGACATTGGCAGGGCTCTTGGACATGTTTATTGCACTCTCTGTAATCTGCAAAGTCATTGGAGGGAGGGCCATTGGTGTTTCCTGAGTAGTGGGAGCTATAGCTATTCATGGAAGTAGGAGCCTGTCTGTGTAAGTGGACACCCCAAACACACACATACATATTTACAATTTTATTATGTGTATAGGCATGCTGCCCATGTAGGTTCTCTCCCCCCCCTTTATTTTTAAATTTGATTAAAGGTTCATTGATTCTTGTCTTCTGTCTCCATACATTGCAACATATTAACATGTGTTGGAGGTGATGTTTAGTGTCAAAACCTCTAACTTGAAATGTAGCAAAAACAACTTGGCATCTTATCTAAAGACATATAAACCAAAAAGCTCATAAACTGTTTACAGGAGTTGCAGACGGTGAGGGGGACAGCTGTTTGGCTTCTCTATATGTCATCTCAGTACCGTATTGTAACGTTTTTTTTTTTGGAAAAATCTGTTTTAACTTCTTCACATATTGTTTTAAATCTCTATTTGGCAAGTATTTAGATAGCTAGGTGCTGAAATTGTGTTGTGGAAATACCTTTTTTTGCATTATGTTTTAGGCAAAGAAGAGGCAGAAACAGCTCTGCAGATGGGAGATCAAAGTGCTGAGTGTCACCAGTGGTATGTAATTACTTCCCCTTTAAGGAAATGGAAATGAGATAAAATTGTTTTTTTTAGTTGTACTTCTTTCTGTACATTATTATCTTTGGGGAAAAGAAACATTGTTGGAAGTACACTCCAGATGGAGAAGTTGTTTTTCTAAAAGACAAGCTTGAATTATTCCCCCTTAGCACAAATTCATCTTCATTTGGCACATGAAGTTTTGAGTTCAGAGACAGTATCACTTATATTTAATCAAAATTGTGTGTGGTTTTGTTTTTGGTTCATTAGTTCTTGTTAGCAAACTAGAAACTGACCCCGAAGAGGTTTTTTTTTAAAGTTACAGTACCTTCATTTGACTTTGATATCAATTACTTTCCCAGCCTCTCTTACTGAGTCCTCATCCTGTAATTTACCATTCTTCCCAAAATACGTTAGTGATACAATCTAGGCCAAGGATGGAGAATATGCATGCAATTTGAATTATTAAGAAACCTCGCTTGTATTGTCAAACTAGGGTTCCTAAAGCCCCCAAACCTCTTCATTTTTAATTTAGTCCTAATTTTTGGAGAATTTTTCACCCAAACACCAGCAAAAAGGGCATAAACCAAGGCTCAAATGTGGTAGTTTACTCTCCCTAATGTCATGCTTTGTGTTTCTCAAACTGAAGAAGTAAAAAAGACTGACAATCTGACAAAAGTTGACTACATGTGACATAGCATTCTTTGCAGAAATGCAGCAGGGCTGGACAAAGGGCCCAGGCAAGAAATTGAGGTCCCCTCCTCAGTTGCCTATTCATGGGAGGGATGAATAACATCTTTTCCCTAAGAAATTGAATTACACTGCAGGTAACAATAGTAAAAAAAAGCTTTATTGAAACATAGAATTAGTCCATTTTTTCATATTGCACTATGATTGTCCAGTTGTTTTATAATTTGTTTGAATTTTATATTTGCAAAAGCTTTGTACAATGCCAAACTGAATTGTTTGTCTCAATTGCTTGTCTCCCAGTGCAACAATTGATACCTCAGTGCAATAATGAACAATTCAGATGACAATTGGAATAGCTCCTGGCATATGTGTTCGGATTCTGTGATTTTTAATTAATTGTTTTAATTGATTTGTTTTAATTATGTGAATTTAATGTATATGCTGTTTTTATGTTGATATGTGTTCAAGGCATCGAATTATACCTTTGTTGTGAGCAGCCCTGAGTCCCCTTCGGTGAGAAGGGCGGGATATTAAATAAATAAATAAATAAAATTTGGAAGGTGGGAAGTTACATCTGGCAAGAAGCCAGTACATAGAGGAGTATATAAGAGGATATTCTGTTCAGTCATCACAATGATACTTTAGCTGATCATTGACATCTGAAGAACTGTGGTGGGTTATAAAGTTTTGGATAGTCCTGAATGATTAAGAACAGCATACTTTTCTCCAGGCAGAATTTGAAGAATTTTCATTTTGTTACAGAGAAGAGAGAGAGGTAAAGAGTCCCAGGCTCAGCAATAGAAGCAAATTCTCCCAACTGCAGTGTTGGCTTGGTAAAACCTTCTATAATAGTCCTTGTACAATTAGGTTCAGGCATACAGTTAGAATTAGCACCTACCTGGTACACTTTGGCCCCTTCTACACCGTCCTTGTATCCCAGGATCTGATCCCTGATTATCTGCTTATCCCAGATTATATGGCAGTGGAGACTCATATAATCCAGTTCAAAGCAGATAACCTGGGATCTGATCCTGGGATATAAGGACAGTGTAGAAGGGGCCTATGATACAACAGATCAATCTGAGTAGAAAGAAGAGGTTCCAATTGAGTCTCTTTCAAGGAGGCTCCTTAGAAGGAACTCTGCAGCCACCCAGAGCTGATTTTGTATCGGAATCGATGACCTGAGTAAAACACACACTTTGTGTTTCCACTCAACTTGTCAACAGAGAGCCTACAAGGCCCAGTAGAAAGGGAGAAGGAAAGCCCTGGTGAAGAGGTAGCAAATGTCACTGCTTCAGAGCCATCTTGCAATGGCCTGGAGGCAGCAAGTTGCCCAGGCAATTTCCCATGCTAGAAATCACACTTCCCTTAGTATGGTTTTTAGGATTGCACATTAAAATACACTTACATTTTGGGCAACCTGGTAGAAGAAAGAGGATGCTGAGCAGTGCTAGGCATTTGTCACGAGGACTGAATATCCTGTATCTTCCACACACAAAATCTGGTGACTGAAAAAAACAATTTTTATATAGGATGTTTGTAGCCCTTATTCCACAACATTTCAAGACTAGTTCGAATTTAATCACCTGACAGAAGAAGAAAAACATGAACATGGTCCAAAGATGTGGTATGTCTGTGTTGCTCAGCATCTGTTTAATATGCTGAGGCTCTGATATGCAAATCCCCAAAAGCCTAGCAGAAGAAAAACAATGGAGCTGCTTTTCCACTTTAGCGTGTCTGTGGTCTGCATACCTTAAAAAGTTACTCTGTGAATTGAAACTCAAGAAAGGGAATTGCTTGTTTGGCTTGGCTTCAGCATTGGCTGTTAGAAGATGTGTTGGAAGTGCAACAAGAGCAGTAGGGGATTTCAGATATTTCTTTGGGGACGAAATTGTGCAGGTGCAGAAGTATCTGTCCTTTATGTACTAAGAGTAGCTCTGAGAATATTTACTGACAACTTATGAAGCTGAAGTTTGTCTTCTGCCTTCTGAGACTGAATGTACAGACTCAATTAGTAAGCTTGCCTCAGAAACCTAAATGGAGCTTTAGTGCTTTTTTTTTAAAGGAAAGAAACATTTAACATCCAGAAAAGCCGAAGCATCAGGATATTTTCAGAGACAGAATTGTCATAATTTTGCCCTTCTGTTTTTATGTACTAAGTGTGAAGTGGACTTCTTCTTATGTACATTTTTCTGGGGGTAAGCCAGGTAAATGTTAATGTGAAATTTTGGTAATGTGAAGGGATGTTTTGACCTTTAGGAGGGCTGCATAGAAATTTTGGAGTTCAAATGTATGCCCCAGATTTTGTCTGTTAATTGAAGTGCATTGCCAGGAAGACTCAGATTTCTCCACTTATCATAGTACTTTATATACCAGGGCTGCCCAACTTCTACCGGCCCAGGGGCCTGAATTCCGGTCACTGATGACCTGGGGGCCCGTAGGGTCTGGCTCCGCCCCAGCTCCGCCCCAGCTCCGCCCTCTCCCCGGCTCTGCCCCCGCCCCACCCCCGGCCCTGCATGCATACAGTCAAATATAACCTTTTACTGAGATAAAATGCAGGGTGGGCATTCAAAAGGGGCATCCATACAGTCAAATATAATCTTTTACTGAGATAAAATGCAGGGATAAGATATTAAATTATTTTAATTTAATATTAAATATATTTAATTCCATCCTCCCCTCCCCCTTATTATAATTTAATATTAAATATATTTAATTCCATCCTCCCCTTTATTTTAATTTAATATTAAATATATTTAATTCCATACTCCCCTCCCCCTTATTTTAACTTAATATTAAATATATTTAATTCCATCCTCCCTCCCCTTAATGTATCCCATCTCCCTTATTTCATCTTTAAATATATTTAATTTTATATTTAATACATGAGGGGAGATGGGGGATGGGGGCCCCTGAGGAGCCCCTGCTTCGGCCTACCTTTTCCAAACGTGCAGGATCCAGGAGTACCCGGACAACGAGAGAGGCGACGACCGACTGAGTCGAAGAAGGTCCTAATCGTCTCTGTGGGCCTCAGCGATCCAGTAGTAGAGTAGCTGAAGAGTATCGCGAGAATACGCAATCCACACGGGATTTCGCTGTCAACGCCGGCGTGATCTCGCGGACAGACAGCGAAATCCCGTGTTTTTTTTCAATTTTTATTATTTATTTTATTTTTCAATTTTTTAAATTAAGATTGCGTATTCTCACGATACTTGCTCCGAACCCGGAAGTAGGGTTTTTTTTCCAATTTTTATTATTTATTTTATTTTTCAAATTTTTTTATTAAGAAGCTTAGGGGGCCGGAGGGGAGGGGCTGGGGGGCCATATACAGGCCTCCCGGGCCGCCAGTTGGACAGCCCTGATATATACCATTGTCCTATTACTGTCATTGTGTGTGCAATGCTCAAACAGAAGGACCTGGCACTCTAAAGAGCCTCACATTTTGGCTAACCTGGCAGACGAGAGATAATCATAGCTGTAGAATAGCCACTGAATGTTTACTTTTTAAAATGTGTATATATGTGTATATATTATCATGATTCTTTCAGTTGTGTGCTACAATTCAATGGAAACTTATGTATGTGTGTATGTGGCTAGGGTGCCCACTTACTCAAGACAAGCTCCTGCTTCTACAAACAGCTATAACTCCCACCACTCAGGAGACATCAATGGCCCTCCCTCCAATGGCATTGCAGGATATAGCAAGCACTATAAACATGTCCAAGAGCCCTGCCAATGTCCTCCACAAACACCATACTGCCCACCACCCAAGTGAAGGCTACCATATGGGGACAATTTCATCCTAGATTTTCTGTTTTCCTCCACCACAGGCATCCCAGTCTTTTTCTCTCTCTCCATTGGTGTGGAATTTGCATGATCCCACCCACTGCCTCTCCCATAACCCTTTCCTACTCTTTTCTATGGCATGCAGCAAACAGAGGAATTGATCAGCAACTGGGGTTGGGGAATTGGGGGACTGACTCAGTATGATGGAAGTTGTAGTTCACCCTGCATTAAGACACAGCACTGTGACCCCCATTGACAATGGACCTAGACAAAATTTGGGGGTAATTGACCTTGATTTATAGGAGTTGTAGTTCACCTACATCGAGAGAGCACATAAACCCAACCAATGATGGATCTGGACCTAACTTGACACACATACCCGATATGCCCAAATTTGAATACCCGAGGCCATGAGCAACTGAACCTACAGTAGGGGTTTGAGAGGACCGACTCACCATGGTGGGAGTTGTAGTTTACCCTTCAGCCAGAGAGCATACTGAACCCCACCAATGATACATCTAAAACAAACTTGCCCACCATGACAAACTAAGTACTGATAGAGTTCCAGGGGGTTAACCTGGCATTATGTGAGTTGGGTGGTTGTAAGTTTTTTCGGGCTGTATGGCCATTTTCGAGAAGCATTCTCTCCTGATGTTTCGCTTGCATCTGTGGCAGCCATCTTCTGAGCCAGACCTCACAGCCTCTGAGGATGCCTGCCATAGATGCAGGTGAAACGTCAGGAGAGAATGCTTCTGGAACATGGCCATACAGCCCGAAAAACTTACAACAACCCAGTGATTCCGGCCATGAAAGCCGTTGACAATACATTACATGAGTTGTAGTTCACCCACAACCTTATGCATTTTGTAAAATAAAAAAAGACTTTTTCACATAACCCAGGTAATGTCAGGTCCCCAAGCTATTGGAGTAACAGGACTCATTCTAGGTTTGCCTTAGGGCCACCCTGAGTCAAAAACTACTTAAAAACATAAAATTAGAGTGTAGTACAAGCATTGTCCCAGAATATCTTATTGAAGAGATACTTTGAAAAAGATAGTCATATTCAAGAAGCTATAAATGTACTACAAGCCAGAGCAAGCTCTAATCCAAATGTCAAAGCAATTGTTAAAATTTATCACATTATCTCTCATTCCTTTTTATTCACCATATTGAAAAGTATTTTGAGAAATACTTCAATTGTAGAAAATAGAAAAATGACCAAAGTTAGAATATTCAGTTGGGGTGGGGGGGGGGGGGATCCTATCCAGCTCAACAGCTGTATTGCTTTAATTCCTGACTTATCCTTATGACCAATCCTAGCAAAACTTTAATACGATTTCTGAGAAGCTGACTTTTATATTTATCATAAATCTTTTAGTCCTTTAAAGTGTTAACAAGACTTTTGTGTCTGAATGTGTAGGAAAAACTATATAGCTGGCTGAGTGAATTAGTTCTTGGTATATCTTGTTTAATTGAAATTCTGTTTGTATAGATGAGGCTTGAGAAAGTGGCTTGCTTGTATCGAGTAATCTTCCCCTTGTCTGCCTCCAGGAAAAGGTTCATTTACAAGTCGACTTGAATTACTTCCTTCAATGATTGACCCTGGAGACAGGATGGAAATATCAAGACTGCTTTTTGGCTAATATCAAACTGTTGCGCAATAAAATAAATAACTGGAAAGAGAGGGGATTCATATTATTTTGACAAGTTGAGCCTTTTGCAATGTGTCGGTCTACAAACAGGAGAGCCTTAAATGGTCCAAAAAGACAGCGCTAAAAATGGGAACTCTAAATTTACAAGAAAAGAACATTGATATTACATTATGTTTTATCATTTAATGGCCTCCTACTGCTTTATGTTTTACTGTTTAATGCCCCCGGTGACGCAGCAGGTTAAACCACTGAGCTGCTGAATTTGCAGACCGAAAGGTTGGCGGTTCGAATCCGGGGAGCAGAGTGAGCTCCCACTCTTAGCCCCAGCTTCTGCCAACCTAGCAGTTTGAAAAAATGCAAATGTGAGTAGATCAGTAGGTACTGCTTATGCGGGGATGGTAATGGCGCTCCATGCAGTCATGCTGGCCACATGACCTTGGAGGTGTCTATGGACAACGCTGGCTCTTCGTCTTTGAAATGAAGATGAGCACCACTCCCAGAATAGGAAACGACTAAACTTAATGTCAAGGGGAAACCTATATCTTAAATATTGATCGGTGTAGCGGTTCCTAAATACTTGTGTCTTTTTTGTGTTTTATGGCTGATGAGAGCTTCAGAAGAGGATAAGAATTAAATGGTTAATCTTACCCCAAAGTCATTGCTCCTGTCAAATCTCATGCTTTCCATATGGTTGTTTAATAGATAATATGAATGGGTTTCTGAATCAGTAAACACAACAAAAGTCCCACTTATACAGAAAATAGAAAATAATAGATTTCAGCATATAATTGTATAAACTTGTTATACTGTTCAATTTCACCGTAATCACAAACAATATTGTGTAAGCTTTTGTACAGTCACTCTGAAATGATATCAATGCTGTGTCTTCTTATGTTGAGTAGCATATGAATCAGCCGTCCACAACTCCACAACGCCATTACTCCAGGCCTTCCTCTGGTGGACTAAAATTATTATATACAGTGTTCCCTCACTTATTGCTGGGGTTAGGTTCCAGGACCTCCCGCAATAAGTGAAAAACTGTGATGTAGGGATACTCTATTTTTATGTTTACACATTATTTTAGTAGTTATATACTATTTTAAGTCTTTATAAACTTAAAATAAAGTGAAGGAAAGGCCCTTCAAGACTGGAGGGAGGGAAGACTGAGGAGGGAAAGGGCCTTGGAGAGCGGTGGTGGCAAAAACACTTTGAGAGTAGGGGCTAATCTAATTTCTCTGGGGAGGGCATTCCAAAGTTAGGGGCCACCACCGAGAAGGCCCTCTGGTTTTTGGTGGGTTTTTGGTGGGGTTTTTTTTGTTTGTAAATGAGGCTTTTGAGGTTTCCAGGAGCTACAAAAGTGAGCTGGGGAGCTTTACTTTCTTCACCCTTGGCATATAGTTAACGTGTGGCCTGAGATATGTATGCCTGTGTCTGCTTATAGTACTGAGTGCCTTATTATGTTTTTTCAGCTGACCAAGTTTCATGAGAAACTGTTCAGTTCTGAGATGCACAGCATGACTCCAAGATCTGAGCCATCAGCATCTACAGTCTTTGACCTGTAGGAGAGAAGAGGGGGAAGACAAATGGGCCTCTGACAACTTCTTCAGCTTATTTCCCATGGAGAGAAATTCCATCTGAATTCCTGGGAGATGTGTGTGATATTGAGTTCCTCCCTGAGCCTTGCTTAGGCTGACTCATTTTCCAATCTCTCACATCCCTGTGCACAGTATGAGTTTCAGCACAGTTTGATATTTCCTGATAGCTTGACCTGGTGTGTGTTAACTAGAAAAGAGGGGCAGGGAAATGAAGTTATTGTAGATCTCATGCATGTGTATTTAGAAGGAAACCTGATTGAGTTTAGTCGCACATCACCCATGTAGATTTTCTTGACCTACAGCTCTCAGAATTCCTGTTGATGCCAGATATATTGGCTAGGAAATTATTGGGAGTTCTAATCCAAGAAAGCAACTTTTCCCATCTTCTTTCACCTAATAAGAATGCCCAGGATTTAAATTTTGGAGTTCTTGGAACAAATACCAGAGCTACCACTTGAGAATCTCAGATTAAGCTGTTTAAATTCTTGTTAGCCACAGCAGTAGGAATTGAAAGTGTTGTCTTCTCTTAAATGTGGTAGAATTTACAAGCCATTATGGTGAATGCAGTTTTTGGGAATAGAGTTCCTAGTGCAAGGTTGGCTTCAGGGCAAGCATGGAGATAATTAACTGTTTATTGGAAGGTCTGTGAGAGTTCACTTGGCATTTATATGGTGTTCTGTTATTTAAAAAACCTTGTAAAACTGTATTTTAAAGTGCATATTAACTTTTAACAGTCTTCTAACATCCTTCATTGTATCAGCATAAAGTTTTGTGAAGTTTCTGTGCAAGATATATAAGAATATGGTATGAACCTTTGAACTTTCAAGCTTTTTGCTTTTGAGCCTTATAGATTTTTGTACCTATTTATTCAAGCCTTGTTTTCTAACATGTAGTGTTCTCTCAATTTTTTCTTTACTTTATTGCAAGTTTAGGCATCACAGCGCCTTACATATTGTTGATCTACATCTCCCATCATTCTCCCTCTTTGTTTATGCTGGCCAGGGTTGTAGTTCAAAAACATGATTCCCACCAATGCCCTTCAGATAGGATTACAATGTTACCTGGTTAACTGAGTTTAGTTAGTCGACCCAGTTCTAGTTAGATCATTAATTATTCTGTACCCCATATTTTCATTTTTTTTAAAGTTCTCAATCTCTTATAGAAGCAGAGTTATGGGACAAAAATATGCAGTGAGTGTCATGTTGAGCTGTTTTCTGAGAGCCCTGTTACTGCCTGTCAATGTGTTAAGCTAATAAGTGATGTTTCATTCCTCTGAATTGAATTTTTATAGGCTTTTAATGGTAGTCCTTCCCAGTTTCATTGAGAAATGTTGATTTTTTTGGTGGGGGGGGGGTAGCTTTTGGAGAAAGGTCAAGCTGAGGTTTACTGAGCCATTATGATGACCCAAAGCCACATGGTAAATTCCATGGCCAAGCAGTTATATGAAAATTAGATTGCATTATTTGTCTCAGATCAGTGGTTATTCCAAGGAGATAAGGAAAAATGTAACATTTAAAGAGCTTAATTTGCATTGTTTGCAAATTAGAACCATGTGCAAAGTAGATGTCCAGATTTGAATATTTAGAATACGACAACTCTATGTACAGTGCCACAAATTTGTTCTTTCCCCCACCTTTCACAACCTAGTTACCACAAGAAGTATTAATACTGACACCATACGTCTATCTCGACCAGTAGCATCTACTCTTCTATCCCCTCCTAAGTTCTTTCCATTGAGTTCCTTTCCCTCAGATTACCAATATGCATTTGTCTCTGACCTCTCCAGGAATAGTACGTTGCACTTGTGAACTTCTTCTATATCCTTAGTAAGGCCAATCAAAATAGCCTTGAGCTAAATGTGTTAGCTTATCTGCTTGAATTGATGCTGGATTATGTCCAGATTTTAGCAGACATCCTGAAATTGGTTTATGTTTAATTCATGTTCGCCAAAAGTTATCTTTTGGCGAACAAAGATCTGGAAAAAACGTATTTTCTTCATGAAAAAGAAATCAAAGTGGTAAAATAAAGTAGAGCACGTATTTATTGCCTTTGTGTTTGATGGGTTGTTTGTTTGGTTTGTTTGTTTGTTTTTGCAGAGTAGGTTGCATGTATTTGTTTCTTTGCATTGGTTCTTCTTTGCTGTTATCACCACATGAGGAAACGATTGTAACTCAATATATTTCAGTGGTTAGCCTCTCCATCTATAAAACTGATCTGATGCATCTGTTTCCCTGGAGAAGATACTGAGTTTAGATTAAATTTTTGAGCTCTGTATAAGAAAAATAAATACAGCTGAAAACTCATATTTGGGAATGATGAACTAATGTTAAGGCTTAATGTAATTTCCAGGTATGCTGTTCTGTGTGGTCAGTTCTCAGAGCATGAAAGTATACAAAAACGCATTCATGCAGGGCACGATTTCAAGGTGAGTGCTTTTTGTACATGTTAAAAGAGTTTTGTTGCAAGGGAAAAAACATAGAACATTTTGTAGAGCACATTACAGTAAGGGCCCTTCCACACAGCCATATAATCCAGAATATCAAGACAGAAAATCCCACAATATCTGATTTGAACTGGGTTATCTGAGTCCACACTGTCATATATTCCGGTTCAAAGCACATATTGTGGGATTTCCTGCCTCGATATTCTGGGTTATATGGCTGTGTGAAAGGGCCCTTAAACAGATATGTAATCAAGGCAAATGCCAACTTCCCCAGAAACAGGTGCAGTTGGTGCACTAGCTTTAACTGAGCAAAGACATTTCTAGTCACTTCTGAAACCTGAATGTTGAATCCAGAGGTACCCCCCAAACTGTGCATCTGCATTTTCAGAGAATGTAGCCTCATCTAGCACAGGCTGAATCCCTATTCTCAGATCTATCTTTCAACTGACCAGGAGCACCTCTGTCTTGTTTGGATTAAGTTTCTTTTTTGTTGCCTTCATTCATACCATTACAGCTGCCAGGCACCGATTTAGCACCTTAGGTTGAAAGGACTAATAGAGTGGGGCATTATCAGCATACTGGTGACACTTAACCCTAAAACTCAGAACTCTTCTAGAGGTTTCATTTTAATGTTAATTAGCATAGGGAATAAGACTGAACCCTGCATCACTTTCTGACAGCACCCCTCCAGAAAAGAGCAGAGCCACTTGCAGAACAGTAACTTCAGACTCCATTTGAAAAGCTATAGACATAAAAGGAAATGTCTTTGTTACCCCTTGGAAGAAAACGCAAATTGAGATTCTTTCAGAAAATGAGATGAGCGTTTGCAATTTAAAGTATTCATATTTGGCAGACTACTGCTTTCCAAACTCTTGTCTTCCAGGTGTTTTGGGCTTTATTATTATGTTTATTTATACTCGGCTTTTTCTCTCCACATGGAGTTTCAGAGCAGTTACACTAAAACATTTCAGTACAATTTAAAACCTACAAATAAACAAACATTCAAACATAATTAAATATCATTGGTATTAAAACATTTAGTTAAAATCCATAAAAATATTCGCAACTTAGAATTCACAGCACCCCTCACTTGATGTTAGAAACATTCTTGTCTATATTAAGATTTAATTTGTCCATTCTGACACTGGTTTAAGATCAGAAGAGCTCCCTTGGTTTTAAATGGAAAGAAGTAGTAGAATTCACAGCATCCCCTGAGTTGATGTTAAAATCATTCTTATTTAAAGCCTGTCTGAATAAAAAGGTTTTAGCCTGCCACTGGAAGGACAGTAGAGAGGGGACCATTCTGGCATCCCTGGCAGGGAGTACCAGAGTCTTGGGGCAGCCACTGAGAAGGAAGGCCCTCTCTCCCGTTCCCACCAACCAAACCTGTGATAGAAATCCTCAGGGCCCAGGCAGGCTTATAGAAGCAGATGTGGTCAGCTACGTAGTCTGGCCCTCAGCCATATAGAGCTTGAAAGGTCATAACGAGCACTTTAAATTGTGCCCAGAAACAAACTTGCAGCCAGTGGAGCTGCTTCAACAGTGAGGTTTGTCTGTTCCCTGCAGCCAGCCCCAGTTAGCAACCTGGCTGCAGTCCTTTGGACTAGCTGAAGTTTCTGAACACTTTTCAGAGGCAGCCCTGTGTAGAGCACGTTACAGTTGGCACACATGTTTTAATTGTGAAAAGACCCTCCTGGCCACCACAGATACTGGGCCTCCAGGTTCAACATTGAGTTCAGGAGTACCCCCAAACTGCAGACCTGTGTCTTCTGGGGGAGTGTGGGCCCATTCACCACAGGCTGGACCCCTATTTCCTGGTCTGTCTACCAACTGACCAGGAGTACCTCTGTCTTGTCTGGATTAAGTTTTAATTTGTTTGCCCTCATCCAGTCCATTACAAATGACAGACACTGGTTTAGGGTCAGAAGAGCTTCCTTGGTTTTAAATGGAAAGGAGTAGTAGAACTGGGTGTCATCTGCATATAGATGGTACTGTACTCCAAAACTCTGGATGACCTCTCCCAGCAATTTCATGTACATGTTAAACAGCATGGGGAACAAAATGAAAACCATGAGGAACCCCAGAGGTCAATAGCCAGGGGTTTGAACAGGAGTCCCCCAGCACTACATTCTGGGTATGGCCCTCCAGGAAGGAACGGAGCCACTGTGAAACAGTGCCTCCCAGTCCCATCCCAGCAAGACAACCCAGAAGGATACTGTGGTCAATGGTATCAAAAGCCACTGAGAGGTCCAGGAGAACCAACAGGGACACACTCCCTGCATCCTTGATCTTTGGCAGCTGAAGTCCAAAACATCTGTAGAATTACAGTTTGGAAATAAGGGTTGTAGACTTTGGCATTCGCAAGTAGTATATTCACAATCTGTGTTTTTGTTTAAATAAATAGAATGGTCTTATTTTAAGATCGGAGCTCTTTAATTGAATTGCCTTTTTTCCCTTCTCAAACTGCAGTCTTCTGAATCTTTCAGGTATGCTTAATGAACAAAGTAAGTCTTTTTGTGTATCTTTTAGAAACATGTGGACAAAGCAATCACTCTGAAACCAAATGACCCCAAGTCTTATTATCTTCTGGGCCGATGGTGTTTCCAGGTAATTGATTTTCTTTGGTATGTTTCTTCTAGAATCCACAGGGTATCATACGGTACTAAACTATTTTGTCAAAATAGGGAATAAAACGAATGTGTAGGATGCCTTGGGGTAGCTCTGTTCTTTAGATTTGCAATGAATTTTTGAACCACTGATAAGATCTTTACAGTAATGGTCAGTTTCATTGACTGGTTCACTGACTTGAATTACGGCATTTGCTTTGATGCAGATGGATTCCCTCTTATAATATAATTTTAGTGCTATGCCTTTTTGTGCCAGATAGTCCCATATGTTTTTTTAAAATTATGTCCTACAGCCCTTCTTTCCGTTTTCCCCCCCTGTGTTTGGTTACTGGTAATATAGATGCCACATTGGACAAAACAATATAATGTACAGGTTAAGAATAAACGAAAATACCAGTAGGTTCTTTGCAGGAAGAAAATGTAGGCAGGTGCAATGGTCCTGTGTATCTGTCTCACATGCAAATGTGTGCACACACACTTCTCTCTCTGATGTTGAAGTCCAGTGGCATATGACTTTTTTCAGCAATCAAAAAAATTGGCACCACAGAACTTAAGACATAACAGGGTTCTCTAAATGATGAGGGATAGTCCTTGTAAAATATTGGGAAATCAAAACACACATACACCAATAATGATGATCTGATATGTTTATTGTAAGAATAAAGGGAATGAGAGCCAGATTCCTGTATACTGCCTTGATCTCCTTGGAGGAAAGATGATATATGAATACAATAAATGACCAGAAATCCATAACAGCAGCTTCATAAAACCTGTTGAACATTCTACTGAAATATAACTATTCTTTGTAGCATTGGATAACTTTATATTATTTTGGTGCCTATGTGCTAGATGTCAGTTTTGTAGTAACAACATTAATGTCTTGGTTTCAATCCCTTCCTTTTTTTCCCTTACCTCTAAAGATGAAAAAATGATTTTACTTGAAAGCAAACATGGCAAGCTGTGAGAAACCCAAGATGCTAGGGAGTGTTAGTGCTCCTAATTTATTGCTTTGGTCATTGGAGGGAGGCAGTGAGGGGAAGGAAGTGGATGCAAAGGGATCATGAAAGCAATACACTAACTTCGCTTTGCCCATATTTTTTTATCCAGTAAAAACAATCATTCTGTAGACTTTGAAACACACATGGGTGTGATTAAAGATATTTTGCAGAACTCTAGGCCTCCTACATGCATTGTATCAGGATAATCCCTTGCATGTGTTTTCCGTCTGCTCCTTTATCACAAACTGTTTCAGGTATTAGAAAAAGAACCCACGCCATCTGCTTTATATTTTTCAGTGGAGCAATTCATAGAAACTTATACCAACACACTCTTTGCTTTCAGAGTGTCTACAAGGAACAAACATTTGATTGTTATTTTAACTTTGATGGGTTAAAAGTATTTTAATTAAAATTATACCCACCCACCCATCCCGTTCAGAGATACTGCATATAGTCTTTGCCTTCTTGCTTCATTTGTGCAGAGATCCCTCTATATATTTGCATACTGAGAGATTTCTGAGTTGAAATCTCAAAAATCAGTCTTAAATGGCAGAATTCTTGTAAAAAAACATTGACAGGAAACCATGAAGGAATCGGCATCGGCTGTCACTATGCTTCCAGTTCCAAGTTTAATGTGATGTTTAAAGTCCTAAACTGCTTAGGATCTCCATATTGGAGGAAGGACATATGTCCTAACATACGCCTGAGTTAGTATTAAGCTTTGTCAGGGGAGCTCTTCTCTAGGATTCATATTGGAAAATGGTATGTTATGAGGGGGCCTTCTTCTTTATATTTATCAGTACGAGATGCTTTTCACCAGAAGCCTGGAGGCGAATGCCACCTAAGGCTCATTTCATTTCAGCACTGAGTCACTTTTAATCAAAGCTTCAAGTATTTGCAATCAAAATTAGGGTTTTTTCATGTCAGGAGGAGCCTCCACCACACTCCATAGCAGAGAGTTCAGCAGTGGAACTCTTTGTCCCAGAGTGTGGTGGAGGTTCCTTCTTTGGAGGCTTTTAAACAGAGGCTGGATGGCCATCTGTCGGGGGTGCTTTGAATGCAATTTTCCTGCTTCTTGGCAGGAGGTTGGACTGGATGGCCCACAAGGTCTCTTCCAACTCTATGATTCTATGATCATTCTGGAGTGAGAGAATTGGCTGTCTGCAAGGACATTGCCAGGGGACACACGGATGTTTTACCATCCTGTGGGAGGCTTCTCTCATGTCCCCGCATGAAAAGCTGGAGCTGACAGACAGGAGCTCACCCTGCTCCCTGGATTTGAACTGCCAACCTTTTGATCAGCAGTCCTGCTGGCACAAGGGTTTAACCCATTGCACTACCAGGGGCACCTAACGGGTTTGGACTCGGCTTCACTAATTGCCAGTTAGGTTTTCCAGTTTTGCTGTTTTACGTTTCTGTTGTTGCTGTTCTTACTTTTATTGCTTATGTTCCATATTGGAATCTGTTAATAAAGTTGGGTTGCAATTGTTTAATAATGCCCTTGGCCTTAGTTTTTACTGAGAAAGCCTCATCTCGCAAGTTGGCCTGCTCATTTCAGTCTTGTATTTTTCCAACTCATTCACAAAGTGAGTTGAGCAAAGTCCATTAGATGCAAGCAATCAGGTTAGACTTATTCCACGTAGAATACTGCTGTTCAGATTAATTGGAAGGCAAGTAATTTAATTATCTGAACAAAGTTGTTGGTAGAATACTACAGTAACTGAGAGATCAGAGAAATATGTCCAGGTCGTGAGATTTAGGAACATAGTAAACTAGGAATATAGTAAACTAGAAGGCTTTTGCTCTGACTTGCATTATCTACAGTGGCTCCCAAGGGTTTCAGACAGGTTCCTATCTCAACATCTGGATCGGGGATCTCTGGCATACCTGAAACCCTTTGGAACCCGTGCTTTACCTCTAAGCTATGGCCCTCCTTCTTTTCCCTGCTTTAATTCTCTACCCTCTAGCAGAGCCATATGTGTTTAGTTTAGCATGACAGAATAGTGTATCAAATGGTGTAATAGACAATGAACTATTCGTATGCAGGTCTCTCACCTGGGATGGTTGGAAAGAAAAACTGCTTCTGCTTTGTATGAAGAGCCCCCAACAGCCACTATCCAAGATGCACTGCAGAACTTCTTAAAGGTACTGACAACTGAGTGAAACAGCAGACTAATGCACTAGGTTTGTATAAACCATGACAGAAGCAACAATAGGAGAAACATTTGCAACAGCCTGATTTATTCACTTAATACTGTATTAAGTCTCTTTGAGTTGTGATAAAAGCAGCTGCTGTGTTGAATAGCAGCTTAATTTATGTTTGAATAGCTTCATTCAACTAAAGGTAGTATTTTAGCAAAAATAATAGAAAGCAAAGTCTCTTAGCTATTAACCTCTCCATAGTATTAGATTAGATCTGTGACTCAGATGATCAAAAATGAAAAATTTTAAGTTTCTTTGGCTATTGGAATGAAATTTTAGACTTCTTCTATAACTTTGTGGTGTCTATAAGGAGTTGAGAAAGTGGGAATGATTTGTCCAAACCCCCAACGCACTGCTGTTGCTAAAACCTAACAATTGAAAATATGCAAAGCTTATTTACTTTGAAAATACTTAGAGCAAACATAATTTGCTTGCATTTGAGCTTCCACGTTGCTTATAATTACCATGCATTTTTATGAAACAACATAGAGTCTTGTAGCACCATCTCTCTCTATAGCTATTCCTCTATATAGGTTTTGCGTATTGGTCATCCACTGATGGAGAAGAAGACTCAGTTGAGAGAGAGGCATGTGGAAGTATGTGAAAATCTTCCTAAAATAATGTGTTTTACAAGAAAATGTATGTAAACCATGGGGAAAACATCAATTAAATTTAACTGAAATGTATCTGTCTAATATAGATTGTTTAGTGGATTGTTTCAAATGTACATTACTTAGCCTAGGTGAAATTCAACGCAAACTCTGTGCACCTGGTTTTATTTGGAATTTTTCTGTTTTTCCTGTCTTGTAGGCTGAAGAACTGAACTCAGGTTTTTCAAAGATGGGAAGAGTATACATTGCAAAGGTGAGTGTGTTTGCTGGACCATTAAATGTTTGTCATTTTATATTGTTTGTATCTCAGGTGCTATGAACATATGAAGTTACCTATCACAATGCTTTATTGATGGCAGAAAACAGATTCTTCCAGACCATCAGAATTGTTCAGAATAGTCATTAGGCCATTTAGTCCAGTATTCATTATTTAATCTGGCAATGGCTCTTAGATGTCTTCAGGTTAATATTTCCAAATGCTGTAGCCAAATACCTTTTTAACTGAAGGTGCTGGGAAATGAACATGAATCATTTGCATGCAGGCCACATCACTGAGCTATAGTCACTACTTCTATGGTATATAGACCATTACTTCTTAAACTGGGGGTCTCAACTCCTTGGCTCATAGTTGGGGCCTGGAATCTGTTATATAGGATTTAGCATTATAAGTTAGAAATTTGTTTTTCTCTTAAAATGTTCATTTTACATTAAAATACTCTGCACGTGTGAATGTATGAACCACATAAACGAGATCCAGCTCATTTCTGTTAGGATCACAGAAATAAATGCCTAAACCTAGTTTGTTTACACAGATGTAGCTTCTAATTATTCTATTACAAGAGTAATGTGACACAGAGATGCGTCCATATTGTTTTCCACCAAAATACAGTATATGGGAGGACAAATATGTGACTGTTCATTCCATAATTGAATTGAGACACACAAAGGATTTGGAAACAGTTGTTGATTGCCCAAATGGAATAATGATTCTCAAGCACTAAAACCCCTGCAGTGTTCTCTTCCTGTGACCTCCAGTTGGAGCCTATGCACTTTTAAAGCCAAATGACATTTGCTATTATAGCCAGCCAGTGGGGAAGCCAAGAGTAGCATAACTGAATTAGTTCTCTGCGAAACCAGTGTATTCCCAAAGTCCCAATTTTCATTTTGAGTATGCAAGCGCGAGGTTCTGTTTTTGCTCTAGACTGAGGTTATTATAATTTGAAGCTATGAGTTTTCTTACAATAAAAATTTGTGAACTGAAATAATAAGTTCCCTGATGTACCATATATAGGTTGACTTCATGTATAACTTGAAGATCAGTTTGCAGGATAAAATTATAAATTTTGCTATGATACATGGATAAGTCAAGGGCCATACTTAGAAAGGGAAAAACTTAGGGGGCATTTAAAACTAAGAGACATTCAAGTGGAAGTGTGTATGTGAGGAGGTTGAGTGTTGTTATGGTTCCTCAGACAGAAAAATATATTGGCCTGCCCCAAACAGGATAGTGAGTGAAATTTGTCTTGCTATGGCAAGATTTGACACTGGAATTCCAATGATGGAATAGTGAATCCAAAGGAAACGGGAAAATATATGGGAGGACAAATATGTAATTGTTCATTTCATAATTTAACTGAGACACTGTTGCACCGCAGCAAGAAGTCACCTTGTACTCAACGCCAGGCAGGACTCCAAAAGTAATAGTAAAACAGTTTATTGAGGAAAAGTACCTATAAAAAGGAAAAGTCACCATAAGAAATAAGAAAGGCAGCATCCAAAAAGTAATGAGAAAAAAACAGTCAGCAAGTAATAAGCCAAACCAAACTGACAATAGGGAAAAACACTCCAAAGGTGTGTTCTATAAAACAAGGTACAGGAAACCCAGAATCAAAACTGAATATGAATCCAAAAGCAAGATTATAGAAACTTCTTAAAACATGAATCAAAACTCCCAATATCTTAAGACTCAAAACATGAACTGGAAACAAGGTTTGAGATCCTCACTGCGTTGCAGCATTGCCTGATCTGAATTCTAAAGGGAACAATTCTCTGATTTGAGGTCCCCAAGTCATGAAGTCATGCCTGTGATCTTGACTGCTTTGCCTGTGAGATTTCTCCCACTGCTGTTTCTCACAGAGTCTCTGTGACCTTCTTAATTTGCTTGCTTCTTCCCGTCTGAGATTTCTGCTGACTGCAGGTGTGTTTTCAGCAAACTTTCTCATCCATCCAACTCCTTATCTGGGTTGTTATGAGACAACTAGGTGAAAGGCCTTTGCCAGCTGGTGCATCTCCCTAGCTGCTGGACTCTGAGGCATTTTCACTTTCAATCCCATTCTCACAGACAGGATCTAAACTCCCCTCATGTCCCTCATTGAAAACTCTATCCACTCTCCCAGACCCTGGAATAACAATCTCCTTATCATCAACAGCAGGCTGAACCACAACAGACACAAGTATGCCTGTTTATAAGGAGAGTGTCTTAATCTTGTTGAGAACAGATTGGGGTGTTCTTCCTTCTTGTCCTTTTTGTACATCTGTTGCTTGCAAAAGAGCTCTAATGGTAACATGTTGAATGGTCGTTTCTCCAGACTCCTTCAACCCTCCTTGAACAAAAGGACTGACTTCAGGAGTGTATCTAGCTCTAGCTGCAACTCTCCGCCTCTCGGCAGGGTTCTTAAAGGGGATGCCTTAAAAGAAAAGGCTAAGTTACCTCCCATAATTATTCTATACATAGAACTAAACTTTTCCTAACTAATAGAGGCCCAACCTCAGGGAAAATGGTAGGGGCTTCTGTGGGGGCATGACAATGCCCCTTGACTTATCCGTGGACCATAGCAAAATATCATCAAGCATTACATTGTCAGTTCTAAAAACCTCACTTTCTCCTGAAAGCGTACCTCAGAGACCGCCTCTCTTCTTTCCACCATCAACGGTCGCCTTGCCCCACTCAACGAAATCTTTTGCATGTACCAGGTCCCAGAGAAGTATGTCTTGATAGTATGAGACGCAGGGCCTTTTCTATTACTGCTCCTGTTTTATGGAACTCTCTGCCCCCTTATCTGAGACCCATGCGCGATTTGCGATCCTTTGCGCAGGCACTTAAGGCCTTGCTTTTTAATAGAGCTTTTGTTTTATAATTCTGATTTTAATACTTGTCTGTTTTAATGCTGTGTCTTTATGTAAATCGCCCGGAGCATCTGGGATGGAGGGTGATTAACAAACATTAAATTGAATGAATGAATGAACCTCTAACTATTCCCCAATTGTTATCTCAAATATAAAAGCTCATTTTGGTTATCTCCACTTGTGCTTAGTTCAGTAGCGTTTATGCATATATGAGTTAAAAGTATGTCTCATGAAGCAAAGTTGTCCTTAAAGTGTGACTGAGACTAAAATTCCCCAATGCCAGAAGTTAACTTGCTATATGGTACTGTAGCTGTATATATTTCTGTGAATGCCATACTACATTCATTAAGGTTTATATCAAAGTAAATCTGTGTACGTTTTGGACCTCGGATATCTTATTTGGACTACAATGAAGCATCACCATGTTATGGAAGTATCTAATGAGTTATTCAGTTGGCTGAAAACATAACCTGCATTTTTACTGTTGTTCTGAAATTTTCTATTGTTTTGTCTTTTTTTGTGTTTTTCTTCCTTTCTTGCAGTGTTACAAGGAGCTGGGAGATGATTCTGCGGCTGCTCACTGGCTGAGTTTGGCTTCAGAGCTGCCAGTTATCACAAAAGAGGTAGTGTTTGAATTAGTATGCGAATACACTGATTTTCTTAAAAGCAGTTCAAACAAGAGAAGGGACTTGAAAGAAAGTGGTGGATGGGCCTTTTCCTCCCTCAATTATGGTGAGAGGATGGAAGGCAGGGAGGGGACCATGGTTGATTCCCCCCCCCCATTTTGTTTTGTTTTTTACTGTCAGAAAAACAACCATGCCAGGTCCAAGGATGGCATAGTTCTCCTGCTATAGGTATACATCTGTTAACAAAGTAGGAGTCCATAGACATTTTTCCTGTGAACAACAAAAAAATATCAGAGACAAAAATAAATTGGAAAGGATAGGGTTCCTGTACTGTAAGAAAGGAAAACTTTCTTGATCTTTTTATTATTTGATCCAAAGCTAATACTACACACATGTGAAATGAAATGAACAAATCCGGTAAGCTTTGCTTGAATAAATAAGCACATTTTAAAACTTCCATAGGTCACCTGACAGCTTCTTTAAAACTACAAATAGAGATTATTTTTGTTTGTTTCAAGGCCTGTTATTGTTATTGTTGTGTGCCTTCAAGTTACCATATTTCCAGTTTATGGTGACCCCAAGATCACTATAAATTACTGAGAAAACCTTATGATCATAGAGTCATAGAGTTGGAAGAGACCTCATGGACCTTCCAGTCCAACCCCCTGCCAAGAAGCAGGAAAATCACATTCAAAGCACTCCAAACAGATGGTCATCCAGCCTCTGTTTAAAAGCCTCCAAAGAAGGAGCCTCCACCATACTCCCAGGCAGAGAGTTCCACTGCTGAACAGCTCTCATAGTTAGGAACTTCTTCCTAATGTTCAGGTGGAATCTCCTTTCTTGTAGTTTGAAGCCATTGTTCCGCATCCTTGTCTCCAGGGCAGCAGAAAACAAGCTTGCTTGAAGGGCCTTTCCTTCATCTCCTCCACTTTATTTTAAGTTTATAAAGACTTAAAATAGTGTATAACTACTAAAATAATGTATAAATATTAAAATAAATAGAGTGTCCCTACATCGTGGTTTTTCATTTATTGCGGGAGGTCCTGGAACGTAACCCCAGCAATAAGTGAGGGAACACTGTAAACAATAGCCAGATTACCTTGTTTTTCTCCTTGAATCATAAAACAATTATCACAATGTCAGACATTCTCAAATAGTTGTTTGTTCTTGTTAATGGTTATCATGTCAACTTCAACTTATGGGAAGAAGCAGGAAATCGCATTCAAACCACCCCTGACAGATGGCCATCCAGCCTCTATTTTAAAGCCTCCAAAGAAGGAGCCTCCACCACACTCCAGGGCAGAGGGTTCCACTGCTGAACAGCTCTCACAGTCAGGAAGTTCTTCCTAACGTTCAGATGGAATCTCCTTTCTTGTAGTTTGAAGCCATTGTTCCATGTCCTAGCCTCCAGGGCAGCAGTAAACAAGCTTGCTCCCTCCTCTCTATGACTTCCTCTCACATATTTATACATGGCTATCATGTCTCCTCTCAGCCTTCTCTTCATCAGGATAAACATGCCCAGCTCTTTAAGCCTTTCCTCATAGGACCCTCGATCATTTTGGTCGCCATCCCCTGGACACGTTCCAGCTTGTCAACATCTCCCTTAAATGCAGCCTGATCACAAAGTCTCTACCTTTGGAGGACAATCATACTCAGCCATGAGCAGGGCCGTAGCCAGGATTTTGCATGAGACTGGGTGGAAGAGGGTTTACCCTAGCAAACCTTTTGTATTGTTATCCCAATAACCCCATGAAGGTGGGATATAATGAGCATGGTGATCAGATCATGATATGAATAAACATAACAGTTTAAATAATGTACCAGTAAGGCCTTCTCGCAGACCACCCTGAGAATTTCGGGGGGCTGAACCCCCTCCCCGGCTTGCCTGGCCATGAGGCATTTCCTGTAGTATATAGTATAATAATACAGTGCAGTGCCCAGACCATTGCAACTCTTTAGCGCTACTCTATCCCATACTTTCTACTTTTGTTTCTTGCGATTGATATTTGCGGAGCTCAGACATACAGAGCCCAGGTATGTCCTTGATATGCCTCCTTTGTGCCCTGTCTCAAGTCTCCAATCATTAAGGTTTTTTTTTATTTGTCAGAATGAGGGTTTTTTTCTTGATCCCTAGTCATTTATCACCTTTATATTGGTCTTCCTCTACTGTCTTTATGAATTTTCCATCTGGAATTGCTGCTCTGCCTGTCTTCATTAGGCTAGCTCCATTAGAAAGCTGACTTCTTTAGTGAAGAAATCCATTCAGTGTTAACTGAGCAGTAATATACTTTTGTGCTTCTGACTTAATTTATATGTTGATGTAAAAGCTATTTGCCTGGACTTTGGACTACAAATATAGAGTGTCTTGCTCACTATTTCGTATTATGCAAACCTGGCATTGCTATCTCCAGAGCAGAGTTTACTATTGCACTAGCAAACCTGTCATTGTAGACTGGTAATATTTGGGGGGAAATCCCAGTCTCTGAACGTGGAATTGGGGAGCCCAATCAAAATACAGAATCATCCATGCAGGCAGTAAGAACTTGCCAAATATAGCTGAGGACCTGTCTACACTGTCCTTATATCCCAGGATCTGATCCCAGATTATCTGCGTATCCCAGATTCTATGGCAGTGGAGACTCATATAATCCAGTTCAAAGCAGATAACCTGGGATCAGACCCTGGGATATAAAGACAGTGTAGAAAGGGCCTGACAAAGACAAGGCACAGTAAGGAAACAAGTAATCCACTTGGAGACGCGCATATATTTAAACTAAGTAGAATGAGCTGCCACAGTTGAAACGAGACAGAAAGAGTTTTCTGTTTTAGATTTGTCATTATTGAGCTAAAGAAGAATTCTCATCAGCAAGATCGTGTAATTTTACAAATGGCAATACCCATTTATTTCTTTATTTCTTTATATTTCTCTAGGATGCAGAAGGTGTCAGAGAAATAGAAGAGATGCAAGCAGTGTCAGAAGACTAAGCAAGTTTAATGTTCCCATTCATGTAGTAGTTACAAATGAGCTACACAAGGGATTTCACAGTCATTGACCTTTTCAACAAGCCTAAGAAAACAAAAATGAAGAACAAGTTGACTAGTATATCTTCATGGATATTTTGAAGTCATGTATGTTCACCAATCAAATTCATCATTCCAAGAAATATTAATTGAATAGTTCCTGTAATGATATTCAATCAACATGCTGTTTCATATGTTGATCTCTATGCATAAAACATTTCAATAATTCTTCAGAAACGGGTTATACCAGGGCCTAAATCTAGTTGCCATACTAGGGCCTAAAATGATGCAATTGTGTACGGGCAAGATATGTATTACTCCTTGTACTTATCCCACTGAGGATCATTTAGTCTGAATTCTGTTGTTAGCCCCAACTAGAATAGATAACACTGACTCAATGGGAACTTGGCAAGGTCATGTTCAGTAGTTTTATTCTAGTTGGGACTTAGAACAGAGGGCCTAAATTCAATTCTGTCTAACCTGAACCGTACACACAAGTTAAATTGAGATATGACTCCCCACATTCCATAAAATTAATTTTCCTAAACTATTTGAATACCCTATTAAAACTTATCTGACTGCATGTACACACCCACATTTATGTGGCTTAGGTATTTGTGGTCAGTTCACAGGGGAAAATGAGGACAGTCTACTGTACATGTTAGAGACCATTGTCTATTGGTATTGAAAACAGTTGAGCATTGATTCTTTTGCGTGTGGTTAACATCTAAGTGTGGATTGGCAACATGACATTAAGAGTGTAGTTTGCAGTAGGCTATTACTCTGAAAGCTATAGTTCCACTTGACCCCTTACAAATACCTCTTACAATATTTTTGTCTAACGCACAATCCTAACTAACTCCTTTGGTTCGTAAAGTTGCTTCTTGACCGCACTGTGAAGATACTCTGCATGAGCAGAAGAGCCTAACCCATGGAGCATATGTCAGAAAAGTATCTTAACGTTTGGGGACCAAATCACTTTTTTTTCAGTTTCTATAAATGTTTTGAAAGAAACAGTAACACAACCAGAAGTTAAAATCAGTGTAAGAGATTTAAAACAAGAATTTTCTGTCCCTGCTGGTTTTGCCAATGTATGGCAACATAGTTTTTTAAAAGTTGTCACTAAAATGAAGTCTAGAGCATTAACTGCTGACTATAGAGCAAGAATGGACCATGAAGGGGCTCCAGTGTAAGTCTGCATTTTTTTGTTATTAAAAAAAAAATCCTTTGGGTTGTTGTGTGTTTTCAGAGCTGTATTGCCATGTTCCAGAAGCATTCTCTCCTGACGTTTCACCTGCATCTATGGCAATGCATCCTCAGAGGTTGTGAGCTCTCTGAGGGAAAATGTCAGGAGAAAATGCTTCTGGAGCATGGCCATACAGCCCCGAAAACACACAACAACTCAGTGATTCCGGCCATGAAAGCTTTTGACAATACAAAACAAATTCTTAGAAAAAACATTTCCACAAACCATGGAAGCAGATTCACCAGAGAATGATGACCTGACATAAGAACATAAGAACATAAGAAGAGCCATGCTGAATCGGGCCTCAGCCCATCTAGTCCAGCATTCTGTGTCACACAGTGGCCCACTAGTTGTACACAGGGATCTCTAGCAGAAAGGAGGGCAAAACCCTCACCTGCTCCCGACCCCCACAACCAGTACCCGGGAAAATCCTGCCTGCCTCCATCAACACAGAGGTGGCACTTGGATGTCTATTTCAGTAGCTACTGATTCCCTTGGTATCCATGAATCTGTCTAATCCTGCCTTAAAGCTGTCCAGGCTGACAATGGCCTTTTAGGAAAAAGACCTTTCTTGGACCTAAAAAACATCACTGCCCTCTGAAAATCTGGTGAATCTGTTCCCAAGAAGCCAGGGTATGTTCTTCTCCCAAATCTTATGTCCTTTCTTATCACTATTGTTATGACGTAATACAGAGTTATACTGCAGTGTAAACTACATGGCATAAGTGAAATTACTTACACCATGAAATCAAATTATTCTTCAGTTTCACCCTGCTGTAGACCCAACAATCTTACTAGCTCCCAGGTGTGGAATAATTCTGTGTTCTGTGTATTCTCTCCTTTTGCCAACAACCCAAGTGAGGTTTCTCCATATTTTTAAAGGCTAAATTTTACAAGTACACTGTGGCTGAGGTATTCTAATAAGTTGTAATACACACTGCCACGTTTGACATTTTTATACAATGAGGTTAGCTTATGATTCATTCTCTTGAATATAGCATTATACTATGATTGCTTTTATTAACAATTCCAAAAATCATGGCAGAGAAGGGAACTATATTTTTCATCCAGATATTTTTTTCTTTTTTCATATTTCTGTCCCAAACATTTGACCTTTCACTGTGTCCTGGATACATGTCCAAGCGAACAAGCTTATTCCATGAAAACAAGTTTAGAAATGTTTCCCCCCACTGAGTTCGCTTTTAATGGCACTTGTGTTAAAATAGCAAAAGCAGAACTTTGCCCTCCACTATATTAATGGATTCTGCATCCATACATTCAACCATCCTTGGCTTGAAAATACATATTTAAAATAAAGCACAAAGCAAACCATGACTTTGCCGTTTTATATAAAGGACACTGTTTTACTATGCCATTATATATAATTGGACTTGAGCATCCATGGATTTTTGATATCCATTGGAAGGTTCTAGAACCTCAGTTCAGTACATGGCCAGAAAGTGTCTTCTAAAGGGTCTGCTAAATGAATATTGCCTGCTATTTAAAGGTTTATATAAACATTTTAGTTTTAAAGGTAAAGGTTTCCCCTTGACATAAAGTCTAGTTGTGTCCGACTCAGAGGGGTGGTGCTCATCTCCAGAGGACCTCACAACCTCTCGGGATGCCTGCCATAGATGTGGGTGAAATGTCAGGAGAGAATGCTTCTGAAACATGGTCATGCAGCCCAGAAAACTCACAGCAACCCTGTCCCTTTTCTGTTCTAAAACAAGGTGTACAGTGGATATTGGATTATTGGCTTGAATGAACATTTTACAATTCCGGGGCTGAAAGTGCATTTGCACATATAAAATGTATACCTTCTGACCATTTTAGTGAATTGGTCTCGAGGGTTTTATAGTTATGCTTTGTTCTGACCCAGTAGTTCTCAAAAAATAATTTCTATTGATTTCTGCTGGAGATTTTGGTGGACCACTTAATGAACCATTTGGTGGGTTGTGTTGTTAATTACACTTTTCAGCTCTGGAATCGTCAAAACCAAACAAACTATTGAGAAAGGCCGCTTTGGCACATGTTTAAAGAAAAGAACCAAACATGGTTCTGGTGTAACTTCACAGGCCCCAGGGCCTGTAAACTGATCAGTAATTCAGCTCTTGTCAAAAGAACTGCAAAGCTCAGGTTGTTAAGAAAGATACAAGGCCATTTACAAATATCCCCCATTGTTCCACAGCCTTCCCACGGAGCACCTGAATAAAGTTCATGGGCAGATCATGCGCCTCCCCAAACCCCCAGTAGCTATGCTGGAAATCGTAATCTGAAAAAGTAATGTTTTCACAATCTCATGGGCCTCCCCAGTGTGCAGATGTTATCTTGAGACCATGTACTGCTCCCCAGAAACATAGTATGTAAACCTGGCAAAATTAAAAACCTGTGAAGTTGCTGGACCAAATTCTGAGTCTTCATGGGAAGCAGCATTAGTTGTTGGTTCTCCAATTATCAAGGGAACTGACAAGTTGCTTCCTGGATCCCTTTGAAATTAGGTTTTGTATGATATACGTGGGAGAACTTAATGGATACTGACCAAACTATTTTCTGTTGGTACTAGTTTAAAAAAGAAAGCTTTAAGGCATTTAAAAGATATTGATAATTTCTAACTAAGGCAGCAGTCCTATCCCCACTTATCTGCAAATAAGTTCTATTAAACTTGGATTTATTTCTGAGTAGAGATACAATACCTTGTGCTGTTAACTACACATTGTGGCACATTTTAATATTCCATGTAAATTCTTATAGATGTGAACCTAGAATAATACAGTATTTGCAGTTCAGTACCGATTGTTCAAAGTTTGTTTTCTATGTGTGAAATTCTGAAACTGCACTGAAAATTCCTTTTTTTCCAAAAAATGTGAACATATTTCTGTTAGTGTGGTATGAGTGGATGTTTAAATCAAATGATTTTACTCAATCCATAGTAAAGGTAAAGGTTTTCCCTTGACATTAAGTTTAGTCATGTCTGACTCTGGGGGGGGGGGGTGTTCATCTCCTTGGCTAAACGAAGAGCTGGCATTGTCCGTAGACATCTCCAAGGTCATGTGGCCGGCATGACTGCATGGAGTGCTGTTACCTTCCCGCAGGAGCGGTACCTATTGATCTACTCACAGTTGCATGTTTTCAAATTGCTAGTTTGGCAGAAGCTGGGGCTAACAACCTGAGATCCCTCCTACTTTGAACTGAAGGTTCTTATCCAAAATACTACAGTGTATTATAGTTAATGGCATAGCATACTGTGCTGAAAACTCCAAATATTCTGAAATTACTTCAGATGACCAAAGTGAAAGGTAGATAATTAATCTGAAGTGACGCAAGAATATTTAGGGGGAAGATGCGGGTTGCAGCCTCAGGTGAAAATAAGCTAAGGGAGTGTGTATGTAATATAATTGCACAAGTTCAGTTGGATAACTATGAATCAGTATCAAAAGCTTTCATGAATGCACTGCATACCTCCCAGAGGGTGGGTGACTAGGCACTGAAAAGTCATATGATTAAAAGGTGAGTTGATAAAAGGCACATCATGTTATGAATGTTGTATTAGTTTTCAGTATCTAATACAGGGAACAGACGATTATTATATTTCCCTACCAAAATTATTGGATTGTGTATTTTTATTGTTTCTTTTAAAAACCAAACTAATATAAGAATTGTAAACTTGCACAAATGATTTTAACTTGCTTCATTCGAAATAAAAGTGAAAATATTGTCTAATCTCCCGTGTATGAGAGTTGAGTATTAAAACATATTGCATTCTTTAGATTTGGCTGTGATTTGGATCCAGAGCTCCATTCATGAGATGTTTCCGCAGAAAAACAGGGAGAGGTGTTTTCAGTGGATTGGGACAACTTTTCCCAGCAATAGTGAGAATGTTGACTGAAGGGCAAAGAAGCAAAACGCAAACATGAACAACTAAATAATATTTTTTTAAAACTCATTTTGCCTTTTTATTAAATACATAATATTTTGACTCCAAATTTACAGATTACAATAGTGTTATTGCTAACCTTGCCTAGTATTTCTTTTCAGAGGAAGGAAATATATTAAAGGGAAAGATTTTGGAAGATCAGTATTAACAATAACATTGCCCCTAGCGAAAGACCAAATTGCCAGTATCCGCTGGATAATGTAGAAAGGCATGTTTCTGAAAAACATCTATTTCTGTTTTATTGACTGTTCTAAAGCCTTCGAATGTGTGGATCAGAATAAATTGTGGCAAGTTCTTGGTGGTATGGGCATACCAAATCACCTTGTCTCTCTCCTGAGGAATCTGTATAAGGACCAAGTAGCAACAGTCAGAACTGACCATGGAACAACAGACTGGTTCAAGATTGGGAAAGGCACATGCTCTCACCCAACCTATTCAAATTGTATGCAAAACACATCATGCGATGTGCGGGGCCTGATGAATGCAAGGCTGGGTTAAAAATTGCTGGAAGAAACATTAACAACATTAAATATCCGATATGCCCAAATTTGAATATTGTTGGGGTTGACGGGGGGGACGGGATGGGCGGACAGACACTGATTTTGTTATTTTGGAGTTGTAATTGCTGGGATTTATAGTTTACCTACAATGAAAGAGCATTCTGAGCTCCACCAATGACTGAACTGAACCAAACTTGGCACACATAACTCCCAGAACCAACAGAAAATACTGGAAGGGTTTGGTGGGCATTGACCTTGAGTTTTGGAGTTGTAGTTCACCTGCATCCAGAGAGCAGTGGACTCATACAATGACAGATCTGGACCAAACTTGGCACAAATATTCAAAATGCCAAATGTGAACACTGGTGGAGTTTGGGGGAAATTGACCTTGACATTTGGGAGTTGTCGTTGTTGGGATTTATAGTTCACCTAGAATCAAAGAGCATTCTGAGCCCTACTGACAATAGAATTGGACCAGACTTCTCACACAGAACCCCCATGCCACACGTGCTCTCCCTTGCCTGCACATGCGCACCATGCTGCCCTGCGCCAAGCACACCTGGTCTCCCTTCCCCACTTGGAGTCTCAGAAACATCCCTCCCCTTGGTTTGAGAGGGCAGGCAATCACAGTGGAGAAGGGCTTTTGGTGGGAGGATTTGGCATCTTGTTTCCAAAAAGGAAGAGAAGGACAGCCTTCTCTGCTAGATTATAGTGCTTTCAGAACTAACAGCTATCGTCCTCCTTCCTTTTATGATTGTATGTGCACTAAAATGCTGGTCTGGAGGATAGGAGGCTTCCTGGTATATTTTGGCATGATGGGGGCCTCCAACAGGAGGGGAAGGAAGTTCCAATTCCGCTTGTATTGAATATCCAATAGCACAGCAGTCAACCCATGGTTCAAATTAGAATTATGCAGCATGTGCTAGAAACATGGAATTTGATATGTAGTAGAGAGGCCCTTCAGCTAAGAGTAAAGTACAGTCTTGACATTTCCACTTTTTAGAATAGTGTCTAATTTTACAACTAGTGGAATCAGTTAGAAATAGGTCAGTCCTTCCAATCCAGTAGACCTGGTGTAATTTATCCCATAACTGTTTTGATACAATACTTTATTTGAACTGCAGCATCTCGGAGGATTTAGTGGAATGTTCGTGATTTCCTGTAATCGTCTGAAATGAGCTTTCCAGCATAGAAAATTCCTCATGGAATTGTTACCCATAGTCTTAGCTTTCAAGCAGCTTTGAATTTTTGAAGTCAGTAATATAGAACATGAGAGCCATCATTATTGAGTGGTTTGAGCATTAGGACTCTAAGAGCAGGGACTGGATCCCCACTCAGCCATCAAAACCTTAAGCAAGTCAGAGTCTTTCAGCCTCCTGCCGAGGTAAAGGAAAGACCACTCTGAATACATCTTACAGAGAATACTTGGTGATAGGGTTGCCTTAGGGCAGTGTTTCTCATCCTTCCTAATGCCGAGACCCCTTCATACAGTTCCTCCTGTTGTGGTAACCCCCGTCATAAAATTATTTTTGTTGCTACTTCATAACTATAATTTTGCTACTGTAATGGATTGTAAAGTAAATATCTAAAATGCAGGATGCATTTTTATTCACTGGACTAAATTTGGCACAAAAACCCAATACACCCAAATTTGAATACTGGTGGGGTTGTGGAGTGGGTTGATTGTGCTATTTGGAAGTTGTAGTTGCTGGGATTTATAGTTCACCTACAATCAAAGAGCATTCTGAACTCCACCAATGATGGAATTGAGCCAAACTTCCCACATGATCAACAGCAAAGACTGGAAGGGTTTGGTGGACATTGATGTTGAGTTTTGGAGTTGTAGTTCACCTCCATCCAGAGAGCACTGTGGACTCAAACAATGACAGATCTGGACCAAACTTGGCACAAATACTCAATATGCCCCAATGTGAACACTGATGGAGTTTGGGGAAAACAGACCTTGACATTTGGGAGTTGTTGTTGCTAGGATTTATAGCTCACCTACAAATCAAAGAGCATTCTGAACCCCACCAATGATGGAATTGAGCCAAACTTCCCACATGATCAACAGCAAATACTGGAAGGGTTTGGTGGGCATTGATGTTGAGTTTTGGAGTTGTAGTTCACCTCCATCCAGAGAGCTCTGTGGACTCAAACAATGATGGATCTGGACCAAACTTGGCACAAATACTCAATATGCCCCAATGTGAACACGATGGAGTTTGGGGAAAACAGACCTTGACATTTGGGAGTTGTAGTTGCTGGGATTTATAGCTCACCTACAAATCAAAGAGCATTCTGAACCCCACCAATGATGGAATTGAGCCAAACTTCCCACATGATCAACAGCAAATACTGGAAGGGTTTGGTGGACATTGATGTTGAGTTTTGGAGTTGTAGTTCACCTACATCCAGAGAGCACTGTGGACTCAAGCAATGATGGATCTGGACCAAACTTGGCACAAATACTCAATGTGCCCAAATGTGAACACTGGTGGAGTTTGGGGGGAAAAGACCTTGACATCTGGGAGTTGTATTTGCTGGGATTTATAGCTCACCTACAATCAAAGAGCCTTCTGAACCTCACCGATGATAGAATTGGGCCAAACTTCCCACACAGAACCCCCATGTCATGAAAGGACTTGCTGGCATGAGCCTCCCACCTTGCACACTCTCCCTTGCCCAAACATGTGCACCACACTGCCATGTGCCAAGCACGCCTGCTCTCCCGTCCCTGCTTGGAGTCTCAGACACACCCCTGCCCTTGGCTGAGATGCCGGCCAATCACAGCAGGAGGAGGGCTTTTGGTGGGAGGATTCACTATCTGTTTCCAAAAAGGAAGAGAAGGACAGGTGGAAAGATCTTCAACCTCTGCCAAAGTGGTTCTTAAGACCATCAGAAATATATGTATTCTGATGGTTTTTGGTAACCCCTCTGACACCCCTCTCGCGACCCCCCTCAGGGGTCCTGACCCCCAGATTGAGAAATGCTGCCTTAGGGTCACAGTAAGTCAGAAACTGCTTCAGATAGCTGTATGATAGATCCAGTCAGACAGAAGGCTCTATGGTAGTCATCCATTTGATTGTGTTAATGGATACTTCTTAAAGTGGGAAAACTTTTTTTTTTAAAACTTGCTTCCCAGACTGCAGTCTGACACGATCTATTCCTTTACTTCCACAGACTATTATCAGCGTATTTTACACATGTAGACCATTTATTTCCATTCCCACTGATGACAGAACATATCCAAAGTTTTTTGCAAGTCTGCATATGATTTTTCCTGGATCACTCCTGTCTACATGCTATTTGTTCATTTAATGCATCACAATACATAATGTAAGGAGTTTTTCCCTCAGGAAAGAAGAATATAATTTTTTGGCCAGATGCATTACATGAATAAACATATCTAGGTTTATGAGCTGAATTCTCATTTCTAACTTGTTTAGTAGCAATTTTACTAGGAGGCAAGAATTTAATGAAACGCTTATAAAGTGTCCATTAATTTTTTTCTGTGTTGTGGTAAGGGGTCTTATTTTGCAAACCAGCAACATTTGCTTCTAGTAGAAAAAGGAAGGCATGACACAGAGGGGCTTTGATCTCCAGCTTCACACTTTAGCCATACAGTAACTATTAGGTAAAGATAAAGGTTTTTCCCTGACATTACGTCCAGTTGTGTCCAACTCTGGGGATTGGTGCTCATCTCCATTTCTAAGCCGAAGAGCCGGTGTTGTCCGTAGACACCTCCAAGGTCATGTAGCCAGCATGACTGCATGGAGCGCTGTTACCTTCCTGCAGAAGCGATACCTATTGATCTATTCACATTTGTATGTTTTCAAACTTCTAGGTTGGCAGAAGCTGGGGCTGATAGTAGAAGCTCATGCCGCTTCCAGATTTGAACCTGTGACCTTTCAGTCAACAAGTTTAGCAGCTCAGTGCTTTAACCCACTGTGCCACCGGGGGATCCACGGTAACTATTAGTTACGTGCAATCAGGACTTATCTTGTTCCGTTTGATGTCCCGGCTTTCAGTGGGGTGCCCAATCTGTTTTCATTGAACCTCCTGGAATTGGGATGTCAGATATTTGTTTTTTGTTTTAATGTTCATTATTGGGGGGTGCACTTCACCCATAGGCCCAAAGCGCCTGAGCCTACATGTATAGGTTTTGGGACTGGCAGAGCCTGCAGCTGAGCGCTGAGTAAGGAGTGCTGCTTACTCGGTGCTCAGCTGCAGGCCCTGCCAGGCCCAGGTGCGTAGGCTGGGAAGCCTGCACCCGTAGACCCAAAATGCCCAGGCCTATGGCTGCAGGCTTTTGGCCTATGCACCTGGGTCTCTCAGGGCCTGCAGATGAACACGGAGTAAGGAGCTTTGGGCTTATGTGCCAGGGCTTGCAATCAAGCACTGAGTGAGGAGCTCTCCATACTTGGCGCTCGGCTGCAAGCCCTGCGAGGCGCCATGCAATCCATCCGAAAGGCAGACCCATCTGCCTTTTGGATCGATTGCATTTTCGTTTCAAGGGGTGCCTTTCTGTTTCGTGCCATCCAAATGGAGGGAACAAAATGGAAACACGAATGAAATGAATGGGACAAATTTTGGGCCCATGACAGGTAATTATTACTGTTCTTAGCATTCTCAGTTTTACTTTCACCCAACAGCTACCAAGTACTGCTAAAACTATGTCGAAAAGATGCGAGCTGCTTTCTGTAGAGCTTTGGGAAGTTATATTTTGGGACTGCAACTCTCAGGGAACTATTGGGCAGGGAATTTTGGTAGTTGTACACCAGAAAAAAAAAGTTTTCCAAACTCTGTCCGTCACACTCCTACTTCTGCAAGGTTCATGTAGCTACCAGTCGTTCCTTGCCTATCTAATAATCACACTGTCCTCAACATCAGTATTTACTAAAATGTAAAGTCTCACTGGGATTGGCCATGGGGAAATAGAAAAACAACTGTAAGTGGAAAAATTGCAGACAAAAATTTGAAGAATAGGGCTACTTAGCCCCCTTGAGAGACTGTGTTATGTGAGCTCTCCTAGACATAAATCCAAAGGCTGAGACTGTTGTGTTCCTCGATCTTATCAGGGCTTCCTCACACTAACAAGACTATTTGACGGACAAACGTACTAAATAAAAACTGCACATTTCTCTGCTGTGAAACGGGCACAGATGTTCTCTCTTGTGACAGCTATGGTGAATTGGCTCATCTACACCACATATAGGCCCCTGAACACCCATGGGAGGGATTGATTTCTCTTCCCCACCGAAAGAACATTGGCAGACTACTTCCAGATTTGGTCATATGTAATTGCCCAGAGAGCTGCTTGGATTCATGCCTGGGAACAATATATGCCGGCAACAAGATTTGGTTTGGAGTATAACTGTTTCAGAAAAAGACCCACTGCTGATGAGCTAGTTTGTTTTGACGAAGGTCTAGACCCAAGATGAGATAGCTGAAGGATCATATTTCCTGTTAACTAGAATTGGAAATCCAAAGCCAAAAGTGGTTGAAATGGTAATTACAGAAACACCTTGAGGAGGGGGGTACCGAAATACAAGCAAGCACTAAATGGAGTCATATTACGTGCCTTTCAATATACACCTTTTTAAAAAAGGTTCCTTATAAAACATGCCCTAGATCAGTGATTCTCATCCTTCCTAATGCTGCAACCCCTCAATACAGTTCCTCGTGTTATGGTGACCCCCCAACCATAAAAATATTTTTGTTGCTACTTCATAACTAATTTTGCTGTTATGAATTGTAATATAAATATCTGATATGCAGGATGTATTTTCATTCACAGAACCAAATTTGGCACAAATACCCGATACGTCCAAATGTGAATACTGATGGGGTTGGGGGGGTTGATTTTGTCATTTGGGAGTTGTAGTTGCTGGGATTTATAGTTCACCTACAATCAAAGAGCATTCTGAACTCCACTAACGATGGAATTGAACCAAATTTAGTACACAGAACTCCCATGACCAACAGAAAGAGTTGGAAAGGTTTGGTGGGCATTGACCTTGAGTTTGGAAGTTATAGTTCACCCACATCCAGAGGACTGTGAACTCAGTGATGGATGTGGATCAAACTTGGCACAGATACTCAATGAGCCCAAATGTGAGCACTGGTGGAGTTTGGGGAAAATAGACCTTGATATTGGGGAGTTGTAGTTGCCGGGATTTATAGTTAAGAACGTAAGAACATAAGAAGAGCCATGCTGAATCGGGCCTCAGCCCATCTAGTCCAGCATTCTGTGTCACACAGTGGCCCACTAGTTGTACACAGGGATCTCTAGCAGAAAGGAGGGCAAAACCTCACCTGCTCCCGACCCCCCCACAACCAGTACCCGGGGAAAATCCTGCCTGCCTCCATCAACACAGAGGTGGCACTTGGATGTCCATTTCAGTAACTACTGATTCCCTTGGTATCCATGAATCTGTCTAATCACATACAATCAAAGAGCACCAATGATAGAATTGGGCCAAACTTCCCACACAGAACCCCCATGACAAACAGAAAGTACTGTGGTTTTTATGGTCTTTGGCGATCCCTCTGAAACCCTCTTGTGACCCCTCCCCCCCGGGGGTCCTGACCCCCAGGTTGAGAAACACTGTCCTATAGATATGCAACCCCATGCTAAATATGAGCATATTGCAATGTAGGTGAATCCACAGGTGAATCCACAGGCAGTGCGCATGACAGATAACACATTGTGAAACTGCAAAGCATAATGAACTAAAGTCATACCTAGAAGAAATGCACATTCATACACTTTATGTTTCCTCATGCACAACAGTTGCACATGTGGAGCTGCTTATGCTGTCGTCTCAAAATCTCTCTATGTGCATAGTACAACATAAGCCTGTGTATGTCATTAACAAGATGCCAACTTCCGAGTGTAGAATCTGGCAATACTTAGAAAAATTAATGGGAGGTGCATAACTATGAAAAGTTATACCACATTTTATGAACATTCTCCTACTAGTTACAAAAGTCTCAGAAAGGAAATAGAGTAACAATGTCAATATGCAAAATGTTTCCTACTTACTTAACCTGCGCTTCTAGTTTGTTTCTCTGATATTGTTCCTCACACACACGCACATACAAGAATATAAACAACCGTGACAAAATCTTTATTCAGAGTGGACACAAGTAACATTTCTGGAAGCCTCAAGTCAGCATTATACTATGTAACACGATTTTGTTCCTGGGTTATAAAAGTCATTTTCTAATTGGTTCCATCATTAAAAAATGGGAAAATGTTATTAAACTGCATTTTTTTGGGGGGGAGGGCATCCTGCGGCATATTTTGCTATAGTTTTTCAATGAATATCTCATCGAATCTCAACCAATTCAATAGAATTTGTAGCAGCCACAAAAACAAAGTTTCTGGAATATAACAACTACTTTCAAAGTAAGGACCACAGAATTAAATAGAAATTAACACTTTCAAATCAGAAACAGGAGATTTTTCAAATGTTGTTACATAGTGTTATTTGAGTGTTATGACAGAAAAATAGAAAAAAAGTGCAATCTATGGAAAATAATTTCTTCCCCCAAATGTTAATAGGGTAGCATTCACTGCTGGATGCAAATATATGCTGAAATTCAGGCCTTTAAAAAAGATAATTCCCAGCACCATCTAGAAGTACGTGATTTACTAGAAAAAGGTAATTGCTTTTTGCAGCAGGCTACACAAAGTAATTGCTACACAAGGTAATGTCTTTTGAGTATTGACAAGGAGCAAGTAGGCTATTTGATTTGGACTTAAGTAGCGTCATGGAATGTGCCATTTGGTGGCATAGCTCTGTCCCTTTAAACAGTTCTGAAGCATAGAGTTTGCTCATCTAATACTCCTTCCCATGGTCCTTGCAAACCACCTGTATCCATAGGGAAGTGGGGCCATATGAAATGTGTGCCAGGCCAGACAGTCTGGGATCTATCCATACTTCCTTGGGAATCATACTTCTAAACATTTCACAAAACATCCGATTCCATAGTAGAATCATAGTAGCTAAAGTATCAATATGCTAGATTTGTGCAATGCAGATGCAGCCCTAAATGCTCAACCAGAAGCTTTAATTGCAACTCCCATAATCCCCATCCTGCCAGAGATTGATGGGAAATGGAGTCTACATCTTAATGGTAGCAGATCCCATGCCCTCTGGCAGAAATATTCAAGATGTTCTTAGACAGCCCCTAGTATACCTCACCTCCATCTAAGCTGGCTAGAGATGTTGGGCACTGCAGTCCAACAACTTCCAATCAGCCGCACACAGTCCTTGCTTCTGTTCTAGTGACTGAGTGTACAATGCATCCACTGCCACTTGTGGTTTTTCAGCCATGAACAGTTATTGTCACTATGACAATTATGGGCAGCCAGCTTAGGTTTTCTCCCATGGAAATATTTTGCCCTGTGAGTATTTTCACAGAAGAGTCTCTTGGGATCAGCAGATCTGAGAAGTGGTAAATATTCTGACCCGCTTCTCAAAACCCTCCAGAGAAAATAATCTGTTTATTTTCTGGCCACAAATGATCATGGCAATGAATCCTTGTGCTTCTTCCTTTCCTAAGGCATGCCAAGTGGCAGTCACCCACCCACAACGTCACAGGTGTCTGTCGGACATATCTTTCTGGGCACAACAGTAACTAGCTTGCCTCTTACAGAATTGCTCTTTTTTATTTGGGAAAGGGCTTCTCAGCAACTCAAAGTTTCTACCACGGTGTTATGCAGGCATGGGCAAACTTTGGCCCTCCAGGAGTTTTGGACTTCAACTCCCACAATTCTTAACAGCCTCAGGCCCTTACATTTTCCTCCTTAGCCACTTAAGCGGATATGAAAGGAAAGATAGGAAGGGGTCTGAGGTTATTATGAATTGTGGAAGTTGAAGTCCAAAACACCTGGAGGGCCCAAGTTTGCCCATGCCTGGTGTACATACACCTTAAAATAAAGAAACCATAGATGCAGGCGAAACGTCGGGAGAGAATGCTTCTGGAACATGGTCATACAGCCTGGAAAACTTACAACAACCCAATGATTCTGGCCATGAAAGCATTTGACAATACATTAAAGAAGCAGCCTTGGAGGGTAGAGGAATTCAAGGATCTCCCTCAATGCGAGAAGTCATCCCTTCCCTAGGGGCAGTGTACTAGGTCTAGCTACGAAGGGGACACGGCTGTGTCACCTTGGCTACAAATGGCAAGAAAAGAGATTCCACCTAAACATTTGGAAGAACTTTGGAGAGTGGTGGCGTTCCCTTCTCTGGAGGCTTTGAAGCAGAGCCTGGATGGATGGCTGTCTGTCGGGAATGCTTTGATTGTGTACTCCTGCCTGGATGGTATTTTTGTTCCCCTCCAACTCTAGGATTCTACAATTCAGTGAATTTACTCTGGAGGAATTACTGTCTACGGTCAAGAAGAGCAAGGCAAATCTAAATTGCACTCAAGGCCTATTTCAGTCTGTTTCTGTTATTGAAGATGAACATCTGTCAGGAGGGCTTGGACTAAGTATTGTTGCCTGGCAGAAGGGGGTTTAACTGGGGAGCTTTGGGGGGTCCCTTCCAGCTTGAGGGAGTCTGTAATTAATTGAATGGCATTCAAAGCCAGTCAGTGTCTGGGGAGAAGATGCTTATCTGTCGGGAGTGCTTTAATGGCGTGATCCTGCCTGGCAGAACGGGATCAGACTGGGTGGTCCTTGAGGTCATTTCCAATTCTGATTCAAGGAATTTACTCTGAAGGAATGACCTTCTATGGCAGGAATAGGCAAACTTGGGCCCTCCCTCCAGGTGTTTTGGACTTCAACTCCCACCATTCCTAACAACCTCTGTCCACTTCCTTTCCCCTCTCAGCCGCTTAAGCAGCTGAGGGGGTAAAGGAAGGGGCTGGAGGCTGTTAGGAATGGTGGGAGTCCAAAACACCTGTAGGACTGAAGTTTGTCCATGCCTGTTCTATAGCCAATAGCAAGGCAAATATCAACTGCAGTCAGACCTATGTCTGGGTGGAAGGCGTGGGTTGGTGTTCCAGCCTGGCAGAATGGGGTCAGACTGGGTGGCCCTTGAAGATCCCTTCTAATTATTGTGAAGTCTTAAACTGAGGCATCAGGTGTAGGTTTCAAAGTAGATGCCAGCTGTTCATCTGTCGGGAGGGCTTGGACCGAGTGTTCCTGCTGGACTGGGTTCCCTTCTAATACTGGAATCCAAACAGGAGTCTGGTGGAGATTTCAAAGCAGAGACTCGCTGGCCACCTGTGGTGAGTGCTTTAATGGTTCGTTCCTGCCTGGCAGAGTGGGGCCGGGCCGGGCAGTCCTTGAGAATCCCTTCTAATTATTGGGAAATTGAAAGGGAGGAGTCAGGTGGAGGATTCAAAGGCACATGCCAGCTGTCCATCTGTCAGGAGCAGGAGCCCCTGGTGGTGCAGTGGGTTAAACCCTTGTGCTGGCAGGACTGCTGACTTACAGGTCAGTAGTTTGAATCTGGGGAGAGCGGGTTGAGCTCCCTCTGTTAGCTCCAGCTCTACATGCAGGGACATGAGAGAAGCCTCCGACAAGGATGGTAAAACATCAAACATCCAGGCATCCCCTGGGCAACGTCCTTGCAGATGGCCAATTCTCTCACACCAGAAGGAACTTGCAAATTCTCAAGTCACACCTGGCACGAAAAAAAAATCTGTCAGGAGGGCTTGGCCCTAGTGCTCCTGCTGGATTGGGTGGCCCTTGAGCATCCCTCCTAATAGTGGAATCTAAACCCGGGGGGTTCGACTGGAAGTTTTAGACTGGGTGACGCTTGAGTATTCCTCTAAATATTGTGAAGTCTAAACTGAGGTCTCAGGTGGAGGTTTCAAAGCAGAGGCTGGCTGGCCATCTGTAGTGAGTACTTTAATGGTTTGTTCCTGCCTGGCAAAGTGGGGATAGTCTGGGCAGCCTTTGACGATCTCTTCTAATAGTGGGATCTAAACTGGGGAGTCTCATGGAGGCTTCAAAGCAGATGCCAGCTGTCTATCTGTCAGGAGGGCTTGGACCGAGTGTTCCTGATGGACGAGGTTCCCTTCTAATAGTGGAATCCAAACTGGGGAGTCTGGTGGAAGTTTCAAAGCAGAGGCTGGCATTAAAAGCAGAGTGTGTGCGGAGTGATGTAATGGTGTGTTCCTGCTTGGCAGAGTGGGGACTGACTGGGGTTTTGTGTGTGTGTGTGTGTGTGTGTGTCAGGAGCGACCTGAGAAACTGCAAGTCACTTCTGGTGTACGAGAATTGGCTGTCTGCAAGGACATTGCCCAGGGGATGCCCAGATGTTTTATCATCTTTGTGTGTCAGTCTTCAGTCCCAACGGCATAGGGGTTTAACCCATTGCGCCACCACTGGGGGCTCCTGGGTGGCCCTTGAGGATCCCTTTTAATTATTGAGAAGTCTAAACTCAGGCCTCAGGTGGAGGTTTCTAAGCAGATGCCAGCTGTCCATCTGTCAGGAGGGCTTGGAGGGAGGAGTGTTCCTGATGGAGTGAGTTCCCTTCTAATCGCGGGATCCAAACTGGGGAGGTTTCAGAGCGGAGCCTGGCTGGGAAAGCAGTGTTGTGTGGGGAGTGCTGCTGTGATGGTGAGTGGGGCTCCCTTCCATGACGGTGGCAGTGCCCCTGGCGGGAGGGGTCGGTGTGGGCGGCCTTGGGGGTCCCTAGGAGGAGCCCTCCTGCTGCTGCGGCTGCTCTTGCCCGCCTTGCCCGTGCTGCTGCGGGGAGGCGGCGGCGGCCGTGGCCCTGCGGGAGAGGGCGAGGAGGAAGGGCCGTGGGCGGAGGACGAGCCCGTGCTGGGCCTCGAGGCTGAGCGCCTGGCCGGGCTTGGGCTCGAGGAGGCGCGCCTGGTGGAGGAGGGTGGCGGCGAAGAGGAAGAGCTGCAGCTTGGCCACGCGCTCCCCGACGCAGCGCCGCTTGCCGAGCGAGAAGAGGAGGACGCGGGCGGCGCGGTCGCGGTCGAGGCGCTGCTGCCGGGCGTCCAGGAAGCGGCCCGGGTCGAAGCGGTGCGGCTCGTCCCAGCGGCGCGGGTCGTGGTTGGCCGACCACTGGTTGACGAAGACGACGGTGCCGGCGGGGACCGGGCAGCCGCCCAGCGCGGCGGCAGCGGAGGTGGCGGCGTGCGGGATGGTGAGCGGGACGAAGCTGGTGAAGCGGAGCGTCTCGACCAGGAAGGCCTCGAGGCGGGGCAGGGCGGGCCGGTCGGCGGCGGCGGGAGGCGCGCCCGCCCCACCACGCGGTCCAGGTCGCGCTGGAGCTGCCGGCGGAGCGCCGGGTGGCGGAGCAGCAGGAGCAGCACCCAGGCCAGCCCCGCCGAGGTGGTGTCCTGCCCGGCGCCGAAGAGGTCCGTCAGCGCGCCCTCCGCCTCCTCGCCCGACAGCTCGCTCCTCGCCAGCAGCGCCTCGCCCAGGTGCCGCGGGGGCCGGCCCGGGACCCCGCCGCGCCCCTGCTGCTGCTCCGCCGCCACCTGCGCGCGCACGAAGGCGTGCATCTCCGCGTTGATGGCCTGGAAGTCGCGGAAGACGCTCCGCACCGGGTTGGGGAAGCGCTGCAGCCAGGGCAGGACGTCCACCAAGCTGCCCGAGGCCACCGTCTGCCCGAAGCGGTCGTTGCGGCTCAGGAGGGCGCGGAACTCGGCGTCGTCGTGGCCGTAGCGCCGCCCGAAGCACAAGGCGCACATGACGTTGGCGTTGGCCACCGCCAAGAGCGGGGCCGGGTCCACGTAGCCGCCCTGCTCCGCGCAGGCGCGCTCCAGCCGCTCCACCAGCTCGCGCGCCTCCTCGGCCACGTGCCGCTCGAAGCCCGCCAAGGAGTCCCCGCCGTCGGAAGAGGGAGAAGCCAGCGCCCGGAGCGAAGCCTGCGCCGCCTTCCGCTGAGCCCGGCTCCGCTCCGTGTAGCCCCCGAAGGCCATGCTCCGCCCGCCGGAGACCAGGCGGAAGGAAGGGAAGTCGGGCCGGCCGGCGAAAGGGCTTCCTTCAGATCAGGACGGAGAGGCCGGGGAATCGGGCGCCCCCCTGCCCGCCTCCTCCCGCCCCGTCTAAGAGGCCGCCGGGCTTGCTCTGAGGAGGCGCAGGGAGAGAGGGGGAAATATAAGGCCGCCAGGGAAAGGGGCCGAACTTCCTCCCCTCCTCCTCCTGTTCCCTCCTTCCCTCCCTTGCGGGGGTCCCACAGCCAGGCTCTCTTCCTCCCCCTTCGCCCGCCCTCCCTCTCCATCCCTCACTCTCTTTCTCATACTATAGCTCCCTCTCTCATTCTGTCTCTCCTTCTCCCTCTTTCTCACGCTTTCATCTTTCCCATTCTCTCTTTCTTTTCCTCATCTCTTCTCATTCCGTCTCTCTCGTCTTTCTCCTTTTCCATTCTGTATGTCTCCCTTTCTCTCTTCCTCACACTTTTTCTTTCTCGTTCTCCCTCTTTCTCATTCTCTCTCTCATTTCCTCATCTCTTCTCATTCTCTCTCTCTCTCTCATACTACCTTTCTCTCTCTCTTCCCATTCTGTATTTCTCCCATTCCCTCTTTCTCATACTTTTTCTTTCTCGTTCTCCCTCTTTCTCATTCCCTCTGTTTTCTTTATCTCATTCTCTCTTATACTTTCTTTCCCTCATCTTTCTCTTTTTCCCCATTCTGTATTTCTCTCTTTCCCTCTTTCTCATACTTTTTCTTTCTCATTCACCCTCTTTCTCATTCTCTTTTCATCATCTCTTCTCATTCTCTGCCTCATACTACCTTTCTCTCAAATTATTTCTCATTCTGTATTTCTCTTCCCCTCTTTCTTGTACTTTTTTTCTCATTCTCTCTCTTATCACTTTTCCCCATCTCTTTTCATTCTGTCTCTCTACCTTCTTTCTCTCATCTTTCTATTTTCTCATTTTGTATTTCTCTCTTTCCATTTTCTCATACTTCTTCTTTCTCATTCCCCCTCTCTCTTATTATCTCTTTTCCTCATCTCATCTCATTCTGTCTCTCCCATACTATCTTTCTCTCTTTTCTCATTCTGTATTTCTCTTTCCCTCTTTCTCATTCCCCCTCTCTTTTCCTCATCTCTTCTCATTCTTTCTATCTATCTTATACTATCTTTCTCTTTTCCCATTCTGTATTTCTCTCTTTCCCTCTCTCATTCCCCCTCTCTTTTCCTCATCTCTTATTCTCTCTCTTATACTATCTTTCTCTTTTCTCATTCTGTATTTCTCTTTCTCATCCTTTTTTTCTCATTCGCTCTCTCTTATTCTCCCCCCTTTTCTGTCATACTATCTTTTCTCCTCCCTTTTTCATTCTCTCTCATTCTGTCACTCATATTTTTTTCTCACCTCTCTCTCTCTTTCTCTCTTCCTATCTCTTCCTCATCTCTCTCTTCCAGGGCCGTAGCCAGGAGTTTGGTTCGGGGCTGAGGTTGGGTGGAAGAGGGTCTACCCTAGCAAACCTTTTGTATTGTTATCCCAATAACCCCATTAATGTGAGATATAATGAGCATGGTGATCAGATCATGATATGAATAAACATAACAGTTTAAATAATGTACCAGTAAGGCCTTCTCACGGACCACCCTGAGAATTTCGGGGGGGGGGGGTCTGAAGCCCCCTTAGCCCCCCCCTGGCTACATGCCTGCTCTCTTCCCATTCTGTCTCTCTTTCATACTTTCTCATCTCCCTTCTCATCCTGCCATTCTCTATTCCTCTTTCTCATACTTTCTCATTCTCTCTCTTTCTCATACTAACTCTCTTTTGGGTTGCTGGGAGTGGGAGAAAGAACTCTTGTCTGCTTGAGGCAAGTATGAATGTTGCAAATGGCAACCTTGCTTAGCATTTCATGGCCTTGTAGCTTCAAAGCCTAGCTGATTGCTGCCTGGAGGGATCCTTTGTTGGGAGGTGTTCGGTTGTCCTGATTGATTCTTGTCTGGGATTCCCCCACTTTTTGAGTGTTGCTCTTTATTTGCTGTCCCGATTTTAGAGATTTTTTTAAATACTGGTAGCCAGATTTTGTTCATTTTCATGGTTACTTTTGAAATTGTGCACATGCTTGTGGATTTCAGTGGCTTCTCTGTATAGCCTGACATGGTAGTTGTTAGAGTGGTCCGGCATTTCTGTGTTTTTGAACAATATGCCGTGTCCAGGTTGGTTCATCAGGTGCTCAGCTATGGCTGACTTCTCAGGTTGAATTAATCTGCAGTGCCTTTTGTCTTCGTTGATTCATGTTTGGGTGCTATGTTGAAAATGAACAAAATCTTGCCATGAAAATGAACCAAATCTGGCTACCAGTATTTTTTTTAAAAAAATACTCTAAAATCAGGACAGTAAATAAAGAGCAACACTCAAAAATTGGAAATTCCAGACAAGCAACAATCAGGGCCAGCTAATCACCTCCCAACAAAGGATTCCCCAGACAGGAAGCAGCCAGACCTTGAAGCTACAAGGCCATTAAATGCTAATCACGCCAGCCAATTGCAACACTCTCACTTGCCTCCAGCAGACAAGAGTTCTTTCTTCCACCCTGGACATTCCAGATATGTTAACCCCACTTGCCTAGATTCCAACAGACTTCACAATGTCTGCCGATGCTGCCTGCCATAGATGTGGGCGAAACGTCATGAGAGAATGCTTCTGGAACATGGCCACACAGCCCGGAAAACTCACATTAACCAAGTATCTCTCTTTTTCTCATCTAATTCTTTCTCTTTCTCATACTATCTTAATCTCTCTCTCTTTTACTATCTGTTTTCCTCATCTCTTCTCATTCTGTCTCTCTCTCATACTTTCTCTGATCTCTCTTCTCATTCTGCCTTTCTCTATTCCTAATTTCTTTCTCATTCTGTCTCTCTCTTTCTCCTCTTCCTAATTCTTCCTTTTTTCATTCTGTCTCTCTCTTTCTCATACCATCTCAGACTTTCTTACCCTTTTTTCATTCTCATTATCTCCTTCTCTTATACTATCTCCCTTTTCCTCCCCCCTCTCTCTTCTCTTTCTCTTCTCCCCACTGTGTGCAGCCCTTCCTTCCTTCCGTGCCTTCCTCTCGGAGAGGATGGAGAGGGCAGATGGACCCCTCCTGGCCCTAGGAATGTGTCTGCCTTTCCAAGGGCTTCCTGGTGCCAAAGGCAGCCTGAGTCCCCTGGACGGACAGACAGGGCGGGACGTTGGGGAGAGAGGGAGAGGAGGGAGATTGTTCCTGGACGCTGCCAGGCTCCTTGGGAAGGTTGCCGCTTTCGTGACAGAGAAAGGAATTGGCGGGTGACTCAGGAGGCAGCAGAGTAGGGCTGATTCCAGTTCTAGACTGGGGTTTCTTCCCAGCGCAGGAGGCTACCTGAGGAGCAAGGGCTAAGGCCAAAGCAGGCTTGGTCAAACTTGGGCCCTCCAGATGTTTTGGACTTCGACTCCCACAATTTCTAACAGCCTCAGGCCCCTCCCCCCCAGCTGCTTAAGCCAGTGTTTTTCAACCTTTTTTGAGCACATTTTTTACATTTACATAATCCTGGGGCACACCACCAACCAAAATGACACAAAATGACATTCTAACACAGTAATACATATAGTTAATATGGTTTTTAATGTATTTATACACTCAGTGTGAAACCTGGACCTGTTTCGATGAACACAACATAGATATCCTGGCAGGAATGGCAGAAAGACACAAACGTCCCACACAGAACTCCCATAACCAAGAGAAAATACTATAAGAGTTTGGTGGGCATTGACCTTGGTTTTTGCAGTTGTAGTTCACCTATATCCAAAGAGCACTGTGGACTCAAACAATGCTGGATCAGGACCAAACTTGGCATGAATACTCAATATGCCCAAATGTGAACATAGATGGAGTTTGGGGAAAATAGACCTTGACATTTGGGAGTTACAGTTTATGGGATTTATAGTTAATACACAATCAAAGAGCATCCTGAACTCTTGCAACAATGGAATTGAACCAAACTTGGCATATTGAACTCTCATTACCAACATAAAGTACTGAAAAGGTTTGCTTGGGAATTGACCTTGAGTTTGGAAGTTGTAGTTCACCTACACCCAGATAGCACTGTGGATTCAAACAAATGTTATGTTATGTTGTTGTTTGTTTTCTATCCAGAATCACAATGTTGGAAGGAGGCTCACCACTTTAAGATCCCTAAAACAGGCATGGGAAAACTTCGGCCCTCTGGGTGCTTTGGACTCCCACCATTCCTAACAGCCTGAGGCCCTTTCCTACTGAAATGGCTGGGGGGGAGGAAAAGGGCCTTGGGCTGCTAGGAATGGTGGGAGTTGGAGTCCAAAACACCTGGAAGGTCCAAGTTTGCCCATGCCAGCTTTCGACAGAGACCTCTTCCTCCCCCTTCCCCTTCGCGCCCTTTCTTCCCCCTCCTGCTGAACACTTACTTTTTCTTCTACACTGTCACTTCTGCCGCCATTTTGATCCGAGGGGGCAGCGTGAGCATGTTCAGGAAGGGAGGGGGAGGGACGAAGACGTGACCCGTGTGGGCGCTACTGCGCAAACTTGCCCCAGAGCAAAGCGAGGCAAAGCGAGCAGAGCGAGGCTGGGAAGAAGGGAGCCCGAGTGGAGAAGAAAAAGTGTTCGGCAGGAGGGGGAAGAAATGGTATTGGAGGTTCCAATTTCCCACGGCACACCTGATGATCACTTATGGCACACTGGTTGGGAAACACTGGCTTAAGCGGCTGAGGGGGGAAAGGAAGGGGCCTGAGGCTGTTAGAAATTGTGGGAGTCAAAGTCCAAAACATCTGGAGGGCCCAAGTTTGACCATGCTTGGGACCAAACCGCTCTTGCTTGACTTTGCGCCTGATTTTCCCTCCCTGTGAAGTGGGCAAGCCTAAGGATTTTAAAAGTTTGCTGTTGTTTGACAGAGAGTTCAGGGCAATTGCAGATTACAGATTATTTTAAAGACGAGAGAAGGAGATGGAGCTCCACAAAGAAAAAGTGGGAGCAAAGGATCTGGCCTGTATTGTTGATCCAAAAAGGACGTCAAAGTCATGGAGGGGGTGTAAGTGGATGACATTTGCAAGTCTGCTAAAGTCAAGGAGTGCATGTTGAAGCTCGCAAGTATTACACTGTGTAACACAATTTGGAGAAAAAAACCCTGTTCATTGTTTGAAATTATTTCCTATTTAATTGTGTGGTGTTTATTTATTTATTTATGTCATTTCTACCCCGTCCATATCAGCCCAAAGGCGACTCAGGGCCGAAGGCGACTTGCTTTGAAAGTAGTTGTTATCCTTCAGAAACTTCATTCGTATGGCTGCCACAAACTATGTGGGATTGGGTGAGACTCTGTGAGATATACATTGAAAAACTATAGCAAAATGTGCTGCACGGTGTCCCACAAAAACAAAGTTTTGCAGTTTAATAAACATTTCCCATGTTTTTATGATAGAGCCAATTAGGAAATTACATTTATAACCCAGGAATAAAAAATGTATTACATAGTGTTATTGTTCTGGACGATAACTGCCAGAACCAGTTAGCCACCCAGCAGAACCACTGACCATGTTAATGTTGTTATAGATCCACAAGAGGTGAGGCGACCCCAAGGGCTATCTATTTCCGCTCTCTGACAGTCAGTGGTCAGACCACACTTGGAATACTGTGTCCAGTTCTGGGCACCGCAATTGAAGGGAGATGTTTACAAGATGGAATGTGTCCAGAGGAGGACTACTAAGATGATCTAGGGCAGTGTTTTTCAACCTTTTTTGAGCCGTGGCACATTTTTACATTTACAAAATCCTGGGGCACACCACCAACCAAAATGACACTCTAACACAGTAATACATATAGTTAATATGTTTCTAAATGTATTTATACACTCAGTGTGAAATCTGGGTCGGTTTCGATGAACACAACATCCTGGCAGGAATGGCAGAAAGACACACACAAAGGTCTTGCTCAACAGCTGGGAGTTATAGTTCACCCGAAATCAAAGAGCATTCTGAACTCCGCCAATGATGTAATGGAATCAAACTTCCCACACAGAACTACCATAACCAAGAGAAAATACTATAAGAGTTTGGTGGGCATTGACCTTGAGTTTTGGAGTTGTAGTTCGCCTATATCCAGAGAGCACTGTGGAGAGGAGGGAGGAAGACGTGGGGCGAGTCTGCGCAGTAACGCCCATACGGGTCACATCTTCCTCCCTCCCCCCTCCCGCAGAAGCAGCAGCATGAGCAAAGCATGGCAAAGCAAGCAGAGCGAGGCTGGGAAGAAGGGAGCCCAAGTGGAGAAGAAAAAGTGTTCAGCAGGAGGGGGAAGAAAGGGTATTGGAGGTTCCAATTTCCCAAGGCACACCTGATGATCGCTCACGGCACACTAGTGTGCCACAGCACACTGGTTCGGAAACACTGATCTAGGGTTTGGAGAACCTATGAGGAGCGGCTTAAAGAGCTGGGCATATTTAACCTGCAGAAGAGAAGGCTGAGAGGAGACATGATGGCCATGTATAAATATGTGAGGGGAAGTCATAGGAAAGAGGGAGCAGGCTTGTTTTCTGCTGCCCTGGAGACTAGGACGCAGAGCAATGGCTTCGAACTAAAGGAAATGAGATTCCACCTGAACGTTAGGAAGAACTTCCTAATGGTGAGAACTGTTCAACAGTGGAAATCTCTGTGGTGGTGGTTGTTCCTTCTTTGGAGGCTTTTAAACAGAGCCTGGATGGCCATCTGCCAGGGCGCTCTGAATGCGATTTCCCTGCTTCTTGGCAGGGGTTGGACTGGATGGCCCACAAGGTCTCTTCCAACTCTATGATTCTATGAAGGGATCCACAACTAAAACATCATTGAGAGGTGCATAAACATCCCTTTCCCACACACTGATCCAGTGCTGAAATGAACAAAACACCGTCTTGCTACTTCTGAAAAACAGATGCTGGTAAGATTCAGTCTTCCTCTAAGATTCAGTCTTCCTATCTGATCAGGAGTTTTACAGCTTCCTTTGGAATCCTTGCAATCTCGATTCTTGGCCATAGAGGAGACTGACATTAATCTATTGCAACAACCAGCACCTCCCCATTTAGCGGCTGCTCCTTTCCTAAATCACACAGTCATCACTTTGCCTGCTCTGCTAGATAGTAATGTAACACAGGGCTGTCCAACTGGCGGCCCCGGGGCCGGATCTGGCCCCGTAGCCTGTTGGACACGGCCCCACCTATGCCCTCAGCCGCCATTTTTAAATTTTTTTTAAAAATCGATTTTTTTTAAAAAGGCGGCTGGGGGGGGAGGGGGGAGGCGGGGCAGGGAGGAGGAAGAGAGCTAGCTCCTCCTTTTCGGCACCCCCCCTTCCTACCTAGGGCGGGGGAGCCGCCGAAAAAGGGCAGAAGGCGGCGCCAAGAGCAGCGCGTCACGGCCAGGCCTGTGACGCGCTGCCCCGTGGCACCGCCTACTCCTCCTTTTCGGCGGCTCCCCCAGCCTAGGAAGGGGGGGGGCACTGAAAGGAGGAGTAGGCGGTGCCAAGGGGCAGCGCGTCACGCCAGGCCTGTGACGCGCTGCCGTTGGCACCGCCTTCTGCCCTGCCACCGGCGTCCCTCTCCTTCCTAGGGCAGGGGAGCCGCTGAAAAGGGCAGAAGGCGGCGCCAAGAGCAGCGCGTCACAGGCCTGGCGTGACGCGCTGCTCTTGGCACCGCCTACTCCTCCTGTTCGGCAGCTCCCCTGGCCTAGGAAGGGAGGGGGCGACGAAAAGGATGAGTAAGAGCAGCGCGTCACGCCAGGCCTGTGAGGCGCTGCTCTTGAGCCGCGCGTCACGCCCTGGCCTAGGAAGGAGGGGGCCGAAAAGGAGGAGGAGGCTTGCCAAGAGCAGCGCGTCACGCCAGGCCTGTGACGCGCTGCTCTTGGCGCCGCCTACCCCTTTTCGGCGGCTTTAGGAGGGGGTGGGGCCTGGGCTGGGGGCGGGGCCTGGGGGCGGGGCCGAGTGGCCCCGCAGGTCATCAGTGACCTCTTATCCGGCCCTGGACCCGCCAGAAGTTGGACAGCACTGATGTAACAGATGTAACGAAACTGTCCAAATCTAATTTCTATATACGTAACTTCCATACAGGATTCTGGCTGTTATTTCTCCAGATATGGGACCCAAAGCAGCTTACAAGTTCAGCTAAAATCTTACTTTATTAATGTTAAAGAACAAACAAGTCTAATTAAAAACTACCACCATCCAAAGAAAATGGCAGGGAGAACATCAGATTGATCTGCCTGAAGGTTTATCTTTTATGTCCTGCTGGTTGGATGAAAAGAGGAAATGGTAAGTCATCATTGCACCCAAACAAGACTGAAACCGCTGTCTTTAGCACTACATACTTTTGTGACAACTCTTCAAGAATGAGCAAATGGATCTCTAAGCTCATCATTGAGAGCGACAAGGAGAACATTGTGGCTAGTGCCATCCCCATCAGTAGCCTCTTCAGTGCCTGATACAGCAAGTCTTCTGCTGTGTAAAAAGTCATGCTTCCACATGAGGATATTGAACCACGTACACACAGTGTTGTCAAAGACTTTCATGGCCAGAATTACTGGGTTGCTGTGAGTTTTCCAGGCTGTATGGCCATGTTGCAGAAGCATTATCTCCTGACATGTCACCCACATCTATGACATGCATTCTCAGTGGTTGTGAGGTCTGTTGGTAACTACTCAAGTGGAATTTATTAATCTGTAGAATGCCCAGGGTGGGAGAAAGAACTCTTTATCTCTTTGAGGGAAGTGTGAATGTTGTAGTTGGCCATCTTGATTAGCATTGAATGGCCTTGCAGCTTCAAAGCCTGGATGTTTCCTGGGGGAATCCTTTGTTGGGAGGTGTTAGCTGGCCCTGGTTGCTTCCTGTCTAGAATTCCCCTGTTTTCTGAGTGTTCTTTGTATTTGACAGAAAGCAGGACTGGGATGCCATTCGCTCTTTCACATCAACTACTGCAACATCTACCAATGTTGTCCTCAGCACGGTTTGCAAGTGCTTATAATCTTTTGGGCGGGCAATGTATCTATTACATGTTTTGGTAACCTTTGATAGTGATTTTTTTAAAAAAATTGGCACATCTTTTCATGTTGCTAGCTCAAAACCTATAACACAGTGCATTAAAAAGCATCAAGTGGGGCACATATATTTCTAACATGGGTGAGGTATAGAATATTCTGCCTTTCTCTATTGATAGGCAAATCACAAGGCGATGTTGGCCATGAAGTTACAGGTATACCACAGTTTACAAAATAAATGAGATCCTGGGGATTAGTTTAGGGGAAAATTTTGGTAGCAGAGCCAAAAATAATATGGCTAGAATAGGTATAGATTCCTACAACACACACAAAAATACAAGGGCAGTTCATGTTCTGGCAAAGTCTATTTAAGAACTAGCACTATGTATGTATGTATGAAATGAAACAACAACATCAAGTAAGCCTCCAATGGAAACATTCAGCTCCAACAGACAAGAGTTCTTTCTCCCACCCTGGACCTTCCACAGATATATAAACCCAATTTTCCAACAAACCTCACAACCTCTGAGGATGCCTGCCACAGATGCAGGCAAAATTTCAGGAGAGAATGCTTCTAGAACATGGCCATACAGTCCGGAAAAAACTACAACAACCCTCCTAAAGGCCACGTGAACATTTCTTCCAATATGTATCAAAGAACATTCTTCCTTTACCATATCTCTTTCTCGCGGTTTCCATTTTGGTGGCCATATTTATTGATCTCGGCTTTTTAGCATGTTGATGGAGCTGGTGAAGTAGCCACATATGCTTCCCTCCTTCCCCCTGTTTTGCTGTTCACAGATGCTCAGTAATGGATTCTGGAACCAGCTGCTGTTCACCCTGCCTGTTGCAGACAGGCCCACATGACTACAGTAGGATTGGCTCCAGTAGAATCATTTCCCAGCACAAACTTGATTGCACAAATCTCACCTTTGATAGTGTAGAGCCAGGATACCAGAGAGAAGTAGACAACTCTGTTCCACAAGGCCACCAGATTTCTTTATTGTCCTCACAAATATAGTTACCCATGTTCCCAAACAGAACATTTTACTCTAACAGTGACACTTCCTTGCTATGTCAGTGGTTCCCAACCTTTTTTTGACCAGGGACTTCTGTCCAACATTCGTACCAAAAGGGTTACTAGTCGGTTTTTGGTCATCGATAGATTCGGTTTGGTTATTTATTTATTTATTTTACATCATTTATATTATACCCCATCCATATCAGCCCAAAAGCGACTCAGGGCGGCGAACAATCTGCACAATTCGATGCCATTTAAAAGCATACATCAATAGAATAAAAACATATAATTGCAATATCTAAAAACATCATAAACAATGACAATAAAAAATTTAAATAAAAAAACCCGATGTCATCATATTCAATCTGTTATCCATTCTGTCATCGTTGTCGTTCCTAGGTCATTTCCGATTCAGTTGACTAAATAAGCTAAAACTCAAAATGCTTGCTCGAAGAGCCAAGTTTTCAATTTTTTTTCTAAAGGTAAGGAGGGAGGGAGCCAATCTGATATTTCTGGGCAGGGAGTTCCACAGCCGCGGGGCCACTACAGAGAAGGCCCTGACCCTCGTCCCTGCCAGATGTGCTTGCGAAGCCGGCGGGATCGAGAGCAGGGCCTCCCCTGATCTCAAATCTCTGGTGGGTTTATAGGGAGAGACACGTTCGGACAGATAAGATATTTGGGGTGCTGATTCAGAAAATTGCATTGGATAGACCACATCAGCTCTAGTTTCTGATACAGAACATATGCCATTCAGTATTCACAATCTGCCCGCCCACAGAAAACCATACTTAATAGGCCTCGTCAGTATAAGACAGTTTTATGAGACCAGGCAGTCTCATTGCAACGGTGTAATGGCGAGGCCGTGGACCATATTTTAGCCCTTGTGAACCCCTGCTGGTCTATGGACCACAGGTTGGGAACGACTGTGCTACATAGACTGTTCAAACTCCTACAGATATATAATTGCTTGCAGTTTATTCATTTCTTTGAATGTAGGTTACTTGGTTTGGCAAGATCCAGAGGACCACCTGCCAACAGGCAAAAAGTATATTGCAAAATTGGTGGAAATCCAATTCTCTGTTGTTAGCAGCTACAACTAGGTTTGTCAGCTAAAGGGGAAGGGCAGGCATAGTATTCTTCTGTTTGTATGCTTGGACAAGCATGGTATTCTTCCTTTCCTTCCCTCTTAGCTCCCAAGCTTTGTTGTAGATGAGAAGTTTATGTGGATGACATGTTTCAATAGTGGCTGCCATTTTCCCAACATGGTGACTGCCTGGTTAGGATTATTTGGGATTTTTTATATGTGTAGCATGCCCAATAGCATTTCCATGCACCCTTTTTTTCCCCGTGGCACATCCCCTATTTGGATGCATGATTTCTAGGTCCGTATTGGAGCCGTGAGCTTTCCCAAACCCCATATTTCTTGGGTTTGTTGGGAACAATTGACAGCCACATTCCTAACAGAGCAATCCCAAAGCATTTGGTATGCAATAAAATGAACATGTTTGGCAAATGATGGGAGTCCATCTGCTGGGATTGTAGCTGGCATAGAATACTCAGAGGTGGTTCTGGCAATACCTTCCCCTGAAACAGTCTATATAGCACTTGGTATTAATTGGCAGTTTCTCATTGAAGTACCGTACTGAAGCCCCCGGTGGTGCAATGGGTTAAACCCTTGTACCGGTAGGACTGCTGACCAAAAGGTCAGCGGTTGAAATCTGGGGAGTGGGGTGAGCTCCCATCTTTCAGCTCCAGCCTCTTATGCGGGGACATGAGAGAAGACTCCCACAGGATGGCAGCCAATTCTCTCACACCAGAAACAACTTGCAGTTTCTAAAGTTGTTCCTGACACACACACACACACACACACACACACACACAAATGAAGTACTAAGAGGGCTGAACCGGCTTAGCCTCCAAGATCAAAAGTGATTGGATGCCTTTAGGGCATTTACAATAAGCTCAGATCATTTTACTGTGTACCAAATGCTCTCAGTCAGTCTGTTGCAAGCACAACTTGTGCCCACTTGTGGAAAGAGCTAAAATCAGCTGTGCTCAGACCCCAAAGCTTTTAGGTGAAAGCAAAATGGCATCAGATGGCATTTGCCTATTGCGAGCGTAGTCGACATCCACTCCACCTAGTTTTGGCTTTACATGTGATTTAAGAGAGGAGTAGGGCTATAGAAGGCCCATCTCAAGGCTCCGGGGAGGGATTCTTAAATCTTGTAGGAACCTTGAACTCTTATAAAAGGTCTTTCCCTCTCAAGATTTAGGGCAAGACATGTTTACAGTGTCATGTTTACTGGCCAGTCTATGGCAGGCATCCTCAGAGGTTGTGAGGTCTGTTGGAAATTACTCAAGTGGGGTTTATTAATCTGTGGAATGTCCAGGGTGGAAGAAATAACTCTTGTTTGTTTGAGGCAAGTGTGAATGTTGCAATTGGCAACCTTGATTAGCATTGCAAAGACTTGCAGCTTCAAAGCCTGGCTGTTTCCTGCCTGGGGAATCCTTTGTTGGGAGGTGTTAGCTGGCCCTGATTGTTTCTTGTCTGGAATTCCCGTTTTCTGAATGTTGTTCTTTATTTACTGTTCTGATTTTAGAGGGTTTTAAAAAAAAATACTGGTAGCTAGATTTTGTTCATTTTCATGGTTTCCTCCTTTCAGTTAAAATTGTCCACATGCTTGTGGATTTCAATGACTTCAATGCATATTCTGACATGTATGAACTCAGGCAGGAAGCAGGGCCATTCAATGCTAATCAAGGTGGCCAGTTTCAACATTCACACTGGCCTCAAACAGACAAAAGTTCTTTCTCTCACCTTGGACATTCCACAGATACATAAACCCTACTTGCCTAATTTCCAACAGGCTCTGAGGATGCAGGAGAGAGTGCTTTTGGAACATTTATTCATTCATTTATTTATTTACAGTATTCTTATTCTGCCTTTTCTCAGCCTGAAGGCAACGAAAGGCGGCTTACAAAATGGCAGCAATTCGATGCCGTAACAATATTAAAAATACAATTATGAACATTTAAAACAGCATTATAAAACCCAAAGATACTACTCTACGGTGAACTCGCCACAGGTCAGCACAAGAGAGGCGCCCCAAAAAGGAGATATAAGGACTCCCTGAAATAACATCTCAGGCTCGGCCAGATTGATCAGCAACAATGGTCCACCCTGGCCTCACATCGGGAGGCATGGAGACGCACTATTCACAATGCTGCGGCCTCTTTCGAGAAGACACGCCAAACGAGTCTCGAAGAGAAACGATAACGCAGAAAGAACCTCAACTTGGAAACAACATCACCCAAGCAGACTTTCTGCTGTGCTTTCTGCAACCGGACTTGCCTATCTCAGATTGGCCTTCTTAGTCATCAATGCGCTTGTAGAAAGCATGGGATGAGTCCTTCCTGAATTTTCGTTCGCAAAGAAAAGCCGAGAGAGAGAGAGAGAGAGAGAGAGAGAGATAAAATCCATACACAAAACCATTAAAAATATATAATAGCCAATGTCTTCCTGTTAATCACATTCTCCAAAAGCATCATCTGAGCATGTTTCAGTCCTACATAATTTCGTATTTAACATGGCCATACAGCCCACAAAACTCTCAGCAACCCAGTGATTCTGGCCATGAAAGCCAGACTCCAATCCATATCACTTAACATGGCACCTACCATATGTTTTGGACTACATCTGTCCACAATCCCACCCAACCAAGTGAATTGTCATGGATAATAGAACTTGTAGTCAAAAACTTCAGGAGAGAAGGAGTGGGTGGAAGGCGATGTTTTCCACTGAGCCACAGTGATGCTTGCCAGTCTTTGCAGAACATTTTGTTCTTTTCTTCGCAGTGTGGATATATTCCCTAAATGAATGATGAGGTGATGTGTGTGCCCAAAAACACACACAAGTAGAGGAGCATAAGAACACTTGTAAAATCAAAGTGAAGTGTAAGAGGGCTATATTTCTTTGAAAAAGAAGGAAGAGAAGAATTTCAGGGGTGGGTGGGGGGAGGTGTTATTGAATGCCTGCTTCTCAGGCTGGCAGTGGCGTGCCACTTGTAGATGGCCTTGGTGGATCTGTGCAGCTCTGGAGGGTCAACGAATGGGCTTCATGGGGTGACGATGAACAACCAGAGCTGTTGGCACGATGTGGCCCAAGAGGGAGCATCAGCAGGTCATGGGGAGGGAGGACAGCCTGGTTGGAGCCAAAACTTTCTGCAGAGCGCTGTTCTAAAATAAGATGAAGCTTTATTGTTGCTGTCTGCGATGATGCGATATCATTGAATACTTTACAACTTCAAAAGTTTCCCGGTGAATCCTTCCTTTCCCCACAACATTCCTGAGTGGGGGGAAGGAAAGGCTGTTGTGTATAAATTGACAGCATGCGCTATCAACATGTCCTTCTTTGCAGCTGCCTGGCCAAATTGAGCCAGTCTGTTGCTCAAATGTTTTGCTGGGGAGCTTTCCAGCCTGGAATGATTACGGCCAAAGGGAGTCTTTGCCTGGATTTCTGAGAATTTCATGTTTCTGTGGCTTTCTGGGCAAGCTTGTAGCCAAAAAGGAAGAAGGCAGAAAACGAGATTTATGAGAATTCATTTCTCTGGACTTTCTTGTAGTCGAGATTTTAAAGGGAAAGTCTTTTTCATGATAGAAATATTGCTAGAAGACCGTGGAGGAGGACACCCCCCCCCTATTCCCCCCAAATGTGATTTTTGTTAAGGACTTGGCATTCTGTTTGGGCAAAATTGGAAAGGGGCAATTGTGAGTCTGTGGTGACCAAAGCAATAAAGAATCTTGAATTCGCTTAAAAGACAAACATGGATTCATCATGGCATAAGCTTGCTCTGACTAAAGCCTAGTTCATGGAATGTTCCCCAAATCCCATGACACGACCCATCTGTTTTACGGAGGAAAAATGATCCAGATTTAAGAGTGTGAACCTCAATTGGTGGAAGTAGGGTTTCCCACCTTCTTCCCCTCCAGTTATGTGATACAGAAGCTCAGGTGATCCCACTCAATGAGGTGCGCGCTGATGTGGGGACCTAACCCATATCCTCATCAGGCATAAACCCTCTCCCCACAATCCTCTCCTCTCTAGTTTACCCCATATCCTTTATGCTACACTTTGGAGGAAATTTATTTGCCAGCAGAACTGCACCAAGAGGTGCTGAAAGATAACTATTTTAGAAGCACCGTGCAATGAAATAGGGAGACATCTGATGGATACCAGGACTGTGATGGCAGGGATTCTTAAAATTGCCCTTTTTATACAATTAGTAGCTTGAGCCCCTTGATCATCAAGTGATCTTATGGAAAATTCTGATCCTGGATTCCTTTAAAGCAGTGGTTGTGACCCAAAATAAGGTCCGCAGCTCTAGATTATTAAATATGGTTTTCTGTTAGTTAGCAGATGCCGACTACTGGATTGCATATGTTCTGTATCAGAAACTAGAGCTTATGGGGTCTATCCAATGCAATTTTCTGAATCAGCACCCCAAATAACCAAACCAAATCTAAAGTTGACCAAAAACTCATTCGTAACCCTTTTGGTACTAATGTTAGAAAGTGGTTTCTGGTCAAAGTGGTCCCTAGTCAAGTGGCGCCTGGTCCAAGTGGTCCCTGGTCAAAAAAAGGTTGGGAACCACTGCTTTTAAAGGAAGCTTTTTAAATGACAGACGGATTGGAATAAAGAGTTTTAAGTAGTACTGTGGAGCCATGGTGGCGCAATGGGTTAAACCCTTGTGCCGCTGAACTGCTGACCTGAAGATCACCTGTCAGCTCCAGCTTCCCATGCGGGGAAATTAGAGAAGCCTCCTACAGGAGGGTAGCACATCTGGGTGTCCCCTGGGCGACGTCTCTGCAGACGGCCAATCCTCTCACACCAGAAGTGATTTGCAGTTTCTCAAGTTGCTTCTGACACAATAAAAATGGTCAGTGTGAGGAACAGGAAAGAATGAAACAAGAGGAATGGCCATCCTATTCTAGGACTGGGAGAGTTTTTGCCGTTGTAAAATAGTTCATACTGTCTCAAAAGTACTTATTCTCTGGCAAGGGGCTATATTGTAGACACTAGTTGCCATTTCTTAAAAAGAAAAGGGGTGTCTGCATTTCATACAATTGACCCATATCAATCCCCCGCTCCCAATGTAGCAAAACATATAACAATACTCTCCAAGCACCTCTGAACCCCATTCATAGAATCACAGAGTTGGAAGAGACCTCGTGAGTCATCCAGTCCAATCCCCTGCCGAGAAGTGGGAAAATCACATTCAAAGCACCCCCAACAGATGGTCATTCAGCCTCTGTTTAAAAGCCTCCAAAGAAGGAGCCTCCTCCACACTCCGGGGCAGAGAGTTCCACTGCTGAACGGCTCTCACAATTAGGAAGTTCTTCCTAATGTTCAAGTGGAATCTCCTTTCCTATAGTTTGAAGCCATTGCTACACATCCAACTCCCCCATCACACTACAGGGAAAAATCCACTTAAAATCTGGTTTCTGCCTCCTGCAGAATTCTTGTAGTTTGAAGCCATTGTTCTGCATTCTAGTCTCCAGGACAGCAGAAAACAAGCTTGCTCCCTCCTCCTTATAGCTTCCTCTCACTTGTAGTTATACATGACCATCATGTCTCCTTTCAGCCTTCTCTGCTGAAGGCTAAACATACCCAACTCTTTAAGCCGCTCCTCGTAGGGCTTGCTCTCCAGACCCTTGATCATTCCAGAGAACGCAGAGAAATTCAGTGATAACTGTGAAGAACTTAGTCAAGGGAAATGGAAGTACTTAAAATAGCAATAAAATGCAACACTGAGCAGTGCCTTTCCCCACTGGCAAGCAGAGAGGCAATAAAATAGATTTAGAGCCCTGTAACGTTATGCAGACACCTATCAGAAACTAGCACATATGCTGAAAGTTTGAATGATGTTTTGAGCATTGAATGTATCATTGGGGGGGGAGGAAATGGGGCATCTGTAAAACAATGGCAGTTTTGTGAATTAATGGTCAGTGGGATTTGCTATTAAAACGTCAGTATCGCTGATGCAGAGCCACTGCTTTACCACTGGCAAAAAGGGATTGCTCCGTCATTTTATTCTGACACTCTTCTTTCCTAATGTCTTAGGACAAATGAGTGTGTATGTGTGGGGCATGTGTGTGTGAACACATGCATATGTGTATTTGGCCATTCAGTTATAAACTAACTGTAAATCCCGGAATGCCCCAGTCAGCAGCTGGAAGGAAGGCAACAGGTTGGCAAAGACTAGTTTAATGACTAGAGCAATTAGCACTGCATATAAAATTACAATAGTGATTATAATACAATACTAATTACAATAGTGATTAGTGATTTTATTTCCTTGGCTTGATGCCTATCATCTGGAAATGGTACAGAGAAGACGCCCCTAAATACTGGCTAGACTAGAGGAAGATGGAAGTTTTCATGTAATAATCCTATAATTTTATGATCGGAATATAAACGGCTTTCCTTAAAAGGATGAAGCACTCCTCATTGGTCTTAAAAAGCATTGGAATTCAGCATTCGAAAGGATAAAGTTTGTGGGACCATATTTGAGAAATGTCACCCTTGCCTTGGTTTCATTAGCATTTATTAGCAATGCAACCGCACATGACTCAACTGAGTTTAATAGGACTGCTAGCTTAATGGGATCACAGCCCAAACTTTGTTGTTGTGTGCTTTCAAGTTGTTTGCAATTTATGGCAATCCTATTACAGGGTCTTTCCTTTCTCTGAGGCTGAGAGACTGTCCCGCCCAAGGTCACCCAATGGCTTTCCATGACTGAGTGGCCACTTGGGTCATAGTCCAACATTCAAACCACTTCACAACTGGGTTGTTGTAAGTTTTGGGGGTTGTATGGCCATCTCGAGACTGGACTACTGTAACGTCCTCTACGTTGGCCTTCCTTTGTCGACATTTCGGAAACTCAAGTTGGTGCAGAATGCCGCTGCTCGCTTGCTGGTGGGAGCACCAGTGAGGGAGCACATCACCCCCATTCTCCGGCAACTGCACTGACTTCCTATAGAGTACCGAATTGCCTTCAAGGTGTTGGTTTTAACCTTTAAGGCCTTACACGGTCTAGGGCCTGCGTACCTGAGGGACCGCCTTGCCCCGTATGTTCCCCCGAGATCACTACGTTCAGAAGAACAGAATCTGTTACTTGTTCCATCGATCCGCTCCTGCCATCTATCCACAACTAGGCAGAGAGCTTTCTCTGTGGTGGCCCCAGTGTGGTGGAACTCTCTTCCAGATGCCACTCGAGCGATCCCAAAGCTCGCCCCGTTCCGAAGGGCTTGCAAAACTGCCCTCTTCAGACTGGCTTTTGATTAAGCTGGTCTGTCTTGGTGGGCCCTATGCCTCGAGACCTAGAAGTTGGAATTCCTCTGATTTTATTGTACACTGTTTTTATGCCCTTATATGTATTGTATGGCTGCTTGCTCTGTTACGCGCAGCATGTTTTTACTGTATGTTGTAATCCGCCCCGAGCCTGCAGGGAGGAGCGGAATATAAGATTGAATAATAAACAAACAAACAAATAAATAAATAAATGTTCTAGAAGCATTCTCTCCTGATGCTTCGCCTGCATTTGTGGCAAACATCCACAGAGGTTGTGATGATGCTTGCCACAGATGCAGGCAAAACGTCAGGAGAGAATGCTTCTAGAACATGGCCATACAACCCCAAAAAACTACAACAACCCAGTGATTCTGGCCATGAAAGCTTATGACGATACTCTTCACAACTCTGAAATATTTTTAATACTGTAATTTTGAATTACAAAAATGAATTTTAAAATGATGACTATTATTTTTGCACCACAGTTAGTCGAATCTCTGGATGCAGAGCCAACAGAAATGGTGTATCCACTGTAATAATAAGCAGGAGGCCACCCGATGCCTTAGATTGTGTGCTTTCTCTTCCAGGCGGATCTACAGAAGCAAAAGTCCCCACAATACAACTCATTGGGGCTTGCTGTCTCCCTGACTTTCACTCATTCCGTTTTTTAATTTTCTTTCCTTTTAGGTCTGTTTATAGTGGGTTTTTGGATCAGTGCTGGAATGTGGTTTGCTGAAGTGATTGTGTGGCTTGAAAGGAAATCGTTCTCACCCTTCCTACAAATCTCCCTCCTCTCATCGTTCCAGTTCATTTTATCTGTATACTTCCTGGTGATTACATCTGTACCTCATTCTGAGATCTTTTATAGTGTGCGATAGAAATATTTTAATATAATTATAAAAGAAATCAATAGCGTTATAGCGCAAAACAGTACGTGTGCAAAAGATCTTGGAGTCCTCGTCGACAACAAGTTAAGCATGAGCCAACAATGTGATGCGGCGGCAAAAAAGCCAATGTGATTTTGACCTGCATCAATAGGAGTATAGTGCTAAACCTCTATTCTGCCTTCGTTAGACCACATCTGGAATACTGTGTCCAATTCTGGGCACCACAATTGAAGGAAGATGTTGACGAGCTGAAATGTATCCAGAGGAGGGTGACTAAAATGATCTAGGGTCTGGAGAACAATTCCTATGAGGAGCAGCTTAAAGAGCTGGGCATGTTTAGCCTGAGAGGAGACATGATAGCCATGTATAAATATGTGAGGGGAAGTCATAGGGAGGAGGGAACAAGCTTATTTTCTGCTGCCCTGGAGACTTGATCGCGGAACAATGACTTCAAACTACAAGAAAGGAGATTCCATCTGAGCATTAGGAAGAACTTCCTGACTGTGAGACCTGTTCAGCAGTGCAACTCTCTGCCCTGGGGTGTGGTGGAGGCTCCTTCTTTAGAGGCTTTTAAACAGAGGCTGGGTGGCCATCTGTCTGGGGTGCTTTGAATGTGATTTTCCTGCTTCTTGGCAGGGGTTTGGACTGGATGGTCCACAAGGTCTCTTCCAACTCCACGATTCTAAAAGTGAAGTCGAGCCCAAGTTGGATTGGCCTGCAGCAGGGAGTTCCACAGTTCCTGGGTGCCCTCATTGGACCAGCATGGCTGGGTGGCGTGATCACAGCAGCAGCCTCAGTCTATCCTTTCCTCTTTCCTAACATTGTAGCTAATAACCTTTCTCCTTTACTCTTGGTTATCTCACTTTTCTGTCTCCTGATCCTTGCGCCCTGGGAATAATCATTTTGTTCTTAAGTATTATCTTGCAAAAGTGCCAGTTGACTGATCCTGCAGCAGGGAGTTCCAATGTCTCACCATGAATACATTATAACTGTACCTTCAATTCACTTCTGACACGATAAATAAATAAATAACACAATTGCCCTATCTTATGGAACCTGCAGGAAGGTATATTCATGTGCTTTTCATAGGTATTGAATTTATTACGATTCAAATGGGCCTATCAAGATTCAGAGTATCCCTAAAAAAGGGATACTAATTAAAATGTGTTGTATTGATTCTATTTTTTTTAAAAAAATAAACTAGTTAGTACAAGTTGGAACATTGTAAAACTAGTGCATTGGCTGTGCTCATTTTATAAGCGGAACATGAACATGGTCCTACTTAAAGCCTCTCCACACATGACATTTTTACAACTCAGAGGTGAAAGGAAAGCTGTGTTCAGCACGTGCAGTATCTGGAAGCTACTGCAAATGGCTGTTGCTGCTATTGAATGATGCAAATACTGTCCAATTCCAGGATGGATGACTCCAGCAGGTCCAAGGTCTAATTTTCTGCCAATGTCATCAGCTGCACAAAAAACAAGCTTGAAATCAATGTGTCAAACTGATATTTTTATGTTAAATAGCATGTGGGGCAGCAAGCTTTTGAAATAATGATCTGTTTCTCTCAAGACTTGTAAAACAAAAATAATGTATTACTCATTAGACATTTTAGTGAAAAAATGAACCCCCCAAAATGGGGTCGATTTATCCACAAGTCAATGTAAATACTGTACCTTAGGTAAAGGTTTTCCCATGACATTAAGTCCAGTCGTGTCCGACTCTGGGTGTTGGTGCTCATCTCCATTTCAGAAGAGCCAGCGTTGTCCGCAGACACCTCCAAGGTCATGTGGCCGGCATGACTGCATAGAGCGCCATTGCCTTCCTTCCGGAGCGGTACCTATTGATCTACTCACATTTGCATGTTTTCGAACTGCTAGGTTGGCAGAAACTGGAGCTGATAGCAGAAGCTCATGCCGCTTTCCCGCATTCGAACCTGCAACCTTTTGGGAAACAAGCTCAGTGGTTTAACCCACTGCACAGCTGGGGGCTCCCTACTGTAACTTAACTCTTGTAAAAATAGAACCACTTCTGAGCAAAGCAGAGCAGTGAAAGACAAGAGTTTAGTCTGTCCTAGGAGAAAAAAAAGGACCGACCCCTTGAACTTTGGCTCAGCTTCTGGCCTTTTTGAATGTCTGGATGGAAGAATGGTAGTAGTGGTTACAACTGGCCCATTAGATGGCATTAGTGCTTTCTGCAACATGACACCGAACTTATCCATTGGCCATCTCCATAATGTTGGCTCCTAAACTTGCCCTCAACTTATACACAGGGCCGGCCTGACCTTTTCCAGGGGTAGGCAAAGAAAATTTTGCCCCGGCCGCCGCGTCACTTGGTCCTGCCGCCGCCTCCACCTCCGCCGGCGCCGCTGCTGGCAGGCCCCATGTGCCGGCTGCGTGCGCGCCTCCCAAAGCACGGACATTTCTGCGCATGCGTGAATGTCCGCTGGGTCCTGAGCGCCTGCGGCTTTGGAGCCAGCGCGCAGGCGCTCGGGACCCAGTGGACATTTGCGCATGTGCAGAAATGTCCGTGCTATGGGGCGCGCCGCAGCCGGGCGCGTGGGCCCGGTGCAGCGGCGGCAGAGGCGGAGGCGAGGTGGCGGCGGAGGCAGGGTGGCGCAGCGGCGCCCCTCCCAGCCAGTGACGCCCCACCCAGCCGGTTGTGCCCTACGCGGCCGCTTACATTGCGGAATCGCAAAGGCCGGCTCTGCTTATACAAGAGGTCAGCCTATACACAAGTCGCAACTTGAGAAACTGAAAGTCGCTTCTGGTGTGAGATAATTGGCCATCGGCAAGGACGTTTCCCAGGGGACGGCTGGATGTTATACCATCCTATGGGAGGCTTCTCTCATGTCCCCGCACGAGAAGCTGGAGCTGACAATTGGGAGCTCACCCCGCTCTCCAGATTTGAACTGCCAACCTTTCGGTCAGCGGTCCTGCTGGCACAAGTGTTTAACCTTGTGCTGGTTAACCTATACATGAATATGTATGATAGCTCAACCTGTCTTATTTTGGCAAGATGGTCTAACTCTACGGAGTTTGGAGGAGGAGAAAGAGCTTCTGGGAACCGCATGGACTTTGTGCAGCGTTGTCTAGTTTAGTGATGTGGGTTGCTCCAGAGAGGTGTGATACTCAACCAGACGGATTGCTTAATTATTTTAAAGCTTCCATTCAGATTTATTCTCATGGGGAAAATTCCAAATAGATTTCTTTTACACCTCTGGATTTCCATTTGAATGAAGGGAGCTGTTCATTTGTGAATCCTTTTTAAATTTAAACACAGATTTTGGGGGGAGGGGGGTTGGGGAGAAAAGCTTCAAAGTGAGGAACCTGCTTTTCATTTTTGAAAAGATTACTATAATTGCCCACTTTCGGGAGAAATCTTTACACAGAGATCTGTGTTTACATGACTATGAAACAATTGTGGTTGGATTAAAATGCCTGTTTTGTCCTAGGAATTCATCTTTCAGTTTCTAAAGAAAATATGAACAAACCAATGTTGTATACATTTGCTCTGCAAGGAACTTCTGGTATTTTTTAAAATTAAAACCTTTCAAGCTGCCAACATTCAAAAGCTGCCTCTCGCACATATGTTGTAACTTTAAAATCATTTCAGTGGCTTTATTTACATTACCATATTGTAGGTTATTTGATACTAAAGCAAGCTATATAGAATACAATGGCAGGGAACACTTATATATATTTTATACCCTGCCCCTGGTGGCACAGTGGGTTAAAGCGCGGAGCTGCTGAACTTAAGGACCTAAAGGTCGGCAGTCCAAATTCAGGGAGCTGGGTGAGCTCCAGGGGCGGTCCTACTGGTAGGCAAAGGACGCCGCTGTGTGGGGCGCCATCTGGGTAAAGGGCGCATTCCCCCGCCCGCCAGACAGTGTCCGGCCGATGTTCCGCTTTTGGGACTTGTGCGCTCTGACGGCGCGCCGTAGCAAACCTCCCTGCGTGCCGAATAGGGAGTGCTGTGTTTACAGGCTTCTGTGCCTGTGCACAGGAGCTTCTGGGCATGCGCGGAGGGCAGGGCGCCAAAATAATGTTTTGGGGCAGGGCGCCAAGATAATGTTCGCTTACCATTTAAAATTACCTTAGACCGCCCCTGGTGAGCTCCTACTGTTAGCCCCAGCTTCTGCCAACCTAGCAGTTCGAAAACATGTAAATGTGAGTAAATCAATAGATACCACTCTGGCGGGAAGGTAATGGCACTCCATGCAGTCATGCTAGCCACATGACCTTGGAGGTGTCTATAGACAACGCCGGCTCTTCAGCTTAGAAATGGAGATGAGCAACAACCTCCAGAGTCGGACACAACTGGACTTAATGTCGGGGGGAAACCTTTACCTTACCTTCTTTTGCACTGCTTTTTGATGGTGCTGGCCAAGTTTCACTGTGAACCTGTCAGACTTAATCCAGTGGTGACTGGTGGCTATCATGTCAGTAGAAGAAAACAAGACTTGGGAGGCATCTACATTGTAGAATTCATGAAGTTTGACACCACTTTATCTGCCATGGCTCAGTGCTATAGAATTGTGGAAGCTGTATTTTTAGCCTTCATTTCCAAAGGCTGCTGGTGCCTTTTCAAACTACAAACCCCAGGATCCCATACCATTGAGCAATGACAGTTAAAGTGATGTCCAACTGCATTCATTCTACAGTGTAGATGTGCCCTAAGTCTTGAGTGTTCTGTCAGGTGTTCTTAAAGTCCTTTATGGCTATCCATTTTCATCATAGACAACCACCCGTGGACCATCTACAAATATGAACCATCTACAAATGCCAGTCTTGACTCCTGGAAAGTTTCCATCAGCGTTGCCTTTGAAAATTCCTGCAAGTCTCTTGGGAAGACAGGCAGACCAATGTCAGCTTTCTGAAGAAACAAAGAACACCAGCATTAAAGTGATGACCCTCCATCATTAACTTTGCTGAACTAGCCATATTGTCTAAATGGATGATCACTATCTCCCAAAGCAGTTACTTTATTCTCAACATAAGAACAAAAAACAGAATGTGGGTGGACAGCCAAAGAGAATTAAAGACGGACTTAAAGCTAACCTACACAAATGTAGTACAAACATCGAAAAGTGGGAAGTCCTGCCCATTGAGTGTTGTGAATGGAGGTCAGCTGTTATAATTGGTGCTATGGATTTTGAAGAGGCATGAATGGAGGGTGAACGAGAACTTACTCACTTACTTAGGCGATCCCTTATAGTCTGAGGATGATGGCCCTCCACGTGTAGTGTCTTGGTGGTGGGTTCGTAGGTGGCTGTGGAGCCCTATTCTTGAGCCACATGTTCTCCCGCAGTGAGGACATCGGTTTCCAGGTGGAAGGCAGGTCCACTCAGAGTTGGCTTGATGCACCTTCCTCTTGGCACGTTTCTCCCTTTCTCCCTCCATTTGTGCCTCTCCAAATTCTACAGCACTGCTGGTCACAGCTGATCTACAGTCAGAGTGCTCAAGGGCTAGGGCTTCCTAGTTCTCAGTTTCTATGCCATAGTTTTTAAGGTTGGCTTTAAGCCAATCTTTAAATCTCTTTTTCTGTCTACCAACATTATGTTTCCTGTTCTTGAGATCAACTGCTTTGGGAGACTGTGATCAGGCATTTGGACAATGTGGCCAGTCCAGCGGAGTTGATAGCATCACTTCAGTGCTGGTGATCTTTGCTTTTTCTAGCATGCTGTCATTTGTGAGCCTGTTTTCTCAAGAAATTTGCAGGATTTTTTGGAGGCAACGCTGATAGAATTGTTCCAGGAGTTGAGTGTGACATCTATAGACAGTCCATGTTTTGTAGGCGTATAGAAGTGTTGAGAGGACAATAGCTTTATAAACAAGCACCTTGATATCCCTACGGATGTCCCAGTCCTCATGTTACCAAACAATTTAGGATAATCTGGCCCATAGGGGGCAGAGGCCAAGAAGTACCCCTAAAATGAGGATTTCAGCAGAACCCCTGGTGAGGTTTTAAAAGCAAACTAAAAATCCCTTTTCCAAATGATCTCACCAAACAAGTCCGAAAGAAGATGCCACTGAGGTTTTTATTCTCGTCAGCTGAGGAGGATGACAACTGCAGATATCCTTGCCGCAAAACAGTCATAAAGTTACATTCAAAATACATGCCATTTTATAAGGTTACAGATTCAAATTTCCCACTTCCCGCCCCCAGACCAGCTTTGTGTTGATTTGATGGAATCGCTGGGGCAGCTGGAGTTTGATCTAATAATTACTCTTATGGACTTTGACTCATTTCCAAATAGTTTTTCCTTTCTGTCTAGGACCCCTTTCTCTTGGGCTATCTTTTATGAATCTAATAAACTGTGTATCTTTCTGGTGGGTAGGCAGAGGTGATCAGGATGGTATATTTTTCTTCATAGACCCCAATGTATCTCCCCTCATGTTTTCCCCATGTATGTAATTTTAAAAATATGAAAGTGCCACTGTTGTAGCACCCATGGGCTCGTTCGTGCCACTGGGGGTGATCCGCCGGGGGTCCCGTTGGCAGTGGGACCCGCACAGGCTGGAAGGGACTCAGAGGATGAGTTGGAAGGCCCAGAGCAAGATTGGTCAGCCGTGCCTTTGCCCAGTTCACCTGTAGAGAGCTTAGCCTGGGATCTCGAGTGGGAGCATTCTCCCGGGAAGGAGCGGACCAGGTGGAGATGGGAGGCAGCGAAGCAGATAGCGGAGATAGTTATGAATTCCCAAATGGCCGAGGTTCCCAGGAGCGGGCCGAGCAGCAGATGGAGGCTAGCGGCTGGGAAACTTCGGGGGAGGCTGCTTCTCAGGAAGATAGCGATACTAGGCTGGATGAGCGGGGCCGTTCTCACAACAGGCGCAGGGACATAGAGGAGGGCAGGAGGAGCTGGCATCTGTCCCTAGACCGTCGCCGTTCGGAAAGTAGAGACTGGAGACGCCGGGCCCTAGATCGTCGGGGTTCCAGGCTGAGGGATTAAGAACGGCCCGTGGGAACTGATCGTCAGTTCTCCGGCCACGTCTGATCTGAAGGGCGTTGAAGCGGAGTGAATCCTGGAGCCTAGTTTGGCTCGCCTTAGATCAAGACCTTGCCTTGTTTCCGATTCGCATTGGTGCGGATCCCTTGCTTCGTTCCGGATTGAATCCGGGAGCCTTGCCAAGCTTTTTAGCCTATTTGCCTTTGGATCTACCTTTTGGAACTTTGCTTGCTTTACTGAACTGCAGCTTCGTGCTGATTGCTCAATTCTATGAACTTTTTAAGAGAATTGCATTTTGGATTTGTTTTATTAAATAAACATAGTTAGCCTTTATTACGTCTCCGTGTGTGTGTTAAAGGGGCAGTTCTAAGTCGGCGATTGTGACAACTGTTTACCTTTAGCCAGCTGCCTGGGGCGAGCCTTGCCAGCTGTTAGCTGATTCAATCACCTCTCCACTAGCCTCATTTGCATGAAAATAGCAGGAGCCAGCTCTTTCCAAAAAGGGTATTTCCCCTTGGGCCAAAACTGTTTTCTGCTAATCAATAGACAAAGGCCTCTGCGTTTTGTCTATTGATTAGCAGAAGTGGCACCACTTCTGGTCTGGCGAATGGGGAGCGAGAGGCAGAAAAACAATGTTGCTGGAAATGTCTTGATCAAATTTGTCCTTATGTAAATTAAGGTCCCAGGTCTCTGGCCTTTCGAGCCAAAGAAAGTCTTTTGTCTTCTGTGGGAAATGGGAATTGTCCTTAATGGCCCCTTCCTGTTGACAAGAGGCCAGATACAGGTCTTTTCATGAGAGTTTCAGTTCTTTGGATGGTAAACAAATGAAGAACCTGTAGCCATGTACCAGTTTCCGAGGCTGGCAGAGGTGGCTGTTTATGAAATATAGAAATAGTTTTGCCTATTAATCAATGGCACAAAGGTAGACAAAACGCAGAGGCCTTTGTCTATTGATTAGCAGAAAACAGTTTTGGCCCAAGGGGAAAGACCCTTTTTGGAAAGAGCTGGCTCCTGCTATTTTCATGCAAATGAGGCTAGTGGAGAGGTGATCGAATCAGCTAACAGCTGGCAAGGCTCGCCCCAGGCAGCTGGCTAAAGGTAAACAGTGGCACTTTCATATTTTTAAAATTACATACATGGGGAAAACATGAGGGGAGATACATTGGGGTCTATGAAGAAAAATATACCATCCTGATCACCTGTGCCTACCCACCAGAAAGATACACAGTTTATTAGATTCATAAAAGATAGCCCAAGAGAAAGGGGTCCTAGACAGAAAGGAAAAAGTATTTGGAAATGAGTAAAAGTCCATAAGAGTAATGCAAAAGGAAAATAACTGGGTGTATTCATAGAATGTGGGTTACAGGGGCATTGCCATGTGGGACCACGGGGCCATGGGAAGAGCCTTAGGTTCCCATGTGGGGGACAGATAGGGGATTATGGGATCACTTCCAGCCCGGTGTTCTTGGGAAAACTATGAATCTCTTGGTTCTAAACTATCTTCTACAGAGCCTAAGGAGAAAAGGGGGGGGGGTCACCTCCAATATCACTCAGACACTCTCTGCTTCATTCGGAATAATGCTGCACTTACAGAGCTCAGGCGGTGTTGTATATCAGTGTCAATGTTGACTTTTGTGGAGAGGTGGCTGCCAAGGTGGCGAAAATGGTCAACATTTTCTAATATTACACCCTTAAGTTGTATTTATGGCATTGCAGAGGAATTGGCTGGTGACTGATGGAAGAGCACTTTGGTTTTCTCAATGTTCAATGAGAGGCTGAGCTACTTGTATGCTTTTGCAAAGGTGTTTAGAGTGGCTTGTAGGTCTTCTTCTGAATGCACACAGACTACATTGTCATCTGCATATTGGAGTTCTATAATGGATGTTGTTGTGACCTTGGTTTTGGGAGAAACATGCCAAGAAATCTATGTCTTCACTGCGAAAGAACATGTGGATCCAGAATAGGTCTTCACAGTCATTTACAGATCCACCGCCAGGACTCTACCTCTGGAAGACAATGAGTGATCATGCATGAGGATGCAATTGACCTCATGACCTTTATGGCAAGCCTATGTAGCACCCTCTAGTGCCAGATAATGTTATCCTTTTGTTAGTCTGTTTGCTTTCAGCAATGAGAAGACACGGTAGAAAAAAAAGTGTTTATGCAACAGCCTCTTAAAAACAAGTTGATGATTGAGGGAACTTATTAAAGAATGCAAGCTTGGCAACAGAGAGGTGTTTGTAGACTCAAGGTCTGGCGCTCAGACTGCAGGCCCCAAGCATTTTGAGCCTGACAGCTTGCTTATAAGCTATCTTTATTCCCCTCCATTCTTCATTTTCCTTATCCTGTACTGGCTCTGTCTCAAGACAGCCCTCTCAGTCACAAGTGATCCAGAAAGCATGTTTTTCTTCACTCCTGCACAAGTCCAGAGCTTTTTCTTCAGCTCATCCTTTAGGTTAGACAGTGTTGTGTCTGTTCTTGAAGCTATAATTTCCACTGAAGTTGGCAAGGAAAAAGAGCCAACCTAGGTAGTTTTAGCTAGTTGTGTACATTGGCTTTGGAGAACCAAACTAGACTAAACAGAAATGGGAAAATGTCCTTCTTCAAACAACAAAAATCCCAGCAACATGACAACTATTTATTAAGGCATTGTGGAATAATAGTTCAATTTTTCAATATTACTTACACAGAAAGGGAATGAACGCTGTTTCTCCTGAAAGACAGACAGACAAGAAAACCTTCAAGGGAAACGGAGAACCGTTTACTAGCAGAACGCTACATCACCCAGCACTCTGTCTCGTTTGATTGGTCATCTTCTGTTTAGTGGGTACCAGGTTGTGTATATGAAATGTGTATTCATTCCTAGGGCCCTTGCACACAGCCCTATATCCCAGAATATCAAGGCAGAAAATCCCACATTATCTGAATGTGGACTCAGATAATCCAGTGCAAAGCAGATATTGTTGATGTCGAACAACGATTTTGGGCTGACCCCGCCAACCGCCTGCGGAGCCCAGTCCAAAGAGGGCCCGTGAATACCCTGGCGAGCCCGGAGCAACCTAGGTCCCCCAACCTTCCCGTGCCCAGAAGTCAGATTATGCTCACCACGATGTAAGGTAGAAGCCACGAAATTATTTATTCTACTCAGCTGAGAGGATGCGACCGCAATACCCTGATTCCGCAAAGTCCGCATACATTGGCATTCAAAACATGAGTTTTTAAAGGTTACAGAGCTGTCAAACATTTGAATTTCCCGCCTGCCTCCTCCCGGCCGGCTTGTCGATGATTGGTTGGAACGTTGGAACCAGCTGATGGGCGGGACGCAGGCCGGCTCCGGGGAGCCTATCAGCGTCCTTCTCCATTTGCCTGTTCTGGCCAATCAGATGCCTCTCACCAAATATGGGCTTCCGGGATGAGGAAGGTTGGGCGAAGCTGTCATCAGGAAGGATTATGGAGAATAAACAAAGGAAGTCCTTTCCAGGTGTTTGCCTGGGGCAGAAAGTCCGGTTCTGGCTTTTGTTATCAGGAAATGTACTTATCAAGTCCGTATGTCCCTTCCTCATGTTTGAGTAGGGAAGAAAGGAGGGTCTGATTAGGATGATCTAATCAAATGGCTGAAATGACAAACGTCCTATGGTGGGTCTTGCCTGGTTTCCGAAACCAAACAGAGGACCCGCTGTGCGTCATGATTCTCTTTTGTGTCCAATACCCAAGGGCTGGTCTAGGTAGACGAAACTCAGAGATCTAGACAGCCTTGGGATTAGTCAGGTGTAAAGACAGGAAAAGAACCTAATCTTCATCACAAGGGCCTGACCAAATGGCTATTGATCCATGCAAACATGAGTTGTGGTGGTGAGATAAAGGTGTGAGATGACTCAGGGTATATGCGGTACATATCCTCTTGGCAAACAAGGGTAAAACATAATTTTAAAAGCAACCTTTCACCTATTCTAGTGGAAGGGGAGGGGGAAGGTCTACATGGGGTCAAGGGAAAGACTTGTAGGGTAACATTCCTATAGCTAAAATGGTGGTGACAAACAGGAGTACATATGTGCAAAAATGAATCCCTTCTGGTGCGGGCCTGGAACCCGGTGCCTTCGGTTTGCAGCTGTCAGTCCAGAACACAGATGGGGCCTCCAGCCTCCTAGGCCAAATTCATTTTATTATTTCCAAATAGCTCAGCCGAGCTCATATATGCCCTGAATGTCCCTATGAAAACATATGGAAAAAATACAGGAATCCCTTGCCAACGAAGTGGCCCAGAGTCGCCAAATTGCCAGGCCTGGGCACCCCCAGCCCGGGGGGGGGGGGGAAAAAGGGGAAAACTTTCCTTCCTCCCTTGCGGGGTCTCGAACCGGCAACCCCCGGTTCCCGCGGCTCCAACCTTGCCCGTTGAGCCACCGCGGTTCCTCCGGGGGGGGGGGGCAGTTTCCCCCTGCGTATTTGAGACGCCTGCAAGTCAGAAAGGAGGAAAAAATAATAATAAAAATCCAACAAAAATACAAAATGTCAGGGGTGTCAAAAGGTTTTCTGGGGGAAAGGATCGCCTAAGGCTTTGGGCCGGGAGGGAAGGTGTTGTGTCCGGGAACAGACGTGTGTGGGGGAATTTGGGACCGTTCACTCTAGGAACGGTCTGCTGCGGGAAACTAATGAAGGTTCCTAGTTTTGCGACGGGGAGTTTCTGGGCTCGACTACATTGTGGGATTTTCTGCCTTGATATTCTGGGATATAGGGCTGTGTGAAAGGACCCTTGGAAACCCAACTTTGTTTCTCTTACCTTTTAAAGGATAGTATCTCACTCTTCAGATATAAGGAGAATTAAGGCTAAAGGTCCTGAAATGTGGAGAGAACTTAAAGTTTGTTGCCTTATGTTTTGGACGTCTTGATGAAGAAAGGCATTTAGAACTGATTGGCAAAGGGGTAGAATTGTCCTAGAAATACAAGGTGGAGACTATACAGAAAATGTGTAGTCTTCCAAACATCGTTAGGCTGCAACTCTCATTAACCCTAGCTAACATAGATAATAGTGAGGAATAATGGAAGGTACAGTCCAACCTCATCCAGAGTGACATTCCTTTCCAGTCTCTGTTACATATGAAAAGAGAGATATCCCCCCCCCCTAGTTTGTAGGATACATTGGTCGGGAAATGTTTGCTGCTTCCTATTTTTCTCCTCACAAGGACTTTGGTATATGACAGTGCTGTCCAACTTCTTCCGGTCCAAGGGCCTGAAGAAGTGTCACTGATCACCTGGGGGGCCGCAGGTGATCAGTGAGCGGGGGGCGGGGCCGATAGCGGGGGCAGGGTGGGGGTGGGGTGGGGGTGGGGCCAGCTGACTTCCTCCTCCTTCGCCCTCCTCCTCCCCGCGGACGCGCCTCGGTGCGGGAAGGAAGAGGGGCGAAGGAGGAGGAGCCAGCTGTCTTCCTCCTGCCTCTATCGCCCCCTTCTCCCTCTCTCAGCGCCGCCATTGCGAGGCAGTTTGCAGCGGCACCGCCGAGAGAGGGAGACGGGGACGATACAGGCAGGAAGAAAGACAGCTGGCCCCTCCTCCCTGTAGCGCCGCCTGTCCCTTTCTCGGCGGCGCCGCTGCAAACTGCCTCACAACGGCGGCGCCGAGAGAGGGGACGGAAGGGGCGATGCAGGCAGGGAGGAGGGGCCAGCTGTCTTCCTCCTGCCTGTATCGCCCTCTCTCCCTCTCTCGGCGGCGCCGCTGCGAGGAAGTTTGCAGCGGCGCCGCCGAGAGAGAGAAGGGGGCGGTGTAGGGAGGAGGAAGAGAGTTGGCTCCTCCTCCCTGTACCGCCCCTTTCCCCTCTCTCGGCGGCGCCAATGCAAACTGCCTCGCAACGGCGGCCCCGAGAGAGGGACGGAGGGGGCGATGCAGGCAGGGGAGGAGGAGCCAGCTGTCTTCCTCCTGCCTGGATCGCCCCCGTCTCTCTCTCGGTGCCGCCGTTGCGAGGCAGTTTGCAGCGGCGGCGCCGAGAGAGGGAGAAAGGGGCGATCCAGGCAGGAGGAAGATAGCTGGCCCCTCCTCCCTGTAGCGCCGCCTTGTCCCTTTCTCGGCGGCGCCAATGCAAACTGCATCGCAACGGCGCCGCCGAGAGAGGGACGGAGGGGCGATCCAGGCAGGGAGGAGGGGCCAGCTGTCTTCCTCCTGCCTGTATCGCCCTTCTCCCTCTCTCGGCGGCGCCGCTGCGAGGCAGTTTGCAGCGGCGCCGCCGAGAGAGAGAAGGGGCGTGTAGGAGGAGGAAGAGAGTTGGCTCCTCCTCCCTGTACCGCCTCTCTCTCCCTCTCTCGGCGGCGCCAATGCAAACTGCCTCGCATCGGTGCCGCCGAGAGAGGGACGGAGGGGCGATACAGGCAGGGAGGAGGAGCCAGCTCTCTTCCTCCTCCCTGCCCCGCTCCCCCCGGCCGCCATTTTTTTATTTAAAAATCGATTTTTAAAAAAAATTTAAAAATGGCGGCTGAGGGCATAGGTGGGGCCGTGTCCAACAGGCTACGGGGCCGGATCCGGCCCCGGGGCCGCCAGTTGGACAGCCCTGGTATATGAAATGTTCAATAGTCAAGGGTCAAATAGCAGTAGAACTAGAAGGCGCCTTCTTTCTCTCCTAAACAGAAGTAAGTAGGATGCTGGAACTAAAGTAGGAAGTTAAGGGCTATAGTGAGTATCTATACTACCAGATAATGCAGTTCTGAATCCAAATTGTCTGCGTATAAGAGTCTACATTGCCATATAATCAAGCTCAAAGTAGATAATTGCATTCAGAAACTGAATTATATGGCAGTGTAGATGGGGCCTGAGACCACTTGGATAATTTCATAGAATCACATAATCATATAGTTGGAAGAGACCTGGTGGGCCATCCTGTCCAACCCCCTGCCAAGAAGCAGGAAAATCGCATTCAGAGCACCCCAGACAGATGGCCTCTGTTTATAAGCCTCCAACGAAGGAGCCTCCACTACACTCCGGGGCAGAGAGTTCCACTGCTGAACAGCTCTCACAGTCAGAAAGTTCTTCCTCATGTTCAGGTGGAATCTCCTTTCATGTAGTTTGAAGCCATTGTTCCGAATCCTAGTCTCCAGGGCAGCAGAAAACAAGCCTACCACTTTCCCTCACATATTTATACATGCCCCTCATTATGTCTCCTCTCAGCCTTCTCTTCCGCAAGCTAAACATGCCCAGCTCTTTAAGCTGCTCCTCATAGGGCTTGTTCTCCAGTCCCTTGATCACTTTATTCACTCTCCTCTGGACACATTCCAGCTTGTTAACATCTCCCTTCAATTGCAGTACACAGAATTGGACACATTATTCCAGGTGTTGTCTGACCAAAGCAGAATAGAGGGGTAGCATGACTTCCCTGGATCTCTAGACACTATACTCCTATTTATGCAGGTCAAAATCCCATTGGCTTTTTAAGCTGCTTTGTTGCATAAGGCAACATTGTTGGCTCCTATTTGACTTGTTGTCCACGAGGACTCAAATATCTTTTTCACATGTGCTGCTATTGAGTCAGACATCTCTCATTTTGTATCTTTGCATTTCATTTTCCCTGCCTAAGTGGAGTATCTTGCATTTGTCCCTGTTGAACTTCATTTTGTTAGCTTTGGTCCACCTCTCTAATCTATTAAGATAGTTTTGAATTCTGCTCCTGTCTTCTGGAGTATTGGCTATCCCTCCCAATTTGGTGTCGTCTGCAAACTTGATGATCATGCCTTTTAACCCTTCATCTAACTAATTAATAAAGATGTTTGAACAGGACCGGGCCCAGGACGGGACCCTGTAGCACTCATCACTTGTTTGGACTTCAGTATGTCTGTACTCAAACTTATATGGGACAAATAAAGGTATGTCTATGTGCCTTTCAATTGACATCCCTCCTGAAAGCAGTACACACAATATATAAAAAGATGAAAGGGAATGTTAAGATTAATATTTACAATAATAAAACAGCAAAAGTTATATAAAGAGTGGAAGGACGGATCTAATGACTGCTTAAGAAAAGAAGAATCAAGGAAAAAGGGAGGAAACTGTTTACATTTTAAATTTTGGACAATTCAATATATTTCCGTTAAACTTGGTGACTCAGTGGCTTTTGAAAAAAGTAGCTCTTTATATCAAAGATTAATTATTATTTACAACATTGACAGTGCTTCACACTGTGATTTAATTTTCAGCTGCAATTTGTCTAGCTTTACTTAGCTTGTTCCTAATTAATTAATTAAGCAAATGCCGCTAAAGTATCAGGATGAAGATTGTAATTAAAAGTCTCAATTTAGAGTAAAGTTCCTTGGAAATGTGGTAGATCCTGGTCTGGAGTCCTTAATAAGGCAAGGTAATCCTTATCCTAGAGGTTCTCAACTTTCCCAATCCCACAATCCCTTAATACAGTTCCTCATGTTGTGGTGATCCCCAACCATAACATTATTTTCGTTGCTACTTCATAACTGTCATTTTGCTACTGTTATGAATCATAATGTAAATATCTGATATGGAGGATGTATTATTCACTGGACCAAATTTGGCGCAAATACCTGATATGCCCAAATTTGAATACTGGTGGGGTTGGGGGGAGGATTGATTTTGTCATTTGGGAGTTGTAGTTGCTGGGATGTATAGTTAACTTGCAATCAAAGAGGATTCTGAACTCAACCAACAATGGAATTGAACTAAACTTGGCACACAGAACTCCCATGATCAACAGAAAATACTGGAAGGGTTTGGTGGGCATTGGCCTTGAGTTTTGGAGTTGAAGTTCACCTATATCCAGAGAGCACTGTGGACTCAAACAATGATGGATCTGGACCGAACTTGGCACAAGTACTCAATATGCCCAAATGTGAGCACTGGTGGAGTTTGGGGAAAGTAGACCTTGATATTTGGGAGTTGTAGTTGCTGGGATTTATAGTTCACCTACAATCAAAGAGCATTCTGAACCCCACAAAAATTAGAATTGGGACAAACTTCCCACACAGAACCCCTATGCCTTGAAGATGTGAGCCTCCCTCCAGCCTCGCACACTCTCCCTTGCACACACATGCACACCACACTGCCATGTACTGAGCATGCCTGCTCTGCCCTCCCCACTTGGAATCTCAGAAACAGCCCTCCCCTTGGCTGAGAGGCCGGCCAACCACAGCGGAGGAGGGTTTTTGGTGAAGGAATTGTCACCTGTTTCCAAAAAGGAAGAGGTGGAGAGGTATTCAGCCTTCTCTGCCAAAGGGGTTCCTGAGACCATCAGAAATATATGTTTTCAATTGTCTTTGGTGACACCTCTAAAACCCCTGCGCGACCCCCCTAGGAGTCCCAACCCCCAGGCTGAGAAACACTGCCTTGTTCCTTTCAAGATACAGTAAACAAGGTAGTTTGTAGTTAAGTAAAACACCTTCTGGGATGCCTCAAGAGCTGACCTTGAAAGTTTTCAACGAGTAGTCTGTCATGCAGTAGCAGCTTTCTTTGAATAAACAGATTGCTATTAACTTGGAGCAAGCCATTATAAAAGAGTCCCCAGAGGACCATCTTGGAGACAGCTGTTTAATTTAAACCTGACTGCTTCAGCATGTGTTCTTTCATCTCTCTGGCTGCATGGAGAAATTAAATGAGGAGAACAAAGATGGAAACCAATTGTCCTGCCATTTCTCGGCCCCTTGTACTCTTCAGCGACAACATTGGTCGACCAAATGGTTGCACATGCCTTGTACAGACTTTTGAAAAGAATGTAACAGAAGAACACTCAGAGAACACAAGGATGGTTTCTTTTCCTAGAAATCCTTATTTTCAGGGATTTCGTAAAACGTTACTGAAATAATAAACACAGCCGTTCTAATTCCCCTTCCTGTCCTTTTAAAACTTAGTGGCTTTGAGAAAAACATTGATCTGTGCTGAGAGCTGCAAACAAAGAATTCGGATTATTTTAATGAAAGCTGTTGTTTGCACATCGAGAGAGATCAGCTTTAAATGGCTTATAGAATTATAGAATAATGGAGTTGGAAGAGACCTTGTGGGCCATCCAGTCCAACCCCCTGCCAACTAACGGGAAAATTGCATTGAAAGCACCTCCAACAGATGGCCATCCAGCCTCTGTTTAAAAGCCTCCAAAGAAGGAGCCTCCACCACACCCTGGAGCAAAGAGTTCCGCCGCTGAACAACTCTCACAGTTAGGAAGTTCTTCCTAATGTTCAGGTGGAATCTTCTTTCCTGCAGTTTGAATCCATTGTTTTGCGTCCTAGTCTTCATAAAGAAGAGGTCTTTGCCCCTAGCCATTAGGTAGCTAAATATCACCTCCGCAGTCAAAGCAATGCTTCAGTAAGAACCTTCAGAACTGGTAACAGCAGGTAATCATTAGCTCTGTGTATCGCCTCTGAGCTAAATATACACATGACATCAATGTTGTTTCAAGGAAACCATAACTTCCAGAGTAAATACTTTTCTTAAGTACAGAACATGTACGCATCCATCCATCACTTAATTTATATCCCACCTTTCTCCCAAGTGCACAGCAGCTTACAACACTCATAGTAGCTTAGAAAAAGAGAATACAATGGAACACATATAGTTTTTAAAAATACAAAGTCAAGATTAAAACAGTACTAAATAACAACAGGATGAAAAGCCATTAAAATCTTGCATGAAGCCTAAATTCCCTAGGAATGGAGTTCCAAAGTATGAGAGCAGTCACAGAGATGGCCTTCCCTTGTGTTCCCACCAGCTATGCCTATGGGGAGGTAGAAAGAAGGACCTCCCCAGCAGATCTCAAAGCATAGTCTGATTCATAAGGGAGCATAGAGTCCCTCAAATAGCCAAGGCCATCAGTTAGGATGTAATTGAGGCAAGTGTCACAATGGTCAATTCAGATGTCTTCATGAATAGGTGCAGCTGGCCTACTTCCTTTAATTCTCCACATGTACTCCACGTGGTCACAGAAACCTGAGCATCCAAGAATATACATAAGCAGTAGACCAGAGACTTCTAGGACCTAATCACTACAAAATTGTTTCCTGATCTACCTTACAACTGGTCCAGTGCATCCCACCACCATCCCCTCCCCTAGATTAAGTTTCAGCTTGTTTCCCCCCACCAGTCCATTGTATCTTCTAAGCACCAATTTGGCACAGAAACAGCATCCTTGGAATTTGATGGAAAGGAGCAATAAAGCTGGGAGTAATTGGAATATGGATGCCACCCCAAAGCTCTGGAGAACCTCTCCTCTGGCTCCATGTAGATGTTTACCAGCATAGGGAACAAACAGAGCTCTGTGGGATCCCCAAGTTCAACAGCCAATGAGTCAAAGATGAGCCCCCAAGTATAACTTCCTGGGTTTGCCCCTCAAAAGAGGAAGAGAGACAGTGGACAACAGTGTCTCCAAGTCCCATCCTAGCAATATGGTCCAGAAGGATACCATGGTTGATGGTAACAAATGTGTCTGAAAGGTTCAGCAGAATCAATCGCACTAGACACTCCTCCTGTCTAGTTCACAACCTAAGGCTAAAACCTTTTCCATTCCAAAACCTAGTATAGTATCTATAGAAGACTTCTCTGGTCCACATTTCAAATTAGTTGATTCTCTTCCTATCAGATTTCTTCACTGTCCAGCTTTCACAAGTATACAAAATTAATGGAAATTCAGTTGTATAGACACACCTAACTCTAGTATTCAAGGATATATCTGGACACTTCAAAGTCATGTCTAGTTCCTTCACAATGGCTCTTCGAAGTCCCAGACTTCTGATTTATTGACTGATTAATGAACAAGTCAAGGTATAGGGAATTTTTCATCATCTAAATGACTTCATTTACTACGTCACAGTCATGTAAACTACGTAGTCATTATTTTTGATTTCTTAATGTTCAACTGTAAACCTGTCCTTGCATTTTCCCCCTATTCTTGCTTCAGCAATTTCCCAAGTTTTTACTAATTTTTTGCTAGTAATATAGTGTCATCTGCTTATCTTAACTTGCTGATGTTTCACACATCTTACAGCAGAGTCTGGCCCAGATTAGTGTATGATATATCCAGTATATAAATGAAATAGATAGGATGATAAAATGCAACCTTGCCAGACCTCCTTGCCAATTAGAAACTATTCTGTTTCTCCATATTCTGTCCTATCAGTGACCTCAATACGGATGACATATTAAGATAATCCAATATTGTGGGACATCAGTTTATTTAAGAATGATCCATAGCTTTTATTTAATCGACACAATCAAAGGCTTTGCCACAATCTATAAAGACAAAGGTGCAAACACTGATAGTCTATATCATATTTAGTAAATGAACATGGTAAGTACCAAAGTGAACAATAAACATAACATCATTAATCTCAACATGAGTATATCCAATTGGGACACATCAATTCCCAGTCCTACCGCCAACTTGTCATTCAAAAGCACAGTTGCCAAGATGTTCTTGTTAATGGAACCCAGTTAAATCCACAAGGTGCTGGGTTATTTGTAATCCACACGAGTGGATGTTGGCAGACAGGGTAAACCCGTAGTCGGGGGGAAAGGATGGTCGGGAGATGCCTTAATAGGAGTTGGAGAGGAAAGGAGTGTAGGTTTGGATGCCAAACCTACACTCCTTTCCTCTCCAACCGACTCTATTAAGGCATCTCCCGACCATCCTTTTCCCCCCGACTACGGGTTTACCCTGTCTGCCAACATCCACTCGTGTGGATTACAAATAACCCAGCACCTTGTGGATTTAACTGGGTTCCATTAACAAGAACATCTTGGCATCTGTGCTTTTGAATGACAAGTTGGCGGTAGGACTGGGAAGTGATGTGTCCCAATTGGATATACTCTCATGTTGAGATTAATGATGTTATGTTTATTGTTCACTTTGGTACTTACCATGTTCATTTACTAAATATGATATAGACTATCAGTGTTTGCACCTTTGTGTTTCTATTGATACAATAACCAGGCTTGTTTACTCCACAATCTATAAAGCACAGACTCATTTTCCTCTGAAATTCTTTGTGAGCTCCATTATTCAACATATGTTTGCTATATGATTCATTGTGCTTCTTCCTTTCCAGAACCCATCTGTGAGATTTGGTATTTTTTGCGCTATATATATGGTAAATGTTTTTGTTGTAGAATTCTAAGCAACATGTTACTTGCTTGAGCTTGTCTGATAACTTGTTGCACATTTAGCAGCATCCAATATGAAGTGCAATGGCACTTGATTCTGCATTAGGCATGTGCCATAGTGGATCTCAGGTTCCATTACAAAATGAGCAGAGACCAACAATGGACTGTATACACCCCTAGTGATGTGCATTGGTACAAATACCTCATGTGGTCCCTTTCTCCTTCACAGATGACCATCCTTCCTCTGGAAGCAACACAAAGTATCATAAATGTCCCAAAATGGGAGGGGCGGAAGCAAACCAGAAAGTAATTTGATGCCCAGTTTTAAGCTAAATTATGATTTTATGTTGAGAGGGACCATGCAGCCCAAGTAACAGTGAACACATGAAAGCTTCTAGTAGAAACAATTTTCTCTCTCTCTCTCTCTCTCTCTCTCTCTCTCTCTCTCTCTCTCTCTCTCTCTCTCCCTGTGTGTGTGTGTGTGTGTGTGTGTGTGTGTGTGTGTGTGTGTGTGTGCTAGATCTGGTGAATTCAAAGCACATCTAGCCCCATGGCCACATTTTTCTCCCTTCAGACCAAATGGTAGGGCCACCTCTGTTCACTGGTGAGGCTTTTCTTGGCTGAATAGTGGCCAGTTTCTTCACAAGCTTATGTGCAAAAGGCTACTGAGAACCAGTCTCCATGTTTTTACTGCAGTTTCCAACTGACTTTGTTTTATTATTGTTATTTTTTAAAAAAAAGCACATTAGGAATATTTTCCTGGACAGATATTGCTGCTGTCAAGGCAGCCGAAAAGAAGCAAAGCCAGTTTTTCTGGCATAAACAACGTATTCTCGGAAGGACCACGGTGCTGAATTCCACACCGGCACTGTGCGGATTGCAAAAATCCCTTAATAAGTGCTATTGAATATTTCAGGCGCATGCCAGGTTCTGATGCCAGAACTCTGGGACCAAGAGTTGGAGCAGATTTCAGGTTCGTGCTCACTTAAATTGGATCCTCGTTCCACCCTGCTGTTCTGACAACATTTCCCTGTTGGCCACTCCAGAAAACTATCTCGGGTGTTTGAATAAGCTGACAGTGCTCCAAAATCTTAGAAATAACAAAGGAGCTTCCAGGATTTTAAAGATATCTCTTTTTCGAATGCTGAAAACTCTTTTAATATTAACAAAACAAAGCAAAATCCATCCTGGTCAATAATTTTACCATTCTTCAAAATTTCAAAATTATTTTTTGTCTTCACTTATCAAGTGTGCTTTCCAGAATCCAACTGCAAATCCGTTGCCCTGCATGCTGTATTATGGGAGGGACATTTATTTATATTTATTTATTTATTATTCAATTTTATATTCCGGGAGGCTCAGGCGGACATTACAACACATACACATTACTCAGAATGTGATAATTTCTGGAGTTTAGAAGTAGCACATTGAAGATAGTGGTGTCAATTCCTCCTTTTAAAAGTAGGATTCATCAGCTACTGTTCCTTAGAACTCTAAGGGCACTTCCAGACAGCACCAAATTGTGGGTTTTAATCAGGGGCAAAAAAATCCCAAGACTTCAGAAGAGGTCCACATACAGACCTGTTGGTCCTGGGATTTCTGCCTCTGTTGTCCACACTTGCTGCTTTGTTGGGGGATTAAGAGGCTCCCAAGATTGTCACCGCGGGACTTCTGCCAGAAATTTCAGTGTTTTTTTAATTTAAAAAACCCAAACAAACTTAAGATGCAAAGATGTGAATCATTGTATAAGTGCTGTCCCTGGTTTATATAAGCTGCAGTGTCATCTCTGCAAACAGGGTATTGTTGCTGGGTTATAAGGTCGGAGGTTCGAATCTGTGAGACAGGATGAACTCCCGTCTGTCAGTACCAGCTTCCCATGCGGGGATATGAGAGAAGCCTCCCACAGGATGGTAACACATCCAGGCATCTCCTGGGCAATGTCTCTGCAGATGGCCAATTCTCTCACACCAGAAGCGACTTCAGTGTCTCAAGTTTATTTATTATTTATTTTATTTATTTATTATTTCAATTTATATACCACTCTTCCCGAGAAGGCTCAGGGTGGTTTACAACAACAACCAGCACAATCACAGTAGAAGATTAAAACATAAAAACAGCTTTAGACCAGAGTGGACTATGCAGCATTAAAGATTAAACACCTGCTGAAAAAGGTAGGTCTTACAGGCCCTCCTGAAGGCCTGCTGATCAGTTATTGATCGGATCTCCTCAGGAAAGACGTTCCAGAGAACAGGCGCTACTGCAGAAAAAACGCGCTGTCGCGTCGATGATAAGTGGCAGACCTTGAGAGATGGAATCTCCAATAGATTTCGATCCATGGACCGTAGTGGCCTCTGGGGAATGTGTGGGGAAAGACGGTCCTTCAGGTACACTGGCCCCAGACCATGCATGGCCTTAAAGGTTAGCACCATCACTTTGAAGGCAATCCGGCACTCAATCGCCATGATAAAAAAAAACCTTTACTGCCAGTACACAAGTGGAAGGGACTCATCACACCAAAGGAAGTGACAGGAATGTTGCGAGATTGGGAGTTATTAATAGGTTTTATGGGAGAATCACAAGAGGGAGGAAGACAAGCAGTTGGATACACATAGCATCATGGGATTGGGATTGCAATGCTAGCCTGCCTGCGTTGTGTGATGAAGTCCAAATTAGACAAATAGTGGATTGTATTCCTCTTTGAAATGGGACAGGTGGTTACCCTGCCTCAAAAGTGGTGTCAGTTTGCATAATTATTCTCTCTTGATCGCTGTTTTCTCCTTTGGAATGGCAGCATTTACTTTGGAATTAGACTGTGAACCTTCCTGGAAGCCCTTATACACTATATATCTCTGCAAATAATCATCTCATCCCACTTTTTTAGGTTAGACTAACAAAGAGCTTGCAACTTTCCATCAAAACGACCAGCAACCTTACTAAAGCCTAGGCATGTTGGCCATTATCTAAAAGTGCAGTTAAAAAAAACACAGGGGGTGGAGGAGGAAGGAAGTTGGATTTGTCTGGGAAGCTCACACATGCGAGTCAGCATCCGGGTTTTGCAAGAAGAGTCCCACTTGCGAACCGTCTGCCAGTCTGCATGCAGCTAATTCAATCCATCCCAGGCCGCAAGCATTGTTCATAATCATTGCCAGCTCTGCTGGTGAAGAAGATAGATGGGGGGCTGTGGGGAGAGGGGGAAATTGGGTTCAACTTTCTGCCATGATGTATTTCTCTTTAGAGGTACATTTTGGGGGCTCCCCTCCCCCCTTCCGAACATCACACGCAGAGCTGGCTGTGAAAAGGGACCTGACCCAGGAGTGACTCTAGCCGAAATTTGCGTGTGAAAAAATTTGGCTGCTGAGGAGCGAGGGGGCTGCAGTCACGAAGGCCAAGGCAGTAAATTCTGGAGCTGATCAGCATTTACCACTTTCATTTCCTTTATCTCCTGGCTTCTGTCACGCACTCCCAAGGTAGCTTGGCCAAGAACAAGGGGGAGAAGGGGGTGGGGTAGGAGATGGGGGCCAAAGGGATTGTTAGGAGACATATTATTGCAGGGAGACTTGGGAGTTTAAAGGCAAATGGCCACAACTATCAATTTTCTGAAAGAGCAAAAAACTGGGGGAAATCTTCAGCTCCAACTTTAAGCACAGGAGGATTTCTTCTTCTCTCACCTTCTAATACATTCAGCCACTGTTTTAAATAAGTCTGGGACAGCACAGCATCCCACCAAGTGGGCTTGCAATCAAAGCGTTCCTCTCACCTAGGATGAGGCCGGCCCTCATATAAGGCAGAGGGAGGCAGCAGATTGTGTATACCAGGAGAAAGCAGAAAAACATTATTTAGTTTGTTGTTATGTCACCTGGAGCCCCCAGTGGCGCAGTGGGTTAAACTGCTGAGCTGCTGAGCTTGTTGATCGAAAGGTTGCAGGTTCAAATCTGTGGAGCTGCATGAGCTCCCTCCGTTAGCCTTAGCTTCTGCCAACCTAGCAGTTTGAAAACATGCAAATTTTATTTATTTATTTATTTCTTCGCATTTGTCTACCGCCCCCGCCCCCCCAGTGGCTCGGGGCGGCTCACAACAAGTCAATCGTTACATCGTAAAAACAGGCATATCATAAAAACACAGTGCAAACAAATCAAATAAAAACAGCATTAAAAAACAGCATATAAAGCAACAATAAGTCACGCACTAAAAAACAACAGCAGCAGACACAATTACGAGGTGGCTATGGACACACAGATTATCCAGCTCCATGGGTCTGCCGGAACAGCAAAGTCTTACAAGCCTTCCTGAAAGGGAGAAGGCCCTGGATGGTGTGAACGTCAGCGGGCAAAGAGTTCCAAAGAGTCGGAGTTACGATCGAGAAAGCCCGCCGACGAGTTGCGGTCAACCGGTAGATCTTAGCAATAGGGATGACCAGGAGGTTTTGCTCTTCGGAGCGCAGAGGTCTAGTGGGACGGTATGGGATGAGACAATCCCACAGGTACACTGGCCCCAGACCATGTAAGGCCTTAAAAGTCAAGACTAACACTTTGAAGGTGATCCGGCATACTATCGGAAGCCAGTGCAGTTCGCGCAGAATTGGTGAGATGTGACAGCCAACCGGGACCCCTGCCAGGAGTCGGGCTGCAGCGTTCTGCACCAGCTGAAGCTTCCAGATCACGGACAAAGGAAGGCCAATGTACAGAGCGTTACAGTAGTCAAGCCTCGAGATGACCATGGCTTGGACCACTGTGGTAGATCAATAGGGGAGCGGCATGAGCTTCCACTGTCAGCCTCAACTTCTGCCAACCTAGCAGTTTGAAAACATGAAAATGCAAGTAGATCAATAGTTACCGCTCCGGTGGGAAAGTAACGGCGCTCCATGCAGTCATGCCAACCACATGACCTTGGAGGTGTCTACGGACAACGCTGACTCTTTGGCTTAGAAATTGAGATGAGCACCAACCCCCAGAGTTGGACCCGACTGGACTTAATGTCAGGGGAAAACCTTTACCTTTACTTTATGTCACCTGGATGCAGTACAGGCATTTGCAGGATTTTTTGCTTCCTGATAAAATAATGTGGATGATTTTGGCTATATGAGCCTTGGTCTGGGAGGCAGGGTGCCATTTGCTGCTCTGTCTCATGCAGAACATGGTGCCATTATTCCAGTTTAACTGCCATGACAACATCACATGGAATGCTGTGATTTGCAATTTAGGGAGAAGGGGACATTTAGGATTCTCAGCCAAAGAGTTTTTAGCCCTTACTAAACTACGAACCCAAGAATTTCACAGAATGCAGCCATAGGACTGTAACAGAGGTGGGAAACCTCTTTTCTGTCAAGAGCCGTTTGGATATTTATAACATCATTTGCAGGACATACACAATTAGATGGAGGGGAGGTTGCTGGGTCAATAGAGGGGAGAGGGGGGCACCTGGGCCTTGGAAGCCTGGCAACTACTTAGCTGGTGTTGCAACCTGGACAGGGGGTCAGAAAGGGAGCATAGAGAAGGATAATAGAAGCTGTAGTACAAAAATGAATAGGGGATACATCCTCCCCATCCTAGTTCTAAACTGTACGCTACACGTAATTCTGAAAAAGTAAAATATGGGCGTTCCAGAATCGAATGGTCCTGTTTCGTCCTCCTGGATTGCTAGGAAATCAGTCAAGTATTAGCTTTCTGTGCAGCTGATGATCAATCGATTTGAGGCTGATGTCCGATTCACACATATTAAAGAACAATCCCCAGCAAATTCAGCAGAAATAATGCCAAGTAAATATGTTCAGGAGTTGAGTGGCACAAATAGGGGTTGTTTTCAATAGAAGGAAACAATATGTTTTAATTTGACTTTTAAAATGTACCTAAGAAAATCCGTTTTTTCTCTTTGAAACAGCTCCTTATTTTTTAATCAATGTCAGTGAAATCATATAGGAATGTATTTCATGGTTTAGAGGTTATGACTTCGTGCTACCTTGGGATAATGTTGATGTATCTAGTATGAGCTTGATAATAAACATCTGGACTTCTTCCTGCTATGGAACTCTCACTTAAGAAGTATGAATTTGTTGCCATTATAATATATAGTCGTCCGTCGCCGCCGCCGTCCCCCCCGCGCGCTCTATATGTGTGTGTATAGAAAGCTATCATTTCCAAATGGTATTGTCAAAGGCTTTCATGGACAGAATCACCGGGTTGTTGTAAGTTTTTTGTGCTGTATGGCCATGTTCCAGAACCATTCTCTCCTGACGTTTTGCCTGCATCTATGGCAGGCATCCTCAGAAGTTGTGAGGTCTGTGGGAAACTAGGAAAATTGGGTTAATATATCTGTGGAATGTCCCGGGAAAAAGAACCTGAGAAAAAGAACTCTTGTCTATTGGAGGTAGGTGTGAATGTTTCAATTGGCCACCTTGATTAGCATTTAATGGCCTAGCAGTTTCAAGGTGTGGCTTTTTACAACAAAGGATTCCCCCAGGCAGTAAAACATTGTTTTAAATCTTGTGTTATAATAAATCTGTAAATTGTAAAGGTGTCACTGGAATCTGTTGTTTTGCTGCAGACAAGGAATGGCTATTACAACTGGATTAAAGACCTCATAATCCGGCTTTCCCCTGTTTCTACACACTTTAAAGTCTTTTTAATGACAAGAGTCCCACGGAGCCCATCAAACGACATAAGAGCACTTCCACCATTTTCCTGTGGGACTTCATCTTTAAAGACATTTTAAAGTTTATAGAAACTGGGGTTTTGGAGTTGGGAGCAATCTATTCCAGAGTATTGAAAACAGCTAGAGCTATTTTAAGGTGTGATGGGAACTGTTGGATTTCAACAACAAAAACACTGCAAGTGACGCTATATATATATTGTTGTGGTTGAGCAACCTGAGCCTGTAGTTGCTACAGGTAGTAACTGGGAAGAGGAGAGTTTGTCAGACATGTCCTTGGAAGAGGGAGGTTTGGGCGGGCCTCCTGCAGCTGGGAGAAAGAGGGCTGCAAGTGATGAGCATTTGGAAGAGGCAGAACATAGGAGGAAGGTCCGGCAAATACTTAGGGAGCCTACCAGTGATGAGACTTTTGAGGGGTTTGACGTGGAGTTACCCTCAGAAGACAGTGATACTGAGCTGGACTCAGCATTGGTGCAGGATGTCAGGAATGTGTTAAATGCTGAGTCCAGCGAAAGTTCATTTTTTGGTTTTTCCAGTGATATTGGTTGGCCTAGTGGGAATGTGGAATTGGACTGGGGTCCTTTAACTGCAGAGCAAAGGTGGGAAAATTGGAGGAACACACCCAGGGCTGCAGCTGAGGGCACTAGGGCGGATTTGGGTGGGGAGTCTGATGACTCTGATTTGTAAGGGTATAACAGTAAGGCTTGGGGATTTGGGAATCTGCGGTCGGCCAAGGTGTTGCTGTGGGTTGCTGGTTCCTGTATCTTGTGATTTTGTGGGTTCGTGTCTTGGTTCTTGATTCCCAGCAAGCTTGTCTACCGCGTCCTGTTTGACTATTTCCTGTGTTGCTCTCCTGGAATGTGAAGCACTCCTTCTTTCCTTCTTTGGACGGGTCTTCGCATCACAGACTGCAAGCCGATTTACAGCTCAAGATTCTTCTGAAGACGGACGGCTTATCTATTTTGCTTTCGGTTTTGGGTGTGGGTTTTTGGAATGCCGGACTGAGGCTATGTTTTGTTAAAAATAAACTATATATTTTTACTAGCTTGGCGTTGTCTTTGCCATCTGTGGGAGTCGTGACATATATACTGTGTATATATGTGTGTGTATATATATATATATACACTGTATATATATATACAGTATATATATATATATATATATATATATATATATATATACTTAGTCAAACTTTGGTGAATAAGACTGAAATGCATAATATCATTATCAAACAAAAGGATAGGACCGAAAACACATACTGTACCCTGCTCTATGGAGTGAAATATTCCATAGTATCAAAGTCCTATGTCCAAGAGCAGTTAGAAATCCGTATATAAACTGAAAGAGTTCCAAACAACAAAATATCAGCCGTATAATGTCTCTAAGGCGTTGAGCGGTCCATATTCCAAAGGTGAAAGAACAAATGTTCAATGAAGCATAATCAGTCCATGTAAATCCATGTAGAAGATCGGACAAACAAGAGCGTGGTTTTGCGCTCTTAAATAAACTGGGATACCAGGAAGCCAGGAGTGATCCATTCACAAGTATATAGGCCACTGAGATCCGTTTCGCTCCCAACGGAGCTTTATCAAGGCTTTAAATTCCAATAATGTAGTGTCCTCTCTGCCTGCCTGCCTGCCTTCCTGCCTGCCTGCCTGCCTGCCTTCCTTCCTTCCTTCCTTCCTTCCTTCCTTCCTTCCTTCCTTCCCAACAAAGCCTTCTTCCTAGGCCCAACTCCCAGGAAATGACGCCAGAGAGGGGTCTTGTGAGGACCACATCATGGTGGTCTCTGGCACGTATAATTCCATAGTCTAAGAGGTGCCAATGCTTGAAGCAGTAACCAGTATTTCATAGGACTTAAATTTTCATTTTGGACTTTCATAATTGCGAAGTTTTTTTTTCTTTATAAAAAAGAAAAAAGTGGTATGGGCGGATACTACACTTGCTTATTTGATACTTAGTAAACACAGGATAGGAGTCCATCCTGTGTGATAAGGTGAATACATTTTCAATTTTTATTTAAAACGTAAAGGCACAAAATGCTACAATAAGAAGATGATTCCCTCTGCTTTCTGCCCTAAATAGGATTGAATCCTATAAGGCCCGGTGCAAAGCCTGTATGGCTAGAATGTGGCTCCTTTGGGTCAGATAACTGTGAGGCATTGGACGATATGACTCCACAACATGTCCCCCCTCAATTACATTGGCTCAGTTTCTATTAAAGGTAATTCATCCCAGGCAACACGATGAGCAGCAAAAGAACACAGAATTGCCATAAGCAATAAGATGCATAAACATACACATTCTTCTCTGAGAAAATAAATTGTACTTTTTTAGACAAGCTCCCATATGTGCAAGTAATAAAACAATGTGGTTATAACTGGCTATGAACCGACATGTTGAATCAGCCCAGAACAAGCAGATGGCGAGTAAGTTGAAAACATGCCAAGCAGTCTTTTCACAGTTCTGAACGTATGGCTCTTATAATACTCAATTATTAAAAAGTCTTTTGCAATTGCTCGTGCGATGTATACTATGAAATGAACAACATGTGTGCTCGGAACAGAAAGAAAACACCATCCTTAGCCAAATGGAGTAGGGTTGACGCTCTTCACAATCCAGGTAAACTGGAACGGAGTTGATGGTGATTTGAGATAGTGAAGGCTGTTTGGCCAATGGAGTAGTTCCACTATGATGAATGCAGGAAAGGAGTAGCTAGGTGGTGGGCTGGATAGAAAACCTCAGTTTCGAGAATCCTGTTCAAGCGCAAACTGTGGGTCACACAGCAGCTGTGTTTTATGTCTAACCCACTACTCATTTTCTATCATCTTGGAGTTATTTGCAGTATAGGAGGACTAGGGAATGAAAATCCAGTGGACCCTTGGTGCGAGAGGTTAGTTCCAATTTAAGAGAGATGTTGACAAGCTGGAATGTGTTCAGAGGAGGGCGACTAAAATGATCAAGGATATGGAGAACAAGCCCTATGAGGAGTGGCTTAAAGAGCTGGGCATGTTTAGCCTTCAGAAGAGTAGGCTAGGAGGAGACATGATGAGGGCCATGAATAAATATGTGAGAGGAAGTCATAGGGAGGAGGGAGCAAGCATATTTACTGCTGCCCTGGAGGCTAGGACACGGAACAATGGCTTCAAACTACAAGAAAGGAGATTCCATCTGAACACTAAGAAGAACTTCCTGACTATGAGAGCTGTTCAGCAGTGGAACTCTCTGCCCGGAGTGTGTTGGAGGCTCCTTCTTTGGAGGCTTTAAAATAGAGGCTGGATGGCCTTCTGTCAGGGGTGGTTTGAATGCGATTTCCTGCTTCTCCCCATAAGTTGAAGTTGACATGATGACCATTAACAAGAACAAACAACTATATGAGAAAGTCTGGCACTGTTATAATTGTTTTATGATTCGAGGAGAAAAACAAGGTAATCTGGCTGTTGTTCACTTATTGCTGGGGTTACGTTCCAGGACCTCCCGTAATAAATGAAAAACCGTGATGTGGGGACACTCTATTTATTTTAATATTTATACATTATTTTAGTAGTTATACACTCTTTTAAGTTTTTAAAAACTTAAAATAAAGTGAAGGAGATGAAGGAAAGGCCCTTTAAGGCTGGAGGGAGGGAGGACTGAGGAGGGAAAGTGCCTTGGAGAGCGGCGGTGGCAAAACTCCACAAAGCAGCCAAAACACCATGATAAATATTTTAAATTAATATTTTTTGAAATCCGCAAAACAGCGAGTCCGCAATAAGCGAACTGCGAAGTAGCGAGGGAATACTGCATAAGTTAGCTTCTGTTATAAAAACCTAGTAACAATGTTTAGTGCTTCCGACACACAGGCAAATGGAAGTTATATTGTGTTGCTACATGTTTTATTTAATTTGTGGCCAAAATACAAACAAGATCCCATAAAAACATTGAGAAATTAGTATCATATGAGCTCTGCAGCAGAAACGGAAGCAAAAAATGTGTGATCAAGATCCAACTTAACGGTGAAATGGAATCGTTTGAAATGGAACTGTTAAAACACTGCAAAATCTGGACCAATTTGTAATGTGAAGGCAAGCAAAAACAAGCATATGCAGCTGCTTTATACTGACAGTCCATAAATTTATTGAATCCAGGAGCATCTGTTCCAATAGTTCTGAAACTTCCCTTCCCTGGGGTCCACTTGAAAGTTACAGGATCTGGGCCACTTTCGGGTACATTGACCTACAAATCAAAGCACATGCCTAACTTTCTATTTTAATAACCCCTTCTCTCCTGAATCAGCAGGACTAGTTCCGTCTGTGCAACACTGTGAAAAATCAGAGAACCTAGGTTGAGAAACATCCATTTAACTGGCCATTTTTGAGGGGAAATTACTATGGCCCATAACAATTCTAGTGCAGCCCCATCCTCCCATGCAGAAACATACAATGAAAGTGCTCCTGACAAAAAAAGGAGACTCCACCACACTCCGAGGCAGAATATTCCACGGATGAGCAGCTCCTACTATCCGGAAGTTATTCCTAATGTTTCAATGAAATCTCTTTTCTGCCAATTTGAATCCATTGTTCTGTGTCGTAATCTCTAGAGCTGCATAAAACAAATTTGCCCCCTTCTAAATATGGTATGAGGAGTGTTCATTAAAGATTTTCCCCAACCCACTTCCTGTGGACTGAGAGCAATTAAACTTGGCACAGTTATTAGTCCTTCTCAACATAGGTGCCACCTAGGGACGCACACTTCTCCCATCTTTTTAAGCAACTGTAAACACCTCGCTTGAGGAAGTCAACAGGTTGCTCCAAAAGCCACGTTGTGACTTCGGAAATCGGAGGCTCATCATCTTCAAAATGCTTGCCCTTCAAAAATAACTTCATTGTTGAAAAGAGGTGCAAGTCTGATGGTGTGAGGTCAGGTGAATAAGGGGGATGCGGTCAGGAGCAGTCTAAGGTAATTTTAAATGGTAGGCGAACATTATTTTGGTGCCCCAAAAAACATTATTTTGCCCCCTCATGTAAAACAAATATACAATTATAATAGCACAATACCATTAGTAGTATTATATTGTATCAATGTATATACAATATATTATACCATACTCATACTATACTATATCATAATTATATTATACTACATTACAATATAATTATAATATATTGACATTATAATACAATATAACATTCTATTCTATTATTATTATTATAAAATAATAAATAAAATTATTTATTTCAATAAAATTATCCTCTACCAAATATTTTCATGTCTCCTATAAAACTCAAATAACCCAAAATAAACTAAAATAAAATATTATATATTACTATTTTGTACAATACCACTATACTGCAATATTGTTTGTAATATTGCAGGTAATATAAAATATATCATTATTCTATTGTTATATTGTATTTGTATTATATTGTATGACAATATTAAGCAGAACTGTATAATAATCAACAAGAAATGCAATGTAAATGCATCAAAATCAGAATATATTACCTACCACCCGTCTCATAATCCATAGGAGTCTCCCATAAATCCAAAATTAGGATCCCAATGTAAATGTAAATAGAAAAACAGCCAAAATGTTCAAATGAGGTCGAATACAGGCCTGGGCAAACTTGGGCCCTCCCTTCCTCTAGGTGTTTTGGACTCCAACTCCCAAAACTCCTCATAGCCTCAGGCCCCTCAGGTCTAGACAGAAATAGAGCCGAAGAAAGGGGCGGGAGAGAAGAGGTCACAGAGGAGGAGGAAAGCCCTTCATTCATTCCTTCACTTACACTTCCTTCGCTGATTCTTTTCTCTCCTCCCCCAAAACGTGCGCGGTGGAGACAAAGGGAGAGGGGAAGCACTCCCTGCCTGACTGATAGGGAGTGCTTTGCTTACAGGCTTCTGCACAAGGGAGCTACTGGGCATGCGGGGAGGTTTTCGCGCATGTGCAGTTGCTCCTGCGCTCAACTTCCGTTCTGGAGCAACTGCGCCTGCGCGAAAACCTCCGTGCATGCCCAGAAGCGGCGTCGGAGCGCACAAGGCCGGGGCCCAAAAGCAGGCAGCTGTGGCACTGCCTGAGGAACATCAGCAGGGCCAGAATGGCGCCCCATGCGATCAGGATGGCGCCCCCTTCCCAGATGGCGCCCTAGGTGGCCGCCTACTTGGCCTACCTTGTAGGACCACCCCTGGATGCGGTAGAACTTCAAAGCCACAGGAGCATGCTTCCATTCAGGCAACATGTGAGTTGTGAACTGGTGCATTGTCTTACAGAAGGCAGACACCTGTGGTCTTGGTTTTGATGACCTCCCACAATTTCCGCAGCAGTGTAGCATAGTATGCCCCAGTGATCGTGGTACCCTTTGCTAGGAAATCCATCAATACTACTCCATGCTGGTCCCAAAATACTGTGAGCATGACCTTGCCTGTCAAGAGTTGGGCACGTGCCTTCTTTGAGGGCAATGAGTCATGAGGCTTTCATTGCATTAATTGGACTTTAAACTCAGTATCATAGTGAGGGATCCAGCTTTCATCCTGTGTGATCAGTCTGTTGAAAAAGTGCTCCTGGTTTCCATGGCACATCGTCAATAGAGCCTGAGAGCATTCGACTCGTTCCTGCTTCTGGAAAGGTGTGAGCAGCAGAGCAACCCAGTGAGTGCATGTGAAGATGGTCTTGAATGATTTTTTTCCCCACAGACCCCACACTAATCTTGACAGTTTGGCCTAGGTGGCAAATAGTTATGCAGTGATTTTCCAAAATGGCAACCTCCACTTGCTAGATGGTGTGTTCCATCAAAAGCAGAGTGGGGTATCCCTGGAATTGGAGCCATTTGCATCAAAGCCCGACCACATTTGAATTGACAATGCTAGCGCTTGACTACATCATATGATGGAGAATTATCACCACAAACCTCTTTTATCTCATCGAACATCTCCTTTGCTGTGCAGCCTTTCAAGTAAAGGAACTTGACGACTGCTCTGTATTTCACTGGGTCCATTATCAAACTTCACACCACTTTAGCACCTGTAAAATCAAGACCGTTATCAGTTCTGAGTTGTAAATTGGCACGTAACCTATAGAGACTTATATCATTACACACATGGAGTTTCAGTGTCCTGTGACAAATAGAAATGGGTCAGGGGAAATCTTTAATGAATGCTCATTGTATCTTTTCAATGTATGATTGTGTCCGATTCCCTTTGGGCAGAGCCTCTGTATCAGACATCCTTTTAGGCCTGAAAGTAAATTAAATCTCTGTTATTGCCTTCAAATTTGGTCTATGTTTCCTCTGGCTGTTAAAGTAGCCTGGTGTGCCGAGCAACAGATCCACACTGTTCCTTTAGCAGCTAGCTGATTTTGGCTACACTCTTTCAGCCTTCTTTTTTCCCAAGATAGATGTACCCAGCTCCCTAAGCCACTCCTCATAGGACTTGGCTTCCAAACCTTTGATCATTTTGGTGACCTCTGGACACTTTCTAGCTTATCCGTATCTTTCTTGAATTGTGGTGCCCAGAACTGGACACAGTACTCTAGATGAGGTCTGTCCAAAGCAGAATAGAGTTGGACTATGACTTCCCTTGATCAAGTATTTCAATATATTTGATCTCTTGCAGCCAGTAAGTAAGCCATAGGAAAAGCATTTTAGCATTTGGGAGCCGCAGGAATTTTACAAAGCTTGGAAAAACCACCAAATCTAGTATAAGAGTTTGTCAGGGATTGAATTAGGACATTTGGAATGCTGTATGAGGGTCCAAGTCCAGAGGTTGTCACCTGTCCCAAGGCTCCCTGTGTAGGCTGCTTAGTGACCCCAAAGGTCACTACTCCATTGCCTTTAATTGAGTATTCAGTCTATGGTGACCTGTGGTGTACCTATCACTGGGATTTCTTGGCAAGATTTTAGAAGAGGCTCAGAGAGAGAGTTTGACTTGCCCTAGGACACCTAGTGGGTTTAATGGCTGAACATTAAAATCATGGTCTCCAGAGTCCAATGCTCAAATCACCACACCATGTTGGTTCTGATAGTGTATTGCCTACTGATTTTTTTCAAGATGCCTCTCTAAGCGCCTTTCTCTGACCTTCCATCATTTTTCTGATTAACAAATCTGTCCTATGTTATAACCACTGTTTTTCATGCCTCTGTGCAGCCTCTCTGAAGACTGAAATGTTCAGTAATATGCTGTCATTGGGATCTTTTTAACATGACATGGCTGAATCTAAAAAGCCATCCCTTCTGCCTTTTTTTGACATAGTGACCTAAATAGCATCTTTTCACCTTTGAATTTCAGGCTGTTGAGCACTGCCTGTGAAATTCAAGAAGGACTTTGATGTTTGAAAGAGGGCAGGAAGAGCCATGCTGGACAAACATGCGCTCCTGTTGACACAACGGCAAAAGGTAAAATGAACCAAATGCAACAAAGATGAAATGGATGTGTTCAGTGGTAGTTTGGCCCTGATTCTATTCCAGATTGCAAAGGCAGGATGTGGTTGTTATACCCAAGGGAATGGAGTATTCTAGGACAGTGTTTCCCAACCTTTTTTGAGCCGCGGCACACTTTTAACATTAAATAAATTGGGGGGCACACCACCAACCAAAATGACACTCTAACACAGTAAAGAATGGCTGGGGGTTGGTGGCCTGCTGGGAGCAGCTGCTGGGAGTGCCGAAGCCGGGGAGGGGCGGAGCCAGGCTGCACCATGCCCCGCCCCTACCCCGGATTCACCTCTCCCAGCAGCTGCTCCAGCCTTGAGGGGGCAGTGCCAAGCCAGCGGTGCCAGAGCCAGCACAATGCTGGTTTGGCACTGTCCCCTCAAGGCTGGAGCAGCTGCTGGGAGTGCCGGGGGAGGGGGCAGAGCCATGCCACGCCCCCTCCCCCCAGCTTCAGCTCTCCTACAGAGGAGGAGCATGAGCTTCAGTAGGCGGGGCTCCTCCATGCGGCTTCAGCGAGCGAGGGGCGAGAGTCTTGGTGGGAGTCATGGCGGATTGGAGGCTGGCTGGGGAAACGGCCGAAGGAGGCAGCGCCCCGGTCCTTCTTCTTTTTCTTCGCCACTGCCCGGCCCTTCCTCCTCCCCCCAAGCAGCAGGAGTTCGGCAGGAGGGGGGGGAGGAAGGGGGGCAGAGAGCTTTTCTTGCGGCACAGCAGGAGGTCCGTCACGGCACACTAGTGTGCCACGGCACACTGGTTGAGAAAGACTGTTCTAGGAAATACATTCCAAAAAAGAAAAGGGTTATATATTCTCCAAATGCTGTAAACAGCAGAAACTGAATCCCAGTTTCTGTGATTAGCTTTCCCCCAATAATTATGGTTATATAACACCTTCTGGCTGTCCCATGGGTTGATCGGTTCTGTGATGACTTACAGCATCAGATAACTCCATTGTTACAATGAGGTAATTTTAGACCCTGATCGTTCAAGAGTCTCCCCCTTAAAAGTCGGGTATTTTCTTCTCTCTGTTTCCTATACTAGTCCATACTTCATAACTCTTTCTACCTTCCCAAGATGATGGATGGACTGCTAGAAAAATAGGTAGACAGAATTATTTCAAGTACCGGTATATTGGTTTTAAAATATATTCTTCTCAGTGGTGCTTATTTCCAAATAAATGTGTTTGGTTATCAAGGCAGACAGAAGAAGCAGACTCCAATGATAAAAGATCAAGTGTGTGTGTGTGTGTGTGTGTGTGTGTGTGTACACATACACACATATACTGTGGAATTAATACAGTTTAACACCATTTCAAGTGCCATGACTCAATGCTATGGAATTGTTGTTGTTGTGGTATGTATTTATACTCTGCTTTATCTGCCCAAAGGGGACTCATAAAAGCATTAGTATACAATTTAAAATATACAAATATGCAAACTTTATGGGAGGTGCAATTTTACAAGATCTTTAACCTTCTTGTTGGTCTTTCACCAAACTACAAACTCGCTACTAGTGTTGTGATAGTTTTAAATTTATTTTTTGTGCATTTCACTTTTTCTGTTCTCAGTTTCAAGCAGGTCTTCTGAAGCATACAATTCTGGGATATAGCTGAGATCTTAAAGAAACTGTGTCATTGGCAGGATAAGATTCCGTGATTCTTTCATCTTCAACATGGACAGATTTTCCACTCCATCAACAACCCAAAGAACAACTGACATTTAACAAGTAAAGAACATTCTAGGTTCAAGTAACATTTGGATGGTTCCCCTGACCTCTTGTCTTTCTTCTTTTTTCTTTCTTTCTTGTTCTTCTATCCATGCAATAGGGCAAGTAAGGCAGTGGATTCTCCTGGTGAACTCAAGAGTGAGGTGGGGTGGAGGGTTATTCTTCTTTCCAAATGCTTCTAAATTCAAAATTGTCATATGTTTCCTTCTCATGAATAGCTAAGTTTTCACTATAAGTCACACTCTTTCTTCCTTACTGTTTTATGTTACATTTGCAAAGTAAGCAGAATTGGATTCATCTCATATAATGAATTCTACACTTTTCGGATACCATGGTTTTCCCTTGATCCTTTCACCAGAAGGACTAAAATAGAAATAAAATCTCCTTGGGTGTGATCCAGCCAGAGTTAAGCAGTTCAAATAAGAGTTAAGCAGTTTCCCTGAAAGGTATATACACATACTATTGAAACTGTGTATTAAGGTGTTGTTTTGTTTTTGCATATTACAGAATGCTCCAGAAAACCTTTGTTGTTATTTGTTATTAAGTCATTTTCAACTAATGGTGACCCTATAAATGTGAGACCTCCTCAACATCCCTGTTCAAGTCACAAACTCATGGCCATGAACTTTTGGATCAAGTCAATCCAACTGTAACATAGTCTCTCTCATTTCTTAATGTCTCCAAATATTATTTACTTAGAAACTGGAATTATGATCTTGATCCAAAAAAAAAAAAAAAAGGAAATCTGAGGTTAGACATATTAATGAACCAGTAAAAAAATTGTGGTGTCAATTGGCAGTTTTGGAAGTCAGTGAGGCAAAATCAATGTTTTAATACTGATTTGAGTGTTATAATTTAGGTAGTCAGAACTGACCTACCCACATACAAAAGAAATCACAAAACCTTAAGGGTACTGTGAAGTGTAAGCAGTGGATCACTGAGAATGAAACATGCCCAGTGCCCATGCAATGCTGAATGAAATGAATTAAAATTGAGTTGTTGTAGGTTTTTTGGGCTAAAACATGGCCATACTGCCCAAAAAACCTACAACAACCCAGTGATTAGGCCATTGAAGCCTTCAACAGTATACTGAATTAAAAATTGTGTAAAAGATCTTTTAAAAATATAACCATCTTATTGTGTGGGTGAACACTCAGGGCCGGTTCGTCCATTAGGCGAACAACGCAAGTGCGTAGGGCGACGTTACCAGGGAGGGGCGACGCCACCCGGGAGGGGCACCGCTGCGCTGCCTCCCCGCCGCCCGCGTCGCCCCTGCGCCGTGCTGCCCTGCCGGCAAGGCCTACGGGGCCAGCCCCGCAGCCACGTGCGCCTTGCCTTTGTTAGGCAGCCCAGGGCGCTCCGGCCGCACTTCCGCATGTGCGGAGCTTTTTGCGCATGCGCGAAAATATCCACGCATGCGTACTGGCTCCCGCTTTGGAGCCAGTGTGCGTGCGCAGATTGGCGCATGCTCACTGGTCGCCAAAGCGGGAGGCGCGCTCTGGAGTCAGTGCGTGTGCAGATTGGCGCATGCGCACTGGGGGGCGCAAATTTGTTTCCCGCGTACCCCCCGGCAACAGCTTGGTCCGCCCCTGTGAACACTTAATTTCCTGCTTCATGCTGAGAATCATAGACTTTTATGAGTTGGATGGGACCACAAGAGTCATTTAGTCCAGCTCCCTGCCATACAGTAATACACAACTGAAGCAATTCTAATGAATGTTCATCCAACCTCTAAAGACCACCAAAGACAGAGAGTCGACCACCCTCTGAGTCAATCTATTCCACTCTCAAAGGTAAATGAGTTTTTCCTAATGTTCAGATGTAGTCCTTTTTCTTGTACAGGTTGAGTATCCCTTATCCAAAAAGCTTGTGATCAGAAGTCTTTTAATTATTTTCGGATTATTAATGGGACAGCTGCATTATTTTACATCTGACTGCATCTGAATAGTTTTCAGAGTTTTAACAGTATTCTTTGTTTGTATTATTTTCTGTTTCTTCTTCTAAGCCTTTAAAATGAATAGCATTACACACATTCAGTTATAACTAAAATCAATAAAGTTATTTCCAGAAACTGGACTGAGGAGTTTGGAAAAGTTACTTTTTGCTATAGCATGACATCTGAACTGTTCTAGGAAATGCAGTCCAAAAAAGGAGATGTTTTCCAAGCTCAAACCAAGTTCAGGAAGTCTTTCCTTCCCATTCTCACCCTCTTTGGCCTCTGACTGTTGTCCTGAGATGCTTTTGCTCTCTAGACTTTGTCTCCCTGCAAGAAGACCATAAGCATAATGGCATGTGAGCAATTTTCAGTGTGTGCTGCTGGTTTTGTGGACTGGGGTTTAAAATTGAGTTCTGGATGTGGAAACCAAGCAGGGGCTTTTAGGGATAAAGCCAGGCAAGCATCTCTATCACTGTCAGAAAGTGGTGAATGGGAGTCTTGTACTCTGTATTACCTCAGATATTCCCTTAGCTGACACTGCCTTCTTTGCGCTTTTCCTTTGGTGAACTGCTTCTGCTCTAGTAACTAAACCTGAACTCCTTACCTGCCTTCCCCCACTCCCCAGCTTAGCTGCTGAACTTTATCTCACCCATGGCCTCAGCAGCTTGTAAAAGATCCATTAGTGTGACATGTATAGGGTTTCTTACATGGCACGGTGTAGCCTTCATCTCCAATTATGAAAGATAACATCCAGAACGTTGTCCATCACAAGCCCCGTTTCATGCTCTAGGTTGATGCAAACTTCAGACAGAAAACAGAGACAACACTGTGGAGCTGAATTTATCAATGAGCCACCAGCTCTCATTCAAAATGAAGAGTGTGATCCAAAACAAGGGAAGCTAGTTTATTTCAGGGAAGATTTAATTCTGAAATGTTCCAGATTAGAAGAAGCAGAGCTGTTCAACAGTGGAATTTCACCTCACTTGGTGGAGGCTCCTTCTTTGGAGGATTTTAAATCAAGACTGGATGGCCATCTGTCAGGAGCTTTTCCTGCATGGCAGGAGGTTGGACTGAAAGGCCCATGTGGTCTCTTCCAATTCTATGATTCTATAAAGGGGTGACAATGTGATCATTATAGCTCAGGGTAGCAATCTGCTGAATTACTTTTCAAGCCTCTGTTCAGTACAGAGAGGTAAGGACTTCATCAGACAGGCGGGGGAAAGTGGAGTCTTACCCTGTTCCCTGCTGTCTTTCTCTGCCTTCTGGGATAGCCAGCCATCCCATGTTCTTTCTGCAATTTGAAATCAGGTAACACCTATTCGCATCGAATTGTGCCTTTTTGTAAGCCGCTCTGAGTCCCCCCTCGGGGGTTGAGAAGAGTGGGGTAAAATGCTGGAAATAATAAATAAATAAATATTCCTGAAGATGGTCTTTGGGCTCCATTTCCATGCACCCAGGAAACCACATGGAAACGGAGCCCAAAGGCAGTCTGAGGAAGTTCCAAGTCAAAATCTGAAATTAGGGAGAACTTCTTGATTGTAAGAACAATTTTGCAGGGTATTACCAGCCCTGTAGTGTGGTGGAGTCTCCTTCTCTAGAGGTTTCTAAACAGGGGTTGGATGGTCCTTGATGGGAAGTGTTTTGGTTGTATATCCCGGCATGGCAGAAAAGGGTAGAGCTGGATGGCCCTTGAGGTTACTTCAAACTCCACTGAAGTCCCACCAGTCCCAATCCTGGTTTTGGACCTACTCCAACATGAGCAGAAGTAAATTAACCCCTCGTCCCAGCCCCAGTGCACCCACCACATAACTGCAAAGTTGGTGATGGGTTGTTTATGTATGTGTATGTGTACATGTTTGTATATGTGTACTGTAGCTGTATTATATTAAAATACAATTTTTTTATAAAAAATAAAAGCAAAAAAGAAGTGGGCTGAAATGGACCTTCTAGGTGCATCGTCATGGTAGAAATAATACAATCTGACCCTGCTTTAACTGCCATGGCTAATTACTATGGAATCATAGGAATTGTAGTTTTACATCAGTGTTTCTCAACCTGGGGGTCATGACCCCCAGGGGGGGGGTCGTGAGGGGGTGTCAAAGGGGTCGCCAAAGACCATCAGAAAACACAGTATTTTCTGACGGTTATGGGGGTTCTGTGTGGGAAGTTTGGCCCAATTCTGTTGCTGGTGGGGTTCAAGGGGCTCTTTGATTGTAGGTGAACTATAAATCCCAGTAACTACAACTCCAAAATGTCAAGGTCTATTTTTCCCAAACTCCCCCAGTGTTCATATTTGGCCATATTGAGTATTCGTGACAAGTTTGGTCCAGATCCATCATTGTTTGAGTCCACAATGCTCTCTGGATGTAGGTGAACTATAACTCCCAAACTCAAGGTCAATGCCCACCAAACCCTTTCAGTATTTTCTATTGGTCATGGGAGTTCTGTGTGCCAAGTTTGGTTCAATTCCATTGTTGGTGGAGTTCAGAATGCTCTTTGATTGTAGGTTAACTATAAATCCCAGCAACTACAACTGCCAAATGACAAAATCAATCCCATCCCAACCCCACTAGTATTCAAATTGGGGCATATTGGATATTTGTGCCAAATTTGGTCCAGTGAATGAAAATACGTTCTGCATATCAGATATTTACATTACGATTAATAACAGTAGCAAAATTACAGTTATGAAGTATCAACAAAAATAGTTTTTTGGTTGGAGGTCACCACATGATGAACTGTATTAAGGGGCCGCGGCATTAGGAAGGTTGAGAAACACCGTTTTACCTTGTGTAATAGCCTTCTTTGTCAAACAGTTCTGAGGTCTCACCATGAGAGTGGTAACTCTCATGATTCCATAGCATTGAGCTATGGTGGTTTAAGTGGTGCCAAACTGCATTAATTCTGTGGTGTAGATGCACCTCAAGTCCTCTTATCCATTCCTGTGAGCGTGCTTGTGACATGAGATGAATGCAAGGAGAATCTTTTGCCAAGGAAAAAAAAGGGTTGAGATGGAAAAGCTTCTTCTTCTGGCACGCAGAGTCTAGCCATAATCACTGCTATCTATCACTAGCAGTTATTTCAGGATGGACCCAAGCCAGAGGAGCCGAGGCTTCTTGGCCAAAGAGCCAACTCTCCTCCTCGCTCCCATTCCTGCCTCACTCTGGGGAGGGAAGTGTGTCTGTGTGTGTGAGGTGAAGATTAATCCACTGTCGGCGTGGATTAGGGCTGACAGGCGGGCCTGGGCCGTGACAAGATAGATGACAGGGTTACACGGCAATGCGTGAGAACCCTGCCCCCTTTGAGCCAGCGCTGTTTTCATTGCGTGACTGCTTTTCCTTCTCCCTTCCAGCCAGCTTTCACCTTATGACAGGCTCCCCTTAACTCTTTGTGTCCCTTCCACAAGAGAATGGAGGAGCCAGAGGGTGGAAGGGAAGCTGCCATAAGCCTCTCGCAGGGGAAAAAAAACCTCCCCAAAATGCCACAAGGTGCCAGTGCTGGGAACCCAACTGCTCCACTAATAGTTCCTCCTAGGAGTTTTCTGTCCTTCAATACACCTCCATTGACCACATAATGCAGAGACGAGGACACCACAGACCAGAGTGGTATGGAAAGGTTACATTAGGATCATAAAACTCAGAATCCCTTGAGAGTAAAGAATTTAGGATTCAAAAACAACTTTTTCAAAGCACTGCTTCAAACTGAACAATAACATTGTGGATAGCTATTTAGGAGCAAGAAAGTAACTGTACAAGAACAGCTATGTGTGTGATACTCCAGGTATTACTGAATGGAAACTCTCATGATTTGGTTATAGTAGCTAGGGATCATGGGATCTGGAGTGCGATATAATCTGTTGAGCATTTCCTCCCACCCCCTATGTATAAACTTGTATGTTTCCCCAGTCTTTCATACTACTATATCCATTTGCACATTTAGAGAAGTGGACTATGATGGGGGAAATCTGCATAAATAAAGAGACCAGTCACTCGATATTGACATAACCAGTCAGCTGCAAAATTCATTGAATCATCATTTTAATTTTAAGTCTATCTCACAGGTCTAATGCAAACCTAAAATTTAGGAATATGTTTGGATCTCTTTCCACCCAAGTGCTGCCAGGTGGATCACCCTGGAGTTTGGGTGCATGTGTGCATGCATGTGTGTTAGTCATGCATCATATTAAATTATTATACACATGTGGACCTACATGCTTGGATTTATAGTTGCCTCATGCCTTTAAGAATGCATTTATCTTGAAATCGGATGGACTAAAACCCAGTCTCAAGCACACTGTGCAAGTTTAAAATATCAGCCTTCTTGATAACTGCAAATAAAAATGAGTTTAAAGAGTTGAGTCTGTTATGAGGCTAACAATTATTCTAATTGCTAGTCTCAATTAAATTCAGTTGCCTACATTCAGTTGCTAGCATCAGTTTGAACAAGCCTATCGAACAATTGCTGGGCACTAGAGTGAATTTCATTGTGTGCATCAATCAAATTTACACTAAAGAGTACAATTCATGGGGTTGATCTCTGATCACTCTTGGAAAAATCACAAATCCCATCACAGAGAACTGTGCTTTTGTTTAGCTTCCATTCACATGGGTTTGCAAAGGTAAACTCAAGATTATGCTTCAGCCGTCTAGTGCAGAACCTCTGCTAGGACACACAGCTGAAAATAATTTGGCACCATAAATATTCCTTGGGTGGTTGAAATGGCTGTTGCTATTTTTGGGTGGCTTCAAATCATTTCTGAGTTATGGCAATCCTAAGGTGATCCTATCATAGGGATTTCTTGGTAAGATTTGTTCAGAGTGGTGGCTGAAAAAGAGTGATTTTTTCATTCAATGGGCTTCTATAGTTGAGCAGGGATTCAAACTTTGGCCCGCAGAGCCATAGTCCAGTTGCTCAAACCACTGCATCACACTGGATGCATTCTTTTTTTCACAATCTGGGATTGCAATTTTCCAAATACAGAACTTTCTTGTATCTGACCAAATGTGACAGTTGACAACCTTAAACTTTGACACCTATTTGGCACAGAACCATCAACCAATGTCCTAACTGTGGGAGAACATGCAGATCAAGAATAGGGCTCCACAGCCATCTACAGACCCACTGCCAGGTCACCACATCTGGAAGACAATCATCCTCGAGCTACAAGGGATCACCTAACCAGTCATATTTGACAGTCGTTTCTTACAGATCAATATTCAAAGTACTTGGCAAGAATCCTGCATATCCTTCCCCACAATTTAAATCTCTGTGTACTTAACTAAGTAGCAAAAACATTAAAAATCTGGTTACTGAATAGCAAAGATGCAGAATCAGTGTTCATTAGAAATGCCCAATGCAAACCAGAAACCCCTTGCCATCAGTCTCTTTGCTAGCTCTGCTATGTGTTTTGTGTGTGTGTTTGTCAGGGGTGACTTCAGAAACTGCAAGTCGCTTCTGGTACGAGAGAATTGGCCATCTGCAAGGACGTTGCCCAGGGGACGCCCAGATGTTTTGATGTTTTATCATCCTTGTGGGAGGTTAATCTAATGTCCCCGCATGGGGAGCCGGAGCTGACAGAGGGAGCTCATCCGCACTCTCCCTGGATTCGAACTTCTGCTATGTGGTTACAAATATTAATGTTGTGCACATTTGTAACACTATTTCCTATACATGTAACCCCATCTGAAAGCACACAGTGCCTCAAAAACATTCTGGACTTTCATATTTAAATCAGGCTTTTGATAGCTTTATTTTATATAAATAGAGGTTACGTTTCTTTGTGTATAATTGAAATCATCTGTATGTCACCTTACTAAGCCTAGTATTAATATATGGTCCTTTTTACTTAATATTTACAATCAATACTAGTTTGCTGCGCTAGATAAAAACTTTCAAAATGTACTTTTGAAAAAGACTGCAATACCAAGACATGCTCCCTTTTTTCTTAATGAGATGAGATTTATAGATTTTAGGAAAGAAATTTAACTAAATGGTTCATTCCATTTAATACAGCATAATAGGTTGGATTTATGAAATAAATGAGTATGATAAAAAAAACCTGATCTGTTTTAATAGTTCTACCCGGTTTGGAACTCAAAAGCTCACTCTGAGGCCTATGGATGTACCATAATAACCGTTTTTTCTATGGATGCGCCATACTAACCACCCTTTCTCTTCTTTGTAGAGGAAAGGAAAGATAATGTGCAACAAATGGTTTAACTGATTTAACTTTTTAGAACAAGTTAGAAAGCTATTTAATAAACAAGCCACCAGACAATAACAAATTGGCCAAATTGAAATGTTCTTACCAGCTACTAAGCAACTTCAAGATGAAACTGGAAGCCCTAATTCTTGCTCCTAAAATTATAGTGATCATCTAGATTGCCTCCTATGCGCATGGGGGTGAGGTATGCCACTTCATATAGAAAAGAGGGGAAGAGACAAAAATAATGCAATTCAAGGTTACATCTACTATGGGCAACCTGTTTTTCCTTCAAGAGTGAAAATTATGGTCCCTTTCACTTTGGACCTTGTTTTGCACCTATTTTGCAGCCCACACATAGTTGTTTAATTTGATATTTCTAAGACTACATTGTAAAAATATGGGTGTATGCTGCAAAGCAGGATATAACTATAATACGTGTATGAAACAATAGTGTTTATCATACTGGCAAAATTAAAAGATTGATGGTGCGAATTAGCAATCCCTCTATTTTTTAACAATTAAGTCCACATATGGAAAAAATTAGCATGCTTCTGAAAGCTGGGCACAAAACTAGACGGCTCTGACCACACACAGTGGCAAATCCAGCCAACTCTCTACCCACAAACTTGTTACAAGATGTGGGGTTTCTTTCCAGAAATTTGGAAACAGATTTCTCAATAACACAAACCTACCCGTTTGTTCCTCCAGCAAAGTAGCTGGCTGAGTTCCTCTGTTGCTGCGGTTTTTTCACATATCACATATTAGGCAGCAGTTAAATCTGTGTACAACCTACTAATTGTGTAGTCTAGTGTTGCCAGTTCTCTGGGATATGCACAACAGATGTGTGAGATTTCCAAAGAATGACAGCAGGATGTTCGTGACTGGTAGCTAAACCAATGTACTGAAACAGTTTGGGTCAGTTTAGGCTGCACAATGCTTGGTCTCCTATCCAGCTGTAAAACTATCCTCAGGAAAGATGGAAATGCAAAACTCATACTCAAAGCAGTTCCTTCATTGTGCTTAAGAATTCCTAATTGATCCTTAAGTTCACTGGTATATTAACCAACGTTTGCTGCTCAAGTCTGCCTTCCAAATATGCCACATCAAAAGTGTCAATGTAGTTTTTAACATAACCAATGTAGTTTTAGCGAATCAGATGTCAGAAGGTCCTATTACCCTACATAATTATAGCATTATAGGTCCACAAAGAAGCTTCTCCAAAATGGGTTTAATGAGCCAATATGGTGTAGTAGTTTGAGTGTTGGACTAGGGGCCCTTCCACACAGCCATATTACCTAGAATATCTAAATAATTAAATTAAAAACCCCCAATGTGGATTACAAATATTTAACTTGGAATATAAATAGGGAAAATTCATTCCCCAAAAGAAAATATTTCATTTTCTTAAAAAACGAAGAAACAATAAGCCTGCAGGAGACGCACATTTAAAGGGAGGATAATTGTTTTTGTTTCATAAGAAATTGGGAGAATTTATTTCAGCAGGACTTTAAAAAGACAAATGGAGCTGTGCTATATTTCAAGCCATAAGTATCCAAAACTGATACTTTCTGGTGATATTTAGGTACTGTAGATATTTATTATTTCAATATACCACCCTTTCCAACAGGCTCAAGGTGGTTTACAACATATAAACATACAATCAATAAAATAGCACTAAAACAATAAAACACCAGAACACTAAAATGATGATACTATCAGCACATGGAAGGAAATGGCTAAGAGTTAAATGCCTGCCGAAAGAGAACCGTCTTGCAAGCCTTCCGAAAAGCAGGTAGCTCACTAAGTGCTTGAACATCGGCCGGCAAGGCATTCCACAAGCTAGGCGCCACAACAGAAAAGGCTCTCTGCCTAGTAGATGACAGATGAATGGCCCACATAGAAGGGACTTTTAACAGGTTTTGGTCCTCCGACCGAAGGGATCTCTGGGGAACATATGGGAATAGACGGTCCCTCAAGTACACCGGCCCCAGACCATACAAGGCCTTGAAGGTTAATATGTGGGGGCTGAGATATCTATGCAAAGATTTAAAACTTTAATAGTTGGGGTTTTTGGTGCAAACCACAGCAAAACAAGATTTTAAAAAACTCTTGACAAAGTTATCAGACTTTTATTAGGAAAACTGGTGCTTTATGGGAGACTGAAATGGAGTGATATCTCTAAAGCAGTGGTTCTCAACCTGTGTGTCCCCAGGTGTTTTGGCCTATAACTCCCAGAAATCCCTGCCAGTTTACCAGCTATTAGGATTTCTGGGAGTTGAAGGCCAAAACATCTGGGGACCCACAGGTTGAGAACCACTGCTCTAAAGAAAGACAAACTCTCTGGGACAATAGTTACAGCAACACAAGGTAAACTACCAAAAGTTTGATTTGACATGATGGAAATGTTGGGAGTGGTGTATATTTAAATGGGGATTAAAGAATATGCCTACTTTTTCAGAAAGTCATATGATTAATCTCTAGAATTGATATGATATGGATATCTGTCAAACTTACAACTCAAATTCTAAAGCTGGAAATCCTACCTAAAACGATTTCAAATGTACATAAAAGAAAAGCAGAAACATCTGTATGGCAACTGAAGGAATCATTATTGCAAAAGGAGGATATAATCACAAATTATAGACAAAAATTGAATTTTTAAAAAAATTCAACTTAAATCAAGGTACGGACGGATATTACATCCCATCCCATCCATTTCTTCACCAGGTTCTACGGCTAATCTGAGTAAAATGCTTCCTATGATTTCTGCTTCCATCAAAGATATGTATAAGGAAACAGAAACCTCTAGAACCAAGAACAGCTGTTATATGATCAACTTTAATTCAATCAAATTGTATAGCAAATATTTACAGGCAAAAGATACAGTTGCTGAACACATCAACAGTGTGTACTATGAAAATGGTTTACAACCTTTTGTAGGTGGATTCAAAGAACATCTCCATTTACAGCTGTACAGATATAGAAAGCTAAAGTTTCAGCTTGCGGTAGGATAATGAAATAGTCTTGTAGCTCCTTAACACAAGAGTCTGGCAGTTACAGAACACATTTGATCCATTTTATCTTGGCATCAACTGCAGAATCAGGAACTGCTTAAGGCTTCACACTTGATACACACATTAACCTTGTGTGCATTTTACACACTTTAAATGGCTTCTTAGAGTTGACTACATTGAAGGATCTAATTCAGGACATGCTGGAGATCTGGGCAGTTCTTAAGTTTTGTTTGAAATATGGTGCAGCAAGGCTAATAAAAATAGTCCCTTTATCTAGAATATGACTTCTTCCCAGAGTCCCAGAAACAACAGCAGGAAGGTCATGTGGAAGAGAGAAAGGGCAGGCCTTTTGTCCCATTTCGTGTCGTAAATTGAATCAGAAGGGTTCTTCAGTCTTTAGCATCTCCTACTCCATCAGCATTAATAGCAAACATGGCTTCTGCTTCTGGGAGACAAGGAGAGTCATAGATTTTGCATATCCTGGTTTCACCTCGACCTTTTCTCAAATACAACCTGAGAGGGAAAAAAATAATGCCTTTATTCAAATTGGGGAGGCGTATTGGTTTAATAAATAAAAAAGAAGATGTACACCTACTTGCTGTCAAATCAATTATAATGTTGATGCCTCGTATGTTATCATTGTTTATGTGTATATTAGACATGTTGAGCCAGGACATATGCCATATACCACTCTTCATCTGCTTGCGCATACAAAACCATGATAACCATATCTAATAAACTAGAGCTGATGCTGCCTGTCCAATGCAATTTCTGAATTGATGCCCCAAATAACTTCAGAAGCCAGTCTAAAAACTGAGACACCAAGGTTTTTTTTGTTTTGTTTGCTGGTATGTGTTATATACAGTGGTCCCTCACTTATCACGGGTGTTATGTTCCTGGATCACCCGCGATAAGTGAAATTCCACGATGTAGGGACGCCCCCTCACTTTCCCCCCTCACCCTCCTTACCTTCCTCCTCCTCCTCTTCGCTGTATGGGGCCTCTTGCTGCAACGCCGCATGGGGCCCAAGTGGCCCCAGGCAGCGAAGAGGAGGAGGAGGAGGAAGGCAAGGAGGGCAAAATTCTTTTTTAAAAGAAAACCCTGCAAAACAGTGAGTCCACAATAGGTGGATCGCGAAGGAGCGAGGGACCACTGTACATTGAACACTAACAATTTTTAGTTAGATAAACAATTACTTAAATTAGCATAAAGGTAAGATAATAACCCTCCCCTCTCACCTAGTTGTTGAAGCATGTGCAATAATATTTCCTCCAATAGGCTTCTTGGGATCGGCAGCAAACATTGCAGCTCCATCCACTTGTGCTACCACTTGATTTGTAATCACTACTGCTACACCAAACTGCAAGAGAGAAGCATTATTTGGCATGAATAGAAACTTCAATAAAAATCTCTAATTTGGACCATTGGAAATAGAACACAAAAGAGAAAAAACAACGACATCAGTCAAGGAACAATTTACCTCATCTGCAAGTCGAAGCAACATCCGTAAAAACCTGGCCAAATGCATCTGTCTGGCTGACAGTTCACCTCGACCAGAGTAATCTGTCCTATAGAGGGCTGTAGCACTGTCCACTATCAGCAAGGCATATCTAAAAGAACAGATCAGATGAACAAGAGTATGCAATTTTGTGCACAATCTGCTTTGAACACTTAATAATTTCTCAGAAATAGGCTACATCTAGTAATCCTCTTGATTATCATGCAGTCATGTTATCTATCTAGCAGAAAAATCATACCTGAATGAAAATCAATCAAACCCAGTGAAAACTTGGTTAGGTATACACTCCTGATTATGAACAATATATGCTAGTCAACGGGCCCCCTAGTGGAGCAGGGAGTTAAACTGCTGAGTTGCTGAACTTGCTGACTGAAAGGTTGGTGGTTTGAATCTAGGGAGTGGTGTGAGCTCCCGCTGTTAGTCCCAGCTTCTGCCAACCTAGCAGTTTGAAAACATGCAAATGTGAGCAGATCAATAGGTACTGCTCTGGCGGGAAAGTAACGGTACTCCATGCAATCATGCTGGCCACATGATCTTGGAGGTGTATATGGACAATGCTGGCTCTTCGGCTTAGAAATGGAGATGAGCACCACACCGCAGAGTCGGACACAATTAGACTTCATATCAGGGGAAACCTTTACCTTTACTATCCTAGTCAATTGTCCATCATCGCATCATGATAGTATTAATGGAAACTGTCTAAGGTGAAACAGATTCTTGTAATGGATAAAAATAATCCGGTATACAACATCAGTATCTGAAAACAGCTTTCTTCTTGTATTTTTTTCTTGAAATATGGGGTGATAGGGAAGTAAAACATTGCTTGGAATTTAGTTTGTCAGTAGCAGGGAAAAGAATTTGGTGTTTTGGCATTTTTCTCTGGATGAATACAAACAGCAGACAAACTAATTGTTAATTAATATTATATATTAAGTAATGGAAGGTCTTTGAATGAATGAATGAATTTTATTGTGACAATCATAGGCCAGGAGTAAAAAGCATTAAAACATTAAAATAAGATTTATTTTTTTTCAAAAAAGAATTGATTCAAGAAAGTCCCCAACACAGAATCATAATGGAAGCCTACAGAAAACACAATGCCAAAAGTGAAAAAAGGATGTCTAAATATGTCATGATCTTGACAACCTTTAGAGATAAAGTGTAACACCATAAGTATCTTATTTGTGAAACAGTGAAATCATCTTTGCTTGCTACTTTTTATCTTAAAGCCTTTTGTTACCTTGATTCGGTCATCATAGCAGATGCCTGGTAAAGGAGTTGGGTCTGATGATCTGTGTTAAAGGCTCGAGCATATGCTACATTATCTAGCACATCACTACCAGACAAGCCATACCTAGAAAAAAACATATCCAACAAAAGAAAGATTGCTGCACTTTTTAGCAAATGGAAAGTACTATCAGAAGACACACAAAGTTCTGAAAAGCAAAGTTCATCTGAAAAAGAGCAACATTTTCCCCCTTTAAAATAATATTACATGGCATATAAATGAACTCCTAATAAAGCCTCATTTTTTTCAAAGATATGTTTGATTGTAGTGTCAAAGATTTCCATTTCTTTTCATATCCCTTCAATTGTTCCTCTCAAGTGAGGTATAGTGAACCTTGATTTCTCTTCTCTGATGGATTAAGTTTACTACCTACGTTTTCATCAGTACATTCCATAAAAAACACAGAGCTCTGTAACTCTACCCAACACAAGAAGGAAACATGCAGACTGGTGGATATACTGAGTTTATTTTACAGAAGTATGTGATGATGACTGAAGGCTTACATAAATTTCTGCATGATAACTGATCATTTTATAATTATCTTCCCTTCCTACAAACTTCTTGCTGCTTCCTGTTGTTATTGATTTGATTTGGGTAGAAGTTGCTGTCATTTGTGTTACATGTTTGCTTTTGGGGGTGGGAGGGGGAAAGGGGGATGGATGTCAGAAGTCCTAATAAGCCATCTCTGGCATATAAGGTTTTGTTCATCACGTTGCTCAAGTCTAGTGAAAACCAATTGTTTAAAATCACAGAAGACATTTAAATTAACTATCGATGGAATATGGAAGCTGTCATATACTGAACAAGAACAACAAAACAAAACTGAGCCCAATACTGTGGACACTGAATAGCTCTCTGATGTTTCAGGCCAGATCCCTTCCCAACCCTAAATGGAGATGTAATAGATTGACTATGGGGCCTTCTGTATGGAGAGCATGTACTCTGCCAATAAGCTATGTCTCTTTCTTTTAAGACCTATAAAGTCTCCAATACTTTCCAATAATACATTGTCTCAGATCTCTAGTCCCTGACTAGTTGGGGTTTTCCTTCACATTCATGAATAGGAATTATACTTTAGCTCTTATCTTTTGGAATAACTCATTCAGAATTATATCAAATTTGTTTTAACACCACTGCATTGCTATCATTCACCTGTTTCTACTAGACACGCAATCTAGTAGAAAACAGGGAACATTTTATATGCCTGTCCATCAAGACAGGAATCAACGTACATTCCAAAATAGCCCATATACTTTCATACCAAACATAGTAATAGACCTGACTATGTCTATTAACACTTTAACAATCACAATAAAGGCCAAAATTGCTGCAGATAACACATCAAAGTACACATGGAATACCATTCCGTGTCTCCTTGAATCAGCCTTTGAGGTGGGTAAGGATTTTCACTTGCAGCCCAGAACATGCATCTACAGTTGAAGAACAGTTCCTGTTTACCTATTAATATTATAAAGACTGTGTATTGTAGTACAGTATTGAATTTTTAAAATATCATTTAACTTAGGGGTGCTCATTAGGTAGATCGCGTAGGGCGTCCTGGTAGATCGCAGGCAGTGCAGGAGGAAGGCTCAGTCCCACCCTGCAGGCTCCTGCCGCCACCCAAGTGCTGCCGGCCCTGGGTTATCTGAGGTCCTTTCCACACAGTTGAATAAAATCCCATGTTATCTGCTTTGAATCAGATTATATGGCAGTGTGGACTCAGAAAACCCAGTTCAAAGCAGATATTGTGTTATATGTTTCACATTTTTGTAGTGGGTAGGTAGATCATTTTGACGTGGTTGTTTTATAAGTAGCTCGCATGCTGAAAAAGTGTGAGCATCCCTGATTTAACTAATACAGAATTTTTAATGGAATTCAAGTTGGTTCAGTGCTATTGCTTTTCTTGTGTGCCTCTCATCCGTTGACAGCAGATGGCACTGCGACCTTCTAAGCACACATCAGTCATTCCCAGCATCAGTAATTTTACTGACCTCTCAGCCACAGCAAGTAGGCGCTCTGGACGGAAAGTGCCTTCTGTGTCAATGTACATGGCTTTCCCTTCGCCGCCACCTCGATCAATAGGGAGCTGAGAAAGACAAAGCCAGATTGTTGTAAGACTACTAAGAATTTTGGGAAATATAAAGCAAGTTGCAACTTTTTACACATAGCGTAGTTTACAGTGATTTAATGTATCTTAGATTTCTCAGAAAAATGCTAAAACCATACAAAAACATGTTGGGCTTGCTTATTGTTTGTAATTGTTGCTAAAATTATTAGAATACTAGCTAAAATGGACACGTGAAAAGGGCTGTTTAAAGAAGAGCTACCCCTGAGGTAAATATTGAGCGACTATGATATTCTGCTAGATATCTTATAGAATAAGTTATCCATTGGCCATGTTCTTACTAATAATGTGGCACTATGTCACATTATAGGACAGATTTTACTCAATGAGTTTGTATAGTTCAGTGCTGTCCAACTTCTGGCGGGTCCAGGGCCGGATAAGAGGTCACTGATGACCTGCGGGGCCACTCGGCCCCGCCCCCAGGCCCCCCCCCAGCCCAGGCCCCGCCCTCCTAAAGTCGCCGAAAAGGAGGAGTAGGCGGCGCCAAGAGCAGCGCATCACAGGCCTGGCGTGACGCGCGCTGCCTTGGCACCGCCTACTCCTCCTTTGGCGCCTCCCTTCCTAGGCCGGGAGCCGCCGAAGGAGTAGGCGGTGCCAAGAGCAGCGCGTCACGCCAGGCCTGTGACGCGCTGCTCTTGGCGCCGCTTCTGCCCTTTTCGCGGCTCCCGCCCTAGGAAGGGAGGGGTGCCGGGGGCAGAAGGCGGCGCCAGCGGCAGCGCGTCACAGGCCTGGCGTGACGCGCTGCCCCTTGGCACGCCTGCTTACTCCTTCGGCGCCCCCTTCCTAGGCCGGGAGCCGCCGAAAGGAGGAGTAGGCGGCGCCAAGAGCAGCGCGTCATGCCAGGCCTGTGACGCGCTGCTCTTGGCGCCGCCTTCTGCCCTTTTCGCGGCTCCCCGCCCTAGGTAGGAGGGGGGCACCGAAAAGGAGGAGCTAGCTCGCTTCCTCCTCCCTGCCCCGCCTCCCCCTCCCCCGCCACCGTTTTTAAAAAAAAATCGATTTTTTAAAATTTAAAAATGGCGGCTGAGGCATAGGTGGGGCCGTGTCCAACAGGCTACGGGGCCGGATCCGGCCCCGGGGCCGCCAGTAGGACAGCCCTGGTATAGTTCAAATTAGCTGAGGGATCATCTGCAAAAATATAACCAATTTGTCCAGGATCAAAGAAGAGGGAAAATCAATGGTGAAGGAAGGAGATAAGTACAAAATGAAATCAAGCAGAGAGAACTATTTATTAAAAATATTTCAATATTTTCCATACTAAATTGTGCTTTTGGCAAATTGCAGCATTTTTCAAAGGAACTTCAAAATTCCTTCTGCATAACATGTGTTCTTATTATTTTAGCTTCTTACCTGACAGGTTACTGCAAGTGTGTGGCACAACTGAGTCTTGCCTGTGCGAAATTCTCCAAACATTTCCGTTATAGACCCCGTTTCTATTCCTCCTGGATAAGAAAAGTGCTAATATTCAGACTCAGGGATCTTATTTACAACACATATATATCATAAATTTATAAATCCAAGATCATGTGAACATTAAAGATCACTTTGGTATCCTACTTTTAGAATAGGCTTTATACTAAAGTAATATTTCTGATCCAACTTCCAAAATAATGTGGTAAGTTCCAGGTACAAGGAGCAGAGGACAGATTTTGGAACATGAGAAGTTACTAAGGGCAAATTAGCTATATCACAGAACAGGTTTTTGTTTCTTTTACTTTAAAAAGTATGACTATGCAGTATTATTCCCCAACTAGACATGGTATTTTTGAAAAGGTATGACTGCAATATTATTCACCAATTAAAGTAAAGGTAATTTACTTTATTTACTGTTTGAGTGTTTCTTTGCTGAATTATTTTTGCACTAATTACCTGATATGGAAAGTGATATATATGATCCAACAAATTATAAGATATTTTTGCAAAAGGGAGATGCCAGCATTTTTAGTAATGTAATCATAGTATGTTCTCACAAAAATGTACTGAGCTTAGTAAGATATACATTCAGGTTGGCACTGCACTTTCATCCCATGCCCTTGTTCCTTAGTTACAATTTGCAGTATCCCGTTCTATTGTCTTTTTTATAGTCTGGCCATGTCTTACGATAGTAGTCACCATAGGTTATGGGCGTTGTTCTGAGTTTTAAATTGTTGTTTTATATGTTATGTGCTAATTTATTGTATTGTACTGTATGTTTATTTTATGCATTGCTTTTAGGCACTTTGTTCCGTATATTATTCCTTCGGGGAGATAGAGATGGGGTACAAGAATAAAGTTGTTGTTATTATTATTATTGAGTCTCCCCAGGGGTGAGAAAGACGGTATATAAATACTAGGCCTGGTTGATCCATGGTTCTAAATGCTTCAAAAGTACTTACAAAACAAAAGTTCTGGTAGTGAACATTTCAGAACTCTAACAAAACTTTCAAAATTTTGTTATAAATGACAGTTCCTAATTGGTTCTGTCTTTAAAATCGCCAATAATGAAATACTAATGAAATGTTGATAGCGTTCTGAAAAGTTCACCACCAGAACTTTTGTTTTGTAAGTACTTTTGAATCATTTAGAACCATGGATCAACCAGGCCTAATAAATACTGTAAATAAATAAATAAATATTATTATAGTGGATACCTGATTGAGTTTAAATCTGAAGTTCAATATCCACGTGGTCTAAAATTAGATTCCCTCTTATATTTGTACTACAAAGCCAGGCCTGTCATTTTTATACATACAGATTTGCATAAATATAATTCTGCACTTGATGTTTGATAAATTGTAATAAATAAAACGAAGAACAAACCGAGAGCATAGTTCAAAAGAATCACGGCCAAGACACACACCTTGAAGGAGTTTGTCAAGTTCTTTTGATCCAGTGGTAATTTGAATGATCTCTGACCTCCGTTGATGAAACTCTGTTGCTGTTGTGAAGCCCATTGGAACTAACTTTGCTGCCTCTGCCTGAGAAAAACAGGAAAATCAGAACACTGAGTAACAAAATGAAACAATACTGCACTCCTATATTAAAACTCTCATTTATAACATTTATAATATTTTTCAGAAACCATAAAATAATGCAATTAGAACGAAATGGACAATCACACCTTACTTGGCAATTTTCAAAAGCACTGTTCAAAAGAAGAAATTATAACAGAGAAAAAAAAACACCAATGCAAATAATGTATATTTTCATTTTCTTAATTAATTAAATGTAATTACCAGGATTTTATCTGCCTTGGCTTCACTGATGCCTTTAATATTGAGCAATTCCTTCTTTGGCGCATAGGCAACAGCTTCAACGGTGTGAAATCCAGCTTCTTCTAATTTCTTCACATCATTTGCATTTATGCCACATTGCTGTACAAAACAAACAATAGTGTTATTCACTACAGTATATTTGATACAGGATCTGAAATGAGGCATTTGGTGCAACTAGGAAGATGATGAGGAATAATATAAAACAAATTTGAATGTGATACAATATACACTGTGATAACATATACACCGTTGTACCATTGTACTCTTAGTTCATTTGCTAAGCAGTGTATGCTGTAATAATATAGCTGAAAAACACTCTGAGGGTCATCTAATCCAGTCCCCTGCCTGTGTAGGAACAACCACTTTCAGGTGGCTTCCATGATTAGACTGCCTATCAGACTTTATTGAAAACTATTTTTCCAATAGCAAACCAGCTGCCTTTCAAAGATTATTGTTTTGATATAATATTTATTTATTTATTTATTTTTCAATTTTGTATACCGTTCCTTCCTGCAGGCTCGGGGCGGTTCACACACGACTATATTACAGTCAAAACAGAAGTACACATAAACTTGCATGAAATGCAACACAATTACATAAAATACCGTAGATACGGTAGTACATAAAATATAGTGATACGGAGGATACAATATCCAGAGCTTCATCTAAAAGCGAGCCTGAACAGAGTGGTTTTGCATGCCCTCCAGAATGGAAAGAGTTCTGTGGTGGCCTGAACGTCATCCGGCAGTGCGTTCCACAGTGCCGGGGCCGCAACCGAAAAGGCTCGTTGCCTAGTTGAGGAGAGATGACAGGAGCGAATAGGTGGCACAGTTAAAAGATTTCGCTCTTCCGAGCGGAGTGATCTCAGGGGAATATATGGGGTGAGGCGGTCCCTCAGGTACACTGGCCCTAGACCATGCATGGCCTTAAAGGTCAAAACCAGCACCTTGAAGACAATTTGGTACTCAATTGGTAGCCAGTGCAAATGCTGCAAGATGGGAGTGATATGCTCTCTTGCCGGTGCTCCCACCAGCAATCGAGCGGCAGCATTTTGCACTAGCTTAAGTTTCCGGATTGTCGACAGGGGAAGGCCGATGTAGAGGGCGTTACAGTAGTCTAGCCTCGAGATGACCGTCGCTTGGATTACCGTGGCCAAGTCATTCCTGGACAGTTGGGGGCTAGTCGTCTAGCCTGTCGCAGATGAAAAAATGATGTCTTGCTGACCATGGAGGCCTGGGCCTCCATGGACAGCAATGGGTCCAGCTGGACCCCCAGGCTTTTTACCAAAGATGACGAGCTTAACCGCTCACCATCCAGGGTAGGCAACCGGCACTCATCCAGCCCAGGGCAACCGGGCCACAGAATCTCTGTCTTCGATGGATTCACCTTCAGCTGGCTGGAACGCAGCTAACCAGTCACGGCTTCAAGGCATTGATGGAAACAATCGGGTATGGTGTCCGGCCTGCCGTCCATTCTCAGCACAAGCTGGGTGTCATCAGCGTACTGATAACACTCCAGACCAAAGTCGCAAACCAGTTGGGCCAGGGAACGCATATAGATGTTGAACAATAAAGGGGAAAGGATGGCCCCCTGGGAAACCCCACAACTTAATGGGAGTCTCCCATTAATATACTTAAATAACATTGAAAATTACTACAGATTCCATTTAAGATTTTGTTACTTTTGGTCTTTCACAGACTTATTAGAAAACAAAATGCCAGGAACAGAATACATTATTTCTTGTCTCCATTTTGATGGCCTACAGAGAGAAATACAGTTGGGGGGGGGGGTGCTCAGGGGAAAGCTGTGTGAGGATTTATTTGCACATTTTTCCATATTTTGGGGATTTTCTACAATTTCCCCCAGGAAAATATTTTTTGTGATTACACCTGTTTTCTGGAATACCTGCCTCAATTCCTCATCCAAAATAATGCCAACATTGATTCAGTTCAACATCACTTTTTATAATTGGCCTCTGTTTGATGGTATATCATGACTTTAAAGTCAATTGTTTTCTTTAAGGTTTGCAGTTATTGTGCATATACTTTTTTATTATTGTTGCATTGCCTGCATATATTGTACAAGACAGGTATCTCTGAAATACCTTAAAATAAATAACTGAAACCAGAGTTCAATTAAAGTTCTCACTGGTGGCAAGCAGGTCCTGAGATAAAAGTTGTTTCAGTTCACGAAAACTAAAAACCATAATAGCATTCCTTGTATTAAAACTCGCATTGGTTATATTAAATATTTAATTTTAACTGTTTTTAACTTCTGTTTTGAATGTTTTATATGTTGTAAGCTGCTTTGGGTCCACTTGTGGAGAAAGGAGGGGTAAAATATATCTGAAATAAAGTATTTCAGCACTACACTTAAAAAAGAATTGTTGGTATTCCTTTTTTTATTTAAAGGTTTTTATTGAGTGAATTAATGGCATACAAAATATTTTTTTAAACCTAGTGATAACAAAGTACACATAATACAGGTATACTATTCCCCAAACAGGTACGTTGCAACCTTCTCTTGTACGTACCACTTCCCCATAACAGATTGTAATACAGAAATATGTTATGTCTTGACTCCTGTAATATATGGTATTCATCCTCTAGCTCTATTAAAGGTAAGGGTTTCCCCTGACATTAAGTCTAGTTGTGTCCGATTCTGAGGGGTGGTGCTCATGTCCATTTCTAAGCTGAAGAGCCGCCGTTGTCCGTACACCCCTCCACGGTCATGTGGCCGGTATGACTACATGGAGCGCAATTACCTTCCTGTCAGAGTGGTACCTCACATTTGCATGTTTTCAAACTCTAAGTTGGCATAAGCTGGGCCTAACAGCAGAAGCTCACCCTATTCCCCAGATTCGAATCGCCAACCTTTTGGTCAGCAAGTTTAGCAACTCAGCGGTTCAACCTGCTGCGCCGCCAGGGGGGTCTCTAGCTCTATTACATAACTTATTATTTACCTTCCCCTTGTTTACCCTTCACCTAGTGCTGACCCTTCATCCCAGACTAGCCAGTTGCAATACTTATTGGTATTCCTTAATGAATTCAGCACAAACATATATTTCGTATTAAACACCACATACCTCCAGCCGCGAAATTTGTTGAGGGCCGAAGCTTTCCTCTTCTGTTGATGCATCTATACTTGTATCACTCTGCATTTGCATGGCCATGGCTAAAGTAGTTGATGTTTCTAATAAAACAGGAAAAGCCTGCTAAATGATGGAACATTTCACGCAGCTTGTTCGGTACAAGACTCCATTTATAAATAAGTGGTTTAAAGATCTGATATGTTTTAAATGACCATTTCAATGTTTATGTTTATTTCACTGATGTATGCTCGTATGGCATCGGATCGCTGCCTATATGTAAGTAAGCCGCCCTTACTTGGTGGGAAAGGTGGGGTATAAAAAGGCTAAATAAATAAATACATTTACTAGTATTTTTATTGCGTTGTCAAACCATATGCCAGGGCAGTCCAACTTCTGCCGGCTCAGGGGCCGGACTTCTGGTGAGTGATCACCTGGGGGCCCCACGGCCACGCGGCTCCGCCCCCTCTCCCAAAGCTGTTCTGACGCTTTGGGAGAGAGGGAGACGCCGCGGGGATCACGGAGAGAAGCAAGAAGGGAGGCGCAGAGCCCTGCCATATGCTATCTATCTATCTATCTATATGTAATGTTTGTTTGTGGGAGAAACATAACTCAGAAACCACTGGTCGAATTGACACAAAAATTTGAGACAACACACCTAACAGTCCAACAAGTGTCCATCACCCCTAAAAACATACTCACACAAGAACAGCAGAACAGACTTAAAAACCCCCAAAATACACCACATATACATATACACTCATATACATATAAGCATGCACACATTCACACACACACACGTATATATATATATATATATATATATATATATATATATATGCACAAGCATACACAAGCATACACACACATACATGCATATACACATATACAAATACAAATACACACATATATACACACAAATACAGTGTTCCCTTGTTACTTCATGGTTCGCTTATTGCAGAAATAAAGTAAGTAAATAAATAACCACAACAAGTGAGGGAACACTCTATGCCAGGGGTGCTCATTATGGTGATCGGGAGCACCTAGGTGATCTTCGTCCCTCTTCAGGTGATCTTTGGGCCTCACCAGCCAGATGGCGCACTCCTGCCATGCGCACGCACGTGTGCTCCCGCCACCACCGCCTTTGCAGGGCTTCTTTTGCCAAAATGAGGCTTTAGTGGGTGGGCCCTGGCGCTCGTCATGTGGTGACATGACCGCCCATTGGTTGCTGCTGGGGGGAGGGGGAGCAAGGCGAAGGCACGCGCACGGATAGGATGCGAGGCTGTTGGAGGGATGGAGGGCATGTGTGTGTGTGTGTGAGAGAGAGAGAGAGAGCAAAGGAGAGAAGAAAAAAATCCGGAGAACTTTTTCAGATCCTTTTGGCAGGCAGGCGCGCGCTGGAAGGAGAGGGGGGGGGGGGAGGAGAGAGAAAGAGGTGAAGGAGGCCGGGCAAAGTGGGGCAAAGCCAAGCAAGCCCCGCCGCAAACCCTGCTGCTGCCCTCGAGACTCCCATTCCAAGCCGAGACCTGGGCGAGCGAGCAGTGTGGGGCTGCTTTCTTTCCTTGGTTGGGGGTGAGGAGGGAGGGCTCCACCGTGTTCCTGGGGCTGAACCCGAGGAGGGGGCTGCGGGGATGGAGACTCCACTTGCTGCTGCTGCTTGTGCCCTCGCCACCTTTCTCCGCCTCGCCCTCCCTTGCCCTCGAAGGAGAAAGATGGTGGGGGCCCACAGGAGAGAGAGAGAGAGGGAGAGAGAGAGAGAGAGGGTGGCTCCTCAGAGCTGGCTAGGAAGAGCCACCTTCTCTCTCTCTCTCTCTCTCTCTCTCCCCCGTGGGCATGGACTGCCACCAGTGAGAGGGGTTGAGTTTTCCGGCCCAGGCAGCAGCCAGGCGGCCCCTCTTCCCAGTCCTGCGCCTTCCGAGCCGTCGCCGAAGCCATATCTGGCCGGAGCGCTGGCGGGTGCGCCTATAAATACCCTCCTGCTGCGTGCGCGGGAGGGGCCTGCTGTGCACGCAAGAAGCAGGACGGGATGGGGCCTTCCTGCTTCGCAAAAGCATGCAGCAGGAAGGAGGAAGGCAAGGAAGACATTAAGAGAGAGCGCGCACGCAGGCAAAGAAGATCACTTTCCCTGGTGTGCGCGGTAGTGAGTTTGTGGGCAGGCAAGAAAGAAGCCCCGCGCGTACGGAAAGCTGCAGTAGGAGCGTGCGCGCGCGTGCATGCGCACGCTCACATGCACAACAGGTGATCTTTTCAACTTGATTGTTCATATAGTAGCTCGCATGATGAAAAAGTGTGGGCACCCCTGCTCTATGCATATACACAAGCACACACAAATACACAATATGCATATACACATATAAACACACATATACATACATGCATGCACACGCACACACAGATATGCACGCGCGCACACACACATATGCAAACACTCATATATACACACACATAATACACACAGACTGGGCCACAGCAACGTGTGGCAGGGGGGTGGCTAGTAATAATATAACTTTAAATCATTCCTCTGGGTTTCCTATACAAAAAAAATATCATACAGCTAACATTGAGTATTTCTATACTGCTGGATTTGGCACTGCGTTGGTTTTAGAGTGTTGACCAGGCCTGGGCCTACTTGGGTCTTCCCTCCCTCCCTCCCTCCAGGTACTTTGGACTCCCAACTCCCACCATTCCTAGCAGCCTCAGGCCCCTTTCTTTTCCCCCTCAGCCACATTTGTGGGCCATGGTGGGGTTCTACCCCTCTCCCAGCCAGGCTCTGCGCAGTAGGGCCTTGTCCCACCAGCTGGCCAGGCGCCCCTTCTTCCCTGCCCAGGAATGGCGGCCTCCCTCAGCCCAGAACGTTCCCGTTCTGGAGAGTGGCGGCAGCAGGCAAACGTGTCCTTTCTCGCAGCAGGAGGAAGCCGAAGGGCCCCCCCCCGAAGGGACCCCCCCCCCCCATATAATCCCTAGGGGTGGGGGGGGGGAAGGAAGCTACCTCAGTGGTTCGGGCCCCGTCTCCCTGCTTCCCTGCTTCCTCTCCGCCCACAAATTCGGAGGAGCCCGCCACAGCGTCACGTGACGACGCTCTGCTGAAGAGTAACGCCTCTGCTGCGAGCTGACTGGTCCGCTCCCGCGCCAGCTCCCCCCCTCCCGTGCGCATGCGCGCCGCCTCTATACTCCCCCCCCCCTTCTTCCAAGAGGCGCTTTTCCTGCCAGGCATCACCACCCACCTTGCAAAGGTGTTGTCGATTCATGGGCTGGAATCATTGGGTTGCTGTGAGTTTTCTGGGCTGTATGGCTATATGTTCCACAAGCATTCTCTCCTGACATTTCGCCCACATCTATGGCAGGCATCCTCAGAGGTTGTGAGGTTTGTTGGAGACTAGGCAAGTGAGGTTATCTATCTATCCATCAATCTATCTATCAATCTATCAATCTATCTATCTATCTATCTATCAATCTATCTATCTATCTATCAATCTATCTATCAATCTATCAATCAATCTATCTATCAATCTATCTATCAATCTATCAATCAATATCAATCTATCTATCAAACTATCTATCAAACTATCTATCAATCAATCTATCAAACTATCTATCAAATCTATCTATCAAACTATCAATCTATCTATCAAACTATCTATCTATCAATCTATCTATCTATCTATCAATCTATCTATCTATCAATCTATCAATCTATCAATCTATCTATCAATCTATCTATCAAACTATCTATCAATCTATCTATCAAACTATCTATCAATCAATCTATCTATCTATCAATCTATCTATCTATCAATCTATCTATCAATCTATCTATCAAACTATCAATCTATCTATCAAACTATCTATCTATCTATCAAACTATCTATCTATCTATCAATCTATCTATCAATCTCTATCTATCTATCTATCTATCATCTATCTATCTATCTATCTATCTCAGTGATTCTCAAAGTTCCTAGTGTCATGACCCCTTAATACAGTTCCTCATATTGTGGTGACCCCCCAACCATAAAATTATTTTTGTTGCTACTTCATAACTGTAACTTTGCTACTGTTATGAATCGTAATGTAAATATCTGATAGGCAGGATGCATTTTCATTCATTGGACCAAATTTGGCACAAATACCTAATGCGCCCAAATTTTGAATACTGGTGGGGTTTGGAGGGGATTGGGTGTGTGTGGATTAATTTTGTTATTTGGGAGTTGTAGTTGCTGGGATTTACCGTTAACCTACAATCCAAAAGCATTCTGAACTCCACTAATTTATTTATTTCAGGATTTTATCCCCAAGGGGGGGGGGGGGGACTCAGAGCGGCTTACAGAAAGGCACAATTCAATGCCCACACAGTAACAATATAAAACCCCAGAACCCTTCAACAATTAAAATACATTAAAATACATTAATTACATTAGCATCATTCGCATTCATTCCAGATTAAAACAATGTTCTGCCCATAAAAGCATTGGCCCTATTCATCCACTTTCCATTAAAATCCCATCTAAAGTGCTGCCTTGTGCTGGTGTGCAAACGCCTGGTCCCACAGCCAGGATTTTACTTTTTTCCTGAATGCCAGGAGGGATGAGGTGGATCGTACATCGGTAGGGAGCGCATTCCACAGGCAGGGAGCCACCACCGAGAAGGCCCTCTCCCTTGCACTCCCTTGCATTTGAGAAGTAGGCGGGAGCGAGAGCAGGGCCTCCCCGGATGATCTTAGATTACAAGGTGGGACGTAGCGGCTGATGCGTTTGGACAAGTAAGCTGGGCCAGAACCGTATAGAGCTTTAAAGGTCAAACCCAGCACTTTGAATTGAGCTCGGAATTGGACAGCCAGTGGAGCTGACACAACAGGGGGGTGGTGTGCTCCCTGTATGTAGCTCCAGTTAGTAGTCTGGCACACAAAGCTCCCATGACCAACAGAAAATACTGGAAGGATTTGATGGGCATTGACCTTGAGTTTTGGAGTTGTAATTCACCTACATCCAGAGAGCACTGTGGACTCAATGATGGATCTGGACCAAACTTGGCATGAAGACTCAAGATGCCCAAATATGAACACTGGAAAATAGACTTGACACTTGGGAACTGTAGTTGCTGGGATTTATAGTTCACCTACAACCAAAGAGCATTCTGAACCCCACCGATGGAATTGGGCCTAACTTCCCACAAAGAACCCCTATAACCAACAGAAAATACTGTGTTTTCTGATGATCTTTGGCGACCCCTCCAGGGGTCCCGACCCCCAGGTTGAGAAACACTGATCTATCTATCTATCATCTACCTACCTACCCACCCCATCCCTCCATCCGTGGACTGTCCAGGGAGGGAGTAAGAATTCTTGTCTGTTGGAGGCAAGTGTGAATGTTGCAATTGACTACCTTGATTAGCATTGAATAGCCTTGCAGCTTCAAAGCCTGGTTGCTTCCTGCCTGGGAGAATCCTTTGTTGAGAAATGTTAACTGGCTCCGATTGATTTCCCCAAGTTTTTTTAAAGTGTTGCTCTTTATTTTCTGGCCTGATTTTAGAGTTTTTAAATACTGGTAGTCAGTTATTTACTTACTTACTTAATTTATACCCCGCCACCATCTCCCCAAGGGGACTCGGGGTGGCTTACATGAGGCCAAGCCCAATAACACATAACAAATAATAAAACAATACAATCAATTTTCTTACACACCAGCAATAAAAGACAGTTTAAACCATTCTGGGCGGGCCAAATGTAACATATAAAAAGATGTTGCTGTTAGGAATTGTGGGAGTTGAAGCCCAAAACACCTGGAGGGCCGAAGTTTGCCCATGTCTGTTGTAGATGCACCCCCAGAAAGATTATACACACACACACACACACACACTATAGATTACATTATTATTTCAATTATAATTATTGTTAATGAAATAAATGTGTAGGTATTGAGTAATTAATATTATTTGTTTACACACACCTAGATTTAAAAGCAGATAAAAGGCCCTTCATTGCCATTGCCCTCTTGCACTTAATTCCCTCCCGTTGATTCATATTGCTGCTTCTTGGGAGCCCCCAGTGGCGCAGTGGGTTAAACCGCTGAGTTGCTGAACTTGCTAACCGGAAGGTTGCAGGTTTGAATCCAGGGAGCAGAGTGAGCTCCCGCTGTTAGCCTCAGCTTCTGCCAACCTAGCAGTTTGAAAACATGCAAATGTGAGTAGAGCAATAGGTACCGCCTTGATGGGAAGGTAAGGGCGCTCCATGCAGTCATGCTGGCCACATGACCTTGGAGGTGTCTATGGACAACGCCAGCTCTTCGGCTTAGAAATGGGGATGAACACCAACCCCCAGAGTCAGATGCGACTGGACTTAATGTCAGGGGAAAACCTTTACTTATTGCTTCTTGACATGTTCCCAATGCAATATCTGTTTAATCACTTTTATTTCTAGTGAGAATTGAGGTTTAATTTGCTTTAGGACCCACTTATTTCTCATTTTGATGCTCCATGGCATGCATGTCTCTTCCTGCAGCATTTTCATAGTCTGTAACCCTATGCCCTGTTCGGCTTTGCGATTGACCAGGAGGACCTCTGTCTTGTCAGGATGAAGTTTCAATTTGCTAGCCCTCATCCAGTCCGACACAGCAGCCAAGCACTGGTTCAAAGTCTGGACAGCCTCCTTAGTGACAGGTGGGAAGGAGTGACAGATGCTGATGTCATCTGCATACAGAGAACACCGTACTCCGAATGATCTCTCCCAGCGGCTTCATGTAGATGTTAAATAACATTGGGGACAGTACTGAACCCTGAGGGATTCCACACGACAACAGTTGTGGGGTCGAACAGATGTCACCCAATAACACCCTCTGGGACCGACCCTCCAGAAAGCAGTACCTCCAAGTCCCATTGCTGCGAGGCGACCCAGAAGGATACCGTGGTTGATGGTATCGAAAGCCGCCGAGAGGTCCAGCAGAGCCAACAGGGACACACTCCCCCTGTCAAGTTCCTGGCATAGATAATCTACTAAGGTGACCAAGGCTGTCTCAGTTCCATGTAAATCATTCTGTAAAATTGCTGACTTCTGATTGAACAACATGGAGTGCTAAACATTTTAAATGCTTGTTTAAGATTTGAAGCTACATTATGATTTGTTTTGGAGGTCAGTTGTAAATAAAACCTGAAATCTTGAGTACAAACTATTGAGTTTGAAGCATTCATTCATATTAGATATAAAAAAACCAACAGTGAGAATCTAGGAAAATATTTGTGAAATTGTGGTATGCACACATAAAAATGTGTGGAAAAGCCTTAATGTTATAATTAGCACTTTCTTGCTCTTGGCTTATAGCCACATTCACTTTGCAGGGTAGATCTATCCTTGAACATCTTCATACAGTGCGAATCAATTGCATTCTGGGTTTTTTTGTCCAAAGTAGCCAGCAAAGCAACTAAATAACTCGATATTTAAACCAAGTCTTCATGAACTACTGAATCAAAACAGCCCTCTACTGGGCAAGTGCAGCTATAAAACTGAAAATGCTGAATCCAAAGGACTGGATTTTCTATGGTTCTACCAATATAAATTATTCAGTAGGCCGTTTCTACCTTTCCAGTGTAGAACAGCCAATATTAAAATAAAAAAGATGGCGATCAGAAAGCAGAATGTCTTCATTACGGAAACAAAAGTGCCAGTTCAGGAACATTTTTTGATTCTTCTTCAAACTATTTTTGAGATCTCTGATACAAATTGGCAGTATGAACATGAACATGTTAACTCCAGTTTATTTCAAACATGTTTAATAAATTCCCCCTCTTCCACAAGGGAAACCAACACTTTGTAAAAACACCAACATTCAACATTAATTTATATATATATATATACATGGTCTTCTTACACAAAGTAATGTTGCAATTTTACATCTGATTTATACATCTTTCAGAGGTGAAATTCTGCAGTCAAGGGATGTCTTCTAAATTGCATCACTTTTACTATACATGTACAAATTAACAGTGCATTGGAGAAATTGAATAGGCCTTTCTGTGATGTTTCAAAGATACATACTCTTGATTCTGAGACGGACCTAAGTTAGATCACATTCATGCTGGGTTCAACTTCTGAGCAGAAAACTATTGCAATCACTAGAATGCCCTGGGAATCACGTTTCTTTATTCAGGCTTCTTGCCTTTGTAAAGTTTAGTTTGCCATAGATACACGACCAGAATGTCTATTTTCTGGCCTGTAGTTAGTGGGAATTTTTGTATGTATAATATGTAATTTTTATACACACACACACATATTTGCCAGAAACAAAAGGTAGCCACCGTTAGCAGCTAAAGATGGAAAACATTTAAAGAAATGGTATGAAATACTCTTTGCTAGATTTTACAAAACAGTTCAATATGAATGCTTCCTAAATACGTAAGTAAATACTGGAATATTGAGACAGTACTGCTCAGCAGGTGATGTACTTTTTTTTCATTGTTACAGAGGCAAAATGTACTATCGAACAGCTACTCTTTGCTATTTCTGGATTGTTGAAGGAGAACACTGGAGAAGATTATGACTAATCTCCTTGACTATTCTTCTCAAGTAGTTGGTTCCCACCGGAACGTTAGACAAAATCATAGAAATGTCTCCTTGGCTGAAAACAGAAAATGGGAGATGGTGAGTGCCCAAGTACTGTTATTCAAACTTAAATACAAAGTTATAATACAATTATCATTCACAAGTCTTTCACTTTACTCACCTAAGGTTGCCTGTGCATTTCTGGATGGTGAAAGCTACTGGTGATCCAGGATAGTTGGCAGATAAAGACAATTCAACTTCAAAACGTGAACAAGCTGCGGCACTGGAGAATAAGAACTTCACCCTGCAAATGTAAAATATACATGGATGGATTTATTAGTGAAGTGATTCATTATCTAAGAATAACTGTTAACTATCTATGAGTGGACAAGTGCTGTACGTGAAGGTGCCACTTCCTGCCTATACAGACCCATGATACTCCGCTTCTACCAGTTTTGTTGGAAGCATTTTCAGGGTTTCACCTCATCACCCAGAAAATAGTCTTCAAAACTTAGGATTTATTGTTTGTGCAGATGAAAAAAACTGCCTGAGTTTTGGGGGAGGGGGGAGGCAGGAATGAGTTTAAAGGGATGTTGAGTGAAGCATCACTGAAATGCACATGATACATAGCTACACTTATCCCTTTCATCTGGTCCGGGGGGGGGGGGGGGAAGCTGTATTAGTGCCTAGATCCCAAAATGGGCTGCAGAAGAACAAACATGCACCTGAAGCTTTAGACATACTAAAAACAGATGAAAAAGAATACTAAGGTCATATTAAGGATGGAGAACACTCTTGCACAGAGATTTAGTTGGTAACTTGGAGATATTTCTAAATTCTATTCAATGTCCAAGTAGCATGAATGGCATAGAGCATCTATTTTAAAAACTCCAGTTGGTATGTTGATTGGGACCATATATGGAATAGCATGGTATGACTGCCAGTCCATGATTTGGTTAGTGACAGATAGGCTTGATTAAATAACACATTATACGCATCTCTGGAAACTTAACTAGTCCAGAATACAGGAAAAGCTGTTAAAAGGGACCAATCATTATTTCCAGAATGCAATGTCACCAGTTCCCCATTTATTTCTAAAAATAATTCTAAGTGATAGTTTTGATGTAATAAAATCCTAAGGTCCTGTGATGGGGCTACCTGGAAGGCTATTGCTCTTGTAACGAATATGCTCAGCAACAGGATCTTTATATAAAGTATTTGTTCAGGTGCAGCTATCTAGAAATTAGATAGATGGCTAATGTGGAAAGAGGCTTTTTGTAACTCTATATAAATCTCTCTTAGGGAAATCTGCCTGACTTTTATTTAGGTGCAAACAATTTTGATAAAGCTCTTAATTTTTTTGTGTTTCATTTCTGGCTTTGAAGATGCAATATTTGAATTCAGCATTGATTTCTTGTCTCATATGTATATATATATATATATATATAGAGAGAGAGAGAGAGAGAGAGAGAGAGAGAGAGAGAGAGAGCATTGCATTGATTTCTTGTTCCATGTCTATCACTGAGAGAACTAGCAATTGTTTTAAAACACCCACAAAGCTGAAACATGCATCATTTTGTATTGAACAGATACAACACACATTACCAGTCTCTACTTTCACAAACAACCATTTTTCATATATTACCTATCAAGAGCTATAATACATAGGACTAGATGAAATACTTACTTTGTATCATTCACCTCTGTTTTGAGCAGATAAAATTTCCCACCCCACCGATCCAGAAACTCTATCTCTTCTCCCAGAAGTTGACAGCGACTCACCACAAGAGACACATCTTGCAGAATCTGATGGGGAATTGGAGCAACTAATCATTACATTGTAATAATATTGTAAAGGGAAGATATGTAGAATTGTATCCTAACCACTTTGAAGGCAGACTATGAAAATGGGAGGAAAAACTGAAATCACACATTTTTGAAATATAATTGAAGTGGCAGAGAACACATACACACATTTTCTTGTTAATTACCTGAGAGAGATGATGCACTGTTAAGCATTTCTCTAGCCGTGAACTCTGACTGTTAATAAACTGGAATATGAGCCTATGTACGAGCTTCGATGAAGGCAAAACTCTGTCATCTGCAAGAACAATCAAGCAACAAACAGAAAAACAGTTACATTCAAATAATTTCCAATTTAAATTACATTCAGATAACTTAAACTATAATGAACCATTGAAATAATTAAAATTCTGGTACCCAATATCAGTTGTAGTCATATGACTGAAAATACCTTCATATATGTACAATCTTATTTCTTTTCATCCCAGAATAATATCTAGCCACTGGCTTGGCACCGTGAGCCAACTACATCTCTGTGTAAGTTTCGAATTATTATCCACAAAGATAGAAAATTCATGAACTTCTATCATCTCTCCTGTTTTGTTTTACTTATTTCATTAAACATCTCATTCCAAATTTTGTCACATAAGACCACCATATGCGTATACAGGCATCTTGTTCTGTAGAACTACTGTATTCCAATGCCTACCTGAAAAGTTTTTATTAAAATATTGTAAATGAATTGGAGTGTCATACCATTGTTTATCAGTTCAAATTCTAACTGTATGTTAGATAAAACAGGTTTCATAGGGACATCAGGCCACACATATACCTTAAATACATTTCTTTAGAATATTATTCTTTAAAATACTATTTGCTTCGTGTTAGTAGTTTTTTTATTGACCAGATGTATTTTAATCCCAGTGTAATAAAAATATGAATGTTTAATGTTTATTAAAACATAGACAATCAAAGTCTCTTTATGCCAGTTTCTTTTTAATATACCTTAATATATACTTCATGTGAGAAATTGGACGACGTATATCTCCTTTCAGAAAGAATTAGAAAAAAACATTTGAAAGCCTTACCATCTAAGAGCGATTCAAAGTTAACACTAACAATCTTGTTGTTGTAAGCAGTACCATCTATAAAGGGAGAAAACACAGTGTGAAAAGTACTTCAGCTTTCACATGTAGCTGGATTGTCCCTACTTCAATTTCAGTCAAAAGCAGGCAAAGGAAGCCTTGCACTACATGGTCAAGTACATTGCCTAAAAATGGCAAATTTGAGGCTATCAAAAATACACAATGTAATCCAAAATTGATTTTATCAGCAAAGACCTCACAGTGGCCATATTAAGACTGGATGGGCATATGCTTTCCCCAGATAAGTAATTGTTCACATGAACAAGCCTTCTCTGGGTGCTTTAATTAATTGAATTAAGTCTATGGATCAAGCATTCAAGTAATTTAATCTGAACAAGGATCTTGTCTATATCCCCAGGTTGCTCAGACTGAAATATACGTCATCCAGGAAAACTGGTCATTATTGCTCAATAAAAATAATGACAAAATGCACCCTCAATCAATGCTGATGCCAGTTTTTACATAATTGATAAGATAATCTAAGACCTTGAACTACATCTCCTGATTGAGGGGGAATAACATTCAGGGATCTGGATAGTCTTATCAACAGTGCAGCAAAGTTCTTGATATCCTCTGATTGCTGCGGGTCTGGTTCAGGGTCTGAGGGAGGGGGGGGGGGAGAGGAGTAGCATCAGAGGATGCATCGGCATCCGGTGAATAATCAGGTTGCTCTTGGGGGGGAGGAGGGCCTCGCTGGAACCGAGGAGGCAATAGGTGGTTGGATTGGGGGGGGGGCGGCCTGGGGGAGAATATTGAGCAGACTCGTGATGGAAATGATGTTGAGGAGGAGGAGCAGGCTGGTGGAAAGCCTCAGGATGGTAGGGATGGTAATAAGGGAAGGGCGGAGGATAGGGAGGGAAGGGATAATCATAAGAGTACCTATAGGTGTACTCAAATCTTCCTCCAGAGTCAGGGCGCCGCTTGGCAGGACTGCGGGACCGGGAGCGCGAGCGGTTCCGAGGCGCTGCAGGAGAAAGGCGCCGGCGCCGAGGCGAGTGGGGCGCTGCGCGCGCCTCCGGGGCCGGGGAAACAGGCTCTGGGGAGGGGGGTGGAGAATGGGAAAGAGGAGGTGCCTGTGCCGGCATCAGGGGGGAAGGAGAGGCTGGGAAGGAGTGGTCTTGCTCGGAACCGAGGTGGGCGTCGAGCAATTCAATGGGGAGGAGTTGGGGGGGATCTTCAACCCCAAGGAGCTCTTGATCGGTCTGAAACAGTTGCAGGCTTTCAGTAGCAGGCTCCAAAATAGGCGGGCTCAAGGTCGAGTGGATAGTGAGTTGCCGCGTTTGCTTTTTCGATGGCTTTTCTTTTGGTTTCGCTTTAGAGCGATGGGACTGTTTGGCCATTTTTTGTTTCTTTTGCGGGGGCTCAGTGGATGCACCAGAGGCTCAGCCTGTACCCCTTGGGAGAGGGGAAGGGAGGGCTGTTCCATTGGCAGAGGAGAGTGTGTAACCTCCTCTGCAGCTAATGATTGGTCATATAACAGGGCTTTGAGACGGGTGTCTCTAGATTTTTGGGCCCTGGGAGTAAAAGACCTGCAGATTTTACAAGTTTGGGGAATATGACCTTCGCCCAAACAAAGCAAACATTTATTAAACCTGTCAGCTTCTGGCAAAGTGGCTCCACAAGCAGAGCATTTTTTAAAAGAAAGGGAAGACATGCTTATCTGTCCTATGAGGGTAGTCAAGGCAATCCACTAGAATCCAATAGGCAGAGAGAGAGCAGAATGCTGTGTGTTGCTGGCGAGCGGAAAAGGGACTGAGGGGCAAGCCCCGCCCACTGGGTGTTATACCATGCTGGGTGGGCGGGGCCTTAGTTAATTTCTTTTAGAGAGCTTTAGAATGTCCGTGTTTTTGCTGCGCAGGCGCAGAGAACCCACTATGTGCGCATTCCACAGAAGACACGAAGAAGAAATTAAAAATACAATTACAATGTTTTGCAATCAGCCCTCAGCTTTTCTGTGACAGGATAAGCTTTCCAAAACTGAAAAGAGTCTTAAAAACAAAAATGTTACATTTTATCGATACTTTTTGGTATTTATACCACATGAACTTCCTGTAATGTTTGCCACTTACCTACAGGACTCTCAAGCCCAACAATAAGCTCAATAGAATCATAAAGGAAAGTGAAAACTGCCTGGTGATCGTTCCATTCTTTCATCACCCACTCAGAAAAGCTACAAGGTGGACAAATAAACAAAATTAATTTATCAGAAGGTACCAAAAGAGATGGGCTTCCTGTTGCTAACTCCCTTCTCTCAGGCTTCTTCGCTAGCTCACACTTCTTTTTAATGTGAAGATTACATCAAGCTGGAATTCTGAGAAATTTATCATTTGCTTGCTAAATAGATTTTGCAGTTTTTCCATATTTATTCCCTAGGATTAGCCTAACAAATACAGAAAATGAGGGTCGGCTTTATCCAAATATTTAATTGATCAATGCAGAGAGTCAATTTTACTATTGGTCTTTTAATGCTTGAGATTTCCATGTAAATGTAGAACAAAAATCATTTCTATAAAAACGATACCACACGTGTGACGGTGTAGTTAGGAAACCATTACAGTATACGTACACTGCTAACAATCAAAATTCAAGATTATCATTAATTTTGGGGGTGAAATGGGTAGAATTACAAGAAGGTCTTCCTTAAGTGAATTTGCTTACTTGTATTTTTCTGTCATTTCTTGACAATTTTTTACACATTTCTGGAGATGACTAATTTCGGAAATGTGGTGTTGTTTCTTGTCTCTGAGATTTGATTGATCTCTGAAGGAAAGAAAATGCAAAAACATAAGCAAAACACTGCAAACAGTGGTAAATTCAATAGTTTTGCATACAAGACAAAATCTTAATAATAATAAACTTTATTTATATCCCACCCTCTCTCCCCAAAGGGACTTACATCCAATAAACAAATACAATAAATGATATAAAATAATCATATATCAATTAATACAACAAAATAGCATAATAGTATACACATAAATACAGTTTAAAAGACTAGTTGAGCCCTCTACACACACATACACACACCCACAAGAGTTTAAAACCAGCCAATTCCTATGATTGGGTATCCAGTATTATAAATTCTAGTTCTAGCCCCATTTAAAATCCTGTATAATAAGATTGTTGATACTCTTAGTCATTATCAAAAGCCTGCTTAAATAGCCAGGTTTTTAATTCTTTCCTGAAGGAAATATGCAATATACTACCTTTGAAGAGCCTCCTCTTCAATTCTGAGGTCTTCCAGCTCTAAAATGGGGAAAACATACATTAAGGGTCTGGAAGCACATTAGAAATATACCTGTTTCTTTTAAGGAGGTTTCATTTAAAAACAAACAACTTTTTCTTACATTTCTCCCTTCAGAACAGTTTGTACTCAGTAAAACTGCTAGATGGAAATAATCTTGTAAAACAGAATGAATCTGACATTTAAGGGTATTATATGTGTTCATCCTACAGGCATCCAGTTCATAACATGTACATAAAATACACATGCATTGGGAAGATTCGCCCAGTCACAACTTTTCAAAGCATAGGTAAGATGGGCAGATGTCTCATACAACAGAACTTCCCTCTGTTTCAACTATGCTCCTAAGGGGAGTATTTTTGAGCAATACTAGTAGGAACTCTCTGGTATTCTTGTAGTGTTGGGTAGGACTGAAATATCAGGCCTACTATAATTCCCAAGTGAAACATGGAGCTGGAATGAGCCCCGAAACTGAGCAACGAATAACTTTGGTCAAAGGATCTACCAAACCCAACGAATAACTTTGGTCAAAGGATCTACCAAACCCAACGAATAACTTTGGTCAAAGGATCTACCAAATGCCAACACTGCTTTTAGTCCAGCCTACTACCAGAACTGGTTGAGAGCTCAACTGTATTAAGGATTTGCTTGTTGATGAGGATGTTTCTGAGGGTGTGCCACTGTATATAGTTACAATGTTTGGTTGTTAGCCCTGAGCACATTAAACTGAAGTTACAACATTTCTAGCATAGCACAAATGACAGAACTCAGCAATACAGACATAAGAACATAAGAACATAAGAAGAGCCATGCTGAATCGGACCTCAGCCCATCTAGTCCAGCATCCTGTATCACACAGTGGCCCACCAGTTGTACACGGGGATCTCTAGCAGAAAGGAGGGCAAAACCCTCACCTGCTCCCGACCCCCCACAACCAGTACCCAGGGAAATCCTGCCTACCTCAACCAACTCCGAGGTGGCACTTGAATGTCCTTTTCAGTAACTACCGATACACTTGGTATCCATGAATCTGTCTAATCCTGCCTTGAAGTTGTTCAGGCTGACAGCTGTCACAACCTCTTCTGGAAGTGAGTTCCATAACCCAATGACCCTCTGGGTGAAGAAATATTTCCCTTTGTTAGTCCTAACTTTCCTACTTTGGAGCTTCAGGGAGTGCCCCCTAGTCCTAGTGTTTTGTGACAAAGAAAACAGTTTTCTTTATTCACCTTTTCTATCCCATGCATGATTTTATACACTTCGATCAAGTCACCTCTTAAACGCCGTCTTTCAAGGCTGAAAAGACCAAGGCGTTGCAACCTGGTTTCATAAGGGAGCCGCTCCATCCCTTGGATCATTCTTGTTGCCCTTTTCTGTACCTTTTCCAGTTCCGTTATATCCTTCTTAAGGTGCGGAGACCAGAATTGTACACAGTACTCAAATGTGGCCTTACCATCGATTTGTAGAGAGGTAATACAACATTTGCTGACCTATTTTCGATTCCCTTTCTGATCATGCCAAGCATAGAATTTGCTTTTTCACTGCTGCTGCGCACTGGGTTGACATCTTCATTGAGCTGTCCACCAAGACCCCAAGATCCCTTTCCTGGTTTGTCTCGGAAAGCTTTGACCCCATCAATTGGTAGGTGTAGTTCTTTGCCCCGATGTGCATGACTTTACACTTGTTTAGGTTAAAATGCATTTGCCACTTTGTTGCCCATTCACTCAATTTCGAGAGATCTTTCTGGAGCTCTTTACAATCAGTTTCATTTTTAACTACCCTGAACAATTTAGTGTCGTCTGCAAACTTTGCTACCTCAGAATTCACTCCTACATCCAGATCATTAATGAATAAATTAAAAAGTAACGGACCCAAAACTGAACCTTGGGGTACGCCACTTCTCACCTCTTTCCACCCAGAGAAATGTCCGTTTATTACCACCCTTTGTTTCCTACAGTTTAGCCAGGTTCCAATCCAGGACAAGACCTGTCCCCTGATTCCATGGCTGAAGAGCTTATTTAGGAGCCTTTGGTGAGGACTTTGTCAAAAGGCTTTTGAAAAGTCAAGGTAAACAATATCAATTGGGTCCCCTTTATCTATGTGTTTATTTACACCCTCAAAGAATTCTAACAAGTTAGTAAGACATGATTTGCCTTTGCAGAAACCATGTTGATTTTACTTCAGCAATGCCTGTTCTTCTATGTGCTTAGTAATTTTTTCTTTAATAATGGTTTCCATCACTTTGCCTGGAACTGAGGTTAGACTAACTGGCCTATAATTTCCTGGATCACCCCTGGATCCTTTCTTGAAGATCGGAGTTACATTTGCCTCCTTCCAGTCCTCGGGTACAGTGCCTGATCTTAGAGAAAGGTTATATATTTTGGCTAGAATTTCAGCAATTTCACACTTGAGTTCCTTAAGACTATGGGGAGAGGTCAGCTGTTGTCAAAATAGAATTGATCAGGCTTACCAAAACAGATTAGCATACAGCTGACTCTTCAATTATTATTTCATGCCAACAGTATTAGTAACAAAATACTTCTATACAAATACAACGGCCACCAATTGTGTTTTGATTTGTTTTTCTACAGGAGGCACCTCAAATATGTCTCATTACCTCTCTCAGTGTCCCTCACTTTTGATTCATATTCTGACACATCATTGACATCCAGCTCAGCCTCTTTCAAGGTAGCAGTTTCTGAAAATAAAGCCATGTTTCAAAAGGAACATCAATCATAAAACTGTAAGAATGTTTCAGGCAATACCATGTCACTGTAGTGCCACCTTGTGATTCCATTTTTTTAAAAAAGGTTTCTTACTCAACACCATACTGCAATCCATTAATATAGTTACTACTTTAAGGTAAAACAAAGTCAATGAAATTATATGGACTAAGAATCTGATGAAGAATGCTCAGACATTCAAAAGTTTATATAATAATGTCATTTTTAATCACATCACAAAATGCTCTGCTTTTGTCGCAATATATTACAATAGCTACCACTTTAAGATTTTTTTAAAAAAATTGTGTTAATGAAATTAGTTCAAGCAGAAAAGTCAAGTTATCTGAAAACATTTAAGCTCTACCTGTCTCCAGAGCATCGATGCAGCTATCCATTTCTTGCAGAAGTTCATCTATTTTAGCTAATCTTGACTGCAGCTTTTCCCACTGGAGCTTAAATGGGAGGAAAAAGTATTTCAAACTTATTTATTTTTATATCATTGGCACATTATTATACTATACAGCTAAATTTCAGCTCAGTAAGGCCTCTTAATGCAGGTATACTCCAGTTAACAAAGCCTCTGGCTAAGAGGTTTCTTGCAATGAAGACATTTTGTGCCCACCAAGCCTTCTCCCCCATTTTTTCCCAATCTCTGTCTAGCTGGAACTAAACTTATTTGGGACTCAAAAAACAAAATTAAGGTACATCCCAGTTAACAAAGTAGACATGTTCCTGAATGTTACTTCTTTGACAGTAAATTCGGTACCAGAGGTAGAATAATATGGAAATAATAGGGATATGCTCCAGCAACACAAGAAAGAATTGCTATTCAACATGTTTCAACAGACTTTTTAATAATACATTAATGGTGTGTACTTGTAAAATGAAACAGATAAGTCTTGTGTATGTAAAGAAAAATACTTTGAACTCCAAATCTGGTAAGGTTATGGGAACAAGACTGACACATGATAAGCAAATAAACAAGGTTTCTATATATGGACTGGCCCAGGATTGCTTCACAGCCGTTACTATAAAGCCGTTAGTTTACCTTTGCATCCTGCACCAACTTTGCATATAATTTTGCTTTTCCTTTGTGAGCAAGTACTTTACTCTTCTTTGTAAAACAGGATTTCATTTTGTTCAATTCTGCTCCAAAGCCTTTCAACTGTGGTGAAATGAAAAGACAGTAAAAGATTACGAGTGTATGGCTACAGCCAGAAAAGAAAAAAAATGTTGATAACTTAATATAGCAGTAAATGGAAGCCAATTATGTTTCTTCCCTCTTAGGTCCTCATAATTCAATATACATCAACATTTTGTGTAATTTGTTCGGAGATGAAGGGTCTGTCTTGGAGAAGAGGGAACAAGGGAGCCTGTCCTTTTGCACTTGCCTAAATATGTATCATACCTGCATGTGATTCACAGTTAAGGTCTAAACAATGTCGAAATGAGGAGCAACATGTGCGCAGACATGCAATTTGCTGGAGAATCTCACTTTTTAAAGTTTTAAATAACAGTCAGAAAGGGCCCTTGACACAACACTTTAAAAATGAACATCTTTTTTGTTGAGTAACTGGTGGATACTTATATTATCTTTTATGTACCCAAGAAACAGAATAATATTAAGATACTGTATGTCTGCAATAGATTTTTCGATATAACACACATACAGACAATAAGATACCCAATGCCATGCAGATCTCAATTTATTGCAGGAGTTAATTCCTTATCTCATCAAATAGATACTTTAAATGCTATATTATGCTGATACAATCATTTCCTATTGTTTCATATTTGGCTACTGAATAGCCATATATCCAAGAGTCTCCTGATAAAGAATTTATTCTGCTAGAACAATACAGAATGTATTCTCCTGTTAACATACAGGCAAGAAATGGGCAATAATTTTTGTGTTTCTGACATAAGCAGAACTCTGAAATTAAGAGAGACCTGACAGCTTCCCCTTTTTGAATTCCAGCAAATTTACTAATGTAAAGGGGGTCAGGTGTGTGAGTACACTTCTCTTCCTTTTTAAAAACAAAAAACACCACACAACAGAATATACTACTGTAAAAAGAAGATTAGATTTAGGCTATCAATGGACAAAGAGCAGTAGAGAACCAGACAAACAGAAACAAAACAACTTAAGAACTGAAACACTGGATTCTGGCATATCTCAACAGCTGCAATTATGGCAAAATATCTGAATTGTCCATACCTCCTCATCAGAACAGGTTCTCATTACTTCCCATAGACTTTTATGCACATTCACTAGAAGTTTATCCTGGTCACTTGCATTTACCTTTAATCTGAAAAATAAATAAACATATAAAATAATATCACCGTACACTTGAAGATGTGCTCCCTCACCTAATGCAATTGCAAGATATGTATATCAAAATTGGTAAACACAAGCATATTATTTATATATCCATTTTCTAGCTGTTCAGTAACTGAAATGGATCAATTCAAAAGTTCAAGTGATGTTCCAAAGCAGTGATTACCAACCTTTGGTCCTCCAAATGTTTTGGACTTCAACTCTCAAAAATCCCAGCCATTTTACCAGTTGTTAGACATTGTGTTAGGACAGTGGTTCTCAACCTGAGGGTCCCCAGATGTTTTGGCCTCCAACTCGCAGAAACCCTAACAGCTGGTAAACTGGCTCGGAATTCTGGGAGTTGTAGGCCAAATCACCTGGAGACCCACAGGTTGAGAACCACTGTGTTAGGATGTCCCAAACACCTGGAGGATCAAAGGCTGGGAACCACTGCTCTAGGGATTCAAAAAAGATAAGTTTCAAATCTTGTACACACAATGAATCCAGCATTGAGTCCTACATTTGGCCCGGGGGGCCAAATAAGACCCTTTCTACATTGCCATATAATCCAAATTATCAAAGCAGATCATCCGGATGATCTGCTTTGAACTGGATTATATGAGTTTACACTCCAGTTCAAAGCAAATAATTTGGATTTATATGGCAGTATAGAAGGGGCCCAATATGTGCTTCTCTCTTAAATGTTTGGAACCGTTTGTAAGTAGACCTACAATTCCAGGCAGAAATAAATTCTGCAAAACAACACAACTGAGGCTGTTGTAAGTTATCAGAATGTTATTACCTGTTTTATATGAATTTAACTACAGAATGCTAAGGACAGTCTTAGTAAGATCTGTTCCCAATGATCTTTGATATTGACTGGGATTAAAACTTTGCTATTGGCTACAGTACATGACCTAGATTTTTCTTTTTAGAACAGCTATTTATGCTAGGATGTTGTTGAAGGTATTTTAATTGGTTTAATACCATAATGTGCTCTAACGTGCTCTAACGTAGGCCTGTCTCTGAAAAACATTTGGAAGGTTAAACTGATTCAAAATGTTGCAACTAGAGTTTGTTCACTGAAATTGATTATAAAGGGAAAACAGAGTATTTGTGAAATGAGATTAACTGCCAGCTAATTTTCTGACCACAATTCAGAGTGTCTGTTTTGACCAATAAGGCCTTTTATAATTGAAGACCAGTTTAAAATTATTCAATGCTAATCAAGGCAATCAATTGCAACATTCGCACTTGCTTCAAACAGACAAGAGTTCATTCTCCCACCCTGGGCATTTCACAGATATATAACCCCACTTGCCTTGTTTCCAACAAACCTTACAACTTCTGAGGATGCCTGCCATAAATGTGGGTGAAACCTCTGGAGAGAATGCTTCTGGAACATACAGCGTGGAAAACTGACAGCAGCCCAGTGATTCTGGCCATGAAAGCCTTCAACAAGTTTAAACTGTTCTTCTTTTTAAGCCTGGCCATTTACAAGATCTTTGAGGGAGGCTCTTTTCTTGAAATCACTAAAAGTAACCCTAGGGATTTCTTGGAGTCATGACAGGATTTCCTGCAATAGTTTATGTCCCTCACCTTTTACTCATAATCAAATAATCTTTTATTCAGACAATTTTGGTATTTATGCTAGGATATCACTGAAGATGTTTCAATTGGTTCAAAACAATTTATTCATTTTTATTAATATATTTTTAAAAGAAATGCTTTTATGTGTCAGGTATATCTGTGTATTTGAGAGGGTTTGTTGTCAGATATCTTGAGAATCACTTCGTTTACTAAATTTATTTACTGAAAAAAGACATAATGGATAAGCATAGAATTTACTGGTTTCTTTTTATTGTTTGTGTTATGGTATTATTGTAGGCTTTACTGTTTTAATTACTCAACACCCTGGAATAAACTGAATATAGATGGTATACAACAGTTTTACATACATTATAATAAAAGACACCTTGATAATGAATCAAGACCACATTGTCTAATGCATTTTGGAAGACAGGGGAGCAATACAGAGGAAAGGAGAAAAGTCAGATTCATTTGGATTCTCTAAACATAACCTTTGTGAGGGAGAAAACATCAATATATCTTATTTTGAAAGCTTATAAAACCCCCAGTAAATATTGTCAAGAACACACATTAAAGAGACCAGCTGAAGACAAAACATAATAGAAGCCTATTGGGAGTTGGCTACTCAAAATGCACTTTGAACAGAAATGGCAATCAACGTACTCATCTATTGTCTTGCAGAGGGCTTGACAGTCTTCATTATAACACAGCAACTTGGGATGGTATACATACTGATTTATAATTTCGTCTTCCAGGTTAGGAGTTGTGTTGACTTCATACTAAACAGAAAAGGAAAAATCCAATATGGTTCTATGTATTTAAGAATCCAGAGATCATAGTATGTGTGCAAAAAGAACCACAAGGTTAAGTGTACCTTTGTTGCTGAAACAATTTCAAGCTGTGTTTAAATAGCTCCTTCAAAGCTGCCAGAACATGAAAAGCTAGAAATCCCAGTGTTAATGTTTATGCATTTCTTCATCTGGTATGAATCATCAAGTCATTTTACGTTTTGGCAAAAAAAAGGGAGGGGGGGGGAGACGGGCGGACGACGACAAATTTAACTTAGTGAAAGTGCTACACAGTTTTGGGGTAACTTACAAATCAACACTTAATATAAGTAATTACATTTACACCCCTATGCTCATATACTCACTTTTGGTGGGAGCACACTTTGCCGTGGTTTCTGTATCAGAACATGGACTTCAAGAAGTGTGAAAAATTCACGGACTGTTACGGTACCCTCCTGTAATTTCTAAAAATAAGGCATCCAAACATAACTCATTAAAATGACCTCAAGTATTTACATTCTTTAAAGCCCAATAAAGTATATTTTGTTTCAGTGCAAAATGAATTTACAGTCTCCTTTCAGTTTGAAATGATAATAAGGAAATCAAAGGGAAAAAAGGAAATCTGAACTTGGAACAATTATCACTTATGCTGAAAACCTGCTCTGGAGTCTAGGAAGCTATCAAGAAAAGATGTTCCGTGCTGCAGGGGAACAAAGATCCAAATCTACAGTGAGGGCACAACTTATTTCTGAAGGTTTATGTGAATCTGCATGAAGTAATACTAATTTGAATTGCTAATGAGGATGTTTCACAGCTGCAGCAATATACATCTGGATAGACAAAGGGGAGGGGGTTAAAGGAGCTTTAAGGTAACATACCTCCTGCAAATTTTGTTCACAAATACTATCCAGAAGAAGCTGAGTTTCCATCTCACTATTTCGCTGAACTAGGAAGGAAAAGTAGATCTGATAAGAGGCAGCGTTCCACGTGCATGCAGAAAATTGACAGCATGTCTCTGTTAGGTAAACAATTACTTCAGATGGTCTGACTCATTTGACTGATGGGACTTTAAGTTTCTGCCTCTTTTAGAAATTATTTATTTACGTCATTTATATTCCGCCCTTCTCACCCCGCATGGGACTCAGGGTGGATCACAATGCATATATACAGGCAAACATTCAATGCCATTGACATACAACATATATAGACAGAAATGAAGTTGTGTCTTCAGTATGTTTACAATGATAAATGCGTACATTCCAATCAGTACCATAGAACTCTGTAAGAACATGAGTAATAGATAATATTGTTCTCCAAAGCTACTAAACCAAAAATAATTAGGTTTCTTTAGAAGACATATTGAGAGAGAGCAGAACATACGACCCTCAGATGTTTTGGAATTTGGTTCCTACAATCTCTAGACACAGGCTCATACTTCATGAGACTGACAAGGATTTCCAGGGCAACTCACATGGAGGGCTAAAGTAGCCCCCAAATCAGATTACAAGAGCTGTCTCTTTTCTTTCAAGCCTCAGGGAAAGTGGCAGTTAGAGAAGAGTTATTTTACGGTGGAAGGAGGGGCTGCTCTATCTTCTGACCCAGTGTTTCTCAACCAGTGTGCCGTGGCACACTAGTGTGCCGTGAGCGATCATCAGGTGTGCCGTGGGAAATTGAGAGTTCAATATGCCAAGTTTGGTTCAATTCCATTGTTGCAAGAGTTCAGGATGCTCTTTGGTTGTGTGTTAACTATAAATCCCAGAAACTGTAACTCCCAAATGTCAAGGTCTATTTTTCCCAAACTCCATCTGTGTTCACATTTGGGCATATTGAGTATTCATGCCAAGTTTGGTCCTGATCCAACATTGTTTGAGTCCACAGTGCTCTCTGGATATAGGTGAACTACAAGTCCAAAACTCAAGGTCAATGCCCACCAAACTCTTATAGTATTTTCTCTTGGTTATGGGAGTTCTGTGTGGGAAGTTTGATTCCATTCCATCATTGGTGAAGTTCAGAATGCTCTTTGATTGCGGGAGAACTATAACTCCCAGCTGTTGAGCAAGACCTTCGTGTGTGTCTTTCTGCCATTCCTGCCAGGATATCTATGTTGTGTTCATCGAAACAGGCACAGGTTTCACACTGAGTGTATAAATACATTTAAAAACATATTAACTATATGTATTACTGTGTCAGAGTGTCATTTTGTGTCATTTTGGTTGGTGGTGTGCCCCAGGATTTCGTAAATGTAAAAAATGTGCCGCGGCTCAAAAAAGGTTGGGAAACACTGTTCTGACCAATGGCCTTTCGTTGAACTGGGATGTAATCTCTACTGCTCCAATGAAACAGATTGTTAAAGGAATCGCCATTTGGAATTTATTGCAAAATATGATTAGACAGCTGTCAACATGATTAAACAAGTTCAGGGAGAACAGCTTTATCATTCTTTGATAACCGTAATAGTCCAAAACATAAGACTTATGTTTATGTCTTTCGCTACTATGCTGATGAGGCAATTCAATATATCACATCCTGTTTCAATGTTCATTAACCATCGCTGGACAAGGCAGTGCTGACATACACGGACCTCCACTCTTAGCCAGCCAGGCATCTGTGGTATTGACCTTTTTCCTTCCAGGGAGAAAGAGGACTGTGTTTAACACTACAAATGCAAAGTATACTGAGACTGGGAATCTTATACTTGGCTGAATATGTTTTCCCATTATAGATAAACTATCCAGAGCCCCACTGGCGGCAAGGTTTGAGCCTATAAAAAATAAGGCCTGTCTTTTATAGGCACCTGTGTCCTTTCTAAAATTCAACAGGAGTATCAGGATTAAACGTGTGCATGTAGGAAAAACACTGTTGAGGAAAGAAATTTGGTATAAACTGGGTGGAGCTCCACTTGATTTTAGACCATTTCTCTTTCATCAAGAGATCATTGCTTTAAGATCTTATTGAAATGCAAATTAAATATTTGTGATTACATGTATTTAGATAGGCTTGCAACAGTAGCATGGTTACGTAGAGAGCCAAAGCTATGCATATGGATGCAATATTTAAGCAAGCTGTCTTCAGAAAGTCTGCAAGACTTCAAGAAACACTAAACCCTGCATCCGAACTAAGTCATGCCTAAAATATTCTTATCACTGAAAGAGAAACATCAGTTGCATAAATAATACTATAGTTCCTATATCTACCGAGTTAGAGGAAACAAAAATAATCAGATTAAGAAGGAATTCTTACTACTGAAGTCTGTATAAGCCTTACCTGAATCCAAAGAGCTGCAGTTGCTGCCTTGCGTCTTTTCCAGATTCACAGCTATCAGTTCTGGAACATTTTTACCTTCTTGGGTTACTCCCTGGATGTAAGCAATGGCTGTCCCGCAGAGGGGCTAAATTGAAATAGTTATCATTTAGTAAACACTAGATCAATATGAAGCATGTATATTTACCAACATGTTTTATTATTTGCCATGGATCATCACAATAGCACTTTTTAGATATTCCATAGTGAAATGTTATCCACAAGTTTTCCAGATTCCTGGAAAGCCATGTTAAGCTGCATTCCTGTAGTTCCTTAGCAGGGGAAAAGTACCTTTGAATTCAGTGACATCTATGACATTATCTAGCATATTTTATTTATTGTGGACCAGTGAAGCACATAAGTCTCAACCGCTCAGCTTGGAGAGGGCTAAGCCTCTCCGAAATAATTGGGCAAAATTGGACCATGAAAACCTCCTGTAGTTGGAATCCTCTCAGCAATTATCAATCAGAAGAGTACTAAATGATCATGATTTTGCTATTGCTTTCATGGTACTCAGGTGGTTACCGCCTTCAGTTGGATGAATATTATGAAGAGGACTATATTAATGCAATCTATTATGCTTTCATTGTTCTGTTAAAACATGCCTGCAAGTTGTCAACATTAATAAAGACCTGCCTGCCAATTTTGACACCCATCTTACAAATTTCTCTAATTTTTAAAAAAGATTTAATCAGGCAGGTAGCTAATTCAGAGAGCCTAGGACTAATTTTTCATTCTCTGGACTCGCATCAACTTATTCCACTGAAACCATAAGTCAGAGGAAGTTTAGTTCAATATACACATCTTTATCTTTGAACAATAAAAAAGACCAGACCAATTAACCAAACAGATTATCTGTGCTTTAGGGTAATGCTACATAAAAAGTCTTTATGTATACATAACCTAAGCATCATTTTAAAAAGGAGTGTCAAAACACAAGAAAATATGGTCATTTAATGCATTTGTAGCAATTACCTCCCATGATAATCCATACATAACATTACATAACATTACTACATAACTTTGATTATGTAATGCACAGAAGCATATTTTGCTAGTAAAAGTAACCATATCAAATTAGTAATATTATACACACCTGCTTGAAATCAGCAGCGTCATTCCAGCCCTCATCTCCCTTGAACTTTTTTTCTTTTTGAAGTTCTTCATTTCCTTGATTAAAAGCCCTTTGTCTCTTATTAGTTTCAAATCTTTCGGACAGGCTGCCTTCATTACCAGTAATTCCTTCATCCTTCTCCACATCATAGAGCTTTTCTGGCTCTGCACAACTTAAAGCCTCATTAGAATCCATTTCTTCTTCATATGCGGGAAGCAATTCTTCATTTATATAACAAGATAGATTTGGATTTTGTGCTAATTTGTCTGATAATCTTTTAATAACAGGAGAAACTTCTGAATCTTGAGCTTGTTTTCCCTTTTCTAATCCAGCAGTTGCACATTCTGTATTAGAAACTATAGACTTTCTTTTATTTGGTAGCTTAGGTGGAAAGATACCCAAGGGCAATTTTTTTATGTTATAGCTTTCGGTATGCAAGGGTACATTAACAGAAGCACCCTCTGTAAAACCGACATTTGTCAATTCTGTAGAGGTGGCGATATCCAATTCTTTTTTAGGATCTTCTTTCATACTCAAGGAAGAATCCAGCTTTGTTGTCAATTTAGGATTTTTCTCAGTTTTGGCAGTCTCTTGTTTGCTTTTGTAATCATTGACCAAAGCAGGAAACCCAGAGCTAAATTTAACATCAGAATTTGGGTGGCATTCATTGTTATCATTGATGTGCATAAATTCAATCACAGATCTGTAGTTTTCAGTGATTTCCATGTTATTGCGTTCTGAAGGTACAACTGCCTTTTCATTGGACTTTGTGAAAAGGTTTAATATCTTTTTTGTAGCATCAGGTACATCATTATTAGAGTCATAAATAGAAACTACTTGGTTTTCTGTAACATCTATATCTTGTATTTTCTCACCATATGTATGAGAAAGCACTTTATTCATATTCTGTTTTATGTTTTTATCTGGCATTTCTTTTTTCTCACTTTCCTCGAGATTCCCATTGTAGGTAGCATCATGTGGCAAGCTTGAGACTTTTGTGCTGTCCTTGTAAGATGTGACTGTACAAGTTGTGCTAACAGGAAAAGTGGGCTCAGCTTGGAGGGCTGTCTTACAAGGCAAGTCTGTTTTATTATCAAGTGTGACCTGTGGATCATCAGCCACCATTTCCTTGGTAACAGTATGAGATCCTGTTATATTCATCTTATCCTGATGAAATGATACTTGTGGAGCCCTTTCACATTGAGATACAATGTCATGGGTAATTCTCACTGTATGGCACTTTGTATTCTCCATTTCAGCATCATGCTGTGAAAAACCAATAGTATCATATTTATCTAATCCTAGTAATGTAGTCTTCTTAACCTCTTTTTCTTTTAGTGGCAAAGCAGTGAAATTCGCATTGGATACAGGCATTGTTATTTCTAGGTCATCATTGCAGGTAAATGTTTTATATGCAGGAACAAAAGATTTGGACTGAGTTTTTGCATCATTCAGGTGAGCAAATATGCTGGTTTTACCAACAGAAGCTGAGGTCAATCCTTGAGGAGTTTCCTTAACTTGATGGATAATATGGTTTATTGGAACTGTGTAATTCCTTGTAAACTCCATTTCAGAGTTATCAGGCAAGTAAGCATCAGCCCCTTCCTTCGTTCTTCCTTGTAGAATCATTTTGATCGTTTCTTCTTTTTCCACTTCCAAATCTTTGACTCTGGTATCTTTGAAAGACGTGGATGTCATGGGCCTAGTTATTTCCATATCATTATTGTGCATAAAAAGCATAGTTTTGTTTGCTGGAACAAAATGTGTGGATTGCCTTACATCACTGCTCTGTACAGACATGTTGTTTTTCTCTGCAGGTATTAGGGAGAACAATTGAGGAGTTTCTTCTACTGCCATTGTAAGTCTCTTGGTAAGTTTCATGCCACTGCTTTCAATCAGGGCAGGTCTTGTTTTTTCACTAGATGATGTTACTTTCTTTGTTTCATTTTGCAGGAAGTTTTCAGTTACATATTCAACAGGCTTAGTTATTTTCATATCCCCACCAACTGTAAGCATGGAAGCTTTCTTTGGAAAAAAAGCTGAAACAGGAACGTCTATACCTTTAGCAACATCATGTTTTAATGTCACTGTATGGCTCTGTGTCATTTCCATTTCATTTTCATCATTGAATACAACAGTTCTATCTTTGAGTGGTCCAGTAAGTGTCCTTCTTCTAGATTCATGGCTTTGTTTTTGTGTAGGATTTTCTATAAACTGTTCTATCACTCCCGTTATAGCTCTGGTTTCATCAATAGAATCATTACACATATAAACAGATCCAACTGCAGATTGTATAGGGCATGCTTGAAGGGTTCTCTGACATGGCTCCATATAACAGTTTATTGGCACTGTATGGCTTCTGGTAACATCAATTTCATTGTCTTCATTTAGGGGAAAAACAGTATTATTACTGTTCAACCCTATCACATTGTTTCGATCACTTTCTATTCCTTGCTGAGGCATAGCCAGAAACCTATGAGCATTCAGAGAGTTTTCTAAGTAAGTTATAGGTTTAGTAATGTCCATGTTCTCACTGAAATGAAATGTGGCAGTTTTATAATCAGAAATTAAGGACACACTGTTTGAAAGTCCACTCTTTTTTTTCATTTTATTTTCTCCTACTATGGTATGAGCCTGTTGCATAATGTCATGGGACGAGGAAAGAAAGGGACTCACTGCTTGACTTCCAAATCTCTTTGTTACTTGACCAAGCGGGCAATAGTTTGTCTCAGGGAGGCAGGATGTCTGAAGATCACCCAGTATTCTTGAATTTGGTAGACCCATTGTATTATAAGTAACTTCTTGAAGTGGACCAGGTCGTTCATCCAAAGCAGAATGTAGATAAGAATGTGAAGGGATTTGATTGTTTGTGATCTCCATATGCTCTTCTTGAAAAATAGTTTTCTCCATTAGTCTTGAGACATTATTTCCCTGTTTGCCAAAATCCCGAGCAAAAGGATTGCCTATTCCCTTGAAATTTTCTTCGCAGGCTAAACCTGTGTAATTCCCTGTTAGTTCCATATCTGCACTGAAGTCACAAAATGCAGTGGTTCTGTCTGCATGGAAAACAGGCATAGAAGTGACAGAGTCAATGGGCCTAGGCATTATACTGGTTTTATAATAAGAAGCAAATGAGGCATCCTCCTTTATCTTGGTATGATTTTTATCAGCAATTGATTCCATATCATTCATGGTTAGTTCATTCGCACACACACGTTGGTCCTCTTGAACACCAAATTGATTTCGAGAAGTCTTTAGTCCGCCACTGTCCATGTTTTTACTAGCTGACCAATCTCTGCAGAAGCTTTCTTGAGAATCTGCTATGTTAAGTGAGCTAGTTCCAGGTGGCAATACATTTTCCATATTGGCAGTAATCATGCCTATATTTTCTTGTTCATAAGCTACCTGCTTTGAAGGAAGTGTGACAGTACTTTTGTTAGAAAGTCTAGATGTTACATGGTTTTGTATATTATCATAAACTACTCCAGAAGCAGTGGTTGTGTTGCAGTCTTCCTCATGAAAGTAGGAATAATCAACTTTTCTTTCCAGAACTCCTGCAGGTACAGAATGCACGGTAGACTTCAAGCTGTTCAAGAAGTCACTAAAGTTAATTTTAGGGGTATTTTCAGTGTTTAGCCGCTGTTGAGATAAACTTGTCTCTTTCATTTTTGCAGGGCCACTGAATAAATGACATTCATTCATTTGTGAAGTTTCCTTTTCCAATTTTAAATCAGCTGAATATGGTTCGAAATGTATTTTCCTGGTGTTGTTAATTTCTTCACAGATTCTAATGTCATGGGTAATCACCATTGTGTGACCAGATGTCATATCCATTTCATTTTCATCTGAAAATATGACTGTTCTATCCATTTTGTTCCATGCTTGACCAGATTCTGCATCCCAACACTATTAAAAAAAACAGATACCTCTAAATATTAGACTATTAACTAGTTGGATTTCACAGACATTAAAAATAAAAAGCTAGTTCATTCTTTAAACTGGTCAAACAATAGCTTTCTTTTCATCTGAGTTCTGTGCTTAACGCAGAGATGTGACCCCCTCCAACAAAAGAAAAGGAAACATTGGATTTTTTCCCTGAAAATATATATATGAAAAAACAAGGATTCTGGAATATTTTCTTTTACAATGAGTAAAATGTTTTAGATAACTTGTTCATATATTTATTGCTCCTAAAATCATTTCTAAAAACTATGTTGGAGGAGTTCTTTTGTGTACAGTAGATCATTTTAACTGCCTGTCAGTTCTTTTAATTGAAATGAATGTATGTTATTAACATTATGCAAAATTAATGGAGATAAAAAATAGTATAGTTTTAATATGGTTGATAATTTTTTCTGTTTTTATTTACGAGTAGGGGTTGATTTTCTTAAACTGAGAAAATCAAAGGTGCTCCTAACAGTTCAAGATCTTATAGCTGCATTTAAATTTTTAACAAGTAAATAAAACATTCAAAAACATTGTAATTATATTCTGAATATTTTGTACTTTTAATGCAGGGGTTGGGAACCTTTTTGACTCAGAGAACCACGAAAGCAAAAAAAAAAATGGAAATTTATTTCAGTGAGAGCCATATAATATATATAATATTTTACGACTGAATTCAACTAAATGTGAGTATATACGTATATACTATGAGAAGAGGATTCCCCCGGCAGAATGACGGGACACTTCAGACTTGGCTCTGCAAAAGGCATGCTCAAGACTCTGGGAAGGAAAAGAAGACGGAAGGAAGGGGGAAGGAAAGAAAGAAAGAAAGACAAAGGAAATAAAGGAGGAAGGGGGAGAGAAAGAAAGAAATAAAAAAAGAATGAACTATGGAAAAGGAAGAAAAGAAAAGCAGGAGAGAAAAAAGGAGGGGGAAAGAAAGAAGGAAGTGGGAAGGAAGGAAAGGGTGGGGGAAGGAAAGGGATTGAGGGAAAATTAAAATAATGAAGGGAAAAAAAGAAAAGAAAGAAGTGGAGAGGGAAGTGAAAAGAAAGGAAGGAGAAGGAAAGGAAGACTTGGGGAAAAATGATAGAAGAGGAAGAAACGAAGAGGAGGGAGAGTGGAAGAAAGAAGGGGAGAGAGGGAGGAAAAAGGAAGAGAGAAGAATGTCGATGAGGCAGTCCTTCCGGAAGGCGTCGAAGAGGCAGCACTTCTTGAGCTGCCCGACGATGAGGGCGATGAGCTGGGCGTCCCCTGCGGGCAGCGAGGCCGGGTCCGGGGCGCCAGGCCCAGGCCCGCCTCCTCCCCCAAGGCCCGTGGTGAAGAACTAATAGGAAGACGAGGCGCCGCCACCGGGCTCCGCCATCCCCGAGGAAGATGGGCCCCGAGAGTAGCGGGGGATGAGGAAGAGGCAGCAATTGCAGCGCATTTGCGTCACTCCTCCCCACTGCATGCTGGGAAACAGAGGTCCGGGCTGTTCTGGAGAGCCAGATGCAATCATGAAAAGAGCCATATCTGGCTCCCGAGCCGTAGGTTCCCTACCCCTGTTTTAATGTGTCAAATTTGACCATTTTATCACACACCAAGTTACATATACTGTAATACATTTTATGTTCTCAAATTAAAAGTGTAAGTTTCCATTTGTACTGTATACTACTATTGCATTTTGCAAAACGGCCACTTTTCCACAGAAAATTGGGAAAACCCTTTTTTCTCCCATGGATTCACAATGTCTACTTTCAAAAATATTTCCTGAATTTTCTCCTGTACCAAAGATTAATGTTTTGTTTCCTAGTTTGGGAGACCACATATACATGCAGCACTTTTTAGTGCAGGATTGCATCTGGTGGTATCTCTCCAATCAAATATCAGAGAAAACAGCTTGATTCCTAACATCCCTTCACAGTGCCCATTGGGAATATGCAAAGGGCTGTCCATTATGTCATATCTGAAATAAGAGGAATTCTTCATATAGAAACATTGATCATCTTGCTTATCTCTGACTGGGAATTAGATACTAAGGGAGATGACAGATATGATCACAGGTGGGAAGGAACTGCACCCTTTTAATACCATACAGCCAGGTACTTCCACATACCTGAGTTAGAAACTATTTGCTGTACTCATAGTCTGTTTAAAAATATTTTAAAGCTAAGAGCAAGGAATCAACCCAAAGGCCACATTAGCTCCATACCCAAATTCCTGGGTGCATGTCAGAAATGGGAGGAACCACTGCAAGGAGAGATCATCTTCCTTCCCACTGCATTTATTTTCTTACATAACTTTTCCCTTGATCAGTATGGTTAGCTGAATAGAGGTGCATCTTCACTCAACAAGAGAAAGGGATATATACATATATACAGTGTTCCCTCACTTATTGCTGGGTTAGGTTCCAGGACTTCCCGCAATAAGTGAAAAACCGCAATGTAGGGATACTCTATTTATTTTAATATTTATACATTATTGTAGTACTTATACACTATTTTAAATCTTTATACACTTAAAATAAAGTGAAGGAAAGGCCCTTAAAGGCTGGAGGGAGGACTGAGGAGGGAAAGCGCCCAGGAGAGTGGCGGTGGCAAAACCCCACAAGACAGCGAAAATACCATGATATATATTTTTAATTAATATTTTTTTGAAATCTGCAAAACAGCAAGTCCGTAATAAGCGAACCGCAAAGTATATATGAGATGTGGTAGCCTCCTTCTAAATACATTCTGCTAGAATATACATATTCCTCGTAAAGCTGCATAAAATTGAGATACTAGGACTTAGATTACAGGAATGAAAGGAGATCCAGTATTGTTACCTCTGTCTGCTGCAAACATGTCTGGATGGGGGCATGAAGTAAAGTGCTCATCCCTTTTAAGAAGAAGAAAAATGAAACTTTCATTTCTGTTTAGCAAAGCATGCAGTTTTAAAAATCAAGCCTAGAGAACCTCTTTCAATCAAAGAGCAAAATTCAAATTAAGATCGGTTTTTGGTATTGCATTGCAATGACTGAAAAGGCCAAAGTCTAAAAAAGGCAGAATTGCAAGTAGCAGCACATGAAATTCTTTTCTGCACATGAATAAACCTTCAGAAAATAATTTTAGGGTTTTAGAAAGAGAAGAAAATATGACATCATGAAAAAAGTGTGACCATCTTTGGAATAGAAAACAGAGGAAACATTGTGAAGGGTTTTTTTTTCCAATTTAGGATTACTTTGCAGCACTGGCTCAGTGGGCATCTGCCAAAGGATGAGGAGGAGCATTAGTTTACCTCAGGACCTTAGATAGCAACAATGCCACTGAAATGTGTCCCACTGGATTTTTAAACTGTTTCAACTCCCACCTGTTGCTAAAAACAACTCCCATATGTTTAAATCATCCTAGGCTTCATTTAATCAGGGAGTAAACCAGTTTTAAAGTTCCACTTTACTTCCTGGCTACATAAAGGCCTGGAACGGAAACAGCCCAGAGAAAGCCGAAAACATGGTGAAACAACCCCCCTCCACCCCTGGTGTACTTTTTTTTAAAAAAATCTCCAAATGCCCCTATTCCCACCTTATTTATTTATTTCAAACACTTGTACTCTGCCCTTCTCAACCCCCTGGGGAGGGGGGGGGGGCAGGACTCAGGGCAGCTTCCAATCGGCAGCGATTCGATCCCACAATAAAATACATAATAAAACAAGCAATCAATAATAGTTAAAACATCAAAGATTACAATTCAAAAACTACTAAGAATTACCACTTTAGTGGTCATTATTAGCCGAAAACTAGTTGAGTGCTCCATCAAACTTATCCTTAATCCACCTTCCCAATAATGGCATTTACTGCCTTCTCAAAAACTGGGAAGATGCTACTGGCATTTCACCATGTTTGGGGGATATTTTTTCAATCCTCCTGTCTTTTAAAAGTATATTTAGATCATTTCCCCACAAAAGAAAGTGACTATTCAGTCAATTCCTGTCTATATTGCTCCTTACACTTCTCCCAGCGCTTATTTTATATGCGCTTTTAATTATCTGTATTTTTATTGTTTTATTATTTTTTATATATTTGCTTGTTTTTATGATTATTATAAATGGCATCAAATATCTGCCTTTTGTATGTGTAAACTGCCCTGAGACCCTATGGGGAGAGAGGGCAGATTATAAATAATTAAATTATTATTATTATTAAAATGATCATTTCACAAAGCCAAGGGAAAAGCACACAGAGAGAAATTTTGAATTATCTAAAAATGCTTTGGGGCTTTATACTTACCAGTGATCTCACATGAAACAATTTCTGGATCTTCATTTCTTAAAAAAAAAAACCAATAATGTATCATTTTAATTATATACGATCATTTCAGAAAAATGAACTAAGTATTAACAGAAAGCTGTATGTAGACCCTGGATATAGGTTTTCATTTTACAAATGAAAAATATGCAAATTGCTCAGATCGAAATAACCTCAGCATTTTAACTGGCTAAATACATGTGCAAGTAATTGTATACCCCATGATAAATCTAGAAAAATGGTTTTAAGTCTGTGTAAATTCACACTAAAATAAATTGGACTCCTCCCTCTGACACTTTCTTTTTTCTTTTTAGCTTAAAAACAGTTGTACTGGAAGTATCCTATCAATGAACTCATCCTTCCTTAGCCAAAACATATTTATTTATTAATGTGCGATATTTGTATACCAACCCTGAAGGGGACTCAGGGCGGTTCACATATAAAAAGCTTCCTACACAGCAGTTCCTTTATAAAGTTGGTAACTGTAAACCTTGGTGGATGTGCTATAAAAATGTCCTTAAATGGAAATCACATTACAAACAAACCTCTCGGGTTACCAGCATAAAGCAAGCTTCTAAATTCTAATTCATGTGGGGGTATCTTTTTAATAGGTTGAGAAAATATTGATTTTTAAAGGCTATTATAAGCTGAAAAGTTCTGTGTCCCTTTTCAAATTATTGCCTGATTAGGAGTTTTTTATACTTACTTTTGAAAAGAATCTTGAAATCTTGGTTCTCCAGCTGTTTCTGAAACTGTTAAAAAACCACAAAATAAATACTAGCCTTATCACAAGTGTTTGTGGAAACAATAGTGAAGAGAATAAGAACCTAATTGACCCCGATCAACTGATAATATAAATGCAGTTCTCACCTGCCTGCTTTGATTCCACAATGATTTGAGGATCTGGTGGGAAGACCCTAAGAAAACAAGAGTTTAACTTAGTATTTTTATATTTTTTTTGTCACAGGCCAGAACTGAGGGAAGCCATTCACATATTAACACACACACACTTATAGACCATTTCAAATCCATTGGTTTTTTGGGGATTTTTTGGCAGGCAGGCAGAGATATTTCCTACTGTACTATAGCAAAAGTACACTGAGAAACCCAATATGGTGTGACTGTTTGAGTGCTGGTCTACAATTCCGGGGATCAAGATTCAAATCACATGCTACTTCTCTGAGACTAGATTGCTATGCTGGCAACAGATTTCCATAAAACATGAACTGTCTGTCTCTCCCATTCCTTCAGCCACCATTCTACTTCTGTCTATGTTAGCATTTTTTTCTAGCAAGAAGCGGAGAAAAATTCAGGGCATTATTAACACTAAAATGTTCCCATGGGACACAATTCCTGAGTATTTCAGCCATTTGTCTGAGCCATAAATCAACAGCTGACTCGAAGGCACATGTATATATGCAGTCTTCTTCTTTGACACAGACTGAGCTAAACTTTCTAGCTGTAGCAGAGAAGACAAACAATAACATCCCCAAATATCTAGCCCCCAGGAGCAATATTCCAGAGACCATTCTCCCTCTGCATTGAGATCTTTAGTTCCTTGAAGAAGATTCTTATTACAGACAAAGATTTTTTGTTAATTTATATATCAAAGTGGACCAGCTCAACATTTCCCAGTACTGTATTCAGGATGAAACTTACAGATGACATATATCTTTGAGAACTAACTCACCTTATAGTATCTGAAAAACTGACACGCCTGGAATTTCTCTGACGTTTCTCAATATTGTAGTTCTAAATATGCAACACAGAAATAAAATCCACAAGAAGCAACTTAAAAATTTAAAGAAAAATGTTGATAACATATATAAAAAGATTCTAGATTACTGCATGTACAGAATTAGTACTTTTTTCTTCCTACAGTATTGTGACTAGTATTTTGTTACTATTTTCCTGAAAATTCACAATGGATTGATAGCTGGTGGTTTGCCCCATCAAGTTTAGTAACAGTGCTAGATTGCTGTTTACAATTTATTAAGATATCCATGTTAGCTGAACAAATATAAACTGTAATTTACACATACATTAATATGTATACATGATCAACATACATTATTGCGTATATCTGAGGCAACTGATCAACTCTGGTTGTGTACTGCAACTCTAGCAATGTGCCAGAACCAAGTGAAATAGCAAAATAATTTTTAAGCTTCATTCTAAGAAACTTACTGCCTTGAACAAAATTGGTATCTCGCTTGATCAAGATGCAAAGCCTATCTTAATTGATGCTTTCTGAGATAGAATACAAAAGCTAAGTACTATGTATACTCTTGTATAAATCAAAGGAAGTTTTGGAATATTTTGATATGATATGTCGAAAGTCATTCCATGCAGATGAAAAAGCACCAATGCCACCTCAGGAGGGTAGCTTCCATTCCCTTCCTCTGCCCTGAGAGAGTTGAGGGGGATGATTTTAAGATTCTCTCAGGAAATACTAGGCTCTTGCTGTTCACCATTCTGCTCAGAGAAAGGATGGTTCCCTTTCATATGTGAAATATCCACAAAGGAATCATTTAATGCATACCTGGATTAATTCATTTTGACTCCCTAAGCATCGGAGAGGAGTTCTTGGAGCTTTTAAAATCTAAATGAGAAATAGGCATAGATAAAAAGAACATAATCTCTACAGCACCAATAACTAATTTAAGCTATTACATTTTAATAATAATTTACGGTAAATACTTTTATTCTACAGATTAAATTTGCACCCTAGAAGACCACATTATAAGCTTTATCATTAGCTCATAAGTTCTGAAAGATTATGAAAATTTAAAATTTAAAAGCATAATTAAACATTTTGGTTCAAAATATGTATTTTTAAATCCTATAGCCAGGCCTTGTCAGTAAATACTCTGCCCTACTTATTGTAATTATTAATAACCAAGAATGAGAATCTAATCACATCAGCTCAAACATAAATGAGCACACTCTATATAAGAAGCAGAATGTAGTCATGTTTAATATAATTAAATGAATGTGTATACTGTATATATGAACAGGATTTCAGTATGCTTCTACAAATTCCAACTAAAGCTTGGGTGCTCCGGTGAACTGCTTGTGTGTGTGTCCATGTGTGAAAAAACCTCAATACTACCACAGCCATGAAATCATGGAATCCTGCGGAGTTTGGGGTGAAACTGGTTGGAGGCCATCAAGGCTTCCAACCGGCTCCAGGGCTTGCCATCTGATAATTTGCACACTTAAACTGCTCCCTCCTCTGCTAGTTTCACACCAATCTAAGTGCTCAGTGTTGATATGCCCTCAGTTGTTTGCAAAATTCTTGTACACAGCTTTAAACAGACAATCTTCTTAAGAGCAGTCTGCATCCAGGTTCATAAAATTCTAACCATTTGTCTAGATGGCCTTCTGTAAGCAGGTAAAGACCCTTCTGTGACAGCAGGCATCTGGGGGAGAAGGAGGGGCATGCTGTTGGGGAGGTTGTGGTGGGATTCTGGGAGGATGTTCAGTTTTAAATGTAATTTTAATTGTATTTATTATATATTTGCATTTTAACTTTATATCCACACAGTACTATTTAATATGTTTATAATGTTTGTATTTGCTTTGTTTGAAACTAGATCAGACTGTGTGGTCGTTAGCTACCTTGAGTCCCCACAGAGAGAAAGACGTATACATAAAGTAAATAAATAAATAATAGTCTCTGTTGCAAAAGAACACTTTACATTTAATATTTGGACCTTGGCTATTCAATGGAGCCATCATGAGGAACTCTATTTTGCAGATCATGCAAAGATATATTCATAGAAGAATATAGACAATCCAAACATAAGCTCAAGGTCTTCCATTTCTATTGTTAACGTAAATATAGCCTTTAAAAATTATTATTCCATCGTGATGTTGGTAAAGTTAAAAGGGCATCTTCTTTTGATTCCTAGTTTTACACTAAAATGTTTCTTTAGATAAGGAATGATGACTAAAATTACTTGCCTTTACAAAGATTAAATATGTACGATTTATACATTGCACTTACTGAAGAAATTCTTCTTTTAATTGTACCATCTGTGAAGTCTCTATAAAAAAGCAAGAAAAAACGCTCAGTAAAAAACGCAAGATCCCATTCCTCCTCAGCACTTCATACACAGAGTTGTCCACAATGAATCACAAAACAAAGTCAGTCTCAATAAATATTTATGGTGCATTCTCAGTATGAAAGAAATGCACATTCAGCAATACCGTCAATATTATTAGTATATGACAATTGCCTTCAAGTTTTCTGACATATTAGGCAATAAAGAAGTATTAATCAACACATCAACCCATTATATTACAAAGAACAATAAACTGTCAAGATAGAAAAGACTGAGAGCTCAACTTACTTTTCCTCATTTGTTTCAGAATAACTCCTGTCCATTTTGAAAGATTCTGGTTACCTGAAACAACAGACACATTAGTTTCACAAAACACTGTCTGGGGCACAATACAACTCCACCCATCAGGACAAAATAATAATAATCAGTGGTCATCGGCACACTGGGTGCTGTGCCAAAAGATTTCAGCCGGCACTTGGAAACAATAAACTGACAAAAATCACAATCTGTCACACAGTCCTAGAGACGCTTGGGAAGTGCTCGACTTGTGATTTTGCGATACGAAATCCAGCATATATATTTTGTTTGCTGTGACATACTGTGTTTTTGTGTCAGTAAAATAATATTTATACCTCACCAGGGCCTTCTTGGCTATGGCCCCTCCCCTGTGGAATGCACTACCGAGCGAAATACAATCAACACAATCCCTCCTGGCATTTAGAAAGAAGGCAAAACCTTGGCTATGGGACCAGGCCTTTGCACAGTAACCCAATGCAGCACTTTACCGGGAACGGACTGATATGACGATGGACATGAGAATATGGCTTACCGCTACTGACTGGATGCTGTGCAGGATACAGACTGAAGATTATTTTAATTTAAAGTTAATTGATTGTGTTTAACTGCTGTTGTTTTTAATTGTGCTTATATTTTATATTGTCTATTGTTGTCGGCATCTAAATGCTGTCTGTTAGCTGCTCTGAGACTCCCCTCGGGGACTGAGAAGGGCGGGGTACAAATACTGTAAAATAAATAATACATAAATAAATACACACAAATATATACACACTCAAAACACATCTACACCGACTTGGCCACAGCAATGCGTGGCAGGGGACAGCTAGTTTCCACTGGAATTCCACTCCCTTATGCAACTTTGCCGTGAGTAAAGCGGCAACCTTGACCAGTCACTTCAGAGCTCAGTTATATCCATAATGATAATGACATTGTGTTATTGCACCAACTCTATTTACAATCTTCTTCAGCATGATGCTCCAAAGGCTACGGCAGCCTCAAAGAAGAAGACGGCATATATATACGCTATCGTACTGATGGTAGCTTGTTCAACTTAAGCCGTCTGAGGGCTCACACTAAGACTCTAAACTACCTCGTCCGTGAGCTGCTTTTTGCTGACGATGCTGCCCTTGTCACCCATTCAGAAGCAGCCCTGCAGCGCCTAACATCCTGCTTTGCAGCAGCTGCAGAGCTGTTTGGGCTGGAAGTCAGCCTGAAGAAAACGGAAGTCCTCTACCAGCCCGCACCACAGGAAGAACACCGTCACCCCCAAATCAGCATAGGCAAATCTGTGCTTAAATCCGTTCAGCAGTTCACCTACCTGGGAAGCATAATCTCTTCAGACGCCAAGATTGATAAAGAGATAGATCACAGATTAGCAAAGGCATATAGTGCTTTTGGAAGGCTTCACAAGAGTCTGGAGCAACAAGCACCTGAGGCAAAGCACCAAAATCAGTGTATACAGAGCTATCGTACTGTCTATTCTCCTATATGGGTCTGAAACATGGGTCACTTATCGCCAACAGTATTTCAAACAAAGTGGTAGTGCTGACAACACTTATACTCTTTAAGCAGAGCTCAACAATAAATTATAAGGTGTGGATAATTCCAATATACGTAGTGCAAAATATAAGTACAGACATATCCTGATGTAATGTCTTATAATGAATTGGCAAATATAAACGGTAAAGTCAAAGTCACTCACGAACTTAAGTACCCAAATGGGAATTTTCTGTATATAGTGTTCATACAAGTGTCTTCGACAGCTGTTCTCTTTTGTCTTCACTCAAATAGATCCTTCAAATAAACATAGAAACTCAGTCTGCAATTTGGAAATCCAAAATTGTTTTAATCCGGGTTATATCCACAAACTGCATGTAGAGCAGGTTTAGACTCAAAATTTATACATCCACAATGATGATGGGTTCCACACATTAGTTAATATCCATTTCTTCTTGATTAGCATTCATATTCATCAAGTAAATAAGGTATACACATTAGACACGATCTGGTTGTGATCTCTTGGCTGTGAGATGATTTACCAGAGGGACGACCAGATCGTGTCTAATGTGTATACCTTATTTACTTGATGAATATAAATGCTAATCAAGAGGAAATGGATATTAACTAATTCATTGTAAGACCTTTTCACCTACCGCCAACACCTACAACTCCTCAAACGCTTTCATCAGCGCTGTCTTCGCACAATCCTAAATATACACTGGACCGACTATGTGACTAATGTTGCTGTCCTTGAGCAAGCAGGGATCACCAGCGTTGAGGCCATGCTATTGAGAACACAGCTGCGCTGGGCATGGTGTCTCTAGGATGGAGGACCACTGCCTCCCAAAGATACTACTCTACGGTGAACTCGCAAGAGAGGCGCTCCAAAAAGAGATATAAGTCTCCCTGAAACAACATTTCAGGCTCGGCCAGATTGATCACCAACTATGGTCCACCCTGGCCTCACATCGGGAGGCATGGAGACGCACTATCCACAATGCTGCGGCCTCTTTCGAGAAGACACGCCGAATGGGTCTCGACAGCGCAGAAAGAACCGCAACTTGGAAACAACATCACCCAAGGAGACTTTCTGCTGTGCTTTCTGCAACCGGACTTGCCTATCTCAGATTGACCTTTTTAGTCATCAAAAAAGGTTGGGAAACACTGAACTAGACCCTAACTAAGATGTGTAGTGAATTTGGTGAGAGCTAAATGCCAGGTAGTGGTCCTTCCCAACCTACCCCTGGGGAAACACCAGGTCTCCGTCAAAATTAAACCTGGATGACCTAAAGGGAAACGTAGCTGAGAGTTTGACCCAAGAAATTGTGGTCAAGCATCTCCCATTCCTAGGCCATTAATGTCATCCCTCATCTGGGTTGTTTGAACCCTAGGCGAGGGATCTCGCTTCCGGCCTACATACAAAAATTAGGTGCCTTTGGTGTACACTGGATATGTCAGTCCCTTACAGTTTCCGCTATCACCTATTTAACTGACCTCAACTCCCAATCTGCCATAATAAACAGTATAGGGTAGGCGAAAAACCCTCCCAGAACATGAGAAGGAAGAAATTCCTACCCAGCCCCTTAGGCCAGTGTTTCCCAACCTTTTTAGAGCTGCGGCACACTTTTAACATTAAAAAAAATCCGGGGGGCACACCACCAACCAAAATGACACAAAATGACACTCTAGCACAGTAAAGAACGGCTGGGGGATGGTGGCCTGCTGGGAGCAGTTGCTGGGAGTGCCGAAGCCGGGGGAGGGGAAGGAGCCAGGCCGTGCCATGCCCCGCCCCCTCCCCCCCCGGCTTCAGTTCTCCCACAGCTTCGCCAGCCTTGAGGGGGCAGTGCCAAGCCAGCATTGTGCTGGCTCTGCCACTGCTGGCTTGGCACTGCCCCTCAAGGCTGGCAAAGCTGTGTGAGCCCCCTCCCCCGGCTTCAGCTCTCCCACAGAGGAGGAGCATGAGCAGTGGATCGGGACTCCTAGAGGGGCTGGAGGACTGACGAAAAAAGCGATTTAAACACCCAGGAAGGGGATTTAGATAGAAGGACTGAGTAGAAGGACATAAGAACTGCTGAGAGAAGGGCAGCAGGAGTGAAAAGAGCACGGAGAGGAGAAGGAAGAGTTCAGAATCAAGTAAAGCCATAGAGTTCAAACGGAGGTCCTAGACTGCTATGGTAAAACTGAATGGGAAAAAGCTGGAGTGAGGAGAACTCTACAGATTAGCAAGGCCTGCACCAGAGGTGGGCATTGGCAACTATTTTATTTAATAATATTAATAATAATATATTAATGCATTATATGTCCCTGCAAATAAACCCTGTCCTTTTATAATATTAATAATAATAATATATTAATGCATTATATCTCCCTGCAAAGAAACCCTGTCCCTTAATAATATTAATAATAATATTAATAATAATATATTAATGCATTATATCTCTCTGCAAGGAAACCAAGGAAATGTTGCCCTTGATTTGCCTGTGCTTAAAACAGTGTCAGTCCTGTTTCCCTGCTTTGCCTACTTTAGAACTACTAACGAATTTCGTTAGTAATTACGTTACATTTAGAAATTCTTGGAATTTTTTTTTGTAAGTCTTTCTATTACTAATCAACCCCCCCCCCCACCCCATTATCTTTTTCGATTCCCTATTTTTGGGTTGTAAACCATGCCTGATAGCTATATAGTAGGCATGGTTTAGAACCCAAAAATAGCAAATCGTAAATCTAATGGGGGGGGGGGGGATTTTTTTTTTGATTAGTAATAGGAAGACTTACAAAAAAATTCCAAAAGTTCTAAAATGTAACTTAATTACTAACGAAATTCGCTAATAATGCCAGAGCATGCGCATTCCAGATGGTTTTGGCCTACAACTCCCAGAAATCCTAACAGCTGGTAAATTGGCTGGGATTTCTGGGAGTTGTAGGCCAAAACTTGAATAAATCACACTGAATTCTAGATGGGACTCTCCAAATAGGAAGGAGGGAGGGAAGGAGGGAGGGGGGTATTCTATTCTTGGAAGCAGCAAAAGAAAAGGAGGAGCCCCCCCCCCCGGCTCCTCGCTGCCTCTCTCTCACCCCGATCCCCAGGGAGCGAGGGCCCAAGTTTGCCCAGGCTGGTCATATACCTACATTCCATGCACATGCAATAATACAGCAGTAATAACAATGGGTATAAGAAGAGGTAAAATTCAAACCGAAGTATTCTGACTGGTCCCTCCTCATGCGGTGCAAACGGGCTCTTCTCTGTGAGCCCAGGAAAAGCCAGCGTTTTCTGCTTGGGTGCACACACATACATATTCTTTGGGGGGGGATTTGCTGCAGAATCTTCTCTATGAGCCCGGATTCTGCAGCAAATCCCCCCAAGAATATGTATGTGTGTGCTCCCAAGCAGCAAACGCTGGCTTTTCCGGGCTAATTTCCTGGGCTAATAAGAGAAGAGCCCGTTTGCACCGCATGAGGAGAGACCAGTCAGAATACTTCGGTTTGAATTTTACCTCTTGTTATTGTTATTACTGCTGTATTATTGCATGTGCATGGAATGTAGGTATGACCAGTTGGATTACTTATAATATTAGGCACTTAGAGTAGCATTCATTCTATTATACATTAGGTTGGTTTCTCACCCCAATACTCTGTGATGCTTTAGATCCTGGCAGGGCAGGAGGCAGGGAAGCCTGGAAAAATGTAAACAGAGAGGTTTACTCAGTAAATCCACAAGGAGGGCACTTCATCCAAAGTGCCCTCCTTTGTGGATTTACTTCTGAGTAATCCTCTCTGTTTACATTTTTTCCGGGCTTCCAGCCGAAAGAAGGAGCGAGTTTAGGGCTTGCCTTGCCATAATACTTATTGGCAAGGGAGGCGGGAGAGTGGTGAGAGAGAAGGAGGGTGCCCCCCTTACTCAAAAGTAGCATTTCTTACGAATTTCTTACGAATCATTTCATTTTCATAACTTTTTTCTCATGCCTACTATATAGCTTTGTATATTGATACAGCATAATTAAGAATATAATTTGTACTATAAACAGATTGATACATTTTGAATATATGCGTTTTGAACCTTCTTTTGAGTTGATCTAACTCTGACTCCTGCTTGGGTTGATTCTTCTTGGCAGACGCACTATCCACAATGCTGCGGCCTCTTTCAAGAAGACACGCCGGAACGGGTCTCGACAACGCAGAAAGAACCAACCGCGACTTGGAAACAACATCACCCAAGGAGACTTTCCGCTGTGCTTTCTGCAACCGGACTTGCCTATCTCAGATTGGCCTTTTTAAGTCATTAACCAGCTTGTGAGTCCTTCCAGAACAGTGATTCTCAACGTTCCTAGTGCCATGACCCCTTAATACAGTTCCTCATGTTGTGGTGACCCCCAACCATGAAATAATTTTTGTTGCTACTTCATAACTCTAATTTTGCTACTGTGTTGAGTCATAATGTAAATATCTGATAGGCAGGATGCATTTTCATTCACTGGACCAAATTTGGCACAAATACCCAATATGCCCAAATTTGAATACTGGTGGGGTTGGGGTCATTGGGGTGTGTGTGGATCGATTTTGTTATTTGGGAGTTGTAGTTGCTGGGATTTACTGTTAACCTACAATCAAAGAGCATTCTGAACTCCACTAATGATGGAGTTGATCTCCCATGAGCAACAGAAAATACTGGAAGGATTTGGTGGGCATTTCGTGGGACCTTGAGTTTTGGAGTTGTAGTTCACCTACATCCAGAAAGCACTCTGGACTCAAACAATGATGGATCTGGACCAAGCTTTGCATGAAGACTCAAGATGCCCAAATGTGAACACTGGTGGAGTTTGGGGAAAATATACTTGACACTTGGGAGTTGTAGTTGCTGGGATTTATAGTTCATCTACAACCAAAGAGCCTTCTGAAACCCTCCAACGATGGCATTGGGCCTAACTTCCCACAAAGAACCCCCATGACCAACAGAAAATACTGTGTTTTCTGATGGTCTTTGGCGACCCCTCTGACACCCTCTCGCGACCCCTCCAGGGGTCCCGACCCCCAGGTTGAGAAACACTGTTCCAGAATCTTCTTCGTTGGCTTGTTAGGAATGGTGGGAGTTGAAGTCCAAAACACCTGGAGGGCCGAAATTTGCCCAGGCCTGGCCTAAATGGTAAGGAGAAGCGTACCGTCAGAAGGCGTTGTGGCTCCTGAGGAGGAGAAGGCCGTGAAAGCGCCAAACCCGGTTTTCAAGCGCTCACTTCGCCTCACCTAGCCGGAAAAAAGCGGTTCCAAACCGGAATAGAGACCCTTCCCGCTGTCCTTCCGAGCCTCCGGGTCCCACGGCTGAGGAGAAAGAGGACAGCAGCTCCCTGGCCGCTTTCCCTCTGCTCTCACTCAATGTCACTCACTGCCTGGCTGAAGCCGCCATTAATGGCGCCGCGTTCAAACTAACCGCTCGCCCCCGCGCATGCGCCTTGCCTGCCAATCTCGGGAACGCCTCGACTTTGGCAACATGGCGGCGCCCTTTATCCGTACAAGATGGCTGCGCCCACTCTGTTAACTCAACGCCTCTCCCGCAGCACTAGCAGACAGAAAGGGAGTCAAAGCCTCGAGAGAGCGATCGGTGGCATATCGGCACAGTTATTGCTCAATAGAAACGCACAGCATGCTGTCAAGTTATTACTCAAAAAGAGTTTATATTCCGGAAAGGGAAACATGAATAGGGGAGGGGAATCTGTTTTGAACCGTTCCTTATAAGCTAGGAGAGCAGGATGGCTTCTGTGACGAGGTGGCCGAGTGGTTAAGGCGATGGACTGCTAATCCATTGTGCTCTGCACGCGTGGGTTCGAATCCCATCCTCGTCGTTAAACCTTTTTTTTTTTTTGCTTAGGAAGAATAGTCATACTGTTGTACTACATTATTATTATTATTACCCTAATGGTGTTTTATTAAGTAGACAAATTATTTAACACCCAATTTTGTATTCTTTTCAGCAAGTCCAAATTTTAGATTTTGTGATTTTAGAAGCCATTCACAATCTTTTAAGAACTTTGCATGTTTTCCTTCTTGTTTACTTAGAGCAGGCCTGGGCAAACTTTGGCCCTCCAGGTGTTTTGGACTCCAACTCCCACAATTCCTAACAGCCTGCCGGCTGTTAGGAATTGTGGGAGTTGGAGTCCAAAACACCTGGAGGGCCAAAGTTTGCCCAGGCCTGCCTTAAGAGAGAGTAAAAGCTGTTGGTTTTCTTTTACTTATTGCAGCAATGGGACAGATTCATAGATGTCTTTTCACTTTTGAATTTCTCATCCACACATATATTATACATCACATTGGACACAGCCATTCTCTGTGGGCGCATCTACACTGCGGATTTAATGCAGTTTGATACCACTTTAACTGCCAAGGCTGAATGCTATGAAATAAAGGGAATTGTGCTTTGGTGGGGCACCAGCACTCTTGAGTAGAGAAGGCTTAAAAGTTTGTAAAACTCCCAGGATTCCATAGCATTGAGTCATGGCAGTGCAAGTGGTGTCAACCTGCATTAACTCTACAGCAGAGATTTCTGGGAATTGTAGTCCAAAACATCTGGAGTGTTGAAGTTTGCTTATGTCTGGTGAAGATGCTCCCTGTGTTATCCCTTACTGGGATTCATAGATGTCTTTTCACTTTTGTATTTCTCATCCACACATATATTATACCAGTGTTTCCCAACCTTTTTTGAGCTGCGGCACACTTTTAACATTAAAAAAATCCGGGGCACACCACCAACCAAAATGACACAAAATGACACTCTAACACAGTAAAGAACGGCTGGGGGTTGGTGGCCTGCTGGGAGCAGCTGCTGGGAGTGACGAAGCCGGGAGGGGCGGAGCCAGGCTGCGCCATGCCCGCCCCCTCCCGGCTTCACCTCTCAGCAGCTGCTCCAGCCTTGAGGGGGCAGTGCCAAGCCAGCAGTGCCAGAGCCAGCACAATGCTGGCTTGGCACTGTCCCCTCAAGGCTGGAGCAGTTCCTGGGAGTGCCGCCCGGGAGGGGGGCGGAGCCAGGACGCACCATGCCCCGCCCCCTCCCCCCAGCCTCAGCTCTCCTACAGAGGAGGAGCATGAGAGGTGGATGGGCTTCAGTGGGCGGGGCTCCTCCTCCATGCGGCTTCAGCGAGCGAGGGGCAAGAGTCATGGTGGGAGTCATGGCGGATTGGAGGCTGGCTGGGGAAACGGCCGAAGGAGGCGGCGTCCCGGTCCCTTCTTTTTTTTCTTCGCCACTGCCCGGCCCTTCTTCCTCCTCCCCCAAGCAGCAGGAGTTCAGCAGGAAGGGGGGCAGAGAGCTTTTCTCGCGGCACAGCAGGAGGTCCGTCAGGGCACACTAATGTGCCACGGCACACTGGTTGAGAAAGACTGTATTATACAATATTATTATACATATATTATACAATGTTATTTATTATTTTATAGAAAGTATAGTGTAATGTAATAATATATGATATAATGTAGTGTTACATTACATTATAATCTAAAATAATTGTTTAAAATAATTCTATGGAATTATTTATTTAAATAAGTAATCTTATTTGTTTAAATAAATAATGTTATTATTTTATAGATAATATAATATAATAATATATAAATAATATAGTGTTACATTGCATTATAATTTGATATAATATATTATAATGTCAATATATTGTATTGTGTTATAGTATAATAATTGTAATGTAATAATAATAATAATAGTATGATTACGGTATGGTATGTGGAATATGCATTTGGTATTGGTGGTGTTGTATTGTAACAACCCAGTGCGCTGCAGCAGTGAAAAAAGCAAATTCTATGCTTGGCATGATCAGGAAGGGAATCGAAAATAGGTCGGCAAATGTTGTATTGCCTCCCTACAAATCTATGGTGAGGCCACATCTGGAGTACTGTGTACAATTCTGGTCACCGCACCTCAAGAAGGATATAACGGAACTGGAAAAGGTACAAAGAAGGGCAACAAGAATGATCCAAGGGATGGAGCAGCTCCCTTATGAAATCAGGTTGCAACGCCTTGGTCTTTTCAGCCTTGAAAGACGGCGTTTAAGAGGTGACTTGATCGAAGTGTATAAAATCATGCATGGGATAGAAAAGGTGAATAAAGAAAAATATTTTCTCTGTCACCCAACACTAGGACTAGGGGCACTCCTGAAGCTCCAAGGTAGGAAAATTAGGACTAATAAAGGGAAATATTTCTTCACCCAGAGGGTCATTGGGTTATGGAACTCACTTCCAGAGGAGGTTGTGACAGCGGTCAGCCTGGACAGCTTCAAGGCAGGATTAGACAGATTCATGGATACCAAGGGAATCAGTAGTTACTGAAATGGACATCCAAGTGCCACCTCTGTGTTGATGGAGGCAGGCAGGATTTTCCCCGGTACTGGTTGTGGGGGTCGGGAGCAGGTGAGGTTTTGCCCTCCTTTCTGCTAGAGATCCCTGTGTACAACTGGTGGGTCACTGTGTGACACAGAATGCTGGACTAGATGGGCTGAGGCCCAATTCAGCATGGCTCTTCTTATGTTCTTACAGTATAATACTGCCAATAATAATGTGATACAATAATTATATCGTAATATTATAATTTGTATATTTGTATTACATGCAATATTGCGAACAATATTGTGATATGTTGTAATGTTAATTGTTATTTTTTCAGTTTGTGGTAAGCCGCTCCGGCAATATTGTTATATGTACACTGTAAGCCACTCTGGCAGTATTGTTGTTTGCTGTAAGCCACTCTGAGTCCCCTTCGGGGTTGAGAAGGGTAGCATATAAAAATAGTAAATAAATAAATATACATCACATTGGACACAGCCATTCTCTGTGGGCGCATCTACACTGCGGATTTAATGCAGTTTGACACCACTTGTAACTGCCAAGGCTGAATGCTATGAAATCAAGGGAGGTGTGCTTTGGTGGGGCACCAGCACTCTTCAGTAGAGAAGGCTTAAAAGTTTGTAAAACTCCCAGGATTCCATAGGATTGAGTCATGGCAGTGCAAGTGGTGTCAACCTGCATTGACTCTACAGCAGGGATTTCTGGGAATTGTAATCCAAAACATCTGGAGTGTTGAAGTTTGCTTATGCCTGGTGAAGATGCTCCCTGAGTTATCCCTTACATACACAAACTAAGGGAAATAACCCTGAATGTATCTGAATGATCCAGTGTTTCTCAACCTGGGAGTTGGGACCCCTGAAGGGGTCACAAGGAGGTGTCAGAGGGGTCCCCAAAGACCACAAGAAAAAACAGTATTTTCTGCTGGTCATGGGGATTCAGTGTGGGAAATTTGGTCCAATTCTATCATTGGTGGGGTTCAAAAATTCCAGGTGAACTATAAATCCCAGCAACTACAACTCCCAAATTTCAAGGTCTATTTCCCCCAAACACCACCAGTGTTCATACAATTCCTAACAGGGTTGTGGGAGTTGTAGTCCAAAACATCTGGAGTATTGTAGTTTGCTTATACTTGGGGTAGATGCTCCCTGTGTTCTCCCTTACATACACAAAACACAGTATTTTCTGTTGCTCATGGGGTGTCTGTGTGGGAAGTTCGGCCCAATTCTATCAGTGGAGTTCAGAATGCTCTTTGATTGTATGTGAAATATAAACCCCAGCAACTACAACTCTCAAATGTCAAGGTCTATTTTTCTTATACTCCACCAATGTTCACATTTGGGCATATTGAGTAAGTTTTGTCTAGATCAGTGCTGTCCAACTTCTAACCGGCCAAGGGCCGGATTCCAGGTCACTGATGACCTGGGGGGCCGCCCGGCCCTGGCCCCGGCCCCGGCTGCCAGGAAACTTTGGGAGAGAGGGAGGAGCCACGCGGCACCCCCTCCCTTCCAAGGCATCCTAGCCACAGATGAAGCTGGCGGTTTCGGCTTCAGCTGCTGCCGGGATGCCTTGAAGGGAGAGGCGCCGCCGGGGACCCCCCCCCCTTGCAAAGCATCCCGGCAGCCGCAGAAACCGGCGCTGGCTTCAGCCACTGCTGCGATGCTTTGCAAGGGAGGGTGCCGCCCACAGGGGACCCCTCCCTTGCAAAGCATCCCGGCAGCCGCAGAAACCGGTGCTGGCTTCAGCCGCTGCTGCGATGCTTTGCAAGGGAGGGGGTGCCGCCGGGACCCCCTCCTTGCAAAGCATCCCGGCAGCCGCTGAAACCGGCGGCGCTGGCTTCAGCCGCTGCTGCGATGCTTTGCAAGGGAGGTGTGCCGGGGACACCCCTCCCTTGCAAAGCATCCCGGCAGCCGCAGAAACCGGCGCTGGCTTCAGCCGCTGCTGCGATGCTTTGCAAGGGAGGGGGGTGCCGCCGGGGAGGGGGTGCCGCACCCCCTCCCTTGCAAAGCATCCCGGCAGCCGCAGAAACCGGCGCTGGCTTCAGCTGCTGCTTTGCGATGCCTTGCAAGGGAGGGGGTGCCGCCGGGGACACCCCTCCCTTGCAAAGCATCCCGCAGCCGCAGAAACCGGGCGCTGGCTTCAGCCGCTGCTGCGATGCTTTGCAAGGGAGGGGGTGCCGCCTGGGACACCCTCCCTTGCAAAGCATCCCGGCAGCCGCAGAAACCGGCGCTGGCTTCAGCCGCTGCTGCGATGCTTTGCAAGGGAGGGGGTGCCGCCGGGGACCCCTCCCTTGCAAAGCATCCCGGCAGCTGCAGAAACCGGCGCTGGCTTCAGCCGCTGCTGCGATGCTTTGCAAGGGAGGGGGTGCCGCCGGGACCCCCTCCCTTGCAAGGCATTGGCGCCGCGAGAGAGGGAAGAGGGCGGTGCAGGGAGGAGGAGCTAGCCCTCTTCCTCCTTCTTGTACCACCTTGTCCCTCTTCACCGGCGCCGATGCAATCGGGCGGCGCGGAGAGAGGACGGGGGGCGGTGCAGGGAGGAGGAGCTAGCTCTCTTCCTCCCTCCCCCCCGCCCCCCGCCGCCATTTTTAAAAAAATTAGATTCTTTTAAAAAAATTAAAAATGGCGGCCCTGGGGCATAGCTGGGGCCGTGCCCAACAGGCTGGGGGGCCGGATCCGGCCCCAGGGCCGCCAGTTGGACAGCCCTGGTCTAGATCCATCATTGTTTTGAGTCCACAGTGCTCTCTGGATGTAGGTGAACTGTAACTCCAAAACTCACGGTCAATGCCCACCAAACCCTTCCAGTATTTTCTGTTGGTCATGGGAGTTGTGTGTGCCAAGTTCGGTTCAATTCCATCATTGGTGGAATTCAGAATGCTCTTTGGTTGTATGTGAACTATAAATCCCAGCAACTACAAGTCTCAAACGGCAAAATCAATGTCTCCATCTCAACCCCACCAGTATTCAAATTTGAGCATATCAGGTAATTGTGCCAAATTTGATCTGGTACATTCTGCATATTGGATATTTACATTACGACTCATAACCGCAGCAAAATTAGTTATGAAATAGCAATGAAAGTAATGTTATAGTTGGGGGTCACCACAACATGAGGAACTGTATTTAAGGGGCCGTGGCATTAGGAAAGTTGAGAACCACTGCTCAAAAAGGACCCTTGGCATAATTCCACATCTGCAAAATATCTGCTATTCTTACACAATAATTACACTATTGAGCAGAATCCAGATTCCTTTACACAGAATTATAATTTCTGTTGTTGGAATTTCAGGTGTTCAGGACACTTGTTATTGTATTTTTAAAAACTAGGATCACACTATTCTTCCCTCATGTGCTTCCTCAATAAGGAAATTCAAACACAGCATGCATTTCAAGAACTGTGCTTGAGTTTCTTTCAAGCATATTGACCTTGTCTGCATAATTACCAAGGGTTGTTTCAATATGGGTATTTATTGGAGGTGTTTCTATGCTTCCTAATTTTTATAACCACAAATGATTACCTATAAGCCAGACAGGCTGTATCATTATGCAGATGTTTAAAGCCGTGAAGTAGGCGCTGAAGGGCTCTCAGAAGGCAATTCTACTCTACAGGTTAAGTATCGCAACTGTTTAATGAGCCTCTTGTGCAGTTAATTTATTGACATGGTTATACAGCACCATTAAGGAATGGAACAGCAACAAAATGGTTAGGAAGTATAGAAATGTGCTGCGCTCAAGATATCTGCCCTTCCAACACCTTCCCCATTACATAATTTGGACACTTTATCAGTAGAGCAATTTAATGTATGCTTGAATAAATTCAGCTTGAAGACAACCTGTTCCAAATAAAACTTAGCTTTTTCTCTTGGCATATAATGGACTGAAATTCTTGGTTAGTTTACTGTTTTTCCATTGTCCAATTCTACATTTAGACTTACAACTGAGCTCAAAAAGTATACAGTTGATGCAAATAAATTCCCAAATAGTAACCACTTGCTATTTTAAGGGGTTCATTTACCTGAATATCCAAAACAAAACGATTGTAGATCAAACTTTGAAACTTTCCCCTGCCACTCACATAAACGGATGGGGAAATATATTAGTGGTGCTTTTCCAGAGCTCAGAAAAGTTACTTTTCAAGAAAGGAAACTCCCAGAATCTCCTTTAGACAGAGGTGTTCCAGTTCAGCAACAAAATGGAAAAGCAACAGACACAAGAATAGGTAGACAGAGCTGAAGCATCTTTCAATTACACAGGGAGATTTGAAGATACCCACCCAGGTGGCAATCATAGTGGAAAGCAAACATCCTCACCTTCTTGCCACTTAGAGGGGTTTGTGTACATTTCGAACTGTAAGCCTCCCAGAATGGAAATACTGTAGAGGCTTTCATTATGTGGACTTCTGCCATTTTAAAACAAGTGATACCCATCTTGGGTGGATGTTTTTTCCTTGTGAACAGGAAAGCAGACAAAACCTAAGCAGTCAGGTACAAAGCCTGAATAAATGAAAAATGGATCCAGACAAAAACAACTGTCTCCCAAATCAGTGGAAATGTATTTCTTCTCGGCTAATTTTGAAGCAAATTTTCTTTGAGTTTAAGAAAGAGGATGACTGTTTGAGGCTAGAGACTTCTTTGGCACTTTCCTCAATTTATTTTGTTCTCAAACGTTCCTCAATGAGCCCTAAGGGAGGAAATTTTTACCACTTTTGAGTGTAGATCTGAGCCATGTGAGACACACAAGCAGTGTCCCCCACTAGGAAGCAATAAGGAAATATATTTCTGAATCTTTTGTTCGCAAAAAGTGTGTGGTCCCCTCAAATTTGACAGAACTGTGAGAGACGTTAGTGGACATTAGGGAACAAAAAATTGGGGTGCTAGCAAGGATCCGAGGGACTACAATACTGGACTTTAGGAAGGCAGTTTCCCTATTTATTTTTATTTATTTATGTACTCTTTCTCTACCCAGAAGGGAATTCAAGGCAGCTTTACATATGGCAACTATTCAATGCCTTTGGACAACAAAAAGTTGGAATATACTTAAGTTAAAATAATTAAATTAGAATGCATATTAAAACATATAAAAAAATTCTGCATCACTATTAAAATCATGCCATCCTCAATCATAATTTCGGACCGCTCCAAAGATCAATTGCACATATTTCAAGGCTATTATTGCACTATAATTAATCTCCAAAGGTTAACCCCAGAGCCAGGTTTTCACTTTCCTTCTGAAGGCCAGGAGGAAGGGAGCTGCTCTTAATATCACTGGGGAGGGAGTTCCACCACTGAGAAGGCCTTGTCTCTCGTCTCCATCAGTCATGCCTGCGAAGGAGGCGGGACAGAGAGAAGGTCCTCCACAGAAGATCTGAATCTCTGCAGTGGTTCATAGGCAGAGATACGTTTGTACAGGTAAGCTGGGCCTGAACAGTTTAGGGCTTCATAAGGCTAAAGCCAGCATTTTGAATTGTGATCGCCAGCACACTGGCAGCCAGTGGAGCTGGCATAACAGGGGGGTTGTATGCTCCCTGTACGCCATTTCCCTAACCCTGGTGTGAAGTATAAACCCTTTTAGAGATGGTCCTCTGTATCCGCAGGTTCTGAATGATGGTTAAACCCATACTTTCTCCTCATATACAAATGTGAGCACTTCGAGCGTTGTTTCTTTAAACAACCGGTTCCTATTGTATGTGAAATTGGGAATTGGTTCAATGCCAATTTACTGGCTAGACTATCAAATCCAAACCAAAATTAAAATGCAACTGAAACTAGATTTTTTCTTCTTCTTGGACTTTACTAGAATGAATGGAAAAGTATACATTTGTGAACAGGACCAACGTAATGTCTTATGTTGATGGAGACAATTTTAAAAAGATTAAATTAAAATGACTGTCAAAAATAATTCAAATTATTTTCACAGTCCTTGGCATCCATACATCTTATATATAGATGTAAACTGGAAATGGAAATAATAAATAAAACAAGATTCATCATATACAATTCATTCAATTGAAAGCCTGTATGGAAGGGTGTGTTTTTAATCTCTGCACAGAACTAAATACATTTTAGGTACTTTATAAACAAGACATCTGAGAAAATTTTTAGGATGAGGCATCTTCTGATAATAACTGTATATCTAAATTCTTTGTAAGAAAACGGAGAAAAATATCACAACTGTTCCCTGGAAGAGCTGCCTGAGAACACCAGGCATTCCTTCTTCTCAATGGCTTCCCACATATGAAGGAACATTTCTCCATTCATGTTCAATGGGTGATAAAAGCAACAGATGCAGAAAATCCTTCAATCTTTTGGACATACATTAACAACATTTTGTAAGTCTCATGTCTCTTCCCAATTATCCTGTGCCCATGCAGGCATCTTGGAGCAGTATTCAAAGTCTGCTCCTTTGTAGCGCAAAGCATGGAGATACATCACCAGTTCTTTGGGTGAAGGGTCAGGCCTTACTATCTTGCATTCTTCACATAAAGGGTCCTTTTCAGTCTGATGCCCATCCAAGCAGATTTCTCCATTCTCTGCCTGGCACACTGGTGCTTCAGGGACACAATTCTGAGTACATGTCAATATTCCGCTCTGACTTTCATCCTTTGATTCTTCAGTCTGATCAGGAGTTTTTGGATGGATGACCTCCTCCACAGGCATAGTACACTTCCCTGGAGTTTCCTTCCCTTTATCTCCAATGATGGGCTTTAGATCATCCTCGACAACATCCAAGATATCCAGACTCTGTTTAGAGAGATGCTCCTCCACCAAGGCTTGAAGCAGTTCCTCATCTGTTTTGTTAACTATGCCACCTTTGCCCTTTCCAAGACCCCAGGCGTTTGTGTTGTAGATAGGGTCATTGGCAATAGGATGTCCCAAAAACTGCAGGTGGACGCGGATCTGATGAGTGCGGCCGGTGTATGGAAAACACTTCACCACACTGGTCTTGCCATTGTAACCGACCCTCTGGAAGACCGTTTTGCATGGCTTACCCTTAGGGTCCACTCGACACACTCCCACTTTGTATGACACAACAAGGATGGGCTCTTCACAAACCACCTCATTTTCTGGAAACTCTCCAAGCACACGACATACATACTCCTTCTCCAGCTGTATTGGGGGTGGGGGTGGGGATGTGACAAGAAGGTAAACAGAAATAGCAAACATTATTATCAGTACAGGATCTATATCACTAGCCAACACACATTTTGGTGCCTCAAATGTATTGGAAACAGCAACCTTCTTCAAGCCTCCACTAGTAATTTGTTTGTATATAATTCAGATTTCTTACTGTATTGTACATGTATGCAGTCTTCCTTAACTCTGTTATTATTATTATTATTAAACTTTATTGTGGGGGGACTGCAGATCATGTGATCAGATCTGGGACTATTTAGACTCAGACTCCATGTCAGACTGTAGGGACTCCTTTAGACTCTCAGAATGGACAGATGTTTTAAACATTTAACTGTTGATTATAAAAAAGATGCCCTGTGTTATCTGCACAGAGAAACTACTTCAAATTCTATCTGTAACTAGATTGATAAGTAATGTACCTGTTTGCTGAATACATGAAGTTTGTGAGTAAGCCAACTATGTTACTTTTAACGAAAATATCAATTTTTTTGTCTCTTGGGAGCATGATTTAAAACCAAATATATTTTAAGAGAAAGAAGATGTTTTTGGACAACTGAAAAGAACACTTCTGAAACTCTGCAATTTTTTGTGCATTGACATAGCATTTGTTCCTCACAGTTCAAAGAGATATCTAGGTATATCAGTCTAACAGCTGGGAAACCTAATTACCTTGCATGAATAGTAGAGAATATTTATCACTGAGGAGAAGATTTGACTCAAGCGGATTTTTAAACTCTTCTCAGAAAGATTATACTTTACAAAAAGTTACAGTCTATAACAGGGGTGGGCAATTACCGGCCCTCCAGGTGTTTTGGACTTCAACTCCCAGAAATCCTAACAGCTGGTAAACTGGCTATAACAAGGTCATGACTTTCCAAAAAGTTATGATTATTCCAAATAGTGTGAATGCCAATTAATCTCCAAAAGGGTCATGCTTCCAAAAGCCTGTGGAGATTCCTAGTTTTCCCAAAACATTTTAAATGCCATTCCCCCAAAGTTAGACCTGCTTCTGGGTATATTTGAAATGCTTATTCCAAAAAGTGGCACCAGTTTTACCCTATCAGTCCTAGTTTTTGAGATACAGGACACATGCCATATATCATTCACCATTTGTTCACCCATTGAAAATCATTACAACCATAGCTAAGAAACTACAGCGGATGTGGTCTATCCAATGTAATTTTCTGAACTGGTGCCCCAAATAACCCCAGGAACAGGCCTAAAAACCAATAAATGTTGTTCTGACTGGGCTATGTAATATATCAAGTTACTTAGTGGCTACTTCCATTCATTCTGATTTGTGGCCACCACTAGAGTTTGAGAATAGAAGTGTTGGCTCTTCAAAAGTTTGGATCAATTACTTCCTGCAGGATCACCTGGCATGAGTTTTGTTAAAAGATTACTGGTGCTGTAGTGGAAAACAACTGAGAGCCAAAGATCCCCCAAGGGTTTTCTGAGCAAACTTTTTAATGTTTTCAATCCACATTTCGGCAGCCAGTAATGTTTGTAAATAGGTTACCAGTATTTATTTATTTACCATACGTGTATCCTGCCTTTCTCAACCCCAAAGGGGACTCAAGGCGGCCTTATAAAGGCAACAGTTCAATGCTGCATCTACACATACATCAATGAATAAACAAAAACATTAAAACTAACAAATTAAAACGTAACATTAAAACAACAATTACAATAATATAATCCATATCAAATTCCAGGGCCGCCCCGGATAGTCATTAAATTAATTTATAATCACTTATTGCACTGTTCCTGTTATTGACCAAAAGCCTGATCCCAGAGTCATGTTTTTAGTTTTTTGTTCTTCTTCTGAAGACCTGAACTGCCAAAAAAATCATTAAAAGTTAGCTGGAGAAGTCTTTGAAATTATGAAATGGGGAAGGTAATGTTTGCATTCTGTTTCTAGGCCAATGCACCTGTACAAATCATGACTGCTGAAATTTGAGGTTATTTTTACTACTCTTTGTATATTGTAAAATGCCTACTCTGTATGAACTTTGCTACAAAATGTGACTCAAGCAGATTAAATGTTCTCTGTATCCGGATTAGGGTAAAATATTATATTACTTCAGATCATTGACTGGAAATGCAATTGTGATTTTAAAAAAAGAGTAAGCCAGATAAGGAAAATGCAGATGCTGAATTTGAAGATTGTGTTTTAGGGACAATAGGGTTATAAAGACATACAGCAATCACTTAAGCTTTACCTGTCGCAGTCGAACTTGTTCATCTATCCTCTTGGATACTTCAACAGACTTTGCAAACATGAGGACTCCTGATGTTAAGCGGTCAAGCCGATGAATAGTATGTAGCTCCTTCAAGTTATGTTCTTTACCCAATATGAAGATGACAGTATTGTGTCGGAATCTACCACATGGATGGACTGGTAAAGAGGAAGGCTTGTCGACCACCACCACCTCATCATTTTCTTCTATAAACTCAATAGGCTGTGCTGTGACTGGAGGTTCATGGCGATGTATTGTGTTCCGCAGAAAGTCGTTATTCTGAAAAGCAAAGCAATCATGTCAAAAATATAGGTCCTCCAGGAGAGTAGGTAAAGGTTTTCCCCAACATTAAGTCTAGTCGTGTCCAACTCTGGGTGGTGGTGTTCATCCCAATTTGTAAGCTGAACAGCCAGAGTTGTTTATAGACACCTGCAAGATCATGTGGTCAGCAGGACTGCATGGTGTTGTTACCTTCTCACCTGAGTGATACCTATTGATTACTCACATTTGCATGTTTTCAAACTGTTACGTTGGCAGGAGCTGGGCCTAACAGCAGGAGTTCACTCCGCTTCCCAGATTTGAACTTGACAACCTTTTTGTCAGCAAGTTCAGCAGCTAAGTGGTTTAACCAAGCTTATTTTCGTGTAAGGCAGGGGTCAGGAACCTATGGCTCGGGAGCCAGGTGTGGCTCTTTTGATGATTGCATCTGGCTCACAGAGTGCGTTTGCAAATACGCGGGGAAAGAGGCTGCCACCGGGGTGCTTCCTGCCCATGGCCGCACTGTGCGATGGTGAGCCTCTCCTGGAGGCTGGGCCTGCACTCCTCTGGGGGCCAGCAAGAAAGCCCCTCCTATCAGCTGTGCAGGCAGTGAGAGAGTCCAGTGATTTTGATGTAGTGCTGAAGCAATTGAAAGTACAATAAATCTCATCATCTGTTCTATATCCTCCCCCAAACACCTCCAGTATTTTGTGGAGCACAGAATGCTCTTTGATGTCTGGTGAACTATAAATCCACACAACTGCAACTCCCATATGTCAGGGTCTGTTTTCCCCAACCTTCTCCAGTATCTTCTGCTGCTCCTGGGAGTTGTGTATGCCAAGTTTGGTTCAGTTTAATGGTTGGTGGAGCTCAGAATGCTCTTTTATTGCAATTGAACTATAAATCCACACAGCTGCAACTCCCATATGTCAGGGTCTGCTTTCCCCAACCCTTTCCAGTATTTTCCGTTGCTCCTGGGATTTGTGTATTATATGGCTCTCACTGAAATAAATTTCCAATTTTTTGCTTTCATGCCTCTCTGAGCCAAAAAGGTTCTCGACCCCTGATCTAAGGCAGCATCCTTCTTATGGTTTGCCTTCAAAAGGCTGTTGAAGTCATGGACAGTGAATCTGTGTATACAGAGGGTGAATAGTGTTTGGCGCTCTTTAGCTTTTACTCATTTTGGGTCCCCAGATGACAAAGACAACTCCCCCATCACTTCTGAGTATCCACCATGGAGACTGGGGATAATGGGAATTGCAACCAAACAGTACTTATGACTCTGAGGTTAGGTAAAGGTTAAAGGACATTTTAAAGTCAGGCATCATATCCACAACCCTTGCATCTACATTCAAACCCCACTCTCCTGACTAAACGATTAATTCTTACTTTCAAGGCCTTGTATGGTCTGGGGCCAGTGTACTTAAGGGATCACCTGATTCCATATAATCCCCCGAGATCACTACGGTCAGAGGACCAGAACCTCTTACACTCCCAGCTTGAAATCGTACCGCCTGACGGCAACTCGACAAAGGGCCTTTTCCATCATTGCCCTGGCATTATGGAATGCTTTGCCACCCGAGTCCTGGGCTCTGAGAAATCTGGACGCCTTCCGCAGAGCCTGTAAGACCCATCTGTTCAAGCAAGCCTTTGAGTGATATTGAAATTTTAATCTGCACTGTTTTATTGTGTACTGTGTATTGTTTTAGGCCTAATTTCTCTGTAAACCGCCCCGAGCCTCCGGGAGTGGCGGTGTAGAAATCAATCAAATAAATAAATAAATAAATAAACAGAAAAAACTGTAGTCTTCTAGATGTTACTGTTTCACAAGTCCCATCAGCTCCAGTCATGCCTAATAATGAGGAATACCGGAATTGTAGTCAAGCATCTTGAGGGACACATGAAATAATAACAATAACAACAACAATAATATAATAGTCCTAGACACTCAGGAAGTGTCCGATGTGTGATCTAATACAACAACCAGCATAGTGATCTTGCTTGCTGTGTACTAATCTTGTTATGTTTCAAATAATAATAATGATTTAAAGATAGAACTGTAAAGTCTCTGGCACAAGCCAGTAACGGTGGTCCCAGTGGTGATCAGTACACAGAGGGCGAATAGTGTTTGGTGCTCTTTAGCTTTTACTTATTTACTTAATTTATATTCCACCCTTCTCACCCCGCAGGGGACTCAGGGCTGATTACAATGTACACATTACGTTTAGACACACAAACACACAAGACAGACAGAGGCAATTTAACATCTGGCCACTAGGGGGAGCTGCCGCACTCCTTCATTCCTCAGTGTTTTCTGGATATCTTTTTTATGGCCTCGTAAATCAGTTAAATTTGGCCTCCCTACTAAGTGGTACCTTAATTTCCTACTTGACAGATGCAACTGTCTTTCGGGTCGCAAAGGTCGACAACAGGCTACACAATAGGTCGAGAGCCCACCTCGACCCAGGCAGGCCTCGTACTCATGACCCTCTGGTCAGTAGCGATCTTATGCAGCTGACACTCAGCTAGCTGTGCCACATTCCTGGTGAGTTTGGGTCCCCAGATGACAACCAAGCACTCGGAAAGTGTCCAAGGTGTGATCCAATACAACAACCAGCATAGTGATCTTGCTTGCTGTGTACTAATCTTGTTATGTTTCAAATAATAATAATGGGGATTTAAATAGTAAAGACTCTGGCACAAGCCAGTAACAGTGGTCCCAGTGGTGATCAGTACACAGAGGGTGAATAGTGTTTGACGCTCTTTAGCTTTTACTCAGTTTGGGTCCCCAGATGACAATCAAGCAGTGCGTAAAGACCTAGGCCTGCACTTAACAACAATTGGCCCTGACAAAATTACCCTCTGCCAGCTGCAAAAGGCCACCCTACTCAGATATGCACGCATTATTCGCCGATACAACACACAGTCCTAGACACTTGGGAAGTGTCTAGGGTTCCCATATGTCCCTTATTTTCAGGCCCTGTCCCTTATTTTTGACTAGCAGGACAGGACTGGGCAGGGTTGGCCAGAGGAAGGCGCGCGCTGTGGTTTCCACGGCAATGCCTACCCGGGGATTCCAACACGCAGGGCAGCCTGCGTCCCCGTTGGAAGGAAGAGGCGATACAGGACTTTTTCAAAGTACAGTAGACTAAATAACCTTAACCCAAGGGGAATGTTGGATCATGTTGGATAAAGATAGTTTCTGGTTGCTTGCGAGTTACTCTTAAAATAGGCCTAGCTGTACATCCCAATACTATACAATGCTGTGTATCCCATACTATACTACACCATTAACTATTGACATAATAATCATGAAGATGTACTGTCTTATAAAATTTATTTTATTTTAATGTTTAGACAGTGCACTTCTAAAGTCAGTCAGCAAAGTCTAAATACAGATGGAGAAAATAAGGTACTTCTAATAATGTATTTTCTGCATGACAAAGCATGCAGAAACATACCATGTCTTGTTAAGAGGGTATAAGTCAGTTTCTTTTGTGAGTTTCAATCATTATCTTATTCTGTTAATAAAACTATTTCTACCTAATGTTTGAGTTTCAAGTTTTTAATGAAGTGTCCCTTATTTTTGTGGAAAATCCCGTAAATGTCTCTTATTTCTTATATCAAAAAATGGCAACCCTAGAAGTGTCCGACATGGGATCAAATACAAAGGTCAGCAGTGATTTTGCTTGCTGTTTGCTAATCTTGTTATGTATCAAATCATAACTTAATTTGCCTCCATAAAGTAACACACAGTACAATGCGATAAAGTATAAAAACGACAGCATATAAAAACAACAGTTTTAAAACTCAAAACAAGTGCCGTAAGAGATGGCCAAACTGTAAACAAGACAAGGGAACGGGATAGTAGTGCACATTGTAGCTAAGGAACGGGGCATGGGACGAGAGGGCATTGCTGTGTCATTGATTGCGGACCATTGGGGTTAGGGTTGCCACTTTTTGATATAAGAAATAAGGGACATTTACGAGATTTTTCACAAAATAAGGGACACTTCATTAAAAACTTGAAACTCAAACATTAGGTAGAAATAGTTTTATTAACAGACTAAGATAATGATTGAAACTCACAAAAAACTGACTTATACCCTCTTAACAGTACATGGTATGTTTCTGCATGCTTTGTCATGAAGAAAAAACATTATTAGAACTACCTAATTTTCTCCATCTGTATTTAGTACTTGACTTTGCTGACTTTAAAAGTGCACTGTCTAAACATTAAAATAAAATACATTTTATAAGACAGTACATCTTCATGATTATTATGTCAATAGTTAATGGTATAGTATAGTATGGGATACACAGCATTGTATAGTATTGGGAGGCACAGCTAGGCCTATTTTAAGAGTAACTCTCAAGCAACCAGAAACTATCTTTATCCAACATGATCCAACATTCCCCTTGGGTAACAGTTAATTAGTCTACTGTACTTTGAAAAGTCCTGTATCGCCTCTTCCTTCCAACGGGATGCAGGCTGCCCTGCGAGTTGGAATCCCCGGGCAGGCATTGCCGTGGAAACCACAGCGCGCACCTTCCTCTGGTCAACCCCGCCCAGTCCTGTCCTGCTAGTCAAAAATAAGGGACAGGGCCTGAAAATAAGGGACACACATTTTAGGGCCAAAAGACTGGACGTCCCTTAGAATAAGGGACATATGGGAACCAGGGCCGTCCCAGCCAGGATTTTGGTTCGGGGGCTGAGTTTGGTTCGGGGGAACCCAGACTATTTCCTTTTGTAAATTAGAGGACGTAGACTGGGTGGAAGAGGGTCTACCCTAGCAAACCTTTTGTATTGTTATCCCAATAACCCCATTAATGTGGGATATACTGAGCATGGTGATCAGATCATGAAATGAATAAACATAACAGTTTAAATAATGTACCAGTCAGGCTTTTTGTGTGTCACATTGCCTTTACCACCCCCTGAGAATTTCGGGAGGGCTGAAGCCCCTTAGCCCCCCCCCCCTGCTACATGCCTGATGGGAACCCTAATTGGGGTAGATGTTCTCAAAGGGTTGTTCAAACATCCAAGTCTTCAGATTCCTGTGGAAGGAGGACAGTGAGGGGGGGCTGACTAATCACCCTGGAAAGAGTGTTCCAAAGCTGGGGGGCCACCACCAAGAAGGCCCTCTCCTCTGTCCCCACCAACCGCGCTTGTGACGTTGGTGGATGTGAGGAGGGCAATAACGTGTACTTTGAATTGAGGCTGGAAGCTCAGATCCTGTGAGGTAGGCAAGTTCGGCCCTCCAGGGGGGGTTGGACTACAACTCCCACAATTCCTAACAGCCTAGCGGCTGTTAGGAATTGTGGGAGCTGTAGTCCAACCCCCCTGGAGGACCGAACTTGCCTACCTCACAGGATCTGAGCTTCCAGCCTCAATTCAAACGGCTGTTAGGAATTGTGGGAGTTGTAGTCCAACCCCCCCCCCCCCGGGGGGACAGCGAGCGGGAGCGGGCGAAGGGGGCACCTTGAGCCGGAGCCCGAGGTCCTTGACGGGCTTCTCGTTGAGGCGGAGGCGGCCTGCTTCGGCGGCGGCGCGGTAGGCCTCCAGGGGTTGGGAGCGGAACTCGGCGCCGAAGACCTGGAGGAGGCTGAGGCCCACCCAGCGGCCCTTGCAGTAGGTCTGGAAGTCGAAGAAGTAAGGCCGCACTTTCCGGAGGCCGCCCTCGAAGTAGTAGCTGGTCTCGGCGAAGTGGGCCTCGTTGAAGCTGACGCCCGCGCTGCGCTTCTTCGGCGGAGGGACGTGGCGCGCCTCGCCCGCTTCCTCCTCCGCTCCTCCTCCCCTTCCCTTGGCGGCGCTTCACCGCCCGACGACGCTCGGCCGAGGGGTCAAGGGAGGGCAGCGCCGCCATGCTGTCGCCCTCAGGGAGAGAGAGAGAGAGGGAGCGGCCCGCCAAGCTCTGCTCCGGAGCCACGCGCGCGCCAACGCCGAAGGCCCGCCAGGCTCGCGCCACGCTTCCGCTCCAGAGCCGCGCGCGCGCCAACGCTGAGCCAGCAGCCGAGGAGGGAAGAGGCATCCGCCCCACGTGTCATGGTCGCGCGCCGGCTCCCCCCGTGACGTCAGGGCCCTCTTCTGCCAATCCCAGGCGGGGCCGCCCAGTGACGACAACTTAAAGCGAAACGAACAATTTCCAATTTATTTACTTACTTACTTTACTGACTTCATTTCAAACCCCGCCTTTCTCCCACGAAGGGAGTCTCAGGGCGGCTCCACACCTGCCTTCTGCCTTCATGCAGCAAAAATCACAATCAAAGCACCTCAGACACAGATGGCCACCCAGCCTCTGTTTAAAAGCCTCCCAAGGAGGAGCCTCCACCACACTCTGAGGCAGAGAGTTCCACTGCTGAACGGCTCTCACAGTTAGGAAGTTTTATCCTCATGTTCAGGGGGAATCTCCTTTCTTGTAGTTTGAAGCCATTGGTTTTGTCCTTTGGGAGTTGTAGTTGCTGGGATTTCTAGTTAACCCACAATCAAAGAGCATCCTGAACTCCACCAATGATGGAATTTAACCAAACGTGTGCACACTGAACTCTCATGAGACCAACAGAAAGTACTGAAAGGGCATTGACCTTGAGTTTGGGAGTTGTAGTTCTACATCCAAAGAGCACTGTGGACTCAAATAATGATGGATCTGGACCAAACTTGGCACAGATCCTCAGTATGCACAAATGTGAACACTCTGGAAATTCGGGGAAAATAGACCGAGGCATTTGGGAGTTGGAGTTGCTGGGATGTATAGTTCACTTACCTTGTGAAGCAGAGTCACGCCATGCTGGCTGGCAGCGGGAAGGGCAGCCAGAAAGCGCTCCAGGGCCTCCTCACCCCGGCAGGGGCTTCACAGCCTCCCTTCCCTGCCTGGCATGAGGGGCCGCACAAAGCCACTTGCCGCCCAGGCCCAATTCCCTCGCCTGCAAGCAAGGGAAACAGGCGAGGGGAGAAGTAAGAGGGCAGAAGGAAGGAGGGGGCGCCACGAGAGAAGGAGTGCCAGCCAGCCACGCCCTCTTGTTCCCGCCAAAAGGTAGGGAAAATGTGGGCACGTGACATCACACGCGCCATTTTCCCTACCTTTTTGGCATGGACGAGAGGGGCGTGGCTGGCTGGCACTCCTTCTCTGGCCCCCTCCTCCCTCTGCGCTCTGTCCTCCTTCTCCTCTCTGCTTCCTCCCTCCTCCAGGCTACACTGCTCAGTCGCGATCGACCAGTTCCAGCTTTGCGATCCACTGGTCGATCGCAATCGACCTAATGAGCAGACCTGTAATAAAGGATAACATGGTGAAATGGGCAGCAGATATTGGACAGTCAATACTATTAAAGGAATGGGAATATATTTGGAAAAACAAATTAAGATGTACGAGAGCCAGGGCTGTAGCCAGGATGTTGATTTGGGGGGGCTGAGACTGGGTGGAAGAGGGTCTGCATCCATACTGCCTGCCGAGAGGGAAAACCTTTTGTATTGTTATCCCAATAACCCCATGAATGTGGGATATAATGAGCATGGTGATCAGATCATGATATGAATAAACATAACAGTTTAAATAATGTACCAGTAAGGCCTTCTCGCGGACCACCCTGAGAATTTCGGGGCTGAAGCCCCTTAGCCCCCCTGGCTACATGCCTGAGAGCCACTACTATAATAGAAAACTGGTATAAATCATTTTATCGGTGGTACTTAACTCCAATACAAATATCAAAATTCTATTTAAAAAAATATAACAACCAATGCTGGAAATGTGGGAAGGAATTAGGAACCTACTTTCATTCTTGGTGGGGTTGTAAAATAATTAAGAAGTATTGGATTCAGATTCATAACCACACTCAAAAAAATATTAAGATAAATATGACATAAAACCAGAATATTATTTGTTGAATATAACAAACTTTGAGATGGGGAAAAATGAAGAGAAGATTCTGTTCTACCTGACGTCAGCGGCAAGAATAATAGTAGCTCAGAAATGGAAAAAAACCTGATCCTCCCTTAGTGGAAGACTGGCTAACTAAGGTAGTAGAGTATATGTATTTCGACAAACTGTCGCAAAAATTAAAAAATCAGAAGAGAATCAAACCAATTGGAGATCACGAATAATATATCTACAAGAAAAAAATGAACCTTAATATTTAATGATACCAAAAGAAAAAGGATTTAGAGTCAATTAGTTATGAAAGAATCAAGAAAATTTACCTATTTTGGGAGGACCATCTCTCTGTGGAATGGACTGGAAGCCCCCCCCTGGATTTTCTCCTTATCCCCTATTATTTTATGGAACCCCTTTTCCGTCACCCCTCAACTCCCCAAACCCTTCTCTATACTTACCCTTTAATTTCCTACTTTCCTATTAAACCTATTGTTCCCCCTCTTTTATTGTTATTTTGAAACAACAGCAATAAAAATGAATATTAAAAAATGCTTTCCACAATATACATACAATTAAAAACAATTGACTCAATTAAAACAGTATAAATTCATCCATAAACTTCCTAAACGTTCAAATTAACATGCCACTATACCAGAGTCCAGCCAGGAAATCAAATATCGTTACGTCAATGTCATTTCTTAATGGAAAAACATGGAAAAACTTTATGCAACTGCAAACCTTTTTACTGGACACCCTACAGCACATTTTGCTAGTTTCGCAATGATTATTTCAGAGGAGTCTCAGAGAATTCAACATAGTTTGTGGCAGCCAAAAAACCCTCAAAGTTTCTGGAGTATAGCAGCTATTTTATTATTATTATTATTATTGTTACTTCTTGGGAGGAGAGCAATGACCAATCTTGATAAAATAGTGAGGAATAGAGACATCACACTGGCAACGAAGATCTGCATAAAGAAATTATATTCCCCGTAGTAACCTATGGATGCGAGAGATGGACCATAAGGAAGGATGAGTGAAGGAAGATAGACACTTTTGAAGTGTGGTGCTGGAGGAAAATTCTGCGAGTGCCTTGGACTGCAAGATCAAACCCGCCCTTACTCCAGGAAATAAAGCACAACTGCTCATTGGAGGGAAGGATAGTAGAGGCAAAGATGAAGTACTTTGGCCACATAATGAAAAGACAGGAAAGCTTGGAGAAGATAATGATGCTGAGGAAAATGGAAGGAAAAAGGAAGAGGGCCGACCAAGGGCAAGATGGATGGATGTTATCCTTGAAATGACTGGCTCAACTTTGAAGGAGTTGGGGGTGGTGATGGCCAGCAGGGCACTCTGGCGTGGGCTGGTCCATGTGGTCACAAAGAGTCGGAAGTGACTGAACAAATGAACAACAAATTAATAATTTTATTATAATTCATATATTTATTTTCATTTCCCTCATTTCCAAAAGCGAATTTTCTGGAGTATTACACCTATTTTCAAAGTAGGTCCTGCACAATTAAACAGGAAATAACACTTTCAAACCAGTAACAGAAAATGTTTCAAATGTATGTGTGTATAGAACATACTTAATTATATATCTACATCTGAAATGTGTGTATCCTTTCTAATTAATAACTTTTGCTATTTCACTCCAATGTTGCTTGGCAACATAATAAAACTTTATTTATATAATTACAATATAATTAAAATATTATTTATAGTCATGTGTTCTAGAAGAGCTTCCTATAAAGACTTATGTCTGTATATATAAATATATAAAACATAAAATACATAGCAAGCTTGTGAGTCCTTCCTCATTAAAGAGCTTTTGTCATTTTACTCTGCTGTCACTTGGCCACTTGTCCTGGCTTTCAGCACTCTCTACAAGTGGGCTCCTTGTGTTTACCAGGGTTTGGTTCTAAAAACCTGTGGAAGCGCAAGTCCCATTAGATGGTATCCCTTCTATAAAATGATGAAGCTAAGGCTTGCTTTTAGGATTTTTAATATATATTCTCAAGGTGTGGATGGTTGAATCCATGGATAGAAAGAGCCAACAACACTTAAAACCCACAAAAAGGTGAAATCTAAGTCGGCCAATGAAAATGCATCATGCAAAACTTTAGAAGCTTCATTAGTTTGTTCACCAGGCAAATATGTTAATCATACAGGGAAAAAATGATTTTGAAGTCACGGGCCTGCATTCTATCCCAGATGTTGCTCTCTTTGTCATGACGTCCTTTCCTGTTGTGGGAAACCATGAAAGTAGGTCACGCTTTGGCCGGTAGCACACCTGTATGTAGGGTCTCCATTGAAATGGATGGGCACGGTCAATGGGAGGGCCAGGGTGAGGGATGTGAGGTGAGCAACTTTCAGGTGGAACTTTGCTCGTAACCATACTGTGTGCTTTGAGAAATAAAAACCTTCCAGGCTGCCTGTGGGTAATTTCTTCTCTAGAGAGCTGCAGAGGAGGACATAAAAGTTCCATCTGAAAGTTGTTTTCCTGCTCATCTCCTCATATCCCTCACCCTGGCCCTCCCCACCCCATTTCCATGGAGACCCTCCATCCTGGTCTGCTCTCTCTTGCTCCAGATGTGCATGTCCTACTTTCATGGTTCCCCACAACACCAGGAAAGGAGGTCATGACACTCTTGTTATTTAAGGTGATTTTGAGGGATTTCAATGTTTGGCCATGTAATAGTGGAGTTTAAGTGAAGTTACAAAAGCAAACTTGTATGCTCTTCCTCATTAATACCCTTTGCCATCACACTCTGATATTGCCTGACCTCATGTCCTGATTGTCATCTGCATAATGTTGGAGGACATACCCATCTACTTTAGCCTCATCAGGAATATAATACACCCCGCCTTCAAGTTTCTTTGACACCTAAATTTAGGAGATGGCAGAACCTTTTTGTTGTTGCGTTGATTTAGACAGAACCATGCATGCATTATTAAAATAATCCAAAATTTTCAAACGTAGGGCCCAATACATCTTTGGTCCATCTGTCATACAGCATGTTCTCAAGCAAGTAAAACCTAGATAGAAGCCTTTCCAGGAGAGTTTGCAATAAACATAGAGAGCAGGTTTATGACACTCTTCACTTACCATTTGGCCTTTTCACACAGCACAAGGTCCAAAACAGTACATTTTATTGGCCTGTAGTGAACAGCAACCATTATTAAGATTAAGAAGTTAATCTTTGTAACTGACAAGAACCACCAATGGCTGCATGAATTGGCTACAGGCATTGTTTGCATCAGGTTGGCTGCATTAAACCTCTATTGTCAGATGCCAAAGATTAACAAGAGTACAGTTATTAGGTTTCTGACCTTTTATCATTTTGTAAGAAGGCAGTGTTTAAAAAGCATGCTGTAGTAGACAGTCCCTCATCTGATCCAGTCGAGTAAGACTGTTTCTTATTAAAATAATCAGTTCACACAGAATAGCATGGTTTAACTTGTTTTTATTAGGCTAAGTTGTTAAAGTACAAGTTACATCCTGTATGTTGTTTTCACCAATAGAAGACCATGCAAAAAGATTTCCTCGGGGTATCAGGAAACCAGATAAGGACCGTTTCCTTATTTATAAAAGGCATGGAGCACACAGATGACTAGCACAACTACCTTTTTCAGTCTTGCAAACACAAGAGCATATTTGTAGTCTATGAAATAGAAAAGCCAGACTAATGCTAGTTCTTGGCTGTGAGCCTATCATGTTGCTTGGTTTCCAAACTGCAGTTCTTGAAGTTAGATATTGAGTCCATTGTTAGCCTGAAAGAGAGATTTCTTAATTTCTCCCAAATGTTGATGCTATCTCAAATGTAAAGAGTCAGTTCAAAAAAGCAGAACACTGTATTAGCACGTACAGCGAGTGAATTCCTATTCCTTGTAAACATAGTTCTCATAGGCTTTCCAAATTTCCTCTACAGACTTAAGTCTTTTAAAGTTCACCCCTGGGGAAAAAGAGACAATTGGCCATTACTAATAATCATACGCTAACATCTTCCGCAAACATTCAGTGTTCACATTTGGCTGGAGAGATAAAAATATTCCCGAAGATGAAATGACATTTCTCCCTATAGCTATAACTTTCCCCTCACTCGATCTGGGCAGATAAGAAGCAGCTGGGGAAAAACATAGCCTAAAGAAACATGTTTTCATTAAGGGAAAAGAAGGTCCAATTCAGGAGAAAATCATTAGTAAATGTCAAGTCTTATCATTTACAATATAGAAGAGAAAAACTACAAATGAGATAATTAAAATAAAAGAGTGGAAACAAGACGCTTTCACACATGAAATACATAAGTAGCCTCATAGCAACCATGCTCAGAATAAGGCAGTGGTTCCCAACCTTTGGTCCTCTAGTTGTTTTGGACGTCAGCTCCCAGAAATCCCTGCCAGTTTACCAACTGTTAGGAATTGTGGGAGCTGAAGTCCAAAACACCGGGAGGACCAAAGGTTGGCAACCACTGGTATCGGTAAACTGCACTGCATTTAAAAGCACTTACTTTCTTGTGCACATGAAATCACAGTATTAAATGTGAGACAAAACAAAAATATGTTCTCCCATTGAGATGCAATGATTTTGGAAGACTTGCCATTTTGGCTAAGTTCTAAGAAGATAAAATGCTTGCAGTATAGCAATTAGCATTTAATGGCCTTGCAACTTCAAAACCTGGCTGGTTGCTGCCTGGAGGAACCTTTGTTGGGAGGTATTGGCTGGCCCTGATTGATTCTTTTCTGGAATTCCCCTACTATTTGCAGTATAGCATTGCAAATATCAGGCTTTGTTCAAGCTCTCTCCCCCTCCCTCCCCCTCTAAGGTTTCCACTACATTCTCTCACTCCATATATATAATATATAAGGGAATATTGAAGAAATGTGTAGTCAGGAAAGGAGACTTCAAGCTAATGGAATATTTATTTTTTCTTCAGCCCTGAGATACATCAACTAGAACTGTTATACACATGATTTCAAGAATCCTGCATTCAGTATTTGTCTGGTGCACTATGATGGAATAGAGCAGTGTTTCTCAACCTGGGGGTCGGGACCCCTATGGGGGTCGCGAGGGGGTGTCAGAGGGGTCGCCAAGGACAATCAGAAAATACATTATACATTATTTTCTATTGGCCATGGGGGTTCTGTATGGGAAGTTTGGTTCAATTCCATTTTTCCCAAACTCCACCTGTGTTCACATTTGGATATATTGAGTACCGTATTTTTCGCTCCATAAGACGCACCTGCTGATAAGACGCACCTAGATTTTTAGGGGAAATAGAAAAAAAGATTTGACGCGATGCCGCTTGATCGAACAAAGGGCGGGGGGAAAGAAGGAGCAGGAGGGGAAGCCAAGCAGCGTCGCATCAGAGCCCTCTGACGTGACGCCGCTTCACCCCGCCCCTTGCTCCTTTTCCTTTCCCTCCGCCCTTTGCTCGATCGAACAAAGGGCGGGGGGAAAGAAGGAGCAGGAGGGGGAGCCAAGCGGCGTCGCGTCAAAATATTTTTGGTGAGTACCGGTATATTGCCGCCCCCCCCCTGCTCCAGCGCCTCCCCCCCCCTCCCTGCCTGCATCTTCGCTCCATAAGACGCGGCTCATTTTTCTTCCTACTTTGGGAGGGAAAAAACTGCGTCTTATGGTGCGAAAAATACGATATTTGCGCCAAGTTTGATCCAGATCTATCATTATTTGAGTCCACAGTGCTCTCTGGATGTAGGTGAACTCCAACTCCCAAACTCAAGGTCAATGTCCACCAAACCCTTCCAGTATTTTCTTTTGTGTCATGGGAGTTCTGTGTGCCAAGTTTGATTCAACTCCATTGTTAGTGGAGTTCAGAAAGCTCTTTGATTGTACATCCCAGCAACTACACCTCCCAAATGACAAAATCACCCTCCACAACCCCACCAGTATTCAAATTTGGGTCTATCGGGTATTTCTGCCAAATGTGGTCCGTGAATGAAAATACATTTTACATGATGATTCATAACACTAGCAAAATTACAGTTATGAAGCAGCAACGAAAATGATTTTATGGTTGGGGGTCACCGAAACATGAGGAACTGTATTAAAGAGTCTTGGCATTGGGAAGGTTGAGAAACACTGGAATAGAGCTTTCCAGTTCACACACGCAAAAAAAAAGAAAAGAAAAAAGAAGTCCTATTCATCCCAACCATTTTGTTTTTCAGCATGCAGACCAGGATGGAACAATATACATTTTTGCTGCTTCTGTTGTTAAGTAAGACTCTGTCTGGAAGCCTTGTGTGTTCTGCTACAAAGTCACTTACAAATCCACCTCATCCCCCACTCTGGCCTACATGTTAGTAGTTTTGTTTTGTCTGAAACAAGTATCAGAAGGATTCTTTTCATCAAGGCACTGTTGGCTTAGGAAAAACAAGCTTTAATTTAGTCATGCCTTGGATTGGAAGAGCATATTAATATTTTACCGAGGCCACTGTTTCTCCTTATCTGTCAGAGGAACATATATCACTCCCATCAGTTGCTTTTCCACAATCTGACCGTCTTTAGTCTTGTCATACTGCATCATAACCTGGTTTCCACCCTCAGGCCCAACTGGCAGGATGAGTCGTCCTCCGGGTTTCAGCTCATTCAGTAACTGGTAAGACAGAAGAAAAATTACCAAGGTTAACAAGATAAAAAAGAAAACCAAAACTCCCAAACAAAACAAAACGTAGAAATTTCCATGTGATGAAGAGAAGCAAACAAAATTAAGCTCCATTGGTTTTGCAAAAAAACCAGAATGCTCCCAAATGTAAAGTCGGCAGGGTGACAGAAAAAAGGGGGTGGACTAGATGGCCAATGTGGTCTCTTCCAACTCCATGATTCTGCTTAAGACAAGATGCTTATACTGCCTCCACCACCCTAAATTATTTTTCAAACACTTTTACAGAAGCCTGTGTACAGAGGATATCTCTCTAGGAATTTTCTAGGAAGGCATTCATTTCAATTGGCTCTTCATCATTACCCCATGTTTCCTGTTTCCATGTTAAGCTCAGGAACATATCCCCCCAGGGATATGGGGGTTTTCTGTAAGTACAAGTTCAACATGATTTCACAGACTTCTCAGTGGAGTCTCTTAGCTTCCCTGAATCCCTTGGCAAGAGAAAGACGGGATATAAATTGCAAAAGAAATACAGAATTAAACACAGTCAGCACTGAGAGACAAAAGAGGCAAGGATATTTATTTCTTACCGCCTTTGGCACCGTGGGGGCAGCTGCTCCAACATGGATGGCATCATAAGGGGCTTCTTCCGGATATCCCTTCCTGCCATCCCCAACTGTGGAGAGAGAATGGGCAGTAAAGGTTCTTGTTCAGATGGCAGCTTCTCCTAAACAGTCCTCCTCTGCCTCTCTTTCACTTGATACCTACATGCAGAAGAGACTGGTATGCAGATTATGTTAGCGCTGGGGTCCTAAAACAGAATATGGAGAAATCCAACTGGGAGAAACACTGCTCTGTGACACTAAGCTTCCAGACTAAATAGAATTAGGAAAGAGCAAAAAGCTGAAAGATAAGCTAAGTTTAATGTCAGCTATTTTAGTAGATATTTCACGTCTTGTAGTGTAATCATATCCATAACGGCTGGGCTAAATATGACTTATTTCCAAGTGTGCATGCATAAGAAATGTAGATCTAGAAATGTAGCTCTAAATGTGCAATCCCATTCATACTTGCTTTGGAATGAGCTCTACTGAAATCAATTGGGGTTACTTCTAGGAAAATAGGAATTTGTTGTGTTGAGTAAAAAAATAATTACTTTTCTAAAAAGATTGGAGTTGAGATTAATACTTATTTTCAAATTCAAGTATTTCCTTTTTAATGAAATTTACAAGTACTGTAAGTAAACTTCCCACTTGCCCGTGTACCTTCAGAACAGTGGTTCTCAACCTGTGGGTCCCCATGTGTTTTGGCCTTCAACTCCCAGAAATCCTAACAGCTGGTAAACTGCCTGGGATTTCTGGGAGTCGTAGGCCAAAACACCTGGGAACCCACAGGTTGAGAACCACTGCCTTAGAAAATGTACTTCAGCATAATTGCTAGAACAACACTGCTCTCGCAAAACAAGTTTTCACAAGTGATGAAGACTTCTGGATTAGTTAAGCTTCAAACTAGAGATCTTACCTATAAGTTTTACTCGTCCAGAACTCAGCAAAGTTGGATCATCTTCCCTGACATTTCTGATGGATTCATGAACCAGCTCTTCAATGTGTTCAATGCCCACTGCTTTTCCTGTTGAGCCCACCTGTAACAGCAGCCACATTCACTTCAATATGGGTTACTACAGCAGATGAATTAATTCAGAGAACAGAATTTCCGTTACAAGAATTACTTGATAACATCTGATCATTTGTATACAATGGCCGGGATTTCACACTTCCATTAACACTTCCCTTTAACCCTCATAGGTTCTCAATCGTTATTACGGAAGACTTAAAAAAAACCCAGGGCAGATTTTTGATCTGTAGTGTCGTTTTAAATGTAAGCCAATGTAAGTTTTAGAATACCTGAAATAGCAAAATCAATTAGAAAATTCAGTTATCTTCACAATTATACCTGTCTTGAATTCTTCATAGAGCTGTACTGTGCTAACTGTGTAACTCCAATGGAATAGCATTTTATAATGTTATTTGTCTACATTTCCGCTCAAAATAAGTCTCACTGAGATATATCCTCAGAAAGGTATGTTTAGAATTGTAGCCTCTCTTCTTCAAGGCATGCTACTTCAGTACATCCTCTTTAATTTGACTAAATGTAAATATTACTGAAGCTAGATCTTTCTCTGTACAGATACAGCATCAATTATAAGATTGATTAGCATTGCAAATATGTGGGGCTTTTAAATCAGAGAAAGAGAGGTATTGTTTTTTCTTACTGCAGAATCCCAAGAAATGCATGATATGCTTACCATCCTAGCAAAGCAGGCTGTAAGGTATCCACTTCCTGACCCTACATCCAAGGCCTTTGCTCCTTCTACTAATTGCTCCTTTAGTAACTCAAGGGCATGAGCATGCTGCAGAAACCACAAACATAAATTTGCACTGATTTTCATTATCCTTTTTTCCAATAGTGACAAAAATTATGTAACAAAACACTATCTTAATTTTAGATTATGATGCCAACTCCTTGACTATAGCTCAGTTTAAACAAAGCATTTGTTCTTACGTTTACTTGAGAAATGCAAGCATGAGAGGAAATGACGCCTAGTACCAGGAAAAATTCAGCTGAAAACCACCTGCAGCATAAACCTCCGAGACTCTTTTGTTTTGGAATACTTGTATCAGTATGGCACTATAGACTGCCACAGTATACTGCCTGGCAGATGCTTAGCTCAATTTTTTAGGGCAGGAACCATAAGCCAATAGTAGGGCATATGGTTTTTATGGATACAGTTGTGATTTCAATCTTCTTGCATCTCCAGTTCAAAGGAACATATGCACTTCGTATCCAGAGAAGGCAGCATTATTTTAGATCAGTGGTTCCCAACCTGTGGTCCATGGACCACCAGTGGTCCACAAGAACTAAAATATAGTGCACAGCCTCACTGTTACTACCATCACAATGAGAGTGACTGGTCTCAAGAAACCCTCTTATAGTGCTGAGGCATATTAAATATGGTTTTATGTGGGCAAGCAGATGTTGACTACTGGATGGCATATGTTCTGCAACAGAAACGAGAGCTGATGTGGTCTATCCAATGCCATTTCTGAATCAGCACCCCAAATAACCAAACCGAATCTAAAGTTGACCAAAAACTGATTTGTAACTTTTCTGGTACTAATGTTGGAGAGTGGTCCCTGCTCCAACTGGTCCCTGGTCAAACCACTATGTTGGGAATGATCTGTCTCAGACTAAGGCATTTTTACCCATTCATGGCTTATGATCCACTTGGGACTGAGTTTATTTAATATTTAATAGATATTGTAATTTGTCTTACCATGTGAGGTGCACTTATTGTAGCCTTGTACCCTGAAAAGAAAGCCACTGGTCAGTTGTTGCTATTTTATTTTAAAAACTATAATAATTTGAGCAATTTAAAACTAATGCAATGTAGAGAGTTAAGAATTGCTGCTCTAAATAGACTACAATGTGTGAAAGATATGATTTCTAGAATGAAGTTTTGTAGCCTAGATTTGGGGTGAAAAGAGCATACAAATAACAGAATGTTTGCCTTTTCTTACCGATTGATTGAGGAGAATCCATATAGGGGAAATACTTGATATAATGAGCTCTGTCTGTGGCCACTAACACATCAAAAATGCGCTGAGACTTAATCACACCATTTTCTACAAAACAGAGATAAAAGGAGAGAGAGAGAGAGAGAGAGAGAGAGAGAGAGAGAGAGAGAGAAACTCATTAGAATCCAGCTCATTTGGACAGTTTGGGAACAAACTCATTCAACTTACTGTTTCTATTTTTTGTCAATACAAAAAAACCTCTTCACTTTTGTACAAAACTAAACATTGACCAGGCTCGTTCCAAAAAGGGAGATGTTAGCTCACTGTGTGGTAGGTTAGTTGAGCTATCGCCCATATTATATTTCATTGGATGATCCCACGTTATGGTTTGTGGTTCCCATCTCACAATATTGGAACCTGGGGCTACTCGGGGAAATAAAGAAATAGAAAAAGGCAATACATTTTGGCTGGGTCGCTGTGAGTTTTCCAGGCAGAATGGCCATGTTCCAGAAGCATTCTCTCCTGACGTTTCACCCACATCTATGGCAGGCATCCTCAGAGGTTGAGGGGTTTGTTGGAAACTAGGCAAGTGAGGTTTATATATCTGTGGAATGTCCAGGGTGGGAGAAAGAACTCTTGTCTGCTTGAGGCAAGTGTGAATGCTGCAAATTAATACCTTAATTAGCATTTAATGGCCTTGCAACTTCAAAACCTGGCTGGTTGCTGCCTGGAGGAACCTTTGTTGGGAGGTATTGGCTGGCCCTGATTGATTCTTTTCTGGAATTCCCCTACTATTTGAGTGTTTCTCTTTATTTGTTCCTCTATAAAGGCAGCGCCAAAACACAAATCAAGGAACATGAAAGGCACTGCAGAGTAATTCAACCTGAGAAGTCAGCCATAGCAGAGCCCGTGATGAACCAACCTGGACAAGGATATTATTTGAGAACACAGAAATGCTGGACCACTCCAACAACCACCATGTCTGACTACACAGAAAAGCCATTGAAATCCACAAGCATGTGACAATTTCAACAGAAAGGAGGAAACCACGAAAGTGAACATAATCTGGCTACCAGTATTTTTTAAAAAATAAAAACCTCTAAAATCAGGACAGTAAATAAAGAGCAGCACTCAATAAACAGGGGAATTCCAGACAAGAATTCAAGAGCGAGTTCCAGAGTCGGGGGGGGGGCACCACAGAGAAGGCCCTCTCCCTCGCCCCCACCAAACACGCCTGCGAAGGTGGTGGGAGCCAGAGTAGGGCCTCTCCAGATGATCTGAGAGATCACTTGAGTTCATAGACAGAAATGCGGTCATGCAGGTAGGCGGGTCCCAAACCATTCAGGACTTTGTAGGTAAGAACCTGCACCTTGCATTGGGACCAGAAGATGAATGGCAGCCAATGGAGCTCCTTAAACAGGGGAGTTGATCACTCCCTGTAAGTCGCTCCAGTTAGTAATCTGGCTGTTGCCCGTTGGACCTATTGAAACTTCCAGTAATCCAATCTGGAGGTGACTAAGGCATGGACCACCGTGGACAGATCTGACTTCAGAGATATAGTCGCAGCTGACGCACAAGTTTTAATTGTGCAAAGGCCCTCCTAGCCACCACCGACGCCTGAGCTTCAAAAATTTGCCAAAACATTTTGCAAAGAAAGCTACCATTAAAACCAGACCTATTCCTCTTGGGAATGACTCAGGAAAAGTGGAACATCAGTGAAGACAAATTGCTCTTCTACATGACAACCGCAGCAAGAATAGTTTATGCTATGAAATGGAGACAAGAATCAAGACCACAAAAAGAAGAGTGGGTGTAGAAAATTTTGGATATAATGAATATGGACAAATTGTCATATCTACGGTAATTTCGAGAGCACAGAGCAAACAAGTTAAACCAATGGACTGGTCCCAGCTAATGGCCGGGATGACAGAAAACAAAATGAAAATACTAATTTAAACTCACAAAAAACAAAGACCACGGCTAGGAATTCAAAGACTTAAAGGAACAAGAGAATGGAAAATAGGAAACTCAAAACCCATTGTAAAGAGGAATAGAAGAATACAGACCCCCCGTCCTCCCTACATCCCTCCCTCCTTATACACCCCCACCTCCCTCCTTTTCCCCGTCCTCACTCCCCCTTTTTAATGTAAAGTATGAAACTCTTCAATAAAAATTAATTTAAAAAAGAAATTTTGTTGTCAGAGGCTTCCTTAACTGAGGCTGGGTCTACACAGCAATTTCATGATGTTTCAAAATGCAGATTAATTGCATTGAACTTGATTATATGGCTATGTAGATTGTAGTGTTAATCTGTATTCTGAAACAGCATGAAATGGCAGTGTAGATCCAGCCTCAGTTATACCTGCCATAGGTAGTTGCTTTCTTGTTAGAGGCTTTGTTAATTGTTATGCCTTCAAAGGGCAACTCTATTAAAATTAATCCAAGATTATTCACAGCTACTAAAGATGGTTGCATATTACGTTCAGTGTCACAGGCAGTATGCTGCTCAATAGCAGTTGCTGGAGTACATGAGTGGAAAGATGCTACTGTACTCTTGTCCTCTCATTGCAGAAAAAGGATAGTAAACTAGATAGGTCTTTGGTCTAATCTCTCATACAGCTCTTCTTATGTTCTGGGGCAGAGGAACAGATACATGAGCCAGCAAATATTTGGAAGTGACTGATCAGCTGCTATGTAATTCCGATTCCTCCCCGTGACCTGAGGAATATGCTGTTCTACTATTTCCTTTGGGTTAACTCTGATTTTTTTTAGAAGAGAGTTGGTAATTAACACTCTACTGTCCGTATATCCCAGTATTTATGTAGCTTGTTGAACAAAGGTCCCTTCTATAGTAACACATAATCCAGATTATCAAAGCAGATAATCCCCATTATCTGCTTTGAACTGGATTATATAAAACTACACTGCCATATAATCCAGTTCAAAGCAGATAATATGGATTTCACATGGCAGTGTAGAAGGGGTCAATGAGCCCTTGAGATGAGTTGCTGTCTGTACTCACTGTAAAGGTTGTTGAGCAGCTCAGCGTGTGTCTTCCCAGTCGAGGTCCAAGCCATGGTTCTGGATAACAGAAGTCCCATGAGCAAGGTAGCAAGTGGCAACGTACAGCTCATCACACAAAAATGTCCTGGGGAGTCCCGGGTCTGGCCAGCCAGTCATGATGAAGCAAAAAGAAAAAGACGTGCAACAAGCTCATGTAACGCCCCACAGAAACTAAATCTTCCGCAGCCAGAAGCAGCCAAGATTAAGAATAGATGCATAGATTTTTAAAAAGAGCCAGGGAAATACATGTGCTGCCAAAGTGAAATATTAATAGGCTGTTCCACATTAACTCAAGTGCCAGTTGTGCTACTTATCAGGATTACTGTAATATGTGCTACACAAGGCTGCTATTGAAGAAAATATGAAAGCAGAAGCCAGTCCAAAACACTGCGGCTAATGTGGACAGATATCATACCGGGCAGATTGTATGTCACTCACACTGAAGAAGTGACTCCTGTTAAGTGTCAAAGTTCAATTCAAAGTCTTCATTTTAACCAGTGAAATGCTATCCAGTTTAGCCTTAAATATGTACTGTACCTATTTTCTCCCAGATCCATTTGCCTATTTAATTAATCATCTGAAGCCATGTTCAGAGTGTGTGTCATTTGAAATACATTAGGCAGTGCTTAGAAGGAGCTTTTTCAATGGTCGCTCATTTTGCAATGCCTTTACCATCATTTTAGTGCTAGAGTTAAATATTTTCTGTTTCCCTAGGTTTTCAGATTTCAAACATTTACCAGTGTTTTTCAACTTGTTGCTTATTCTTCTTATTAGCTGCCACTCAAAAGTATGTTTGTTGAAGAAGTGAGATATACCACAAGTAAATAAAAATCAAGATGCACGCTATTCCAAAATATCAGTTGCTGGTCATCACTACAAACTAATGAAAAAATAATTAGAAAACAGTTATTAGGGATTTGTTATTACAGAAATAGGAAGAAACATGCCCAATTTTCCCAAAGGCAGACAACTAATCTGAATAACGGGAAAATGGCATTAATGCAGAAGGGTCTCGAGTTTTGTGTCAGAAAGCAAATCTGTTTTTAGATGGCAAACTGAATTGTGTAGAACTGCGGAGAACCAAAAAAGAAGCTACAATCAAACTCACATTCTGTGGAAGCATTTGTAAAAAAAGAGAGATAATTCTGAGTCACATTCCAACAGAAACAAAATTCTAGGGGTGCATCTACATTGTAGAATTAACAAGGTTTGACACAGCTTTAACTGTCAAGGATCAATGCTATGGAATCCTGGGAGATGTAGTTTTACAATGTCTTTATTATTATTTTTATTTATTTATTTACTGTATTTATATACCGCCTTTCTCAGCCCGAAGACGACTCAACTGGGGGTTGAGAAGGGCGGGTTAGAAATACAGTAAATAAGTAAATAAATCAGCACAATTCAATGCCCCCAACAACATAAAATACAATTTAAAAACATTTAGTAAATAATATAAAAACAAACATACAAAACCGATAAAAATCCTCAGTGTCTCTTTACTAAAATCATTTTCCAATTCATGTTGTCTCAAGGTATGTTACAGGTGTAAGTAATGCAGTTTGACATCACTTTACCTGCTTTGCTCCCTGGGATCAACATCTCTGGTACTCTCTTCAATGAATTGTATAGCATTACATTTCATGGCAAAGATTAAGACAAACAACAGATTCTAGGATTCCATAGGAAACAGCCGTGACAGTTAAAATGGGATTAAAATAAAGGTAAAGGTTTCCCCTGACATTAAATCTAGTTGCGTCCGACTCTGGGAGGTGGTGCATGGAGAGCCGTTACCTTCTCGCAGAAGCGGTACCTATTGATCTACTCACATTTGCATGTTTTTGAACTGCCTGGTAGGCAGAAGCTGGGGCTAACAGCGGGAGCTCACCCTGCTCCCTGGATTCGAACCACCAACCTTTGGTCAGCAAGTTCAGCAGCTCAGCGGTTTTGCCCACTGTGCCAGCAGGGGGCCCTAAAGTGGGATTAAGTTGCTTTAAATGTATACTGTGGCTACATTGTGAACCTGTGGAGGCAGAGGGAGGGGAAAATGGGATTTTGTCACACTTTTAGGACTATCAAATTTAAAGTAGTTCCACACCATTTTACCTGCCAAGGCTCAATGCTGTGGAGTCATGGGAGTTGTAGTGTTTAAAGACCTTTAGCCTTATATGCCTCACCAAACTACAACTTCACTGAACTACTTTCTCTTTGTTAGTGGATTCTGGCATTGAATGTTTGCCTTTTTTTTTGGTTGGAAATTGCCCGGATTCCCTTTGTGGAGATAGGGAAGTATATAAATACTCTCTCGGCATTACTTCGCGAACGAAGACTCTTAGGAAGGACTCATCCCACACTTTTTACAAGCTCGTTGATGACTAAAAGGCCAATCTGAGATAGGTAAGTCCGGTTGCAGAAAGCACAGCAGAAAGTCTCCTTGGGTGATGTTGTTTCCAAGTTGCGGTTCTTTCTGCGTTGTCGTTTCTCTTCGAGACCCGTTTGGCTTGTCTTCTCGAAAGAGGTCACAGCATTATGGATAGTGCGTCTCCGTGCCTCCCGATGTGAGGCCAGGGTGGACCATTGTTGGTGATCAATCTGGCCGAGTCTGAGATGTTGTTTCAGGGAGTCCTTAAATCTCTTTTTTGGGGCGCCTCTCTTGCGCTGACCCGTGGCGAGTTCACCGTAAAGTAGTATCTTTGGGAGGCGGTGGTCCTCCATCCTAGAGACGTGCCCTGCCCAGCGCAGCTCTGTTCTCAATAGCATGGCCTCAACACTGGTGATCCCTGCTTGCTCAAGGACAGCAACCCATATAGGAGAATAGACAGTACGATAGCTCTGTACACACTGATTTTGGTGCTTTGCCTCAGGTGCTTGTTGCTCCAGACTCTTTTGTGAAGCCTTCCGGATGCACTATATGCCTTTGCTAATCTGTGATCTATCTCTTTATCAATCTTGGTGTCTGAAGAGATGCTTCTTCCCAGGTAGGTGAACTGCTGAACAGACTTAAGCACAGATGTGCCTATGCTGACGTGGGGATGATGGTGTTCTTCCTGTGGTGCGGGCTGGTAGAGGACTTCAGTTTTCTTCAGGCTGACTTCCAGCCCAAACAGCTCTGCAGCTGTTGCAAAGCAGGATGTTAGGCGCTGCAGGGCTGCTTCTGAATGGGCGACAAGGGCAGCATTGTCAGCAAAAAGCAGCTCACGGACTAGGTAGTTTAGACTGAGTCTTAGTGCGAACCCTCAGACGGCTTAAGTTGAACAAGCTACCATCAGTACGATAGCGTATATATATGCCGTCTTCTTCTTCGAGGCTGTAGCCCTTTGGAGCATCATGCTGAAGAAGACTGTAAATAGGGTTGGTGCAAGAACACAACCTTGTTTCACTCCATTAGTTATGAGAAAGGACCCTGAGAGAGCATCACCCTATCTGACTTGACCGCACTGGCCCTCATGTAGCAGGATAATCATTTTGAGGAATTGGGGGGCATCCTGGATGTTCCAGGATCTGCCTCAAAGCAGTGTTTGGACCTACTTATCAGGTCCAAAGCCCCTTATACAGTACAGATGGTCAAGTACTAATTACTGATAAAGCCTCCATCCTGAACTGATGGGCTGAACATTTACAGGAGAACAGACAGTAAATAAATAAATAAAGTAGATATAAATAAGTTTTATCATTATCATTATAACACCTGGTGCTGGTGCCGCTTAAGCTGAGGGGGTGAAGGAAGGGGCCTGAGGCTGTTAGGAATGGTGGGAGCTGGAGTCCAAAACACCTGGAAGGCCCCAAAAGGAAGGGGCCTGAGGCTGTTAGGAATGGTGGGAGCTGGAGTCCAAAACACCTGGAAGGCCCAAAAAGGAAGGGGCCTGAGGCTGTTAGGAATGGTGGGAGTTGGGAGTCCAAAACACCTGGAAGGCCCAAAAAGGAAAGGGCCTGAGGCTGTAAGGAATGGTGGGAGTTGGAGTCCAAAACACCTGGAGGCCCAAAAAGGAAGGGGCCTGAGGCTGTTAGGAATGGTGGGAGTTGGAGTCCAAAACACCTGGAAGGCCCAAAAAGGAAAGGGCCTGAGGCTGTTAGGAATGGTGGGAGTTGGAGTCCAAAACACCTGGAGGGCCCAAAAAGGAAAGGGCCTGAGGCTGTTAGGAATGGTGGGAGCTGGAGTCCAAAACACCTGGAGGGCCCAAAAAGGAAAGGGCCTGAGGCTGTTAGGAATGGTGGGAGTTGGAGTCCAAAACACCTGGAAGGCCCAAAAGGAAAAGGAAGGGGCCTGAGGCTGTTAGGAATGGTGGGAGTTGGAGTCCAAAACACCTGGAGGCCCTGAGGGGGGAAAGGAAATGGCCTGAGGCTGTTAGGAATGGTGGGAGTTGGAGTCCAAAACACCTGGAAGGCCCAAAAAGGAAGGGGCCTGAGGCTGTTAGGAATGGTGGGAGTTGGAGTCCAAAACACCTGGAAGGCCCAAAAAGGAAGGGGCCTGAGGCTGTTAGGAATGGTGGGAGTTGGAGTCCAAAACACCTGGAAGGCCCAAAAGGAAGGGGCCTGAGGCTGTTAGGAATGGTGGGAGTTGTAGTCCAAAACCCCCGAAAGACCCAAAGGAAGGGGCCTGAGGCTGTTAGGAAATGTGGTAGATGGAGACCCAAACCCATGGAAGACCCAAAGGAAGGGGCCTGAGGCTGTTAGGAATGGTGGGAGTTGGAGTCAAAACACCTGGAAGGCCCAAAAGGAAGGGGCCTGAGGCTGTTAGGAATGGTGGGAGTTGGAGTCCAAAACACCTGGAGGGCTGGCCCAAAAGGAAGGGGCCTGAGGCTGTTAGGAATGGTGGGAGTTGGGTCCAAAACACCTGGAAGGCCCAAAAGGAAGGGGCCTGAGGCTGTTAGGAATGGTGGGAGTTGGAGTCCAAAACACCTGGAAGGCCCAAAAGGAAAAGGGGCCTGAGGCTGTTAGGAATGGTGGGAGTTGGAGTCCAAAACACCTGGAAGGCCCAAAAGGAAGGGGCCTGAGGCTGTTAGGAATGGTGGGAGTTGGAGTCCAAAACACCTGGAAGGCCCAAAAGGAAGGGCCTGAGGCTGTTAGGAATGGTGGGAGTTGGAGTCCAAAACCCTGAAGGCCCAAAAGGAAGGGGCCTGAGGCTGTTAGGAATGGTGGGAGTTGGAGTCCAAAACACCTGGAAGGCCCAAAAGGAAGGGGCCTGAGGCTGTTAGGAATGGTGGGAGTTGGAGTCCAAAACACCTGGAAGGCCCAAAAGGAAGGGGCCTGAGGCTGTTGGGAATGGTGGGAGTTGGAGTCCAAAACACCTGGAAGGCCCAAAAAGGAAGGGGCCTGAGGCTGTTAGGAATGGTGGGAGTTGGAGTCCAAAACACCTGGAAGGCCCAAAAAGGAAGGGGCCTGAGGCTGTTAGGAATGGTGGGAGTTGGAGTCCAAAACACCTGGAAGGCCCAAAAAGGAAGGGGCCTGAGGCTGTTAGGAATGGTGGGAGTTGGAGTCCAAAACACCTGGAAGGCCCAAAAAGGAAGGGGCCTGAGGCTGTTAGGAATGGTGGGAGTTGGAGTCCAAACACCTGGAAGGCCCAAAAAAAGGAAGGGCCTGAGGCTGTTAGGAATTGTGGGAGTTGGAGTCCAAAACAGGGCCAAAGTTTGCCGCTTAAGCAGCTGAGGGGCAAAAGGAAAGGGCCTGAGGCTGTTAGGAATTGTGGGAGTTGGAGTCCAAAACACTTGGAAGGCTCAAAAAGGAAGGGGCCTGAGACTGTTAGGAATGGTGGGAGTTGGAGTTCAAAACACCTGGAAGGCCCAAAAAGGAAGGGGCCTGAGGCTGTTAGGAATGGTGGGAGTTGGAGTCCAAAACACCTGGAAGGCCCAAAAAGGAAGGGGCCTGAGACTGTTAGGAATGGTGGGAGTTGGAGTCCAAAACACCTGGAAGGCCCAAAAAGGAAGGGGCCTGAGGCTGTTAGGAATGGTGGGAGTTGGAGTCCAAAACACCTGGAGGGCCCAAAAAGGAAAGGGCCTGAGGCTGTTAGGAATGGTGGGAGTTGGGAGTCCAAAACACCTGGAAGGCCCAAAAAGGAAGGGGCCTGAGGCTGTTAGGAATGGTGGGAGTTGGGAGTCCAAAACACCTGGAAGGCCCAAAAAGGAAGGGGCCTGAGGCTGTTAGGAATGGTGGGAGTTGGAGTCCAAAACACCTGGAAGGCCCAAAAAGGAAGGGGCCTGAGGCTGTTAGGAATGGTGGGAGTTGGAGTCCAAAACACCTGGAAGGCCCAAAAGGAAGGGGCCTGAGGCTGTTAGGAATGGTGGGAGTTGGGAGTCCAAAACACCTGGAAGGCCCAAAAGGAAGGGGCCTGAGGCTGTTAGGAATGGTGGGAGTTGGGGGAGTCCAAAACACCTGGAAGGCCCAAAAGGAAGGGGCCTGAGGCTGTTAGGAATGGTGGGAGTTGGAGTCAAAACACCTGGAAGGCCCAAAAGGAAGGGGCCTGAGGCTGTTAGGAATGGTGGGAGTTGGAGTCCAAAACACCTGGAAGGCCCAAAAGGAAGGGCCTGAGGCTGTTAGGAATGGTGGGAGTTGGAGTCCAAAACACCTGGAGGGCCCAAAAAGGAAGGGCCTGAGGCTGTTAGGAATGGTGGGAGTTGGGAGTCCAAAACACCTGGAAGGCCCAAAAAGGAAGGGGCCTGAGGCTGTTAGGAATGGTGGGAGTTGGAGTCCAAAACACCTGGAAGGCCCAAAAAGGAAGGGGCCTGAGGCTGTTAGGAATGGTGGGAGTTGGGAGTCCAAAACACCTGGAAGGCCCAAAAAGGAAGGGGCCTGAGGCTGTTAGGAATGGTGGGAGTTGGGAGTCCAAAACACCTGGAAGGCCCAAAAAGGAAGGGGCCTGAGGCAGTTAGGAATGATGGGAGTTGGAGTCCAAAACACCTGGAAGGCCGAAAAAGGAAGGGGCCTGAGGCTGTTAGGAATGATGGGAGTTGGAGTCCAAAACACACCTGGAAGGCCCAAAAGGAAAAAGGCCTGAGGCTGTTAGGAATGGTGGGAGTTGGGAGTCCAAAACACCTGGAAGGCCCAAAAGGAAGGGGCCTGAGGCTGTTAGGAATGGTGGGAGTTGGGAGTCCAAAACACCTGGAAGGCCCAAAAGGAAGGGGCCTGAGGCTGTTAGGAATGGTGGGAGTTGGGAGTCCAAAACACCTGGAAGGCCCAAAAGGAAGGGGCCTGAGGCTGTTAGGAATGGTGGGAGTTGGAGTCCAAAACACCTGGAAGGCCCAAAAGGAAGGGGCCTGAGGCTGTTAGGAATGGTGGGAGTTGGAGTCCAAAACCCCTGGAAGGCCCAAAAAGGAAGGGGCCTGAGGCTGTTAGGAATGGTGGGAGCTGGAGTCCAAAACACCTGGAGGGCCTAACGCCCGGCTCCAATATGGCGCAGTTAACTTCACGGAGTCCAATCTCTATTTCCGTTCCTGCTTAGGCAGCCTCCATATGCGTGGATGGATGAATGGGGAATTCAACTATGGGGGAAAGTGTAAGAAGCTAGCATTGGATTAAAGGCCACTTGCTCTTCCCTTTGCTTTTTTTCTCGCATAGCTTTGAAAGAAGCAGGGTTGAGTATTAGATTATTTAAATAGTTTTTAAAAAATTTTTTTTTTTTATTATCTCGGCATTACTTCGCGAACGAAGATTCTTAGGAAGGACTCACCCCACGCTTTTTACAAAAGGGCCAATCTGAGATAGGCAAGTCTGGTTGCAGAAAGCACAGCGGAAAGTCTCCTTGGGTGATGTTGTTTCCACGTTGCGGTTCTTTCTGCGTTGTCGTTTCTCTTCGAGACCCGTTTGGCGTGTCTTCTCGAAAGACACTATAGTGCATCTCCATGCCTCCCGATGTGAGGCCAGGGTGGACCATTGTTGGTGATCAATCTGGCCGAGCCGGACATGTTGTTTCAGGGAGTCCTTATATCTCTTTTTGGGGGCACCTCTCTTGCGCTGACCCGTGGCGAGTTCACCGTAGAGTAGTATCTTTGGGAGGCGGTGGTCCTCCATGCTAGAGACGTGCCCTGCCCAGCGCAGCTGTGTTCTCAATAGCAAGACCTCAACGCTGGTGATCCCTGCTTGCTCAAGGACAGCAACATTCGTCACATTATCGGTCCAGTGTACATTTAGGATTGTGCGAAGACAGCGCTGATGAAAGTGTTCGAGGAGTCGTAGGTGTTGGCGATAGGTGACCCATGTTTCAGACCCATATAGGAGAATAGATGGTACGATAGCTCTGTACACACTGATTTTGGTGCTTTGCCTCAGGTGCTTGTTGCTCCAGACTCTTTTATGAAGCCTTCCAAATGCACTATATGCCTTTGCTAATCTGTGATCTATCTCTTTATCAATCTTGGCGTCTGAAGAGATGATACTTCCCAGGTAGGTGAACCGCTGAACGGACTTAAACACAGAGCTGCCTATGCTGACGTGGGGATGATGGTGTTCTTCCTGTGGTGCAGGCTGGTAGAGAACTTCCGTTTTCTTCAGGCTGACTTCCAGCCCAAACAGCTCTGCAGCTGTTGCAAAGCAGGATGTTAGGCACTGCAGGGCTGCTTCTGAAATAAAAATGTAATGTAATGTTATTTATTCATTTATCACATTTCTATACCGCCCCTCTCAGCCTGAAGGTGACTCGGGGCGGTTTACACAAGGCAGTCTCTGCCCTCCAATCAAAACACGAGCAAAGCAAAACAAACAATAACCATATAATACAACAATTGGCGATTAAAACATACTATTGCAGTCTCCGTCACGTTGAAATCACTTTCCGTCACGTCGTCGTCATTCCATATACCTAATTAAACCGTTATATTTCATCAGCAAATGCCTGCTCAAACAGCCAGGACTTGACTTTCTTGCGAAATGTCAGGAGGGAGGGGGCCGATCTGATGTCACTAGGGAAGGCGTTCCAAAGCCGAGGAGCCACCACTGAAAAGGCCCTGTCTCTCGTCCTCGCCAATTGCGCCTGCGAAGAAGGCAGGACCGAGACCAGGGCCTCTCCAGATGATCTTAAACATCTCGAATGTTCACAGGGAGAGATGCGTTCGGGCAGGTAAGTTGGACCAGAACCGTTTAGGGCTTTAAAGGCTAAAGCCAGCACTTTGAATTGTGCCCGGTAGCAAACTGGCAGCCAGTGGAGCTGGCACAACAGGGGAGTTGTACGCTCTCTGAATGCCGCTCCTGTTATCAACCTGGCTGCTGTCCATTGGACTAGTTGCAGCTTCCGAACAGTCTTCAAAGGCAACCCCACATAGAGAGCATTGCAGTTTTTAAAATGTTGTGAGCCATTTTACGTCTAGAGATAAAAGCAGGATGCAAATAAATGAAATAATATTTATAATAATAATAATAATGGATGCAGTGTCTACACCAGGACTGTGGTGCAGTTGGCTGGGAGTCAGCTGCATTAAGATCACTACTGACCGGAAGGTCATGAGTTCAAAGCCTGTCCGGGTCGGGGTGAGCTCTCAACCAAATTGTGTAGCTTGTTGTCAACCTTTGCAACCCAAAAGACAGTTGCATCTGTCAAGTAGGAAACTTAGATACCACTTTGTGGGTAGGCTAATTTAACTATTTACGAGGCCATAAAATCTCCAGGAAGTATGCAAAGAATGATGGAATGTGACAGCTTCCCCTGGTGGCTAGAAACTGGAATGTTAAATAGCCCCTGAGTGTCTGTCTATATATGTTGTGTGTCTATGGCATTGAATGTTTACCTGTATGTGTACATTGTAATCCGCCCTGAGTCCCCTGGGGGGTGAGAAGGGCGGAATATACAGTAAATGATGTAAATAAATAAATAAAGACTTGGCCTGCACTTAAAAACAGTCGCCACTGACAAAATTACCATCTGTCCGCTGCAAAGGGCCACCCTATTCAGATCAGCATGCATTATTTGCCAGTACATCACACCGTCATAGACACTTGATGTGTGATCCAAAACAACCAGCAGAGTGATCTTGTTTGCTGTGTAGTAATCTTGTTGTGTTTCAAGTAGTAGTAGTAGTAATAATCTGCCCTATCTCCCCAGAGGAACTCAAGGTGGATTCCAAACATTCAATGCCTGAACACAACAAAAATACATCCATAGTAGCTGTGTACTAATCTTGTTGTGTTTCAAGTAGTAGTAGTAATAATAATAATCTGCCCTATCTCCCCAGAGGAACTCAGGGTGGATTCCAAACATTCAATGCCCGAACACAACAAAAATACATCCATAGTAGCTGTGTACTAATCTTGTTGTGTTTCAAGTAGTAGTAGTAGTAGTAGTAGTAGTAGTAATCTGCCCTATCTCCCCTAGGAACTCAGGGCGGATTCCAAACATTCAATGCCGGAACACAACAAAAATACATCCATAGCTGTGTACTAATCTTGTTGTGTTTCAAGTAGTAGTAATAGTAGTAGTAGTAATAATAATAATAATAATAATAATCTTCCCTATGTCCCCAGAGGAACCCAGATATCTCCCCAGAAGAACTCAGAAGAACTCAGGGTGGATTCCAAACATTCAGTACCCGAACACAACAAAAATACATCCATAGTAGCTGTCTACTAATCTTGATGTGTTTCAAGTAGTAGTAGTAGTAGTAGTAATCTTCCCTATGTCCCCAGAGGAACTCAGGGCAGATTCCAAACATTCAGTGCTCGAACACAACAAAAATACATCCATAGTAGCTGTGTACTAATCTTGTTGTGTTTCAAGTAGTAGTAGTAGCAGCAGCAGCAGCAGCAATAATAATAATAATAACTAGCTGTACCCGGCACGTGTTGCTGTGCCCTATTTTGGAGATGCAAGGAAGTTTGAGTATGTAAGGGTTGGAGTTGTTCTTAGTTATGGTGTTGTTGGGGTCATGCCTGTGTTGTTGTGGGTTGTTTTGGTGGGTGGGATGTTGGAGTCCTGTGGAGTTGTTGTTGTGTGGTGTTGCTGGTGTTCTGCATAGCTTTCAGGGCGTAAACAGCATTCCATTAATTGAGGCCTAGTCAGGGAAATTAAGTTAATGAAGCCTTACTGTCAATTTTGGGCATGGTCTGTGATTTGTAGGGGTGTAAATTTTCTGTGGGAAGTGAATTGGGTGTTTGTGTTTGTGCCTCAGCCCTTTGCCTTATCCTCCTCTGACAGTTTATTATGGGTCAGAATGTTCATGTTGGCTGGCCAGTACAGGAGTTATGCAAATCCACCCTTATTGTCAGCCAATCTTGTTGTAGGAATGGAGAGGCTGGGAGAGTCGTTGGCAGACCCGGAGGATGCTGGGAAATGTAGGTTTTTTCACTCGTTGTTTTGGGGGCCTTTTAGGTTTTGGGGGGGAACGTTTCTTTGCTACAAACGTACCTTGTCTGAGGCCTATTTCTGTTGGCAAGTTTGGTGTCTCTGCGTTGTAAGGTTTCTCTGTTTGGGACGGTCGTTCCATGACAACTCTTCCTTTATATATATAGATAATAACAATAATCTGCCCTATCTCCCCAGAGGAACTCAGTTGCTGTGCCCTATGTAGGTGATGCGAGAAAGTCTGGGTATGTAAGTTGTGGAAATGATGTGAGCATGTGTGTTGCGTGTATATATATGTGTGTGTATGTGTGTTTATAGTTGTATGTGTGTATGTGTGTTGATATTTGGGGGGTATGTGTGTTTGTTTTTTGGTATATGTGTGTGCCTGTATTTGTATGTGTATATTTGTGTGTGTGTATATATGTGTGTGTGTGTGTGTGTATTTGTGTGTGTGTATATAGTTCTTGGTATGTGTGTATATATGTGTGTGTATTTATCTGTGGGTTTTTTGTGTATGAATACGTGTATATATGTGTGTGTTTGTGTATGTATATGTGTGTGTATGTATGTGTATATATGGAGATGTGCTGATATGTGTGTGTATATATGTGTATGTATTAGTGTGGATGTGTATGTATAGGTGTGTATATATATATGTGTGTTTCTATGTGGTTGTGTATTTATATGTGTTTGTATGTTTGTGTTTATATGTTGTTGTGTATATATGTGTGTGTGTATATGTGTAAAGGAGGGCGAAGAGGAGGGGCAGCGGAAGAGAGGCGGCAGAGGGCCGCCCATCTCCCTTCTCCCGAGGACGCCACAGGGAGAGAGACGGCGCTCCCCCTCCTCGGGCAGCGGAAGAGAGGCGGCAGCAGAGCCCTCTGCCGCTCTCTTCCGCTGCCCGAAGAGGAGGCCGAAGGAACCAGGCGACCCCTCTCCGCTGCCTCCTTCTCGGGCAGCGGAAGAGAGGCGAGAGGGCGCGCTGGCCGCTCCCCTCCGCCTCGTCCCCGGAGAGATCAGCGGAAGGGTAGCGGAAGGAGGCGGGGCGGCAGAGGAGAGCCCTCTGCCGCCTCTCTTCCTCTGCCCGAAGAGGAGGCAGAAGGGGAACCGGGCGATCTCTCTCCCTGTGGCCTCCTCCCCAGCCAGCGGAAGAGAGGCGGCGAAGGAGAGCGAGAAGGGGGCGGAAGAGCCGGGCACGGCGCCGGCACCGGCAGCATAATGGAGGCTCACCCCTCGCCCCCGCCTCCCTTTGGCTTCTGCTACCGGGATCTGCTCCCCCGCTGTGTCCTCCCTTGCCGGGTGTAGAGTGGCCGCGTGGAGGCGCTGTTCCGGGCTGGCCTGGGAGCGAGTGAAGTGTCCGCCGGCAAGGCCGCCGGATTGCGCCATAGGTTTTTATGGGAATGTTTGTGGGCTGCGAAGGTCCCGGTGAGTGGGGAGAGAGGGTGACGGGATGGGTTGGGGGGTTGGGAGGGGGGGGTCGGAGTGCGCCTGCGCAATTGCTCTCCCTCTTTCCAGCGCTCGCAGCCAGCGCAGAACGGGAGGCAATGGGCGGTTTTTGGGGGCTGTTTTTGGGGGGGTTGAAAGGTAGGGAGGTGTGTTTTTTTTGTGCTATGTATGTACCTCGTGGTCTGGGGGAATGTGTTTCGTGGGATTTGTGTTAGTGGGGTGTATAGTTTGGCCGTGCATAACGGACAACCCACGACCACTCGATTTTTATATATAAAGATATAATATAGATAATAATAATCTGCCCTATCTCCCCAGAGGAACTCACGGTGGATTCCAAACATTCAATGCCTGAACACAACAAAAAATACATCCATAGTAACAAAATTCGGCAACCCAACATATAAAAACAAATTATGACTTAACACCTAAAATTAAAATTTAAAAACACAGACATAAGAGAAAACATCACACATCAAGTGTCCAACGTGTAATCCAATAAAAACCCAGCATAGTGATCTTGTTTACTGTGTACTAATCTTGTTGTGTATGAAATAACAATAGTTACAATTCCCATCATACTTCCCTCCACACAGTGAAGGCCAATGAGAACCAGAAGTCTCTGTATGGAGAGAGCCTGTGAGAAAGAATCAATCCCCAGGGTTTCCCCCTTCCCTGGTTGTGATAGATGCTTTCTTCCAGCCAGTAGAGGAGCGGGAAAGGGCGCCGTGTCCCCGCCCCATTCGCTGATTGGCTAGTTTGGGGCAACTATTCCCTGCCTTCTTCCTGAGGGCTGCTGAAGCACCTTTGCTTTGTGGCATTCCTTTGAAGACGCAGGAGGAGCGTTGGCCTCCCAGGTGAGGGGGTCTTAGGGCTAATCCAGGTGCGAGGAGGCCCATAGCAAGCAGAGGCAGTCCATCCTGAAAGGTTGAGCCATTTTCCTTCCTGGGATCTCTGTTCTTATGATGGTCTTCATCCAGATTACAGGCCTGGGCAAACTTGGGCCTTTCAGGTGTTTTGGACTTCAACTCCACAAAGGAAGGGGCCTGAGGCTGTGAGGAATTGTGGGAGTTGAAGTCCAAAACACCTGAAAGGCCCAAGTTTGCCCAGGCCTGATCCAGAAGGCCCCTTTTGAAGTGTTTCCATTGCTCTATCCAGGCATTTTTAGTGTTTTGACAGGTTTTAATGGTTTTAGATTTCTGTGTTTAGTTCTGCGTTGCTGTTTATAACTTGTAGGCATTACATTGCAATTTGTACTGTTCCTAGTGTTGTGAGCACCTTTCGGTCTCGATATAAATATAGTAATCATAATAACAACTTGCTGCATTATCATTATTATTACTATACTAGCTTGGGGACCCGGCGGTGCCCGGGTCATTTGAGACGTGCAGCAGGATGTAGAGTGGGTCATGGGGGCTCTGTGTGCCAGTCTTGATCCATCATTATTGGGAGTTGCAGTGGTATCATGAAATTACTGAAGGTAGTGGAAGTCCCATCATCTCTGGTCCACCCTCCCCCAAAGTGTAGTAGGATGTAGATTGGGTCATGGGGGCTCTGTGTGCTAAGTTTGGTCTGTATTGGTGAATGGATGAGGGTTGCATTGTTTTTAGGAAGTGAGTGAAAGTACTTCAAGTCCCATCATCCGTGGTCCGTCTCACACAAAACTGCACCAGGATGTAGAGTGGGTCATGAGGGCTCTGTGTGCCAGGTTTGGTCTTGATCAGTCATTGGATTAGGTTTGTAGCAGGCTTGGAAAGTGAGGGAAGGTACTGCAAGTCCCATCATCCATGTTCTGCCCCCCTCCAAACTTCAGTTGGATGTAGAGTGGGACACTGGGGCTCTGTGTGCCAAGTGTGGTATTTCTCGGTGTTTGTTGGGGGGCGCAGTTGTCTGAGGGAACAGAGGGGTGTGAAAGTACTACAGATCCCATCATCCATTGTCAGTCCTCCCCCGAACCTCACCAGGACGTGAAGGCATTCATGGGGGTTATGTGTGCCAAGTGTAGTCTCAATCAGTAATTGGATGGAGGGTCGCAGCGGACTTGGGAAGTGAGTAGAGGTACTTCAAGTCCCATCATCCATGGTCCACCCTCTTCCGATGGGCACCAGGATGTAGAGTGGGCCATGAGGGCTCTGTGTGGCAGGTTTAGTGTTTCATCAGTCATTGGATTAGGTTTGTAGCAGTCTTGGAAAGTGAGGGAAGGTGCTGCAAGTCCCATCATCCATGGTCTGTCCCCCTCCAAACTTCAGTAGGATGTAGAGTGGGTCACTGGGGCTCTGTGTGCCAAGTGTGGTCTTTATCAGTGTTTGTTGGGGGCCACAGTGGTCTGTGGGAACAGAGGGGTGTGAAAGTACTACAAATCCCATCATCCATTGTCAGTCCTCCCCCAAACCTCACCAGGACGTGAAGGCAGCCATAGGGGTTATGTATGGCAAGTTTGGTCTCGATCAGTGATTGGATGAGGGATGCAGCGGACTTGGGAAGTGAGTAGAGGTACTTCAAGTCCCATCATCCATGGTCCACCCTCCTCCAAACTGCACCAGGACGTAGAGTGGGTCATGGGGGCTGTGTGTGCTAAGTGTGGTCTGTATTGGTCCTTTTTGGTGGCCTCAGTGGTCTGTGGGAACCAAAATGTTTGAAAGTACTACAAATCCCATAATCCGTGGGTCATGTCCCCCGAACGGCACCAGGACATAAAGGGGGTTAGGGGGGTTATGTGTACCAAGTTTGGTGCAGGTCCATCACCCGCGCTGGTCGCTGTGGCCTGTGAAAGTGGCTGCCACATATCCGCCCTCCCGCCCTCCGTACACATACATACATACATACAAACATTCCGCTTTATAAAGGTATACAGATTTGTACTTTTATTGTCTCGTAAATAGTGGTGCAGCGGATTAAGCTGCTAAACTGCAGAATAGAAGCTGCTGTTTGAATCCGCGGACGAGGTGAGCTCCCACTGTTAGCCCCAGCATCTGCCAAGCTAGTAGTTTGAAAACATGAAAACACGTGTTTTCTGTGCCGTTAGCATCATAGGTTTAAATGTAGTTGCTTGTCTCAATTCTCTCTCTCTCTCGGCATTACTTCGCGAATGAAGATTCTTAGGAAGGACTCATCCCACACTTTTTACAAGCGCGTTGATGACTAAAAAGGCCAATCTGAGATAGGCAGGTTTGGTTGCAGAAGGCACAGCAGAAAGTCTCCTTGGATGATGTTGTTTTCAGGTTGCGGTTCTATCTGCATTGTCGTTTCTCTTCGAGGCCCGTTTGGCGTGACTTCTTGAAAGAGGCCGCAACATTGTGGATAGTGCATCTCCATGCCTCCCGATGTGAGGCCAGGGTGGACCATTGTTGGTGATCAATCTGGCCGAGCCTGAGATGTTGTTTCAGGGAGTCCTTATATCTCTTTTTAGGGGTGCCTCTCTTGCGCTGACCCATGGCGAGTTCACCATAGAGTAGTATCTTTGGGACGTGGTGGTCCTCCATCCTAGAGCCGTGCTCTGCCCAGCGCAGCTGTGTTCTCAATAGCATGGCCTCAATGCTGGTGATCCCTGCTTGCTCAAGGACAGCAACATTCGTCACATAGTCGGTCCAGTGTATATTTAGGATTGTGCGAAGACAGCGCTGATGAAAGCGTTCGAGGAGTTGTAGGTGTTGGCGATAGGTGACCCATGTTTCAAACCCATATAGGAGAATAGACAGTACGATAGCTCTGTACACACTGATTTTGGTGCTTTGCCTCAGGTGCTTGTTGCTCCAGACTCTTTTGTGAAGCCTTCCAAATGCACTATATGCCTTTGCTAATCTGTGATCTATCTCTTTATCAATCTTGGCGTCTGAAGAGATGATGCCTCCCAGGTAGGTGAACTTCAATTAGAGAAGCAACAAAACCTCCTTGATGTCCCTTCTATCCGAACTTACCACTCATCAGCTACTAGGCAAAGAGCCTTCTCAGTGGTGGCTCCGACTCTATGGAACGCTTTACCGGATGAAGTTCGATCAATTAGAGAACTGGCCCCTTTCCGGAGGCATTCAATCTTAGTGGCCCCTCTTAAAACTCGTAGAAACTTGGTTTTTATATGTATTGCTTTTTAATGTATATGCTTTTAGATTTTGTGAACCGCCCCGAGCCTACGGGGAGGAGCAGTATAGAAACCGAAATTAATAATAATAATAAATAAATAATAAAAGAGTAGATCCACCAAACAAATTACTGGATAGTATGTTCGCACTTATGTGAGTAGAGCAATAAGTACCGCATTGGTGGGAAGGTAATGGCACTCTGTGCAGTCATGCTGGCCACATGACCTAGTAGGTGTCTTCCGCATAGAAATGGAGATGAGCACCACCCCCCAGAGTCCGACACGATTAGACTTAATGTCAAGGGGAAACCTTTATTTACCTTTTATTGTCTCTTAAAAGAGGCTCAAAGCAACTCACACCATTACAAACGATGCAATTTAAAACCAACAACTTCTAAATATTAAAATAGCATTTAACTGAGAATTGTCTTCCCTGTAAAGGATGCTATTTCGAGAATCCCACCCTGAGTTTTAACATTTTAACATTTTACATATGTGCTTGCAGCCCGCCCTGTCTTTGTGATTTTAGATATCTAGTTGTATATTGTTTTTATTTATATGTATATATCTTGTTTATTGTGTTTATTGCTGGTGTTTTGATTTTATTTTATTGTAATTTGTTGTATGGACTTGGCCTCGTGTGAGCTGCCCTGAGTCCCCATTGGGGAGATGGGGTGGGGTATAAATAAAGTTGTTTATTATTATTATTGTTGTTGTTGTTGTTTAACTGAATCAATTAAAATCCCATAAAACATAAACATTGTTAAAATATCAACAATTAAAGCACCGTACAGCACACTACACTCTTAAAAAAATTCTGGCCACTCAATGTATCTGAGTTTTGAAATTAAATTTTCCACTTTGCACTACCACCTTTTGTTTGAATTTACATCATATTTGAAATTATAGAGAAGTCTTCTGTTGATGCTTGCACCTTTTGTGTGGATAATGCCATTTGGTTTCATAAAGTGCTGAGAATGAGTTCATTGTTAATCAATGCATCCAAATCTGTATATAAATTGCTAATTATTTACTAAATATTCAGTTGATCTGAATCTCATGCTAATCTAATGTTTAAAGCTGTTTTCTCTCCTCAATTCACTAGGAAATAACATTACTGGTTGTATCATTAGCAGGACATTTAAAAGTCTGAAAGATTCAAAATGGATTTCAGAATATGTTTGTTTGTATGGCATTGGATTGTTGCCAATTTGGAAGCTGCTCTGCGTCCCTTTTGGGGTGAGAGAGGGTAGGGTAAAAATATAGTAAATAAATACATCGAATGTTTTGAAGTTTTGTGTTACCTGCTGGTGATTATTATGTTCAAAGGAATTGGAATGTTTTAAAAGAGAATTCATTTTATTTGTGCCAGAGTTATAAAATTAATTTTTGTTATGCTTGCTACTTTTCCTTTGCCTTTTCTTGAGAGAATAGCATTGAAACTGGACATTTAGAGTTCACATACCTGAACATGTAATGAGAAAACGTTGTTCTTTACCCAATAAACCCGATAAAGTAATTTGGGTTTACAGACCGAACTGCTTTTGAAATGTTTTTTTTATACACTTGTTTTAAAGGTAAGTGTGTTGTTTGTGACTTGTTATACCCAAGTCTGAAGTTGAAGTGGTGCAATGGGTTAAACCCTTGTGCCGGCTGAACTACTGACCTGAAAGTTGCTGGTTCAAATCCACGAGACAGGGTGAGTTCTCTTCTGACAGCTCCAGCTTCCCTTGCGGAGACATGGGAGAAGCCTCTCACAGGATGGTAAAACATCTGGGAGTTTTACCAATTCTCTCACACCAGAAGCGACTTGCAGTTTCTAAATATCTCTTCTGACACGATAAAAATATACCCAAGGCTTGTTGAAACTGTGTTGGGATTGAAGTAGAGGTTATGCCCTATGCTGCCCCCTCCTGTGTATATTTACTTGGAAATGGGGATGAGCAGAAAATAGCAAGGCTTTGAAGATGGCAAAGAGAAACCATTGGCCTCTGTAGCAATCAAAGCTGTTAGGTCAAAACATTTACAGTAGATGTCTGGATTATAATAGATATTCGCTGACAAGTTGAGCAATTCAGGTTCTGTTTGGACTGTCTCCCTGGCTTCTCGTCTTTGTGGTTTAAAAGAAGAAAGCATTGTGTAAAAAGTGAGTGAAGTGGCTCATGATCAACACTTGACTTGTTTTTCAGGGTTCCACCATTATGATCATGCTTGAAAGCATTGACTCCATAGTCACTATTTCCAGCCAGGACTTGTGGGCTGAAATATGTTCGTCGCTGCCACATCCAGACCAGAATGAAGAGTCTAGCAATTCCTTTGCAGATTCCTTTGCAGACTGTTATGTCCAAAATGATGTCATGGACACCTCTTACCAAGCGGCAGACCTGAAGCCTTGGGCACCACTGAAGGATTCTGAGATTTATTTGGCATCTTTAGGTCAGTATATCAAAAACTGCATAGTCGTCCCTCCACATTTGAAGTTTTGACTTTTGTGGATTTGATTATTCACAGCTTTTATTAAAATGTTGTCTCTAGGGGTCTCTAGGGCAGTGGTTCTCAACCTGTGGGTCCCCAGATGTTTTGGCCTCCAACTCCCAGAAATCCCAACAGCTGGTAAACTGGCAGGGATTTCTGGGAGTTGTAGGCCAAAACACCTGGGGACCCACAGGTTGAGAACCACTGCTCTAGGGTCTGTTCTGACTCTGTAGTCAACTTCCTCCGGTCATGCTGGAAGACTAGACATTTCTAGAGAGAACATATCTCTAGAAACCCCTGTGCCCTCCAGTGCAATTCTGAGTTCAGCTTCCAGTGGAAGTTGGCCATAGAGTCATGTTGAAAGACCTGGACATTCCTAGAGATGTGTCCTCTCAGGTAAAAAAAAAATTCAGTTTTTCATTTTCATTGGGGTCCTGTACCTCTAACCCCAGCAGATGTGGAGGCTGATTTTATTTGGGTTTTTTTGTTGCCTTGATGCGCTAATCTTTTGTACAAAGCATATGGCAGTGCAACTGTAAATTACTAGGGAAAATTGTTCCAATTGAATATGGAAAAGCTGCTTTATAGACACCAAATCTCAAAATTCACCAGCCTGTATGGGCTTTCCCTTCCTCTTTGGAGGGTGCTGGAGTTTACTAGGGAAAATTCTTCCAATTGAATATGGAAAAGCTGCTTTGTAGACACCAAATCTCAAAATTCACCAGCCTTTATGGGCTTTCCCTTCCTCTTTGGGGGGTGCTGGAGTTGAAATCCACAAAAGCAAGGTTTCTAATAATTGGCTTCTGCTTCTGTTTGTTTTATTTATCGTGTCAGAAGCAAATTGAGAATACAATTATAATGCATACAAAAAGTCACAAACAAAGTCAAAAGCTTGGCATTGTATTAAATTTCCTTTGACCAGGAGCTAGCCACTTGGAGTGCCTCTGGTGTGGCTGTAAGAAGGTCCTCCATTATACATGTGGCAGGGCTCAGGTTACATTGTAGTAGGTGGTCTTCTCCACATTCGCATGTCGTGGACTCCTCTTTGTAGCCCCATTTCTTAAGATTTGCTCTGCATCTCATGGTGCCAGAGCGCAGTCTGTTCAGCGCTTTCCAAGTCGCCCAGTCTTCTCTGCGCCCAGGGGGAAGTTTCACATCTGGTATCACCCACTGATTGATGTTCTAGGTTTTAACCTGCCACTTTTGGACTCTTGCTTCCTGAGGTGTTCCTAGGAGAATCTGTGTAGATCTTAGGAAGCTGTATCTTGATTTAAGGTGTTGGCTTGCTGGCTGATAACCAAACAGAAGATGGGCCGCATATGTCAATGTCTTGGTCCTTTCATTACAGTCTGCTACTTCCCGATGGATGTCAGGTGGTGCAATACCACCTAAACAGTATAATTTCTCCAGTGATGTAGGGTGTAGACATCCTGCAAAATGTCCATTGTTTAACTGAGATGTATTCCACACTGGACCCAGAGTAGCAAAATGCCAGAGCAAAAATATTCAGGTTGTGCAGAACTAAAAAATAAGGATGTATTTTTAAAACCTGACTTCCTCCCAGGTTAAACATATTAAAAGTCAATCTGTTGTATAACTGAGTAGAAAGTTTTAAAGAGGTTTGTCTGTGAGCATTAATCTTATTTATGTATTCCAGTGGTTCTCATCCTAGGGCCTGTGATGTTATCACAGGCGGTCTGCGAAGGATTAAAATATTCAATGATTACTATTATTAGTGTTGATACTATTATTTTAAATTTATATTGAATCATTATAATCAAAATATTATATTATAATAGGAGTGTGTGCATTAACGGATTAACTTATATCCCCTCCTTTCTAAATTCAATGGACCTTTATAAGTAAAGTGAAATAATTATTTCATGCAGTGTAGTGTCTTAAATCCTTAAATCTTGGGAATCCACAACCACAAAGATATTTAAAAGAGGGCCTGTGGTGAAGAATAGGTTGAAAACCACTGATGTATGCAATTAATCTATTGTTGAGTAGGGAAATAAACTCATTTTCCTGGATTTCGAGAGAATAAAGAAGGCATAATGGTGAGCCTTACTTAAATAAAATAAAATGTACTTTTTCCATAAAGTAGAAATGTGACTTTGATCCACAAGCATTTAAAAATGTGTAATGTGGATTTTGAAACGTCAGTCAGTCAGTCAGTAGCCTTTATTTCGGTCAACAAACCATCGGCTAAGTCAGGTGAAAGTAGAACAATAGAATACAACATTTAAGAAATTAATAACATCACATTTGGGTTATGATTAATAAGAACAAGTGTCACAGTTTGCTATCGGTTGAATGACTGTCTTTATCATTTAAAGCAGGAACTGATTGCCAATTAATAATAAATGTTCTGAGTACTCTTTGTTACACTCTTAGTGTTTACAGGTTATTAATGAAGCACTTGCGGCTTTTTGCCGCTGCAAAGAGAAATTTGGCCACCTGTTCCGTTACCCTTTTGTCAAGATCAGACAGTAAATAAGTACAGTACCAATTTAGGGTTCTTCCTGGCCATTTTGAAATGTGAACACAAAAGTGGACAGTGAAGACGAGGGGAAATATTCATGGACCTGTTGCGTGTAGGTCCTTTTTCATCTGTTGTCCATCATCAGGGCATCTCTGGATATCCCAGTATGGCAAAAGATATGCCTTAAACAGCAATTGCATTTTATATGAAATCTGTCTGAGAGGCTGAATTAAAAATCATTAGCTTCAAGGTGTCTGCGTGTTTTCTAACTCTGAAACCTACTTCCTTCCTTTGTTTGGTTCTTTCCTTAGAGAGAAGATTAATGAGAATAAAGGGTTTGTCTCAGGAAGTGACCTCCAAGGATATGCTGCACACTCTTTCTCAAGCTAAGAAAGAATGCTGGGACAGATTTCTGCAGGAGAAATCAGAATCTGACTTTTATATGGAAGGAATTGATTCAGACGAGAGGTAATAACCCATAGTAAGCAACTCTGGCTCCCTGATCTGTGAGGAGCCTGTCCTCTTTTTATTTTCTGAAACTTTATCAAGTGGTCTTAACATCTAGAAATGTTATTTTTAGATTGCAGCTTCCTGAATCACCTCAGAGACCTTCCATATTTATAGAAACGCTGAATATTATGTGAGAAGGGATTTTCTGGGGTTTTGTTTAAGCTGAAATTGCCCAATTTTTGGTGCTAGGATCCAGTCCTAGATACAGCACAGAAACAGAAGAAAAACGCTATTGCCCTTGAAACACCTTTCAGCATGGCCAATGATAAGGGCTATTCTGAATTTTGTGAACAATAGTTGGCTTCTTCAAATCAATGTGGATGTTTTATGTTTAGATTTTATGTCATTACATAATTTTTGTTTGATTATGTTTGGTTTAATTTAGTGATGTTAGGTTCTAATATTGTTTTCATATATGGATCTTTTTGGGGGGGGGGATTATTATGTCGGTTCTTTCTTCTATGGAGGCATTTGATTTTTTTTCTGTTGTATGTTGGAATCTACCCTGGGTCACCTTGGGGAGATAGAGTGGAATATATAAAAAATGAGTTATTGTTATAATTGTATTGTTGAAGGCTTTTATGGCTGGAATCACTGGGTTGTTGTAGGTTTTTCGGGCTATATGGCCATGCTCATGTTGTTGTTATTATTCTATAAGGGGTTGTGGGAATTGTAGGGCCAGTGTCTGGAGGCCCAAAGGTCAGTTTCATGCTTGAGGTGGAATATCTCTTGATTACATCCAGAGTTCAGTACTTCCCTGCTGAAAAACCACAGCATACATGCAATTTCACCTCCGGGCAACTGTGGTTAGAGAGTAAAATGAGTAGTCAAAGTGTTACTGTTGTTCAAGTTTTCTAAACTCTGGGATGTCTAGCAATAATGTAAGAGTGCTCTAGGGTTTGTATTGACTTGTTTGAGATTTTTAATCTAGTTCAGAAGCCTTGCCTTAGCGGAGATCTCAATGAAACTAATTCAAAGCATTTTCACTTGGCCTGGCATTTTTGTAGCTGGAAGCTCTTTTAATTGAATCCATTGCTCGTTATTTCATTCCGCTTTCTCTCTGGTTTTAAACCTGACGTATGTAAGCTTGGGAAAGCTTATTTGGTACAAATGGGATTATATACATTGAATACAAATGGCTAGCCCATTTTCAGACAGCTTTTTCACACCTTGGGGGCTTTTGTTCAAGACTGTGAAATAATGAGCAAACTCTTCCATGTCACCAAGCACCGCTCTATGGTATTTATTTGATTTTTCTACAAAATTGGTGCCGCCTTCTTGACACCAAAGTGCAATGAAGACATGGGTTCTCTTCGTTTTAGCCTCATGTTTTCTTTCTTTGTCCTATTTTGAAAATCTTGGAAAAGTTACATTTTGGCATACAACTCTCGATATCCCCAGATAACATAGAAGATTCTAGGTGTCATAATCTTTTAAAAATAGTTTATCAAATGTCATCTATTTCATGGAAAGTGAAATAGAGACTATTTTACATCTATTTGGTATGCTCCTATTATACACACAATTTATATTGGTGGGGACAGCACAGTCAGGACCTTTCCCCCAAATGTGGAATTCTAGATCAATTCATTTGGAATACTTTTGAATCCCTAATAATCTGTATGGGACATTTCCTGTTTAAAACAACTGATTATCTGTAAAGAAAGCAAACACACGAACCCTTACATTATCAAATGATCACTTTTAATACTCCCGTGTTCCAAGCTAAAATGCCTGGCTACAGGTTTTTCTAGCTTCCTTGTTAGAATAGCAGACGTAATAGTTGTTGTTACTACTACTACTACTGTGTTTATTTATACCCCACTATTTCTCTCCCCAAAGGATACTCAAAGCAGCTTACATTATAAAAAACATTTCAATACGATGTAAAATCTGCAAATATACAAACATTAAAACAGAATTAAATGTCAATGGTACTTTAAAATCATAGTTAAAATCCATAAAAAACTGATTTAAAACATACTCAAAGCTAAAGCTACAGTGTGTAAATAAGTCTGTGATTGTTTTGCCCACATACTGCAGATGACATCCTGCCTGCCTATATTTGATCAGATAAATAAGATTGTAGGATTGGCAAGTGATGTGTTGCTTAAGATATTTACAGATGGTGGAACACTTTGAGTCACAAGGATGTGATTCTGGATGGCTGGTGTTTTTAGGACAGCTTTTACCAGCAATCTCCTTAGCTCTGGTGGCTGATGGAAAGCTCTAACTAGAAGCTTGCCGAAGGTGTAGCAAGATGTTTTGAATTTGTTTGGAATGGATAGCTTTCTCTAATTGTTAAGAGATGCTAGCTAGATGGTAATCTACCACAAAGGGAATGCATTGTTTGTTGTTACTTGCCTCACATCTTTTATGGTGAAGATTTTATCTCAAAATGATGGTTGCTGTCCTGATGTTGTTAATTATATGAGAAAGATTTCCCCCAGTGAAGCTGATGTAGCTTGCTTTCCTTGGACCTCTTAGGGTAGTTTTCTTCATTATGCTAGATGTGTTTGATGCTTAGAGCTACGCTCTAGATAATATTTCTTGTAATGGGATGGCAGAATCTCCTGTCCAGGCTTGGTGGCTTAGGATGGATGTGGAACTATAGTCTTTTGAGAGTGATGTCCTCACTATTTGGCCATTTCGTTTATATGCTGCACTTCCTCCAAGGAGCAAAAAACAACGTTGTTGTTGCTGTGTGACTTAAAGTCATTTCTGACTTTGAGGCAAATCTACCACTGGATTTTCTTGGGACAACTTTTTCAGAGAAGCTTTTCTGTTGTCTTCCTCTGAGACTGAGAGAGGAAAATGTAATGTATTTCTTCACCCAGCCAGGATCACTCAATGAGTGTTTCATCTTCCCGGGGACTGGTTGTGGGGGTCGGAGCAGGTCAGGGATTCAAAATGAGTGCAACACTCAGACCACTACATCATGGTGGCTGTCACCAAAGCAATGTACCTCTTCATTGTATCTCTGTAATATAAGTTGCTCCAGCAAGTGATTAAAAGACCCTGGAGTTGCTTGTAAATCTCATGAGAATTTGATGGTAGGCCTTCCCAGGCCCAGTCTTTTGTTACCTAGAGACTGAAGAGAGTCAGAAAGGTTTATAAGAACCTGTTGGTTATGTTCATTTCTATTAATTATTCTTTCATACTTCCATGTATTTTAATATGCTTTTTCTGTTTTCAGCACCCTGGAGCACTTGAAGCGTTGGTTGCAGCCTGATAAAGTTGCTGTCAGCAGTGAGGAAATACAGTATTTGATTCCCCTTGAAGCTCGTGTTGAGAAGCAAGAGAGTGAAGAAGAGGCCATGGCTGTGGAACAGTGAAATGCAGTCAAACCTTGCCTCCAAGACAGGGGCCGGCAGCATTTGTTAAAACAGCAAGAGGAGGGAAGTGCCAACAATTGGCTGAGGTAGACCAATTGTTGTCTGCTCAGTAGCTTTTGCCCTCCTCTCACTTTGTAGCTTACCGTAGCTATTCCATTTGGAATGTATATATTGTCACAGATTTATAATTAGACATATGTAATCTGTGAAGATGATTGAAGGCAATGAATGCCCATTTGAGATATTAGATGGACTGGAACTGAGCATTCAAGTTAAAGAGTCAGCTAATTCACTTGGATTATCTCCTATTATTGTTCATTTGTATTGGCATCATTCCCAGATAATTTTTGTAGTATTTTTTTGTAGTATTGTTTCTGAAGTATGCTTTATGCCATATTTTGTATTGTTAGCTGGTTCAACACGGCCTCAGAATGTGCAGAAAGCTGTCATTCAAAATTTATTATAGGGGAAACATTTTACTCTTCCTCTCTCCCTTCTATCATGGAGAGGAACCTCTGATCCATGAGCCCACAAAGGTTCACTGCAGCCCACACGGCTACCCCATGACATTTTTCTGTTTCCCAACTAGCTGAGAGAAGAACATCCACCCTGATCTGTGATCATAGATGACAGGGGTCTCCTTTTCTATGGCCTCACTTGATGAATGCAGATATCAGTTGAGTCCTGAAGTGAGGATCCAGCTAGTTTTTGAGACCATTTGCCACCCCTTTCCTGCGCACTGTATTGTGTAATAGAGGAGCAAAGCTAAGCCAGGTAAAGAAATGTCACCCAGTACTTCAGCTACACAAGTTCACAATATCCAGCATTAGAAACCATCATTCTTGCAATATATAGTTTCCCAGTGTTTAATTATTTAATAGATAATTTCTAAGGTTGAAACATCCCTGTGACATGCAGTTGTGAACATCTTTCCCATAACTTTCACCAGCCCAAAAGATAGATTTTCCCCGGTGAAGTGAAAAGCAGCTGGGTGTCTGTTTTGAATGTTCTTCTGCCCATTATTTGTAGTTTAATAACAAAACATTAAGGTTACCATGAGGTAGTTTCAACCGTAAATAAATGAAGCCTTTCTTAGGGAGTGAAAAATCTCTTTGTGTTAATATTGTTCTTGTTCCCACAAAGAAACAGTCTTTGAATTAAGTACTAGTACTTCATGCAGAGTTTAGACTTCTCCAAAATAACTCATCCATATCCAGAGGAAGATTCTGGCTTGGATAAATGCAGCACTTCTGTGTTAATATTATTTTTGTTGCCACAAAGAAACGGTCTTTCACACTGCAGTACTTCATGGAGTACTTCACTCATCATTTTGAACTTCAATTACTCTGAAATGGATGTACTTTGCTTTTTAATTCGTTTTATCTATAGTCTAAGCTTGTCCAGAATTTTACCAAGAACATTTCATGTTCCTGTTTCTTTTTTTGTACTTGGTTACTTTTTTTTGCCAGAAGCAAGCGTAGTATATTCTGGGGGGGAAAATCAATGAATTGGAATAAACAAGACAAAACATAAAACAAGCTGAAATAGGATGAAGGGAGCTGCAGTAGGTGATATATTTCATTAATATGAACATCATCTGATGATCTAGTCCAGTGATTCCCAACCTGTGGGCCCCCAGGTGTTTTGACCTACAACTCCCAGAAATCTCAGCCAGTTTACCAGCTGTTGGGATTTCTGGGAGCTGAAGGCCACTTCTTAAAAACATTGAGGTTTTAACCTGTCAGGCTTGACTTGTGGATGGCATTGATGTCAGACTTAGCCTGAATATCATAATTTGTCACTGGAGAAGCTATCAATAATGAGTCATCTGAGTGGCTACATGGCGAAGTGGGTGCAGACAAGTGATTTGAAACCATTTCTAAAGTGGCATCAAGTGTGAGTTTGCTGGGGTTCACCAGCAAGCAGAAATAAAATGGTGCAAAGGTTTTTATAAAATGCTTTGATATCCTCATTAACTGAAATTTGTGCCTGGGGAAAAATCTGACATATTACAAAGTATGGATGTAGAAAAATGTGGCTCTGGAAGAGTTTTTTTTTGTGAGGAGGGGGTGTAAATATGCCATGATTATCTCTTCTCTAAAATTGCAGAGCAGTATTATCTGAATGAAATTATCAGTAAATCAGAGTCAACCACATTTGCTAGCCAAAATGTTCCAAAGTAAGGGAAGTTTACATTGTATTCATCTGATTTCATGTTTAGTTGAAGTGCTTCCTATTCCGGTGAGATATTGTAGATTGTGAACTATGTATTTTGCTGTTGTATTGTGTGTAATCTATATACTGACTATTTATATAGTTGATACCTTTTCACAAATAAGTTTTAATAACTTTTATCCAAATCCAGCAAAATAATTCTGTGTAAGAAGTACATGGCATGACTGATGATCATATGATTTCAGAACTGTGACTTAAATTATGATGCTAAAATATGTTTCCTTTGTTGTAAAGCTAATAAGGAACTTAAACGTAAAATGAAAGAATCTTAAAATAGCTCTGTTATATACTCACATGGCAAGTCTTATCTTGGGAGAAAAGCAAGATACACATATATAAAAGTAGAGCTATTTCAAGAAAAATAAAAACCCCTACTTTCCTCTCCTTTGGCATTCAATTCCCCATTAAAGTGTAATAAAATTGTTATTACGGCATTCGGTTCACTTTTTCCCCATTCTGGAAAAACTCACATTTTCAATCTAAATGTAGTAACGTTAGTGCCTTTTAAGTTTCCTTCTATGCAATCACAACTGATACCAGGATGTGAAACAAGATTTGGAGGTAAGGAATTGTTAATTTCAAACTATTCAGAATAAGCATAGGGATTCTGAAGGCTGTAGTCTGTAATGTATTGTTTATTTTAGTGAGTAGAAACCATTAGTATCAGCTCTGAGGACCAGTGTGGTGTAGTGTTTGAATGCTGGATCAGGATTCTAGATTTTCAGAAGCCATAGAAACCAACTAAGTGACCTTGGGTAAGTTACACCCTCTTACTTGAACGGGAAGATGTAAAGCAGTGGTTCTCAACCTGTGGATCCCCAGGTGTTTTGGCCTACAACTTCCAGAAATCCCAGCCAGTTTACCAGCTGTTAAGATTTCTGGGAGTTGAAGGCCAAAACATCTGGGGACCCACAGGTTGAGAACCACTGGTGTAAAGCAACCATCCCCAGAATAAATCTCGCCAAGAATTTTGTAGGAAGGTTATAAGTTGGAATTGACTTGGGAGGCTCATAAAAACAACCTACTTAATAGCAAGGCATGCACCTTTAGGCTATTTGGGGCCCTAAAGTATCAGTGGAATGTTTCCTCTTGTAATTTGAATCTATTGGTTCACATCTTAATTGCACAATCAGCAAAAACCAAGCTTGCTCTATCTGCACAATATCCCTTCAAATACAGAAAAATGTCACTTCTCAATTTTCTCTTCTTGGGCTAATCTACCTGGGACTGAAAATGCATTTCAGAGGTGTTTTCAGCACTGAGTTGACGTGATACTCACTTAATCATTTCTTCTTGCTTTCATGGGTTAAACGTAAGATAAAAGTGTTGCCTTTTATTCAGATTTCCCCCTTTAAACTCAATTTCTGCCCACCTTTTCAATATGTGGTCTGCATTGCAGTTTACCTTCAGCTTTCATCCAGCATCAGGTGGAGGACATAACTTGGTGTTTTTGTGATTTTTCCCCCTGTTGATTGAGAAGTGACATTGAGAAGTACTATGTACCATAGTATTTGTCTCAGTTGGGAGGAAAGAGGAGAAGAGTGCATCACGGCAAGGACAAATGGAGTGTGTGGGGAAAGCAGGTACAAATGTGCTTATCCTTTGGGTTGAACCATCTGGGTGGCAGCGGGGAGGGGGGCGCATCTGTAAAAGGAGTAAAAGAATTGAAAAGGATAAATACCGGAAATGGTGTGTGTGTGTGTGTGTGTGTGTGTGTGAGGGAGTAGAGGTGGTTGTAATGCTCTTGAACTTACCTGCAAGGAACGAACAATAAATATTCTTTTGAGTATCTGCAAGCCTGCCAGGTGGCATTTGCTGCATATCTGACAAAAACTGTTAACACTAGCTTCACCTCGTGCTTACATGAATCCGAATTTCTAATTTGGCCAGAATGAGGAAGAAGCAGCTGTTTGTTTTATCACACATTTCTTTGGGAAGATAAGATGCAAGCAGGGGCTTTTTCAGTTCCCCTTCCTAGGGAAGAGAGCCAAGCTGTGACAAGCAGACACCCAGAATATGCTGTTGTGCAGAGGTACCCTTCCCTTCTTTGCACCCAGCAAAATGTTGTGCAATTTGCTCAATGTTCATGGGCCCACTGTACCAAGATGTTACTTATATTGAACTTGCTACTTCTGGGAGGGCATGAAACAAGATACACGGAGGGTGATTGGCTTTCCTTTGTTGGCCTCCCTGGAACTTTTCCATAGCATTGTTCCCCAGACTGTTATCTAACAATCATGACTGATATCTGTGGGTAGGCATAAACTTGAGCAATTTAAAACGACCATGGATAGTGAGATCCAGGCTGCGGATAGTGAAACCTGAGCACTAATACCAAGTTCGGATAAGTGGATACTGGTACTGGCAGCAGGCCACCTGTGGATCTGTGCAACTGGCGAGAGGAAGGAGCTAACTCAATGTTCTCAAGTCAAGAAATCTCACCAAGCTGAGGAAGAAACCACTGGAGGTAATTTATTCAGGTTGGCTTAAATGGATGCCAGCTCGCAGTAAGCCGAAGAAGGAAGCTGAAATGCCATACTGTTCAAAACATACATTTTAATAGACAGAAATCCTTTGAATTTCCTGCTCCTGCCCCAGCTGGACCTTGCTGCGCCATGATTGGCTGAGCTCCATTGATGTCAGCTGGACGGGATTCCCGTGAAGAGGTGGGACTGTGGCATTCTCTGCTTCCAATGCAGATTTCCGCTCTCCAATGGCTGACAGGGCAGACTGATTCGGGCAACAAAGAATCGTACAATACTCTGAATGAATCGCAGTTGTCCCAACAAGGGACAGAACAAAGGGGTTATCCGGAACCATGCATTTTATGAAAGTCTTTGTGAGGATGAGTGAACCATCAAGGTGGCTTGGCCACCCATGGTGCCCATGTCCATTGTGTTTCCTGTGGAATATTGTCCAAAGTGATAAGATTAGCAATCCAGTTCTGGGGAAAAGGGAAGTGTCAGTTTGGGAAAAGGGGACATGGTCCCCCAGCATGGAGGCATCCGTGCCAAGGTGATTAGTGTTTCTGTAACATCCAAGTAGCTCTACAAAGGATGGTGGTCCAAACTCAGGTTTCTGTTGTCCTCAGTACAGCTGGGTCTATAGGTCAATAGAGATGGACTGGCCCTGGAGATGATGGGTGATTGAACTCTTTATAATTGAGATGATGCCCAGGAAAACGGCTGGAGGGAATTTTCTGGGTCATGAGGTGCTGACAAAAGGCCACCAAGGGTGTGATTGGTGGCATGCTTCTCCAAAAGATGTTTTATATAAAGGGTTACACAATGGGGATCAGTGGATACTGGGAGTTCCCCATTGAGAGAACCAGGGCAACCACAGGGGGAGGAGGGTTGGCAGGGGTTTGTTGGGACGAAAGGAGGATTGATGTGAGGGAGAGAATGAGCCCTGCTCTGAGGGCCATGTGGGACATGTGGCCGCCGGTGTCGGCTGCAGACAGTGGAACCGGGAGAGAAAGAACAAGGGAAGAAAGGAAGATACAAAGAAACAGATATAGAGGATAACGCACCAATGTGCATGTATATTTAGAGGTTAGAAAGTAATATAATCAATTGAGGGACAATTGCTTAAAGTATCCCGGGTGCTGGTAGCTGCTGCTGGGCTCCAAACCTCTGGACGTTCACAAGATGGGAATTCAAAGAATAAAAGATTCTCATCTGCTGTGACTTGTCCCTGCCACAGCGAAATAATTTAATATATTTTGACCTGGAGGGGTGGTGGTCTCCGCTCAATATCAGGCAGACCTGGGACAGTCATTGGCATGGCAATACTCCCAGTTATACTCCCCCAAAAAAAATTTCCTAGGCTGCTTGTAAAATTTCATTGTTTGAGGCAGGGTGATTATAGGACCATTCAAGAGGTTCTCTGGTTTTGAGAGCTGTCTTTAGAATTCTTCACATACCTTTACTCTTCTGGGTAATTTTGTACTTCACTGCTTGCCTTTGACACAAACTCATCAAACTTTGGGGAATATATTTTTCAATATGCTCATTTGAGCAAGATTTCTACTTAAAAGAAGGTAAGTAGTCTAGTAGATTTTCAGTAAGTTCTGGATAAAAACCGTATCTGTTTTTTAGTTACTGAAATGTCTGCTTCTCTCAAATGCATTACCAGGGTATAGAACTGGGCATCATGTTACATAAATGGTCAATAATTGAGGGACTAAAGCAAAACACAATTTTCTTTCTGTCACAGCAGGATGAAAACACCAAAAGAGAAAGCCATTCTGCTTGTAGTTCCATTATATCACAAAATGAAAATATTTTCTCCAGTTGAGATGTTTCTTGACAGACCACCTTATCTTACTCTTAAAATAATATTTCAGTTTTCTCTAAACAAAAAAAGAATGACCTAGTCATAATTTTCCAGCTTGTATCAGTAGAAAATACAGTTATCACATACTCTGAATGGTATTACTCATTGAACTTGTCAAGGTACATTGAAGGGGTTATAACTTGATCTAATAATGTCCTTATGAAATATTTATCTAAAACAGAAACACAACTATCATTTGGAGTATGGTATAGTTTTACCAAAGGGGTCTCCAGTGGTATAGCAGGTTAAACTGCTGAACTTGCTGACTGAAAGGTCAGCGGTTCAAATCCGGGAAGCAAGGTGAGCTCCCGCTGTTAGGCCCAGCTTTTGCCAACCTAGCATTTCGAAAACATGCAAGTGTGAGTACATCAATAGGTACCGCTTTGGCGGGAAGGTAATGGCGCTCCATGCAGTCATGCTGGCCACATGACCTTGGAGGCATCTATAGACAATGCTGGTTCTTCAGCTTAGAAATGGAGATGAGCACCACTGCCCAGAGTCAGACACGACTAGACTTAATGTAATAGGAAACCTTTACCTTACAGTTTTACCAACTTATTTATTTATTTATTTACTTTGCTTCTAGACCGCCTCTCTCAGCCCGAAGGCGACTCGATGCGGTGTACAAATAGCAGGAACTGCTCAAGACAAACAAATCAACAATTATCAATACAATTTCAACATATATGTACCATTTAACATTTAACGTTAAAAACACGTCTCATTATTAAGTCGATTTCCAATTGCATCGTCGTTCCTTAGGTCTCTATTTGATAGTCATACTTCATTTGCAAATGCCCAGTCAAATAGCCAGGTCTTGATCTTCCTGCGAAATGTCAGGAGGGAGGGGGCTAATCTGATGTCATTAGGAATGGCGTTCCAAAGCCGAGGAGCCACCACTGAAAAGGCTCTGTCTCTTGTCCCCACCAATCGCGCCTGCGAAGCAGGCGGGACCGAGAGCAGGGCCTCTCCGGATGATCTTAAGCATCTTGAAGGTTCATAAGAAGAGATGCGTTCAGACATGTAAGTTGGACGAGAACCGTTAAGAGCTTTATTTATTTATTTATTTATTATTCCATCTTGTATTCCGCTCCTCCCTGCAGGCTCGGGGCGGATAACAGCATGTAAAATAGGCTAACATGTGACGTCCATGTAGCCATACAATAAAACACAAGCATAAAAACGCAACATCATATCCCGAGACATAAAGTAAAATACAATGGCATTCCCTTGGGCCGGGGTACCGGTTACATAGGAGAATTACGCTGGGTTTGTTTGCCTAATCAAAGGCTAGTCTTAAAAGGGCGGTCTTGCAGGCCCTGCGAAATGGGATAAGCTCTGTAATGGCTCGGGCGTCGTCCGGGAGGGAGTTCCAGAACGCCGGAGCTGCCACAGAGAAGGCTCTTTGCCTGGTTGTGGACAAGTGACAGGCGCGGACCGATGGTATCAGGAGCAAGTTCAACTCCTCCGAACGTAGAGATCTCGGGGGAATGTACGGGGCAAGGCGGTCCCTCAGGTACGCAGGCCCTAGGCCGTGCAAGGCCTTAAAGGTTAAAACCATCACCTTGAAGGCAATTCGGTACTCAATGGGTAGCCAGTGCAACTGCCGAAGGATGGGCGTAATGTGCTCCCTTACTGACGTTCCCGCCAGCAAGCGAGCAGCGGCATTTTGCACCAGCTTGAGTTTCCGAATTGTTGACAAGGGAAGGCCAACGTAGAGGGCGTTACAGTAGTCCAATCTCGAGATGACCGTCACTTGGATCACCGTGGCCAGGTCGTCCCTGGAAAGGTAGGGTGCCAGTCGCCTAGCCTGTCGTAGGTGAAAAAATGACGCCCTGCTGGCCGCGGAGACCTGGGTCTCCATGGTCAGCAGGAGGTCCAGTTGGACACCCAGACTCTTAACAACTGGTGACGGGCTAAGCCGTTCACCATCTAGGGTAGGCAACCGGCACTCATCCAGTCCAGGCCGACCGGGCCACAAGTTCTCCGTCTTCGACGGATTCACCTTCAGCCGGTTGGCCCGCAGCCAACCAGTCACGGCCTCCAGGCACTGGTGGAAACAATTGGGTAAAGGCTAAAGCCAGCACTTTGAATTGTGCCCGGTAGCAAACTGGTAGCCAATGGAGCTGGCGCAACAGAGGTGTTGTGCGCTCCCTGAGTGCCGCTCCTGTTATCAATCTGGCTGCTGTCCGTTGGACCAGTTGAAGCTTCCGAACAGTCTTCAAAGGCAGTCCCCCTGAGGGGAAGAAGAGCAACCAGTCATAGCTCTATGATGCCTTGGCAGCTGGTGAGAGGTGCTTCTTCCAAACTCCAGTTGCCATTTAAGGTAGAGACTAACATCTGGAACCTGTTGGCCTTAATCCCTAGTGATTGCTATCCCTCTTTTCCTAGTGTATCCTATATTTATTATCATGAGCCTGGGAGCAGAAAACTCAAATGAAGGATTTAAATGTCATCCTGGGAGGCATTTTGGTTGAGGGTGAGGTATAAAAAAACCCCCACCATATCACATCTCGAACCATTAAAAGGTTGTGCAGTGTATGTGAAGGTCTGATATCCTTGATATAAAACTTTATTTTAAACTTTATTTTTAAAATTTCCCAGCTTGTGGGAGCTTCTGCAGCTCCTAAAGTAGATTTTGTGTATGGAAATGAGCCTGTAGTTGAAGCCAGGCTATCACAAAATACCCTCTGAATGTGGTGCTCAGCCTTCTCTGGAAAAAAAAGGTTTGGAAATGGTAATAAGCTCTAACAGCGAATTCTAAGTAACGAAATTCTGAATCCCAGGATGCCATAGCCATGGCAGTTAAAATGATATCAGACTAATACGTTTTATAGTATTTATGTTAATGCGTCTAGATTCAAAATGTGCAAGAACAGGCATTGTTGGCAAACAGAACCTTATTTTTACAGACATTTTCATAGAGACTGCAAATACTTTGGCATCCAGTTCAATGTCGCATTCAGTAAACCCAAACTGCAAGCCTGAGTCTTGAAATGCAATATAACCCAGCACAAAGCTTGAGAAACTTACTGTTTCGGAATTCAACTCCAGTAATGACCCATATAGCAAGATCACTTGGGGTTACTGGGAGTCATAAACCAAAGAAAGATCACATTTCCAAATTCTGCTTTCAAATAGTAAGCATTTTCATTGTGATTAGATTAAGCTTTTGATTTGTTTGCCCTGTTTTAGGACTAAATAAGTGTCTTTGGATTTAGGTGAAACAGACAGACCTGGGTGCTATCAGTTTACTGCAAACCCATATCAGAAAACTTAGAACCCATAGGAGGTTTGTGTGTATGTTAAACCACAGAGGAGCCAAGATGGAACCAGGACGGACACCAGAGGCCACCATGCTGAACAGTAGCCACCCAGTATCATATTCTGAAAGCAAAGGAACAACCCATGTCAAACAAGGTGTTTCTGGCCTAAACATGAGAGTTGGGAAGCTTTGGCACTCGAGCGTTGGAACTGGAGGTCAGCTGTTAATGATGTTATGGATTTTGAAGTGGTACAAATATAGAGTGAAAGGAAAAATGTGCCAAGAGGAAGGCACATCAAGCAAAACTTTGAGAGTGTTTTCCATCTGGAAATACATGTCCTCAATGTGAAAGATGGTGTGGATCCAGTCACTTATGTACCAACAGCCACAAATGATAGCCTAGTATGATGATTCTCTACTAGTGTTTCTCAACCTTCCTAATGCCACAACTCCTTAATACAGTTCTTCATGATGTGGTGACCTTCAAGCATAAAATTATTTTCGTTGCTACTTCATAATTGCAATTGTGCTACTGTTATGAATCATAGTGTACATTTCTGATATTCACTGGACCAAATTTGGCACAAATAACTGATATGGCCAAATTTGAATACTGGTGGGGCTGGGAGGGGGTTGATTTTGTCATTTGGAAGTTGTAGTTTCAGGGATTTATAGTTCACTTACCATCAAAGCGCATTCTGAACTCCACCAATGATGGAATTGGACCAAACTTGGCACATAGAACTCCCATGACCAACAGAAAATACTGGAAGGTTTTGATGGGCATTGACCTTGAGTTTTGGAGTTGAAGTTCACCTACATCCAGAGAGCACTGTGGATTCAAACAATGATGGATCTGGGCCAAACTTGGCATGAATACTCAATATGCCCAAATGTGAACACTGGTGAAGTTTGGGGAAAATATACCTTGACATTTGGGAGTTGTAGTTGCTGGGATTTATAGTTCACCTGCAATCAAAGAGCATCCTGAACCCCACCAACAATAGAATTGGGCCAAACTTCCCACACAGAACCCCCATGACCAACAGAAAATACTGTGTTTTCTGATGGTCTTTGGTGACCCCTCTGACGCCCCCTCGTGACCCCTCCCAGGAGTCCCAGCCCCCAGGTTGAGAAACACTGCTCTACTATATGGAAACAAATACAACAATCTCCTTAGGGTGATGAAGGAAGTAGTCATAATAGTTGGGGACACTTACTGGCACTCAACACATGCAACCCACTTCTAAAGTAACCAATCATTTCCTGCTTTTAAATAGTGTTATCTATTATGACATTCTTTCACTGTGGGGGAAGCGTCTTGTCACAAGAAAGAAGATATCACATACTCAGCTGAGATTTAAAATACTTAAGATTCTATGCAATTATCAAGAGCATGAGCTAGCATTGGAACACAGCTATTAAAATAGAATTTTGTATTGTATCATATCCTCTGCCTGATGTTCCTGACACACTTGAAAATAAATGAATTAGGTCCATTCCGTTTTAATTGGGCCTGCAAAAGATTGTGGTCTTTTGTGCCATAAAAGGTTTTTCCCACGCTGCAAAGTTTTAGAAGTACATCTGTCTACAGAAACATCACCCAAGATACATATTCATTCCCTTTTGTTTTTGGTTGAGTTTTTTTTTTTGCTTTGTGTTTCTCAGGAAGTTCAAGGTGAATGGCAACCAGAAGCACACAATTAACAGAACAGCCCCATTTCGTTTGGTGGGTAAGTGGGGATAGAAGTACAGAGTGAAAGATTGACTGAACTCTTCAATGCCTTTCAATAAAATTGGGCAATTTAACTGTAGTTGAAACGTGGTTTAGGTTAATGAAAGGCATAAAGGAATTCAGTAGCACCTTTGAGAGTAAATGGAAGGATTACATTTCTGGCACAAGCTTTCCTGGACTGAATCTTCCAAAGCCCAGAAATATCTTATTCTATTTAGCTTGAAAAATGGGTTCTTTTATGGGTTTTTGTTATACCAGACTATGGGTGCACCTACACTATAGAATCAATACAGATTGACACCACTTTGCTATGGCCCGATGTTATGGAAGCTTGGGAATTGTAGTTTGGTGAGGCACCAGCACTATTGAGAGGCTAAAAAAACTTGTTACACTGAAACTCTCAAGCTTCCATAGAACTGAGTCATGACAAAGTAGTGTCAAATTGCATCCATTCTACAGTGTAAATACACTCTCTACAGTGTAAATACACCCAAATATTTATGTATTTGCTCATAAATAGAGAAGTGAGGGTATCTGTCTGTTTGACCTTTCAAGCATTCACTCCATGAAATATCCAATCTAAAAATATATTTATTGCCATATATAATATGGGGATATGTCTTATGAGTTATTTAATTGTGTTGTTGAAAGCTTTTATGGCTGTAATCACCGGGTTGCTGTGAGTTTTCCAGGCTGCATGGCCATGTTCCAGAAGCATTTTCTCCTGATGTTTCGCTCACATCTATGGCAGCCATCCTCAGAGGCTGTGAGGTTTGTTGAAAACTAGGCAAGTTAGGTTTATATATCTGTGGAATGATGAAAAAACACAACCTACAAACTATGTACAGACCCACTAAGAAAATCCAACAAATGCTACTTTCAGCAAAGGACAAGAGGGATCCTCTCCTCTTCAGGAATCTACCGAATACTATGCAGCTGTAGACAAGTCTACATAGGGATCATCAAACACAGCATTGCCCAAACACAAATCAAGGAACATGAAAGCCACTGCAGACTAATTCAACCTGAAAAGTCAGCCATAGTGGAACACCTGGACACAACATATTATTTGAAAACACAGAAATGTTGGAGCACTCTAACAACTACCATGTCAGACTACACAGAGAAGCCACTGAAAGCCACGAGCATGTGGACAATTTCAACAGAAAGGAGGAAACCATGAAAATGAATAACATATGGCTACAAATATTAAAAATCAGGACATTAAATAAAGAGGAACACTAAAAAAAGGGAATTCCAGACAGGAAACAATCAGGGCCAGCTAACACTTCCCAACAAAGGATTCCTCCAGGCAGTAATCAGCCAGGGTTTGAAAATAAAAATCCATTAAATGCTAATCAAGGTGGCCAATTGCAACGTTCACACTTGGCTCAAGCAGACAAGAGTTCTTTCTCCCATCCTGGACATTCCACAGATATATAAACCTCACTTGTCTAATTTCCAACAAACCTCACAACCTCTGAGGACGCCTGCCAAAGATGTAGGCAAAACATCAGGAGAGAATGCTTTTGGAACATGGCCATATAGCCCAGAAAAGTCAGCAACTCAGTTATTTAATTGTTTAAAGGCATTTAACGGTGCTCCAATGTTTGAGGAACCTCCATAGCAAACTTTAGGAAAAGACACAGGATAGCAGGAGGAAAGGAAGGAGACTCCACACCACAATGGAAATCTTCTTCCGAAAGGTCTTCCATTGTATCTCATCCTTGGAGATGTTTCCAAGAACAGAAACCCATTCTTGTATGTCTTTTGAAAGCGTACATCTGCAAAGAGCAGTTGGACTGTGGCAACAACAATGCTGTTATGAATAGCAGTGGCTGGACTGCAGTAACATCTCCTTCCCTAAACATAAATACTGATAGATTTCAGAAGGTGTCATAAAGCATGAATACTATCTGAATGAATGGATTTAAGGAGTGAACGGGAAGGGGAGTATGCCGTCACACCAGGTCTGTTTAAAATTAAAACTGGCAGATGTGTTGTCCTTTCTACCTGGTGGACTGCAGAGCGCTTGCTGAAAAGGCTAGGTGGTCTGGCAACCCAAAAAACACTCCAAAATAAAGTTGAAAATCAAACAGTTTATTCAATAACAAAGTCTTTGCAGGACTTGGCACAGCTTCTTAATGGTTGCAAAAAAAACAGACTGGAAATGCCTTGGGTTGTTGCTCAAAAGATTCCCACTGCTTCTTTTTGGATGGCAGGAAACCAGATATTTCCCACCCTGGTCCTAGGTGTTTGATAGAAGGAACCACTCCTTCCCCCCTCTAAACCTAAGCTCAGTCCAAAAGGTGACCTAAAGCTGGGCTGGTAACCAGATGTCTATCCTATACAGCATGCAAAGCCAGTCTCTGCAAGGTACCATAAACTCATCTGGTTCCAGCAGTCCCCCAGCTAATGGTCAAGCAAATAGCAATCAGCAGGTCAGCATGCAGGTCAGCACCCAGGTCAGCACCCACGTAAGCACCCAGTACTTACGGTGACCCTTTCGGAGCCAATCCTGGCTGGCCAAACACACATCTGGATTCCTTCCCTCTCTGAAAGGAACTAAAACACTTTCTAAAATGGAGGCCAATCCCCAGGAAGAAAAAGGGGCGGACACCAACTAAAAAGATACATTTGCAGAGCTTTAGGTGGCAAATTCTGCACCAGGCTGCAACCTTGCTAATAATTAACAGGCAAGGTGCCAGTGTGTCTGGAACAGTCCCAGTAAAGATGCAAAAGGAAAAAATGCTGCCTTTTAAAACAAAACTATGGGGCTATGCATATGAAACTACTGGAGGACGGAACAGGGAGAGTGGGAAATCTGGCAGAGAAGATAACTATACTGATGCCCCATTATCAGCATTAATTCATTTTCTGTCTGTCATTTGAAATTACTTTTGATAGAGTCACCTACCTCTGCTTTTGGCATACAATTATGTTCAAAATTAGGATAGATTTTTTGCCAGCAAATGACAGTTAATTAAAGATGATTGGCTTCTCATGTTGCAAGTAACCCTGACTGTGTTTCAGGCAGATGGATCACACTGACTTGTGGCTAATCTTTTCATTGACTTCTTTCACCCAGTATTTGCAATAGTAATTTCTGTTCCAAGAAAAAAAAACCCTCTGCTGATATTTTTAATGGCAGCTGAGCTCCCTAGAATGCATTTTATTAGGTGAGAGATCAGATCTTTTTTTTGGGATGAGATCTATTGGAAATACTGTAACTACCCCTAAAAAGAACTAAGCAACTACACACACACACACACACACACACACGACATGGTTAGGTTTGGTCGGAATTTTTGTAATTCTGAATAAATTCGGAAATATTTGCTTTTTGTAGCGATTTCTAAGTTTTTAAGGAAACCGGAAGTCCCTTTGCCTTTCCAAAGCTTTTTCCACCATTTCTGTTCCGAAGCAGTAAGTGAGTCGGAAATGATTCAGTGTTTCCCCACTTCTTAGCTCAAACTGATGAATTTCCCTTCTCTCTCCTCTCCCCTCACTTCTGTCTGGAGTCCGGGCAAGCGTTTTAAAACAGTGGTGAATTTCCATCTCTCTCTCTCTCTCCTCTCCCTTCACTTCTGCCTGGAGTCTGGGAAAGTGTTTTAAAACACAGTGGTGATTTTCCTCTCTCTCTCTTCTCCCCTCACTTCTGCCTGGAGTCTGGCAAGCGCTTTAAAACAGAGTGGATGAATTTTCTCCTTTTGCTCCCCTCCCCCTTCTGGAGTAAAACAACTACTTTCAAAGTAAAGACCACACAATGAAACAGGAAATAACAAGGTTAAACCATTATTCAGAATTAGGAAGTCTCGAAAGTCTCGGATAGTTTTGAACATTTTTTCTGTGAAAATCAGAATTGACTTCCAAATCAAATCCCCAACATTCAAAATGGGTTTTGAACCATTTTTTAAATAAAACAAACCTAATACATATATACAGTATATACCGTATTTTCCAGCGTATAAGACAACTTTCTAAACCAAGAAAGTCATCTCAAATATTGGGGGGGTCATCTTAAACGCCAGGTATAGCAGCAAAACAGTCTGTCAGATCATCATTTGTCACTCCATCAATTGAATCTGCCGACAGTTCCTCCTAAACTTGCATCCCAGACGGCACCTCGCCATTCTCCAGGATGTTTTAGCCCTCTTTGTTTCCCCACCTCCCTGCCCTCGGCACCCCAAGCAGCACAGCCGGAGGAGGAGGAGGGAGGGCAGAGGGAGGGAGGGGGCGAGGAGGAGGAGCGCTGAAGAAGGGCCTCTGCAGCCCAAAGTGGTGGAGGCCTTTGAGAAAACCTGGCGCCTCTCCGCCCACGACTGCCTCAACTACTTCCGTTGACTGCAAGTCCCATGAGCCACACACAGGCCTCTTACTCCAATAGCCCTCCCTTTTAGCTTTGAGATCCTGCACCAGATTTGCCTTAAATCAATGACAGGTGAGCGGTGGTCTTAGCAAAAGGAGGAGGGAGGGGGCGAGGTGGAGGAGCAGCAGACCGCGCTACCAGACAAGCCAGAGGTGGTGGCTCGCTGGGCTGTTTCCACTGCTGGCGGCCTGGTGATAGCTCCGTCCTCAAGCCCGGAGCAGCCACTGCAGGAATCGAAGCCGGAATGAGGGGGTGGCGCTGGGAGTGGTGGGGCCCTCCGTGGGGGGGGGGCAGGGTGGGAGCAGCCAGGGACAACCTCCCCCGTTACCCTGCTGCCCCCCCCCCTCTGGCTTCAGCTCCTGCAGTGGCTGCTCCACGCTTGAGGACAGAGACGGAGCCAGCACCAGGCCGACAGCAGTGGGACAGTCCAGCGGGCCACCACCCCCAGCTGATCTGGTAACATGGCCTGCCGCTCCTCCTCACCCCTTCCCTCTGCTGTTTTCTTCCTCCTCCCTCTCCCCTCCTCATCAGGTCACGCCACTCGGGGATGCCAAAGGCGAGGGAACAATGAAGGCTACAACACCCTGGAGCTGGATGGCCACCTGTTGGAGGGCTTTGATAGTGTTTTCCTGCCTGGCAGGAGTGAGTGGGGTTGGACTGGATGGTTACTGGGGTCCCTTCCAACTCAGGGGTTCCATTATTATTATTATTATCATCAAGGAGAGCTTGATGGCCACCTGTTGAGAGGACTTGCATTGTGTCTTCCTGCCTGGCAGGAGTGAGTGGGGTTGGACTGGATGACCATTGGGGTCTCTTCCAGCTCTAGGATTCTGTTATTATTGCTGTTATTGTTCTTATTAAGCAGAGCAGGGTGGCTACCTGTGAGATGGGCTTAGATGTGTTTTCCTGCCTGGCAGAATAAGGGTTGGACTGGACGGCCATTGGAATCCCTTCCAACTCTAGGGTTCTATTATTGTTGTTGTTATTCGGGAGCCAGCCCTGGGCTCACTCTAGGTAATGTAAAGGTATTCCTCTGACATTAAGTGCAGTCATGTCCGATTCTGGGGGTTGGTGCTCATCTCCATTTCTAAGTCGAAGAGCTGGCTACCGCTCTGTTAGTCAGTCTTTGATTTGAAATAAAATCTGATGTTTTTAAATTTTTTATTTGGTGTGCGTTGAAAGAGGGGTGGTCTTATACAGTGAGTATATCCCAAACTCTGTATTTAAACTGTAAAGGGGGGAGGGTGTTGTCTTATATGCTCCGTCGTCTTATAAGCCGGAAAATACGGGGGTGTATCAGAATTCTGTACAATATCTTGTGCCATATAATTTTATTCATAACTAGCTTGAGAACCCGACAGTGCCCAGGTTAGTAGAAGAATGCATTTTCTGTTTTGGGATGTTAGGTAATATCACTTAAGTTTGGTCTAGATCTGTAATCAGCTGAGCTTAGTGCTCTCTGGATAAGGGTGAACTACAGCTCTCAGATTCCCAGGGCAATCTCTCCCAACTCCTGCCTGTATGCACAGTTGGCCATGTTAGGTCTGTGTGCCAAGTTTGGTCCATATCTTTTGTCAGCTGGGTTTAGTGCTCTCTGGATAAGGGGGAACTACAACTCCTAGAGTCCCAGGGCATTATCCCCAAATCCTGCCTGTATGCACAGTTGGCCATGTTGGGTCTGTGTGCCAAGTTTGGTCCCCGCCTGTCATTTGCTGGGTTTAGTGCTCTCTGGATAAAGGTGAACTACAACTCCCAGATTCCCAGGGCAATCTCCCCCAACTCCTGCTTGTATGCACAGTTGGTCATACTGGGTCTGTGTGCCAAGTTTGTTCCAGATCCTTCATCAGTTGGGTTTAATGCTCTCTGGATAAGGGTGAACTACAACTCCCATAGTCCCAGGGCATTCACCCCCAACTCCTGCCTGTATGCACAGTTGGCCATGTTGGGCCAAATTTGGTCCAGATCCGATGTCAACTGGATGGACTGCTCTCTGGATAAAGGTGACCTATAACTCCCATATTCAAGGTCAATTCCCACAAACTGCAGCAGTACATTTAGATGGTCATGGGGGTTCTGCATGCCAAGTTTGGTCTTGGTCCATTGTTGTTGGTGGGCAAAGTTTCTTTGGATGCAGGTGAACTATAACTCACATAAATAACATGTCCTCCAAACTTTTCCAGTATGTTGTGTTGGTCATGGAGAGTCTGTGTGCCAAGTTTGGTCCAGGTCCATCATTTGTGTGGGTCTCAGTGGTCTGCTAAAGTTTGTTTGTTTATTTATTTAGTACATTTGTATACTGCTCCCTCTCAGCCCGAAGGCGACTCGGGGCAGTTCACAAGGCAACAATTCAATACCAACCACATCATTTTATTAAAAAAAACATTTAAAACAATTAAAAACATTAGCATATCAATTAAAACCATAACAATAATAAAACATCATTACATCTTCTAGATAAAAACAGTCCGATCTCGTAGTCTGATTGTTCCAAAGTTGGAGCTGAATCGGGTGAAGGTACTGCAAATCCCATCATCCATGGTCCATCCTCCCCTTATTGGCAGCAGGACGTGAAGTGGGTCATGGGGCGTCTGTGTGCCATATATGGTTGGATAACATATCCAGAAATGAAGTCTCCAGAGAAGCAAAATGCGTTCCTCTTGTTGCTTCTTTTCAAGAAAAATAAGCAGAAAGATAAAAATTAAATACTTCAGAAGGATGCAAAGCAACAGAGCTATAATTTAATTCCACAATGTTATTCCGTGAAAAAGAAGATTTGAAATTGTGAGTGCTTCTAAAGGTCATGAATTGCCATAGTAACGATTAACTTCTGAGGGTTGTACACATCATATACTTAATTGAAAGGCATGTTTTGATTACCCCCCACCCTTTTTTATATTTGTGTTTTGATGACCAGGAAGCTTCCAGCAGTAAACACAAATATGGATTTTCGGATGCTTGTGTTTTCCCTCAGTGTAATTTCTTATGTTTACCTTAAAAATCACAAATGAGATTAAATTTATCAGTTACATTTGCCTGATAAACAGATTACACAAAGGCCTTATTATCTACTAGGCTAGGATTTGATTCCAGGATCCCCCATGGACACCAAAATCTATGTATTCTTAATTTGATGTACAATTGTGTAGTAAAATAGTGTCCTTTCCAAACAAGGGCAAAACAAGATTTGTCCTTTGAATTTTTAAAAAGTATTTTCAAACTTTAGACGGTGAATCTGTGAATATAGAATATACAGAGCACTGACTGTATAATGAGCAAATGTATAAGCTAGGAAGCCCCTCCGGTGGCACAGCAGGATAAACTGCTGAGCTGCTGAACTTGCTGACTGAAAGGTTGGCAGTTCGAATCCAGGGGGTGGGGTGAGTTCCCGCTGTTAGCCCCAGCTTCCGCCAACCTAGCAGTTTGAAAACATGCAAATTTGAGTAAATCAATAGGTGGCGGGAAGGTAACGGCACGCAATGCAGTCATGCTGGCTACATGACCTTGGAGGTGTTTATGGACAACAAAGGTCCATTCATCTGGGGGAGCAAACTATAAATCCCATCTCATCAAGGGGCCAGGGGCCAGTTTTTATTTCCCATTTTTTCTATTATCCTATTCATGGGGATCAATTGACCATTTATATCGTACATATCCTTTATGCAGTAATTGCCTTTATCTTTCAGATCTTCCCACCATTTGTGGCCAAACTCTTTTCCATATAAACTTTCTAGTGGTGTCAATTTTACTATATCCGGCATCCATAGTGGTTTCCATTTTTTCCATATCTTTAATGCTAGTCTTCTAGGACCTCTTGTTTTTTTTAATGGAAGCCTCTAGATTTCCAGTAAAAATCCCAAGTTTTCCCTCTCCATTGTTTACTGCATCTTCTATTCTGCACCATTTTTCTTCTCTCCTTATACTGTTTTCTATCAGTGATTTTAGTTGGAACCCTTTGTAATAAAATTCCAAATTTGGTAATCCCCATCCTAATTCCTCCTGGTGCGTATAGTATACTTTATTTGAGATTCTAGGTTTCTTTTCACTCCAGATCCATTCTCTAATGGTCCAATCCCAAATTTTTATTTGTTTAGGATTAATTTCTAGTAGGAGCACCTGGAATAGATACATTAATCTTGGAATTAAGAACATTTTTGCTGCTTTTATTTTACTAAAAATATTCAATTTTTCCCTTCCATCTTTTCATGGTCTTAAGGACTTTTTCCATGCCTCCTTGTAATTGCTCTTCTTCATCTTATCTATGTTTTTTTGTAGTGTCACCCCCAAGTATTTTATCTTTCCTTTCCCCATGCCAATTTTGGGTATTCTATCTATTTCCCGTTTTTCTAATTTATTTACTTTGAAGTACATAATTTCTGATATATTTATATTAACCCTCAGTCCTGTGTTTCTCTCATAATCATTTAGTATAATTTTTAATTCCCTTATTCCTTCTAGGGGGTTGGATAATAACACCAACAGATCATCCGCATAGTGTCTTCCTGCCTGGCAGGAGTGAGTGGGGTTGGACTGGATGGCCATTGGGGTCTATATAATAAACTCAAACAAGGGAAATATGGAGAATGTTTAAGCAAAGAAAATAAATTTGAAAACATACTTACGAAAGGACAGAAGACATTGAAAGAGGTGGTAGGATAATTATATAAAACAATGATAAAAGATGAGGAATATGTAGTCAGAAGATTGCAAAATAAATGGCAGAATGAGGGGACACTCACAAAACAAATTATTGAGGAATTGAAGAAGGGGGTAAACAAAATTAAAATGGAAAAATATAAAGAATTAGAAAGGAAATTTATCTGGAAATGGTATAGGACATCAGCTCAATTAGCAAACATGGGTACAGGACTAAGTCCGAGGTGTTGGCACTGCAAAACAGGGAAAGGCTGGTGTGCACATATGTGGTGGGATTGTTTAAATCCAAAAACTTTTTGGAACAAAATAATTAGTAAAATGGGGAAACTTTTCAAGATAACAATCCAGGTCAACATGGAATTTATGTTAATGGAAACCACAGGGAATAAAAATATTGCGGCAAAGAATCAGGATTTATTCAAAGCAATGATTTTAGCAGGAAAAGCAGTAATAGCCTGGGGGTGGAGAGATATTAAAAAATGGAATTTGGAAAATTGGAATAATGATCTATTTGAACAAGTCCAATCAGATATTATCGCTTGTATAACCCAAGAAGACTCACAGGAAGACAAAACAGAAGTAATTAAAGAGAAATGGGCAACATATATAAAATGGGTAGAAGAAAGTGAAGCCAACACAGATATTGCACAAAGACTTCAAAAGTTGTGTTCGTGGTTAAAAATAAAGATATAGAGAGGAAAGTGGTTGGGGGGATAGGGAAGGGGGGTGGCAGGAGTTGGGAGATAATAATAAATGAAAAGAAATATGAACGAATCTGTAAAGAATGAAAATAGAAAATATAGAAAAATGTTTATGATAATGCATGTTTACAATGGATAACAATTATTATTTGTTCAAATATGTTTCTTTTCAATAAAAAATATTTGGAAAAAAAATCAAGGGGCCAGGGTGGCCCGTCCACTTCCCGGGGGTTCTAAGGGGTGACCACAGTAGGTTTCCCAGGTCAGCGGGTTTCTAGGCATCTGAGACAACGGCCGGAACAACATGGTGGCCGGGAGCCACGGATAGCACCCAGCTGATCTTCATATGGTGTTTGGGGGGGGGGGGGGGTAAAATAGTTATTCCCAGAGTGCAGGAGTCCAGAATACAAAAAGTGAGATTGCAGTTAGTCTTAGAATTAATCTAGGAAATATATGGCACCGGTTTGTAATCGATCCATTGACCCACAGATACGGGGGCCCGATGGGTCTCCGTATCCGCGGTTCAAAGGAATGCAGTTTTGGTCTTCCCAGGGGAGGGAAAGTTCATGCTGGAGAGAGTCAGAGGCAGTGAAATGACACAATGTATCACTATGGAGAGGAAAAAGTTACAATTAAAAGATACTTTATTGGGGGATTGGTTACAATATTAGGGCAAGGGGAAGAAAGTAAAGCAGAAAAAGTGTCTCTTGTTGAAGCTGCTGCTGTGGTCACATTCCCAGCCATGCTGGCCCATCTGGACATCCAGGAACTGCAGAGCTCCCTGCTGCAGGTCAGATCAGTTTGAAGGCAGGGGGGTTCTCCGTTGCTCGCCATTACTCTCACAATACGCATAGAAATCAGAAACAATATGGCATGAACTTTTATATTCAGTGATATACTTCTTTATGCTAGATTTACTTCCACTGCTGGAATGAATAATTGTAAAACATATTTCAAATTATGGCATGTTTATCCTCAAGTAGAGAATGTAGATAAAAGTTTGCTTAACATTTATTTACTTAATTTATATCCTGGTTTTCTCCCAAGGGTGCACCCTTTTAAATGCACAATTAAACCAGAAGGTTTACAACACAAGGAAATAGGTTTCTCAGATAAGGAGTTTATATCTGGGACAAATTACTACTAATAGAAAAGAAAGTAATCACCAAAATATATATATCCTTTCGAAGTGGTCAACAGAGACCAAACAAGTAAAATATTGCATGACTAAAAGGGCAGGTAACATTGGGCATATTATATAAATGGAAGAATGGCAAAGAATTTGGAATAAAAAATTAAAATATACATATTCCATGTGCTGGGACCCAGGGAAGAGGCAGCACCTGGAAGCAGTAGTCTGCCAGCCGCCCTGGAAGTCCCGCCCCTGGAGGACTTTGTCCCTGACGATGACCAGCTATGCCATGTGCTGGGACCTGGGGAGGAAGCAGCTCCCGGAGGTAGTAACCCACCGGAAGTCCTGGAGGTCCCTAGCCTTATCAATGACCTGATCAGGGAGAAGCGCGGCCCCCGGAAGAGGAGGAGACGCCGCCGGAAGCGGAAGGAAGCCGAGTACTCCGTCCCCCGCACCCCGGACCGGAGAACACGCCCAGCCCCCCGCCGGAGAACCCGATAGGACCGGGACCACAGAGCCAGCGCCTGTGCTGGCCCTCCAGTAGAAGGTCGCTCAACAACAAGAGCGGCAAGACCTCAGAGGACGCTTTCTACCAGGACGTTCTGGAGCTCCTGCTATAGGCAGTCGCAGCTCCAAAGGGTCTGCCAGACTCTCGTTAAAACTGATGAGGACATTGTGCAAACAGACCAGGACCCTAAATACAGACCCCCATGCGGGAGACGTCGGTCTCTGCCCTCTGCTTGCACCCTAGTACCAGCGATCCTGCTGGGCCCTCCCCGCCTGCCCTCCTTTGATGGCGGGGTGGTGTCTCAGTAGACATCGCTGCTGACTCCTCCCCTCCCTCCCTCCCTCCCCCTTCCCTATCCTTTGTGTCTTTTCCATGTCTACTGTACTTTGTGTCGTTTGGTGTCGCCACTGGGCACTCAAACTTTTGTAAACCGCTCCGAGCCTACGGGGAGTGGCGGTATACAAGTTTGATGTAATAATAATAATAATAATATTTTGCAAGAATAACCTATGCAAAAAAAAAAAGGAAGACCAAAGAAATTCTAACAATGGAGGAATAGTTACTGAAAATTAGACATTATGTGTATGGACAATTTAACACATCACCTTAAGAACTACCAAGGGAACTCAGAAAAAACAACAGACTGGACTTTATTTAAAGACCATTTGAAACAAGAAAAAATGAAGATGATGATTTAATAGAAGCTCATTATCTACACTCAGAGAGGGAGTAGAACATTTTAACAAGGACTGAAAATAAACAAAAAATCACCTACCAGATGAAAGTGATTGTAAGTCAACGACTCCCCTTCCTACTTTTCTTACCCCCCTTTCCTGTTCCCTCCCCCCTTCCCCTCCCTTCATACCTCAACCCGTCTGGCTCAGCTGTTCATTTTACTATTTGTAAATAATTTTTCATTTCTTTTCTTTCTTTCTTTCTTTCTTTCTTTCTTATGATTAATAAAAAATGTTTATAAAAAAATCAATTCAGCAATGAAGCCATGGGTCTATTTTAGTGATTTGATGCAAGCCTTCATCTCCTGATAAAAATAGTGAGGTTATTCTCTGCCGTCAAGTACCCACAGTGGGTCTGGGATATTGCTGGGAAAAACTTATTTCTTCATTGTATGAAACTTCAGATTAAAAATGTCAAAAGTACATTTCAGCCAAAATCACCATAGGAACTCGAACTGCTTTCAGCTTCCTTTTCCAATAAATACCACCCCCACCCCTGACATTTTATTTTTCTTCTTCCTCTAATTCTAGATGTTGTTAGCTATTTTAATTTAACCTTGTTTCCTGTAAATCTTGGACAAACTTTTCGTGGTATTCACCAACACCGTACCATCTTCACATGTAATACACAAAGTTCAGGCCTCCTTAATAAATACACAGCTGTTAATCTGATGGCTGAAACAGCTTGCACTCTATTTTCTATTAAGTTCTCAGCATTACTGCAGTACATATTAAAAGTGGCAAAACTCCTATATACTCAACAGTAGAAAAAAAGATAGAAACATTCAACTATATGTGATTAGACCATGAAGATGTGGGAACTAATAGAATGGACAAGTTAACAATGCCCTGGAAGGACAAGTCACTGGACACATTCTTAGAAGAATGAACAGCTTTTTGTCAATATACATCTGAGAGAAAGGGAAAGACTTTGTGTACAGTTTTGGAGATATAACTATGGGGATGTTAAAACAAGCAGAAGTAAACAACTTGTTGGATATAAGGTAAATGAAAAATGTTAAATGATAGAGAAAGCAACAAAAGGGAAGCAGGAAATCATCTTTTAAAACTAATTTATCCACACATGTTTGTAGTTTAGAGTAATTAGGATAGAGAGAGAATCATAGAATCATAGAGTTGGAAGAGACCATGTGGGCCATCCAGTCCAACCCCTTCCCAATTAGCAGAAAACTCACATTTGAAGATGTATGTTGGGTAGTTTAAGACAGTTGTCATTTAAGTATGTCTATGTTTATGTTCTTCATTTGTTGTTTTTTTGTTCAAAAATGTAATTTAAAATATTTTGAGGGGAAAAAATACCAGCAGTATTCCTATTATATAAGGTGAGCCTAAACTCGCTGTAGGGCATATCTTTAGGAAAGTGTTGGAGCATGTAAGAAATCAGTTAGTGTGTGTCTGTCAACTGTAAAATAAGATGCATGAAGCCGATTGGCTGGGCAATACTCAGGGAGATGGCTGAGCCTGGGACTTTTGGATACTGTTACATATTTGTCCAGGCTTCAGCTATACAGGTGCAGAAAGACACAGAGAGAAGCAGAGACACACACAGTTTAAAGTGTGCTCTTGCTTCATGAGCTTCTGGAGGAAGATCCTTCACATGGACAAAGAAAGACCATTTTAAATCTCTCAAAAAAGGACATTATGTGAGATGATGTAACTGTTCACATTGTACATAGGTTGTTCTGAGCTACAAAGAGTAAGCTACTTATTATTTACTGTTCATCTGCATTGCATCCAGGCATCCCCTGGGCAACGTCCTTGCAGATGGCCAATTCTCTCACAACAGAAACGTCTTGCAGTTTCTTATGTCACTCCTGACATGAAAAAAAATGCATGGCATATTTTCTTTCTCTGGCAAGGCGGTGTGTGGGCTGATCAAATGTGAACTACTCATGATTTTCATTTCATCACAGAAAGAACTGTAACATTATAAAATGTTCTAGGGCAAAAATATCAATTTCCTGAAATGGGCTGTTACCAAAACAGCTTCAGGCTGTCTTGGATTAAAAAGAAATCATGAGCTAAAGAACTGGATGGTTGCACCTGCCTGCTTTCATCTTTGAGAATGCTTTGAAAATTGTCAAAGTTTGTCTGTTACCCTTTCCTCTATACTCAATACCACATCAAATTATTTGGGCCAGAAAGAAAAGGTGCAAAACACTATGCATTCATCTCTTGGGGGCTGGCATTTATTCTGAGGAAAAAAAATAAGTGGAAAGCTTGCTTCAATAAGATTCATACATGTGAAGAATTTGGAAATTTCATCAGACAAAAATATTGGATGATGAAAATGTGGAAACCAGCAGAAATTGATATGTTATTGATTTTAAGAGAGAAATTACTGGGACTTTAACAAATGATTGGGAACTGTTAATTGCATTTTGGAAGAGGTGAGAAGTTGGTAAATGTGGGCTTTGAAAATTGATAGAAATAAGAGGTAGAGGAGTGATATGTAGTAAGAATGCAGAGGAAGTCTGATTTAGAAAGCTATACACATTTTGATGGCCATCTGTCGGGGGTGCTTTGAATGTGATTTTCCTGCTTCTTGGCAGGGGGTTGGACTGCATGGTCCACAAGGACTCTTCCAACTATTCTATGATTTTAATCTTTTTATTCTTTCTGTCTTTTATGTCTTGTTTTCATATTCTTTTAGTAACCTGTAGTTGGTTTGTAGTGTGTAGAACGCTGCAGCCCGGCTACTCGCAGGGGAGCCTGCGAGTTGTCGTATAACACCGATACTTCAGGACCTGCACTGGTTACCAATTGAATACCGGATCACTTTCAAGGTGTTAGTTCTTACTTTCAAGGCCTTGTATGGTCTGGAGCCAGTGCACCTAAAGGATCGCCTGATTACATACAATCCCCCGAGATCACTACGGTCAGAGGACCAGAATCTCCTAGACCAGTGGTTCTCAACCTGTGGGTCCCCACATGTTTTGGCCTACAACTCCCAGAAATCCCAGCCAATTTAGCAGCTGTTAGGATTTCTGGGAGTTGAAGGCCAAAACATCTGGGGACCCACGGGTTGAGAACCACTGTCCTAGACACTCCCAGCCTGAAATCCTTCCGCCTGACGACAACTCAACGAAGGGCCTTTTCCATCATTGCCCCGGTGTTATGGAACGCTTTGCCCCCTAAGACTCGGGCTCTGCGAAACTTGGACACCTTCCGCAGAGCATGTAAGACCCATTTATTCAGGCAGGCCTTTGGGTGTAATAGGAATTTTAATCTCTCTGTTTTATTAGTTATTGTTTTACATTGAACTTTTCTGTAAACCACCCCGAGCCTTCGGGAGTGGCGGTGTAGAAATTGAATAAATAAATAAATAAAATCTTTCATATTACACAATTACAGCTCTATGATTCCAGTAACTACAATTTATTTATTTATTTTGTGTCAAAAGCATTGCATAAATAAACAAGTATAAAACTGATAAAATAGAGGGAGCACAAGCGGTTAAATAATTGTAGACCCAAAAAAGGCAACAGCGCCCAAAAGTCCAAATGCAAAAGACTCACAGACAAGAGTAAAAGTGAACAGAAAAATCTTTACTCTTTACTCAGCAGAGATGAAACATAAACTTGCAATGTTGCATACAAAAATCAAGCAGTACAACAAATTTACGTAATCTTTGTAAGTCACACAAAATAAGGCATCTTCATCTTACATCAAATGAGAGAGCAAAAATAAACCTTGAGTAAATGGCTATTCCACCATAGCCTCCTCTAGAGTAGCTTCTCCAAACTGTTCCCTAGAGCAAAGCCTTTGAGCATAGATCTACTCAGAGAAAAGGCTCCCCAGAAGCTCTCCTTCTGCTGAACTCCTTCAGGATCTCTCCATCCTTCTGCCTGAATGTTATCTAAAAACTCAAAAACGTATAGCCCCTCGGGTGTGGCCCAAGCTTGCTGGTTGACCTACATTACCAGCTGCACATGATAATTAAACATTATAAGGTTTTTCTTCAACACACACACACACTTGGCCCTGCAATGACTTATTGCAACAACAGAAACCACATTGTCTGTGGCTTTAAACGATTCTTCCTCCATGCATGAGACAGGGCCTTGTGGACAAGCATAGAGATGCGGAGTTGTTTGTTCTGCTCCACAGTCACAAAAGGTGGAGGATTCTTCTAGGAAGTGCCATTTTATCAGGTTGTCGTTTTGATCTGCCCACTCCACTTCTTAGTCTGTTCAGGGACTTCCAAGTTGCCAATTCTTGGTTTGTTCCTGGAAGCAGACCCTTGTGGGGGCGGGGGGGGGGGGTTCCTGGTTTAGCTGCCCAGAGGGATGTTCTTGCTGTTGTTGAGGGAACATTAAGAGGAGTGGTGGTTCTCATGAAGCTTTTCCTTGATTTGAGTCTACTGGGAGGAGGCTGAAAGCGATGTAGTGGATGGTTTTTCACTACATAGTAACTCTGCTGGACTGGCCATGTTGTCCAAATGCCCGATTACTGTCTCCCAAAGCAGTTACTCTACTCCAAACTCAATAATGGAAATGGAATGTTGGTGGACAGGAAAAGATATTTAAATATGGGCTTAAAGCCAACATCAAATACTGTGGTATAGACACTGAGAACTGGGAAGCCCTGGCCCTTGAGCACTCTAACTGGAGGTCAGCTGTGATCAGAAGTTCTGCGGAATTAGAGGAGGCACAAATTGAGGGTGAAAAAGGGAAACATGCCAAGAGGAAGGCACGTCAAGCCAACCCTAACCGGGACCGCCTTCTGTCTGGAAACTGATGTCCTCACTGCAGGAGAACATGTAGATCAAGAATAGGGCTCCAGAGCCACCTACGGACCCACCATTAAGATATCACATCTGGAAGACAATCATCCTCGAGCTGCAAGGGATCGCCTAAGACTAAGTAAGTAAAGTAAGTAAGTAAACCAACTAATTTACTTTTAAAGAAGTCTGCTTATTTTTATTTCCTGAGAGCAAATATATTTTAAGGGAGAGTAGATTTTTGGGCAACTAAAGAGAACACTTCTGAAACTCCGATGAATATATTTTGTGCATTGGCACCTGCTTATTCAAAGAAATACCTACATACATCAGTTTAACAGCTGAGAAACCTAGTTGCCTTGCATAAATGCTGATGATTGCCATTTTCCCACAAAGGTTATGACTCTAACAGGTCATGCTTTTACCAAGAGGTTATGGCATCATTTTTAAAAGATTGTGACTTTTAACAAGGTAATGCCTTTCCAAAGATCATAAAATCTCCAAAAGCTTATGGAGATTTCCATTTTCCAAAACTTCCAAGTCTATGATTCAGATCTGTCTATTTATTCATCCCTTTGCCTTATCCAGACAACAAGATGAAAAACAAAGGTAGTCTTCAAGTGGCAGAAGTCCATCCTCTTACTTTTCTTTTCTAGTATTATTTTATCTGTTCTTTTTTGTCAATTCAATATTTCTTTGGAAGGAAAATGATGATCTTTTTGTTTTATCATAGAATGGTAAAGTTGGAAGAGACCCCAAGGGCCACCCAGTCAAACTTCCTTCTGCCATGCAAGAAAACGCAATCAAAGCACTCCAGACAGATGCCCATCCAGGCTCTGCTTAAAAACTTCCAGAGAACGAGCCTCCACCACTTTCCCAGGAGGCAGCACATTTCACTGCCAAACAGCTCTTACTATCAGTTCTTCCGAATGTCTACGCAGAATCTCTTTTCCTGCAATTTGAACTCATTGATCCTTGTCCTGGTCACTTGTGCAACAAAAAACAATGTGACATCCTTTCATGTTCTCTCTTGACCTTTCATTCCCCAAGCTAAACATACCTAGATCCCTGAGCTGCTTCTCATTGCTCCTGGCAAAAACAGAAGAACGGTCTGCCTCAGGGAAGGATGCTTGCTTCATCAATATTTAACATTTACACAAATGACCAGCCACTGCCAGAAGGGACAGAGAGTTTCATCTATGCTGACGATCGTGCCATGACCACTTGAGCAGGGAGCTTTGAAATGGTTGAACAGAAGCTCTTCAAAGCTTTAGGTGCTCTTACTGCCTAATACAGGGAAAAACAGCTGATTACTAATCCATCTAAAATGCAGGCACATGCTTTTCATCTAAAGAACAGACAAGCATCTCGAGCTCTGAGGATTACCTGGGAAGGATTCCCACTGGAGCATTGCAGCATACCCAAATACCTGGGAGTTATCTTGGACCGTTCTCTGACCTACAAGAAACACTGCTTGACTTTCAAGCAAAAAGTGGGTTGTAGAAATAATATCATACAAAAGCTGACTGACACAACCTTGGGATCACAACCAGATACAGTGAAACCATCTGCCCTTGCACTTTGCTACTCTGCTGCTGCGTATGCATGCCAGTGTGAAATACACCTCACCATGTTAAAACAGTGAATATGGCTCTTAATGAGACATGCCACATTATCACAGAATGTCTACGCCCAACACCGCTGGAGAAATTATACTGTTTAGCCTGTATTGCACCACCTGATATCCACCGGGAAGTAACAGCCAGCAATGAAAGGACTAAGGCATTGACATCTCAAGCCCATCCCTGATCCACACCAGCCCAATGACCACATAACCAACCCACACTGTTTTGTGAACCCTTGCTGGCTGTTGTACATTAATGTGGATGTTTTGTTTAGATTTATGCTATTATAGAATTTTGTTTGACTATATATAGCTTAATTTATCGATGTCAAATCTAATTTATTGATACTAGGTTTTTAATTTGATGTTAGGTTTTAATGCTGCTTTTATATGTGGGGTTTTTCTGGGATTTTATGTTAGGATCATGTGTTTTATGTAGGCATTGAATGTTTACCATTATTATGTTGGAATCCGCTCTCAGTCTCCTCGGGGAGATATGGCAGAATACAAATAAAGTATTATTATTTTATGTTCAGATATCAGCCAGTGTGCCAACAACTTAAATTTTAAAAAAGCTTCCTAAGATCTACAGAGAAACTCACATGAACACCTCAGCAAGTGAGAGTCCAAAAGTGGCAGGCTAAAACCCAGATCCTCAATCAGTAGCTCATATTGGATGAGAAACTCCCTCCAGGGTACAGTGAAGACTGGGCTACTTGGAAGGTGCTGAATAGACTCTGTAGTCTTAAGAAATGGGGCAACAAAGGGCAACAAACCTTTGGGTCACTACACACAATTGCATGCATGGTTATGCTTATGCTACTTATTACTCAGATGAGGACAATGTTATTTCTACCCTAGCCTTGAAAAAGCGAGTAGTAACATTGCTTAGTGAAGTGGATTATATTGGCCAATGGGAGACGTGATATCTTCATGCTGTTCCGTCGGCTTTGTGGTCCTTGCTGGGATTACCACCCATTGATTATATGTACTTTTTACCTCATCTTTGTCTCATTTTGGACTTTTTTATGGACCTTGAACCCCTCTGGAGTACCACTCCCCACCCTCCCCACAGTGGACTACACGAACGATATCCCGGACTTTGCATTTGGCATTTTGCCTATACTAGCCCATATCGGATTATCTGGATATTACCCAGGACATTTGGTTTTGCTCTTTGCCGTTTGGGACTGTTATAGACCACTATACGACACAGTGTGGTAATGTACTCCTGAGTGTGTTCTTCATATATGTATATTATATACTTTATGTTTTTCTACTTTGAATGCTAGCGTATTTTCTAGTGCAACAAAGTGGAGTCCAGGACATGCGAGTGTGGAGAAGAGCAAACCACAGACCACTTACTACAATGCAGTCTGAGCCCTGCCACTTGCACAGTGGAGGACCTACTCATAGCAACATCAGAGGCACTTGAAGTGGCCAGGTTCTGGTCAAAGAAAATTCAGCATAATGACAAGTTTTTCACTTTGTAGTTTTTAAAATACATTATAACTGTATTCTCAATTTGCTTCTGACACAATAAATAAACAAAAGCCGCTCCTCATAGGACTTGGCTTCCAGACCTATTTGAACAACATCAAACGGTGTGGTAATTAAAGTCTGGGGGATTAAATGTGTTTTTCAAATGCTGTGGGGAGGGATACTCAGGGAGGCTGTCAAAAGAGACTGACATGGACATCTGCAGGAAGATCCCGCTCTTGGACCCGAGTTTGCTGCCTTTTTCTCTCTCCTTTCCCAAAACAGGCAGGAGGAAATCTGATGCGACGAGATGAAGTGGGAGGAGAGCACAGAATTGGGATTCAAAGCGAGGAGGCGAGTCCACTCCAGGATGCAGAGCGAGCAGGCGCGCCTCTTCAGCACCACAAGGGTGGACAGCTCCGCTTGAGTTCCTTCCTTCCTTCAATCCATTCAGGCTGAACATCCCCCAAAGGGGGGGGGGGGGTCAGAAAGTCACCCCATTTAAACTGTAGAAGATATTGTTTCCTTTGCGAAAGCAACTCTCGACTTTGGACTAGAGCAGCGAAGGGATTTGGAAGAGGGTTTCTTTTCAGGAAGGGAAGATCCACTTGGGCGTCTGGAGGAAGGAGGGAAGGGGGCTAGGCAGGGTTCCTGGCTCTTGTCCCTGCTTTCCCTGGGAGGCTCTGCAAGAAAACCCCAAACAACAGCTCAACAGGTTGGAACCAGGCTTCACGGATTTCCACAAGAGGTAAGTCAGGATCTGGGCTGCAGGGGCGAGGAAGTGAAGGACTGAAAAAGATTCAAGAGAGCAAGGGTACAGCTACACCAGCCTGGGCAAACTTAGTCCCTCCAGGTGTTTTGGACTTCAACTCCCACCATCCCTAACAGCCTCAGGTCCTTTCCTTTCCCCCTTAGCTTAAGGGACATGAGGCTTTTAGGAATGGTGAGAATTGAAGTCCAGAACTCCTGGAGGGCCCAAGTTTGCCTGTGCCTGATCTCCACTATGGACGTAAATGCATTTCGACACCACTTTAACTGCCCTGGTTCAATGCTATAGAATCATGGGAGGCGTAATGTGGTAAGGCACCAGTATTCTTGGAGATTTTTGAAGCAGACGTTGGTTGATAATCTCTTGCAAGGGCTTCAGTTGTGTATTCCTGCAAAGACGACTTTATTTTGATCAATTGGCACTCACACTATGTGGAATAATCATAACCTACTGGAAAGGCACAATCTTCCTGAGAAGAGTTAAAAACTTGCTTCAGTCAATCTTCCCCTCAGTGGTAAATATCCATTAGCATTCACACAAGGCAATTAGGTTTCTCAGTTGATATACCTAGATATCTCTTTGAACTGTTAGATATGCCAATGTACAAAAAAAGACAAAGATATGCCAATGTACAAAAAAAACCCTAACACATAGAGCAGAGTTTCAGAAGTATTATTTGAATTGGCTAAAAACATCTAATCTCCCTTAAAACATCTTGGGTTAAATCATGCTCTCAAGAGACTAAAAAATAAAGTTGTCATCATTAAAATGACAGTTGGTTTACTCACAAACTTCATGTATTCAGCATACAGGTATATTGCTTATCAATCCAGTCACAGATAGAATTTGAAGTAGCTTCTCTGTGCACATAACACAGGGCATCATTCTTAGAATCAACAGTCCAAAGTCTAAAGCATCTTTCTGCTCTGAGAGTCTGATGGAGTCTCTAAAGCAGCATTTCTCAACCTGGGGGTCGGGACTCCTGGGGTGGTTTGTGAGGGGGGTTCCAGAAGGGTCACCAAAGACCATCAGAAAACACAGTATTTTCTGTTGGTCATGGGGTTTCTGTGTGGGAAGTTTGGCCCAATTTTATCATTGGTGGGGTTCAGAATGCTCTTTGATTGTAGGTGAACCAAAAGTTCACCAGGCTGGGTGTCAGCTGCGTAAGATCTCTACTGATCAGAAGGTCATGAGTTCGAGGCCTGCCCAGGTCGTGGTGAGTGCTTGACCAATTGTGTAGCTCGTTGTCGACCTTTGCAACCCGAAAGACAGTTGCATCTGTCAAGTAGGAAATTTAGGTACCACTTGAGTGGGGAGGCTTAATTTAACTGATTTACAAGGCCATAAAATATCCAGGAAATACACGTAAAGTGAGTGAAGGAATGTGACAGCTCCTCCTGGTGGCCAGAAAAGCTGGAATGCTAAATTGCCTCTGAGTCTATCTTATATGTTGTATGTCAAATGACATTGAATGTTTGCCTTTATATGTGCATTGTGATCCACCCTGAGTCCCCTGCGGGGTGAGAAGGGTGGAATATAAATGATGCATATAAATAAATAAATAAATAAACTACAACTCCCAAATGTTAAAATCTATTTTCCCCACACCCCACTAGTGTTTATATTTGGGCATATTGAGTATTCGTGTCAAGTTTGGTCCAATCCATCATCATTTGAGTCCACAGTGCTCTCTGGATGTAGGTGAACTGCATCTCCAAAACTCAAAGTCAATGCCCACCAAATCCTTCCAGAATTTTTTGTTGGTCATGGGAGTTTTATGCACCAGGTTTGGTTCAATTCCATTGTTGGTGGAGTTCAGAATGCTTTTTGATTGTAGGTGAACTATAATGATAGCAACTGTAACTTCTAAATGACAAAATCAATCTCCCCCCAACCCCACCAGTATTCAAATTTGGGTATTTGTGCCATATTTGGTCCAGTGAATGAAAATACATCCTGCATATCAGATATTTATATTACAATTCACAACAGTAGCAAAATTACAGTTATGAAGCAGCAACAAATATAATGTTATGGTTGGGGGTTACTACAACATGAGGAACTGTATTAAGGGGCCACAGCATTGGGAAGGTTGAGAAACCCTACTGTAAAGCATTCCGTTTCTACTAACGTCTATAAAGCATACTATTTCTAAAATGGAGTCTGAGATCTGAACAGTCCCAGATCTGATCACATGGTCTGCAGTTCTTCCCACAACATAGAATCAAGGAAAACTGCCTACCAATACACACATATCCAATACGCAATCTGAATTATATACATAACAAACTACTAGTATAGAGGGTTGAAGAAAGTTGCTATTTCCAACACTCCCTTCCCTTCTTTATTTTTTTAAAAACACTTCCCATAATTCCCAACCAGTACATACACTGAGGATTTTGGCAGTTAAGGTATAGAGGGGAACTTTCCCAAACCCTGGATATCTAATTAGATCTTGTTGCAAATTCTTCCAGCTTCTGTACCTTGTGGCACAAGGGGAGATTCAGGTGAAGCTCCAATGTTTTTCCACAACTCTGATCATAGTATCAGAGTTGGAAGGGACTCCAATGGCCATCTAGCCCAACCTCACCATACAGGAATACACAACTGAAGCCCTCACAAGAGATGATCAGCCAACCTCTGCTTCAAAATTTCAAAAGAAGGAGATTACACTATCTCTCCTGTTATTGAATGCTTCTTAAGGTCAGGAAAAAATGTCCCAATGTTCAGATTAGTCTTTGAGTACTGCTCCTTTAAAAAGCCCTCAAATGTCTTTGGGGATACGGGGACATGTTTTTGGTTTCATAAAAGGCTAAATTGCTGGGGGTGGGGGAATGTGGTGAAAATGCACTCCACGCCTTCTAGTGGACCTTTTGGAACAATCTGAGAGGCAATTTTTGTGTGAAAAAAATTGTTAACAATATTTTTCTGCTCTTGAGGCTTCATGACATCTCTAAACACTCCTTTTATTGCAACCCAGAATCTGATTTTCACAGGAAAAATGCCTCTCTAATTGCCCTCTGCTTCAAAATGTGGTGGAAGCGCCTTCTTTGGAGGCTTTTAAACAGACGCTGGATGGCCAACTGTTGGGGGTGCTTTCACTGCATTTTTCCTGCATGGCAGAGGGTTGGACTAGATGTGGTCTCTTCCAACTCTACCCCCTGAACCTTAATAATTACAGACCATTGTCTAACCTTCCTTTTTTGGGCATGGTGATTGAGAAGTCAGTTGCCCTCCAACTCCAGGCAGTCTTGGATGACACACGTTTCCTTGACCCATTTAAGACTGGCTTCAAAGCAGGATACGGAGTTGAGACTGCTATGTCACCTCAGCTGATCATCTTAATACTGACAAGGAGTATGTGTCCCTGTTGGTGCTACTAGATTCTTCACGGACTTTCAATAATGGGCTACATGAGGAAAAACAAATGAAACTGAATTCAGATGAAACAGAGGTGCTTGCTATGAAGGGTTCTGATCTGGGAATGGAGGTGTGTCAACCAGTTCTGTGTGGGGTTACATTCCCCCTGAAAGACACTGTTTGCAGCTTGGGAGTGCTCCTGGATCCATCCCTCCAAATGTCAGCCCAGGTAGATGTGATGATCAGGAGTGCTTGCTTGCTATCAGCTTCAGCTGATCCATCAGCTTTGCCTCTTCCTAGAGTTGGAGGACCTAAGGATGGTAGTGCACACACTCCTCAAGGTTAGACGTCTGCAATACGCTTTACATTGGGCTACCTTTGTACCAAATTCGGAAACGCCAGCTGGTTCAAAATACGGCAGCCAGATTGGTTACAGGAACATCCAGGAGTGAGCATATTACACCTATCACTCCACTGGCTGCCAATTAGTTTCCAGACAAAGTAAATAGGTTGGGATTGACCTTTAAAGCCCTACATGGTTTGGGTCCAGGTTACCTATGTACAATACGTCCCACACACTTAGGTCCTCTAGGGGACGGCTACTCCAACCTGCCAGAACCTGATTGGCAACCACCACTGAGAGGACCTTTTCATCAGCCTCTGCAAGACTATGGAATGACCTGCCAGAAGAGTTCCAAAAGCTACATGAGCTGTCAGAATGTTAAAATTATCTAAAGACCTATCTCTTCCAGCAGGTCGATCCAGCCAGTTTTAAGCATGAATTTTAAATCCATGCCCTGTGTTTTAATCTCTGTCCTGTGTATTCAATATGTATTTTATAGAAATACATTTTAATATGTATCTTTTATAGAACTCAATTTTAATATGCATGTTTATAGAATTTTTGCAATATTTGTGTGTTTTGACTGCGCTGTGACTCACCTCAGGTCATGAGGAGAGGGAGGTAATAAATAAAATTATTATTAATAATAACAACAATAATGTTTCTGATTGCTAATGGTAAGAAGTGAAAGAAAAATTATGCATTACATTTAAGCAAAAACACATATAAGAAATACCCTTAGGGTACTTCCAGACAGGATTGGCATTTCTTATGTAATTGAGTTTTATGGTGGTGGGTCCAAATAACATTGCCTTCCATTTGTTTCTCCCCCTCATTTCCCCAACGTTTCTTCCATCTTTCTTATTCCTCCAAAATTCCAAAATCAAATAGGACTAAAGATTGAATAATAGGTTGGCTATATTCACTGTTTTTAGTAGTTTAGAAATTCTGGACACCACAGTTTCAAAGATATTGATAAACTGGAAGGTGTCCAGAGGAAGACATCTAAAATAATCCAAGATCTGGACACCATGCCCTATGAGGAGCAGCTTAAAGGGCTGGGTATGTTTAGCCTGCAGAAGAGATGGTTGAAAGGAGACATGATAGCCATGTATAAATATGTGAAAGGATGTCGTAAGAGGAAACAGGCTTCTTTTCTGCTACCTTGGAGACTAGCGACCTCCTCAGATGGGCTGATATGCCCTTTGTATGCTGCTTGCTCTCCAGTATAAAGGCCATTATACGATGCACAAGGACTTCTAGTCAGGCTCCTTGCTGAAAGAGGAAAGCAAGTAGTGTATGCCACTGCGGTGGTAACACAAGAGGCTTCTCATGTTGCCTTAGGAGCAATAGTGGGATCTGAGCAGTGATGCTTCCATCTGTGGGATGTGAGCCATGGTAAGGTGGGTGATCTAGTCCTAGGACTCAGAGCAATGGGTTCAGATTACAGAGAAGGAGATTCCACCTGAACATTAGAAATAACTTCCTGACCATGAGAGCTGTTCACCAGTGGAACTCTATGTCTCATCTGGTGGAAGCTCCTTCCTTGGTGGCTTTTAAACAGAGGCTGGATGGCCATCTGTCAGGGGTACTTTGATTGTGCTTTTCCTGCTGGATGGCCATCTGTCGGGGGCACTTTGTAATTTTTCAAGGGGTTGGCCTAGGTGGCCCATGTGGTCTCTTTCAACTCTATGATTCTGTAAAACCTTCTATTTGGAGCTAATATTGGACAGACACTTAAGAAAGAGTCAGTCATCAATTCTATTTGCAGTCCCATATGGAGCCAACCTAGCACATTCAAATGTTAATGCTTGTCTAAATCTAATTGGTTCAATGAATCTATTTTAATCCTCTTAATCAAGGCAGGAAATTGTATATTTTAAAAGATATTGTTGACAGGCAACTCTATCAGCTCCAACTAGTGCAGTCATTGGTGATAGAAGTTGAAATTCAACTACTTCCGGAAAGATGCACATTTTCCACCAATACATTAATATCAGTGGAAGTTTCTCCAGGGTAATTCTGCAGAGGATGGGGTTATATACTGTATTCATATAGTTTTTGTTCAAATACTATGGTCAAGTTTACTGACCATAGTCAATATCAAATTGAGTTCCTTGAAATGGGGACAGTGAGAGGCCCCGTAGGGTAGCAGGGAAAGTCATGGGGCAATCTGTCACCCGGCACCCCATATCGCCTCCACCATTCACTTGCCCATGTACTGTACATCCTGGGATGAGATCTGGCAGGTTCTATACCATATGTGTCAAGGAAGTGTTGTAGGATGGGAAATTAAGATAATGTAACGAGGTTCTAGATCAGGGGTGCTCACACTTTTTCAGCATGCGAGCTACTCTTAAAGCAACCAAGTCCAAAAGATCAACCTGCTCCTGCTGCCGCGCGCTCCCGCCGCGCGCTTTTACCACCGCGCGTGCTCCTGCTGGTGTTTTCCGCCCGCGCAGCGCTTCTTCCGCCTGCGGGGCATTGCAGGAAGGAGAAAGCACGAGGCGGGGCATCATGAGGGAGTGCTCCGCCCTGCCTGTCTCGCCGGCAATGAAGGCTGCACAGCTGCTTCTGGAGGAGAGAGAGGCAAGGCGCTCCCTCCAGAGGCCCCGCCTCATGCTTCCTTCTTCCTGCAATGCCCCGCAGGCGAAAGAAGCACAGTGAGAGCAGAATCCAGCAGCAGGAGTGCGCATGCTCGCAGGGTATGCACACGCATGGCAGGAGCGCCCCATTCGGCTGGTGAGGCCCGAAGATCACCTGGAAGAGGGCTGAAGATCTACTAGTAGCTCCCGAGCTACCTAATGAGCACCCCTGTTCTAGATGAAGCAACAAAAGGTGCACTGTGGTGAAAAAGCAATAGTTTCAAATTCTCTTTCCCTGCATTTGCCATGATCCAAGACCCCTTGTGGATAGCAAAATCCATGGCCACTCAAATCCATTAAATACAGTGGTGTAGTAAAATTGTGTCCCTTAAATAAAATGGCAAAATCAAGGAATTTTTGGAGTAGAATATTTTCAAGCCACAAATGCTTGAATCAAAATCTCTAGATATGGCAGGTTGACTGTATTGGTATACATACATGGGGAAGCTTTAGATTGGGTTGAGAATCATTGGATTATTGTTGTATGGCTGGTTGCAGCACATTTTCCTCAGGAGTATCAACTTGTGAAGAACAATATATGGAGAATTGTCTCATTTCATTTCAATTCTGATTCCTTACAAAAAGGATCAATTACCCTCTTTTAGCAGGTGCTTTGCTCCCCCTAGTGGTGAAATATGAAATATCCAAGGGCCTTCGTTTAAAAAGTATTACACTACTTTCCAAACTTAGCAGAATACTTGTTGCAGGTGTATGGATTCATGCTGTTATTGATATCCTTCAATGGTTATGTAGTGACTTGAAAGCAAAACCTATCATGGTTTTTTTTGGCAAGATTTATTTACAGGGGGCCTTCCTCTGGGGTTAATAAAACATGACCTGCCCAAGATCATCAAGTGGGTTTTGGTGGCCAAACAAGGATTCAAAGCCTGGTCTCCACACATATTGCCCAACACTCAAAGCTCTAAAACACACTGAAAAACAACTAGATACCTATACAATACTAGAGTTCAATCCTGAGCACACCAAATGCTGAAAAGTCTCAAATGTAAACTGCTTTTTGGAAGGAGGCAGTTCTCCTGGATGCCTTATTGAAATTCCTTCTACATAACTATTGAATGCATATGAATGCTGTCCTGTTTCACATTTGGTTATTTTCTCTGGGAAATGTCTTTTGGAACAGCCATAATAATAATAATAATAATAATAATAATTCTTATCCATTGCTCCTTGTGACTTGAGGTGAGTTACAATATGGCTCAAACATATAATCATAAATATTATAGGTAAAGGTAAAGGTTTCCCCTGACATTAAGTCTAGTCGTGTCAGACTCTGAGGGGTGGTGCTCATCTCCATTTCTGAGCCGAAGAGCTAGTGTTGTCGTACATACTTCCTACTTCTGACTGGCTTCAATACTTTTGACTTTTATACCGATACATAAAGCATGATGTTAGAGTTAAGCATTTTTGGTGGTCTCTGTTACTTGGAATCTTCTGTTTTGTTAAAATGTCATTTATTTATATATTTGTTACATTTGTCCTCTCATGAGCTCAAGGGAGCTGCATCGTAGCCCCCCTCTTCCTACAATATCTTCAGAAAAACTCTGTAAGTTAGGTTAAGCTGAGAGAAAGTAACTGACCCAAGGGCACCCCTTGCCCTCCACGGTCCAGGAAGGACTTGAAAGTGAATTCCTTACACGCCAATACCCTCAAATGCAATTATATGCAATGGAATAGTAAAATAGTGTCCTATATGTAAAATGGTTTGGGTTTTGTACTGATCCAGCTAGCTGTAGCACAGCAGATTACTCACTAGCAGCAATAAATCACTGCCTACCAGAAGGTGGCAAGTTCAAAGCCCAAGTCGGGTTTGAGCTCCTGACTGTTAATAGCCTAGTTTACTGTTCACCTAAGCAGTTCGAAAACAGTTGAGCTGTAAGTATAGAAATTAGGGACCGCTTAAAGCAGGTAGGTTAATTTCTGACACCATAAAAATGCCAGAGATGGTTAGATGTTTTTTTTTAAAAAATCTGAGAACAATAGGAACAAATACCACATGTTTGCAAAATTTGGAGGAACCCTTTGTTTGCTCTTTTACTACAGGGACAGATAAAAGAGGAATTTCTGCCTCTGGTGTCAAAAGAATGTGATTGGTTTTGGGTATTGTGCATATTGACTAAAGAAGGGGCACATTTTGCAGCCCCAGTTCATGCAGCAAAGGGTCTTCAGTTTGGATCTACATGTTGACAGCATTTCTGTCCACCACCCGGAAACTTGCACATTACATTGTTATAGTACTATAGCACTTTACCTGTCATGGCAAGATCTTATGGAATCCGAGGAGCTGCATTAGAATTCCGAGCTCTAGGGCCTCACTGAAGTATAATCCCTAAGATTCCATAGGAGGTTGCCATGGCCTTTAAAGCAGGATCATAATGCTATCAATGTGTAGTGCAGAGAGGCTCCTAGTAATATGAACATGTAGAGCAAAAACAAAAAACCAAAACAAAACAAAAAAACCCTGCAAATCCTCATCCAGATGGAACCTGAGTGTAATCCTCTCTTTTCCAGCAATGTATTTTTCTGGAATCTAATCAAATTCCTCTCTCCTTTTTCTGCTTACAAAAAAAGGAAACAGAAGAACAAACCTGACATAAGCACCATCACAGCCAAAATTCAAGATGGCAACTCACAGCCAGCTACCAAATGATTCCTGTGCAAATAGCTCGGCTTCCATTTTCACAGGCCTGGATCTCCTCTTCGAACTGAAGCCTCTCTTCATCCCTCTCTATGCCCTTCTAGTCCTTGTGGCCTGCACCGGAAATGTTCTCCTTATTGTTCTGATTGGTTTGACCAAAAAGTTGCACAGCACCACAAATTTCCTCATCGGGAACTTGGCAGCGGCTGACTTAATCATGTGCATTTTCTGCGTCCCCTTGACTGCTTCTTACGCGTTTGAAATGCGTGGGTGGCTCTTTGGGATGTTCATGTGTTACTTTGTCACCCTCATGCAAGTGGCGACCGTGTTTGTGTCTGTCCTGTCCCTCACAGCGATCGCTGTGGACCGATATGTTGTTGTCGCTTACCCCATCCGCAAAAGGATCCAGTGCAGGTCCTGTGTCTATATAGTGGCTCTAATTTGGTTACTCTCCATCATGGTCTCCATACCCACCTCCATGCACACCCATTACCTGGATCTAAACAGCATTGGCCATGACATGATCATTTGTGAAGAGTTCTGGAAACACCACAAGATGGAGAGGCGCCTGTATTCTTGCCTGATGCTCCTGTTATCCTACATGCTCCCACTGTTGTCTGTGTCCATTTCCTACTGTGCCATTTCTTATCATCTCCAAAAGAGAAAAGTCCCAGGAGCTGCATGCTACAGCCAGGAAAAGTGGGCTAAAAAAAAGCAGAAGACTTTTCGGATCCTAGTTATTGCTGTCATGTGTTTTGCTTTTTGCTGGCTCCCCCTTCAGGTGGTTAACCTGATCCGAGATATTGACGAGGAATTTGCCATCCTTGACAAGAGATACGTGAATGTCATCCAAGTGTCCTGCCATCTTGTTGCAATGAGTTCGGCGTGCTTCAATCCATTCATCTACGCTTCCCTCCATGACAAGTTTCGTTTCCACATTGGTAACTATTTTTATCACAGGGAGAAGTCAAGCATCACGTCTTGCAAGGTCTCCCGGCTGACCACATGCTCTACTTTGGTAGATAATCCTGGGATCATCTCAGAGAAAATAGCACTTCAAGTTGGGCCCAAGCTTCATTCAGGGGGACCCAGTACAAAGTTGTAAGATGCCTACACACATACCATAAATCAGTTCCAGCCCATGTGCACAGTTTCATGAATTGTGGGGGGAAACCTTACTGTTTTGATTCTGTAAAACCATACCATACATTTCCAAATGCCTGGACAATGGGACTCCAGTCAGGGCTGGAGGTGGGAAGGGATCTCCAGATCAAAGCAAAGTACCGTATATGCTTTCTGTCTCCTAGGATTGCATGTGCTGTGGATCCTGTGTGGAGAGGAAAGCTATATATATAGAGAGAGGGGGGGAGGGAGGGAGAGAGAGGGAGAGAGTAAAGCTTGGGAAGTTACTTCTTCAAAGTGGGAGGCTCCTTCTTTGGAGGCTTTTAAGCAGAGGCTGGAATGGCCATCTGTCAGGAGCGCTTTGAATGCGATTTTCCTGCTTCTTGGCAGGGGGTTGGACTGGATGGCCCATGAGGTCTCTTTCAACTCTATGATTCTATGAAAAGTAATTACCTTTGTAACTCACTACACAGTCCCAACAAAACTGTGTTACTTCATCATTTTATTTGTTGTACTGATAATTAATTACATGTAAGATTTAAAAGTTAAGATGTCTTGACTCAAGTATAACGATGAAAACAGCATCAAACATGTAATATTCTACACAAACGCCTGTAAAATGTCTTTAAAAGTGTCAGAGGTAATTTTGAAAAATAACTAGAAATGGTTTCTTTTCTTTTTGTCTTGTTTCCACACATTATATATTTTTTAAAATATAACTTCATTATGCTCTCGTTATATAAAAAAGTACTGTATATAAAACATTAATTTGTTGCAGGTAGGTAAGTTCTCATGACCTACAAGCTTTCCTTTTCCATCTTTGAACCCTAATGGGAAAAAAATCCTTATTCCATTTAGCAGCCTTTTGAAAACATATGTATTATATTAGTCATGCTGAGCATCTTTTTCCTGAGCTTTTATTTTGTGTGATATACATTGTAATTTTGGAGCCTATATAGCAAAAAATATTCTGGTCAAATAAAATCTTGTAAAATAAAGGCACATTTCTTTGAAAGTATTATAACAAAGGTGCGGCAACAGATGGCATTTTGGGATAAACATGTTCAGCAAATCTGAGAAATTAGTTGGTCTATAACAGGCATGTTGGAGCATGTAAGAAATCACTTAATGTGTGTGTCAACTGTAAAATAAGAAGCATGAAGCTGATTGGTCGGGCTATGCCTGGGGAGCTGGCTGAGCCTGGGACTTTTGGTTACTGTTACATTTTTCAGGTTTGAGCTATGCAGCTGATGGTAGAGAAGCAGAGAGAAGCAGACAGAAAGATAGTTTGGAGTGTGCTCTTGGTTCATGAGCTGCTGAAGGAGTTTCTCCACATGGACAAAGAAAAACAATCTTAAATCTCGCATAAAATGACATTATGTGAGTCGATGCAACTGATCACATGATTGTAAATATGTTGCTCTGGATTACGAAGAGTAAACGGCTTGTTCTTTATTGTTTATCTTTGTGGCATATCATTTTTCCAGCAAAACAGTGTCAGGACTGGTCAAATGTGAACTACGTTTGATTTTCATTTCTTCATAAGGCATGGGCAAACTTTTTGTGCCTTGGGATCACATTGTGGGCCTGACAGAGAGGGCTGCGTGGGGAGGAGGGTGGCTGGGCCCAGGAGGTAGAGGGCCTTTGATAGGGTAGGGCCAGAATGGGGCATGGCAGGGCCCAGGCCATCCTCAGATTGTCCTCCTGGCATAATAATAATAATAATAATAATAAGGACCACAATATCGAACTGCAATGGCTCTGGCATAAATCAGTACAGGTGGTCCCAGTGCCAAAAGATCTCAGCCAGAATTTGGAAACATTATATATCAACTGCAAAAGGCCACCTAACTTGGATCTGTGCACATCATTCAAAAATGCATCACACAGTCCTAGACACTTGGGAAGTGTTTGACTTGTGATTTTGTAATACAAAATCCAGCATATATATCTCGTTTGTTGTGACATATTGTGTTTTAGTGTTAGTAAAATAATAACAACAACAGCAACAGCAACAACAACAACTTTATTTATAACCCACTCTATCTCCCCAAGAGGACTCGGGGTTGCTTGCCCCATGCTTATGCCGGGAGGAAAACGAGACATGCAGTGGCTGAGAGCACCCCAGAGGTCTCTCAGCTACTGTGTGACTTCCTCCCGTGTCTTTTCGGCATAAGGATGTGGTTGGCCACCATGTCCTTATGCTGAGAAGACAAGGAAAATGAGAAGGGCCTGAGGTAAGCACCCGGGGGGCACATCCAGCCCCTAGGCCTTAGTTTGCCCATGTCTGGTCTATATTAATTCAAAAATAAATGTTTGAACAAGTCACAAGCATGTGAAACAGCTTTTCTTCTTCCACGGTGGAGTAGTATGTTTTATAAAAGCTGATCTCATGTATCAGGTTTATGGGATAAAATGCCCACAAATGGTTTGCATGCAATTTCCATTTTCTCCTCTTCCTTTGTGCACCACAGCAGATGTATTGTATTTTCATGAAGAACATCCATAACTTTGGCTGTATTGTAATGCATACAGTGAAGCTATTTTCACCAGAAGCTGGATGAGAAAGAAAATAAATTAAAATCAAGGTCTTGCATCCATTGTGCAGAGTCTTCTAATGTCAGCTCTGAACAAAGAACAAATTGCGGCATTCAGAGATACATCAGAAAGGAAAGTGCCTCAGTTAACAATTGATGGTAGTAGATATTGCACTTAGCTATCAGATGACAATTCTGAGTGTTTTTCTGTTTCTTATATTTTGGGTAACACTGAAATATCAACCCTACTATATCTCTTAAGAGAGACACAGAACTGGAATGACCCCTGATACTGGGCAAGGAAGAAAAAGCACACAGCAAACTGTAACTTTGGCCAAAGGATCTACCAAGTCCCAGCACCAAAATCAGTCTGACCTACTCACAACACTGGTGGTCAAGATAAATTTTAAACACTAATATTTTATAGAACTTCATGCAGATATTAACACAGCAGGCGTGAACAACATCTAATGTATAAATACTAATACAGGAGTTATTGAAAAAAGGGATCGAGACAAACACATGTGTACTGTAAATCTACATTCAAGTAGTTTAGAGATGTTACACCACACCATCTTTCTGTTGTTTCCACAATGTGCTTTCTGTTTCTACAATCCCAGTGACCTCAGTGGTACATTGAAAGTACCAAGGAGTCATTATGTGCATCATCCAAAACAGTGCAACTGCACGCACAGCATTTACACAGGAAGAATTGTGCTGAAGCAACTGTGAACTGATTGTAATAACACAATACACATCAATCTTGAAGTCATTCTTCCAGTGTCAGCTAGTATTCTACATTGACTAATTATGTCTACATAATTAAGAACATCTACTGGCCTGAACTCCCAAGCCCCATCAGGTCTGTTCAGTTGGGCCGCAAGGATATTTCCAGGTCATTCCTATCAGTTAATGAAGCTGGATTGCATGATAGATCTTCGTTGCATCTTTCATTGCTGTTCAGAAAGGGTTGGAAAAATTATCCTTCTTGTGCCTCAATCATCTGTTGAGCAGGAGACCCTGGTGGCGCAATGGATTAAGCCCTTGTGCCGGCTGAACTGCTGATCAAAAGGTTGGCAGATCAAATCCAGGGAGCAGGGTGAGTTCCCATCTGTCAGCTCCAGCTTCTCCTGTGGGGACATGAGAGAAGCCTTCCACAAACATCCAGGCACCCCCCTGGGCAATGTCCTTGCTGGTGGCCAATTCTCTCACACGAGAAACGACTTGCAGTTTCTCAAGTCGCTCCTGATACAAAAAATAATAAAAAAAAAAAAATACTAAAAAGTCTTCTGGGCAGACCTCCTTCATCTGATGCAGCTGCAAGCTGTTAAAATGATGGAAGGAGCATTTACATAGATTTGCTCAAGGTTAAAATCCATAAATGTGATAGGTCATGAATTCATTTCTGCGATACTGAATTCCAGCGACTGGCTATAGCCCTGGGCACTCTATCTCAAAAAGGATGATGTAGAATAGAAACAATAGAGAAGAGTGTTACTCATTAATCAGAGAGGCGGGGAGCAAATTCCCTAAGAGAAAGGATAATTTAAAATATATAAGTAAGGAATTGAATATGACAAGGTCTATGAAAGCACTAGAACCACAATGGCATACAATAGAACTAATTAGCAAGGAATGTGAGATAGCACTTCGTCAATAAACTCACAAAGATCTTGCTGTACAGAGCATAATCTGGTGAATGTAAAGTAGGAGTGGGAGATCCTGGTTTCCAAGATATCATTGGATTGTATTGCCTGTCAGGAGTCCCCAGTGGCGCAATGGGGTAAACCCTTGTGCCAGCAGGACTGCTGACCGAAAGGTCAGAGGTTTGAATCCGTGGAGTGGGGCAAGCTCCCATCTGTCAGCTCTAACTTCCCATGCAGGGACATGATCGGAAAATGCTGGGTGACCAAAAGGAAGGAGGAAGTCCTGATGGCTCTTTGTCATAGAGGATGGAGCGACAGCACCCCCTATGGCTGGATTTGAGCCCAACCTTCCATGGATACGAGCCCAACCTTCCACGGTACCAAAAAGCTGGACATTGAGTTGAAACAACACACCTCCTTCTGTTCTGTCTGTCTCTGTATTGTCTGTACAAAAATGGCATTCAATGTTCGCCTTTTATGTGTACTGTGATCTGTCCTGAGTCCCCTTCGGTGTAAGTAGGGTGGAATATAAATAAATTATTATTATTATTATTATTATTAGAGAAGCCTTTCACAGGATGGTAAAGCATGTGGGCATCCCATGGGCAACGTCCCTGCAGACTGCCAATTTTCTCACACCAGAAGCGACTTGCAAAAAAATGCCTGTCAGACACAGCCATCAGCAGCCAACCGTCAGAGATTCATAGAAATCTTACCAACAGCCTCTGATGGGTTAACAGTTCTGTACCTCTCTTATAAATATTTACTCAGTGAAAAGCGGAACATTTCATCAGGCCATTGTTTTTGAATGACAGGATTAAACATATGTTCATGTATCTTTCCCTAAACTCAGAAAGTTTCCCCCTCCCTTGGTGAGTTGGAAAGATAGGAAACATCATCTTAATACAAGAAAACTTGTAGTCCTAGACAACATAGCTATGGGTAATCTTTTTGAACCAATGAGATTTATTTTTTATTATATTTATTTATATCCTACTTTATCACTCTGTAAATAGACCCATGTATGGAACATGGTAGCCTTACTGCCCGGAAAACTCACAGCAACCCAGTGATTCCAGCCATGAAAGCCTTCGATGACACACAGACCCAAAGCAGCTGACTTCCTGGAAAAAGAATTTAGAATTGGATGCCTTTTTGCTTTTTTCTCGAAACGGGTTTCAGAGGAAAAATACATCAATAGAGATGTGCAGATAAAAATTTGGTAGGTAAGATTTATAGGTTGTTAACTCAAAAAGATACTAAATTAGACGATCATGTGAAAAATGGTCACGCAACATAGGTGTTAAGATAAAAGGGAGCACCTGGCAATCTATCTGGGGAAAAAACGCCAACTCCTCCGTTTGTTACAAGTTTAAAGAAAACTGGATTAAAGTCTTATATAGATGGTACTTGGCCCCAGATAAATTGGCCAAAATATATCATAACGTTAAAACGTAATGTTGGAATTGCGGAGCCCGGAACGGAACCTTCTTCCACTTATGGTGGCTATGCCCGAAAGCCCAAAAATTTTGGAATATAATAAACAAAGAAGTTAATAAAATCTTCTCAAAAAAGATGGAGAGAAGGCCGGATATATTCCTCCTGGGGATTCTGGACCCAACCATGGACGCTAATGAAAATACTATATTTTTGGCTGCAACCACGGCCGTCAAACTGGTATATGCCAGATACTGGAAATCTGCAGATGAACCAAGGAAGGAGGAATGGCTCTATAAACTGATGGAAACGGTCCAGATGGAATGGTTGACCCAAGAGATAAGAAGTAGGGAGGGGAAGGTCACCAAAAAGACTGATTGGGCGTCAGTGCAAAGCTACCTCTCGAGGGAGCACAAGATCAAGCTTACACTGAATTGGTAATTACGGGGGGAAACGTGTAGAGAAGGCTGAGAGTCATAAATTAGACAACAAGCAAGGCTCAGAAGCGTAAGGGCGAGGACAAATGGATGGGCTATAGTGTTATATCCTTAAGGTAATATCGGTCTGGGTGTCAACAAACAAAACTATTGATTTTTATGTTGGTATATCTTTGTATATTCTTATACAGGCACGAATAGTCACGCCGAAAAGTAGAAGAAGAAGATGTATAATTGCTTGCACAAGTTGTATAACCAAAAACGGACTGTTCTTATACCACCTCCCAATCCCCTATGTACTGTAACGTCTTTCACCACCTTTCCCTCCCCCTTCCTTCCTTGCACCCCCTGATACCTTCCCTCCCCCTTTTCCCTTTTCATCCCCTGTACTTCTGTTTTTGTGTTATGTGTCTTTTTTCTAAAAATTTGAAACTGCAATAAAGTATATTTTTTTAAAAAAATAATAGAGATGTGCAGTGGCCCGTCTGTGATCAAGTACCATCCGAGTGTGGTCAAGATGATAAAAATTATGATTTTTTTTCCGTGTCAGGAGTGACTTGAGAAACTGCAAGTCGCTCCTGGTGTGAGAGAATTGGCAGTCTACAAGGACGTTGCCCAGGGGACACCTAGATGTTTTTCTGCATGGGGAGCTAGAGCTGACAGAAGGAGCTCATCCGCGTTCTCTCCAGATTAGAACCTGCGACCTGTTGGTCTTCAGACCTGCCGGCACAAGGGTTTAACCCACTGTGCCACCGGGGGCTCCAAAAATTATGATGATGAGAACACACAAACTAGGAGAAACTGCAGCAATATGATTTTGCTTGAATCTTCAGGAAAGAACAAGACTCTGCCCCCTCCTCTCCAGCCCCCCATTGAGTTACTGGAAAGCAAATTAATTTGCTCTTTGAAAATACACCAATGAGTGTTTGCTGAGGACAAAGAGGGAAAGTAGGAAGACAGAGAAACTGGGCCATTTTAAAAGCAGCTGAAAAAAGTGCAATGACAGCAGACTAATCAAGACTGCCCCTGCCGAGTAACAATAGCTGGAGTATATGAATATCCACCTCTGTTGGGCACATATTGGAATTTGCTCCCCTTGTCTGATGAATTCATTTCAAGGCACCAGAATGCAGACCTGTTTCCTCCTATTGCTTTATTTCACGCAAGCAGGAGATGGAGATGTGAAATCTACACAGCTCCCTGCAGCTCCAGGCCCACAGCAAAGCCTCAACTGTTGCATAAAGCACTTGTTCAGCTGTGATTGTTTCAAACACAGCAGCTCAAATACAGCATAGCACTCATCTGTGAAGACTCAGATTATTTAGCTATAACAAGCACAGCAGGCTGCCTTATCCATTTCTTTCAGGCCGAACATTTGGAAGAGCTTTGTGTCACTTAATAACGGTTTAGTAAAAAGAGTATTATTGCTAACCATGCTCAGCCAGTTGAGGAAAACGACTTGCTAAGAGCAATGTAATAGAGGAGAGTGGTTATTAATTCTACACAGAATGGAATGAAATGGTATTCAACTATTCTGCTCCACAACCTGCACCTATAACACTCTGTATAATGGACAAAGAGAAAGGAACATATTTTTATATTCAATTAAACTCCCTCTATGTGCGTGCACATGCATATTGCTGGTTTTTTGTTGTTGCTAAAGTGGAATTTTCCTAACTGCAATATGCTTTTATTCTAGCCAAAAGAAACTCTGAATTACCATCCAGTCAGAGCTTCAGTGATACTTTCCAAAATCCCTTTCAAAGTCAGGAAGTCAATGGAAGGTTGACTTTGAGGTAAAGTTCCCAAGTTGGATACAGGATGGGACTCCTCCAACTTTCATTCTCATGGAGCAGGATACCATAAAATTATGTCAAGCAGCAGGACAATAGTACCTGACCTCTCATACATTCCAAGTTCCAACTTTCAGCTGCAGTCAACCCAATTCAGTTTTTAGCTATTGCTTACCTGATTGGAAGCAGGAAGTTGGAGTTTGGGGGTACCCACAAGAAGAACAGATCTGGGGGTTCTGCCGTGGAACATCCTCTTGCTCTTCACTAAATATTTATTTATTTATTTATTATTTTGATTTACTAAACCGCCCTTCCCGAGGCTCAGGGTGGTTTCCAAACATATAAAATACATCAAGTTTTAAAACATCATAAAATACCATAAAACAATCCTAACCAATTACAATCACATAAAATCACATAAAATCATGCGAATCAGAGCGAGGCTGATTCGTGATAAAAGACAGTGGCAGCACGGCTAGGCGGGGGATTAACAGTTCAAGCACCAGTCAGTCACCAAATGACCATGTTGGGATGTAATGGCTGTCTCTGAAATCTGGAGATTGGAAGGTAAGGGAGGACAGGTACTTTTGTCTTGCTTGGCAGAGTTTTACCATACTTCATGTTGCTCCTGGTCAGGATTAAATTTACAAAGGCTCCCAACTGGTATCCAACTGACTACCTTGTCACCACCTCAGCTTTCACAACAGATCATGGAGATGCAATAGAAATACAGAATGAACCATACTATTAAAATTATTATGTGTTATGGAACTACTCTTCATGATTTGCTAAAAAAAATTCAGCCCCCCCCCCCCTTTTTTTCTGGCTATGGCCCTGGTCGGGTCAATCAATTTTCCCAGTTTTTTGTGGTAAAATTAAGTGCTTTATTCTCAGCTCAGGAATGGAATGCTGGTGGACAACAACAGAGATTTAAAGATGGGCTTAAAGCTAACCTAAAAATATATTATAAACACTGAGAACTGGGAAGCTCTGGCACTTGAATGTTGTAACTGGAGGTCGGCTATTGCCAACAGTGCTGTTGGCAATAGAGGCAAAAGAGGCAGAAATACAGGGCAAAAAGAAGAAATGTGTCAAGAAAAAGTTATTTCTAAGCAATCATTCCCAAACTGGGGTAACATACCATTTCCCCTTTCCTACTGCTGGCAAATCCAGGTTCTTTTACAACAGGGATGGGGAACATATAGCTCTCCAGATGCTATTGAACTGCAGCTTCCATCATGCTTCCATAGTGGCTGGGCTGTGCTGCTTAGGACTCCTGGGAGTTGCAGTCTAGCAACATCTCTGAGGATCCAAAGATCCCCTAACCTAGATTTAAGAAAAGCAATTCCACATAAAATGCAGTAGTTGAAGATCTTGCTTTTTCTTGCAGACTCCTAATTATACTCTTTTAGGATAGTTTTCAAATAAATTTTGTCTAGGTTAAACAAGCTATGCTTCGGGCGAAAAACAGGATTCCTGCAGTTTGAAAGAATCTGTATTGATTCTTGTTCTTTCTCCTTAGGAAGATTTGCAGAGAATAATTCTCAAAAACAAGAAATGTTTGGGCACAGTGTTAAATCATATGTTGTCAGGTGACATGTAGGCACATATACACACAACAACATATATCATTGGTATGCATAGAGCAGGCCCCTAGTAAGTGCAAGAGGTCTCAGGAAAGGTGGCATGCTAAAGCAGAATTATAGCCTTTGGGAGTATGTTGAAATTTATTCACTTAAAAATCCTTTGGATGAAACTGACAATTAATTAGCTTATTGATCTATTTCCATGTGGATTTCCTCCCCAGACTAATTAAAAGCTATCACTATCATAGCAATGACAAATTATGTTACGCATATCATTTGCAATTTGCATTTATGTTTACAGAAAACACATTAGCAATCCTAGCTGGTTCATACAGGACACAAACCCTTTAATCAAGCTAATAATTGTGTCCTTTTGCAAGACAGAGATAGTTTCTATTGAGTAGACTGTCCAGATTCCCATGAAGCTACCAATGTATTTATTTATTTATTTATTTATTCGCATGTTGGCTCGGGGCGGCTTACAACATGATCATAAAAAACAGACGAAATACGGCCAAAACACAGCTAAAATGATTAAAACCACAATTAAAACAACAAATTAAAATATCGCAATAAACAGCACGTTAAAAGAATGCCGCGATATCGCAAATATTACCAATGAGGTTCCAATGCCAAGAAACAAACCGTATTATCCATAATCTTTCAAGATCCTTTATCAACAAAGCACGCCCTCCCACGTTTTTACCTGGGGTATCCAAACTATGCCTCAGGAAAATCCTGCTTTGTGCCAAAGTAATTTGACAGCTGGAAAAACCCGGGTCTTTCAGAAGACCCAGGTCTTTCCAACTGTGGGCACTATGTGGAATGGGCCCGGGGATTGCGTTGCACAACTTCTGGTCCCACTCCACACAGCTGTCTCAGGATTTTTGGACTTCTGGAGCTCAAAAATACCAAAACATTCCCTACCCTCTCCCAAAACCCCTTTAAAAATCCTTTAAAAAATAACTTACTCATCTGGCATTTTCCTGCCACCGGACCTCTCCTGGCATGTAGAAATGACATGCCAGGAGGAAAGGGGGGGGGGATTTTTCTATGCACCAGGAGAGGGACAGTAGCAAGGAAATTTATTTTTTTTCTTTTTAAGGCTTTTCTGGGTGTTTTTTGTGTGTGTGCATGTGTCCAGTTGCCCTGCCGGAAGGTCTGACAGGGCATATGGACAACCCCTCCCCCCCGAAAAGCATGGTCTTTCTGGGGCATATGTGGACTCTAATGTGGACCCAATCGGGGGGTTTAAAACCTTATTGGGCCTGAAGTGAAGTCCTGTCTGTAACTGCCCTGAGCCACTACTATGAGGGGGGGAAATGCAGATACATGGGGAAACGCATGGCTGCACTCCATGAAATTCGCTAAAGTTTGTAGTTTGAGGAAGCACAGTGGTTCTCAACCTGGGGTCCCCAGATGTTTTTGGCCTACAACTCCCAGAAATCCTAACAACTGGTAAACTGCCTGGGATTTCTGGGAGTTGTAGGCCAAAAACATCTGGGGACCCCAGGTTGAGAGGTAAACAAAGGCAAAAGGGCTATAACGAATAGCGAGAAAAGCAGACAATAAGCACAAGGCTTAATAGAAAAAATATATATGTAATTCAATGATTAGTACATACGTGCACCTAGGTAGTGGACAATGCAGGGTAGAAAAATCCCGGGCACTCAGGAAGAGGGGGATTCCCCAGATCAAGTACAGATAAAGGCAATTTGCCTCACAATGAATGAGTCCCAAAGTTCAAAGCCCGTGGGCAATAGAGTTCCTGTAGTGCAAAAAGTCCGTTCTACTAGGTAGACACCAATTGTAAATCCATAGATGGGAGAATAGGAAAGATAGTTCAAGGGATCGGGATGATGGAAGGCATCAAGGGAAAAATTCCAGGACGCGGGAGACCGTTGATGGTAGTCTCCTCTGGAGCAATGTGGATGAAGAATCGCCGACGGCAAGCATTCGCTGTGTTTTCGGCCGCTGAGAAACCGTTTCGCCGCTTGGCTTTTTCAAGGTGTTTATATGGCATAATAGCGTCCCATATTTACTACAAATATATAAGTATACATCATAATCAATATACAGTCACATATAGCACATGAAAGAACGTAAATACAGTTATCATAGGGTATACATACCAATAGAAAAGTTCGACCGACCTAACCCTGCTTCCCAAGAAGTAGGGTGACCCGTGGGTAAATGTTATCCAAACTTGGGGAATTTTATAATTAAGAGAGAAGGGTGTGTATGTGGACCGGGTCATTAAGGCCACGTGGCCACTCAGAATCCAGGAGAATTATCCATTTTAATTCGGCTTTGTTTAATTGCATGGAACCATCTGTGTGAGGTTTAGGAGTGATTTTCTCTAGAACTCTGACTCTTAAAGAGTCTGCAGTGTGTTGCTTGTTTAGGCAATGCGCATAAAAAGCTGAATCAGTATGATGTTCAATAAATCTCGATTTCAGTTCTCTTTTCGTTTGTCCAATATAGACCATAGAACAATCACAGGAAATTCCATAAATTAAAAATTTGGAGGAACAGGTCCCAAAGCATCTAATTTGGAACCACCTGTTCTTTGCGAGACTATATACTTGTTTATTGGTACTGATGTTCTTGCATATCGAGCAATGTAAACAAGGTTGAGAGCCAGGACTCAGGGAGGTGTGTACAGGAGAGGGAGAAAGGTTGTTGTGTACCAAATAATTTCTGAAATTATTGGTACGTTTGTAGGCCACCATTGGGCGCTCCTGAAGGCCTTCTATGTGGGATATTAAGGGCCAATAGGTATGTATAATGCGGGTTATCTCTTTGGAGTGGGGGGTAAGAGTAAGAGGCCATACCAGTCTAGATTGGGATGTGGTGTTCCTAGGTTGAAGTAAAGTGTTTCTATTGGCAGCTTCTGCTCTGTTTCTAGCTGATTGTATAACATTAAAGGGGTAACCCCTAGTCAGAAAATCCTTGGTCATTCTATCCGCATCTCTGTGAAAATCATTAGAGGAAGAGGAATTTCTTTTAATTCTAAGGAATTGGGAGTATGGTAAATTATTCTTTAGTGTGTGGGGGTGAAAGCTCTTATAATGTAAATAAGTATTCTTATTGACCTCCTTATGATGATTTTTAACTTTAAGGAAAGAGTCTTTCACGAACACGGAGATGTCTAAGAAATCCACCGTGTGATGGCTGGAATGCGATGTAAAATTAATGGTGGGGTGCCAGCTATTCAACCAATGAGTAAATTCAGATATATTAGCATAATTGGTCACTAGAAATACGTCATCAATATATCTGGAATAAATTTTAATTGAAGATGAATATTGATTGGGAATAGTGGGAAAAATGAATTTCTTCTCTAAATTATTCATAAAAATATTAGCGAGTGATGGGGTAGAGGCGGTCCCCATGCTGATTCCGTGGATCTGGAGATAGACATTGTCTAGAAAGGAAAAATAGTTATATTCTAAGATGAAGTCTAATAAACTGAGTAGAAATCCCGTGGGCGGCTTTTTTACGGTACGTTGATTAAGGGTTGCTTCCACAACCTCCCTAAGTTCAAGGAGCGGGATCTGAGTGTAAAGTGAGGAGACATCCGCAGTCAGGAGCCAATCATTGGGGCTGATCTTGAAATTTTCTACTTTATTTATAAAGTGGGTGGTATCTTTGGTGTAAGCACGGGTGTTCTGGACTGCGGGTTGGAGGAACGCATCAATGAATTGGGAGAGGGGTTGGAGGATTCCTCCGCAGGCGGCGACAATCGGTCGCCCGGGCGGAGGATATTGATTTTTGTGCAACTTGGGTAAACAATAGAATTTAGGGACAGATATGTCCTTGGGGGTAAGAAATTCCCCAGTTTTATCCTCTATAAACCCCTGTGCTACCCCTTCTTGGATGGTAAGGTTGATAATATTAACATAATGTCTTGTGGGGTCTGCAGTCAGTTTACGATAAAATCTAGCATCCTCCAATTGTCTCAAGCATTCCCGTATATATACATATCTATCAAGAATAACGACGGCCCCACCTTTATCCGCTTCCTGGATAGTGATGTTAGGGTTGTTACCTAGATTCTGGATGATTTTAAGCTCCTGGGCTGAAAGATTAGATTTAGTGTGGTCATTGCTATGATTGATCAGCCTAACCTCCTTCAGTATTTGTTCCTCAAAGGTTTTAATACAATGAGAGGGGTTGGGGGGTGTAAAGGAGCTTTTAGGTTCTATGGTCTATATTGGACAAACGAAAAGAGAACTGAAATTGAGATTTATTGAACATCGTTCCAAAATAAACAGAAAATGTACTGATTCAGCTTTTTATGCGCATTGCCTAAACAAGCAACACACTGCAGACTCTTTAAGAGTCAGAGTTCTAGAGAAAATCACTCCTAAACCTCACACAGATGGTTCCATGCAATTAAACAAAGCCGAATTAAAATGGATAATTCTCCTGGATTCTGAGTGGCCACGTGGCCTTAATGACCCGGTCCACATACACACCCTTCTCTCTTAATTATAAAATTCCCCAAGTTTGGATAACATTTACCCACGGGTCACCCTACTTCTTGAGAAGCAGGGTTAGGTCGGTCGAACTTTTCTATTGGTATGTATAAGGAGACTACCATCAACGGTCTCCCGCGTCCTGGAATTTTTCCCTTGATGCCTTCCATCATCCCGATCCCTTGAACTATCTTTCCTATTCTCCCATCTATGGATTTACAATTGGTGTCTACCTAGTAGAACGGACTTTTTGCACTACAGGAACTCTATTGCCCACGGGCTTTGAACTTTGGGACTCATTCATTGTGAGGCAAATCGCTTTCATCTGTACTTGATCTGGGGAATCCCCCTCTTCCTGGGTGCCTGGGAATTTTCTACCCTGCATTGTCCACTACCTAGGTGCACGTATGTACTAATCATTGAATTACATATATATATTTTCTATTAAGCCTTGTGCTTATTGTCTGCTTTTCTCGCGACCCCAGGTTGAGAACCACTGCACTAGAGATCTCTGGCCAAAGATTCTAAATGCTCATCCCAAAATCCACAAATCTGAAGAGTTCCTTCGGACAAGAATATGGCAGAATCACGGTGTTTATCTTGTCGCCCTTCCACACTTGCAGGTTTAACTTTTGTGGATTTGATTTTGATTAATATGAGTTCTCGAGGAATCTCAAGGTCCTCCAGGTAAACTTTATGGGCAACTTTCAAACAATTGAAATAATGTGTAATCAACAGCACAGTGTGGATGCTAAGAACCCTAATGTTAATGCAAAGACAAACTGGTAGACTGCAGTCTTTTTTCAGATGTTTGCTAACTACCTAGCTGTTTTCAAGAGTGCTGACACTGATTCCATTCAGCCCAGCTGTAGCTTATTCAGATGTATATTTCCATTTGGGCTGATGTAATCACATGCTTTTAAATAAAACAAGTTATAGCTTGCATAACAGCAAAGTGATTTCCAACAATTAAAAGCTAAGCAATTGACAGACAAACTAAAGATGGTCATTTTGCAATAGAAAATTGATGTTTTGATCTCTCTGCTGAGGCATATAATCAAGCTGTGTTCATTTTCTACTTGCTATAGTGCAAAATTTGGCACTGAGCATGGAACTCAGCATTTTAAGAAAACTGACAGAAGTGAAAGTATGTGATGGCACACAATGCATGATGAATCGGCAGTATCCAGAAAAGGAGGCTAACTAGTCAGGATGACTATGGCTGGATCTACATTTCGAACTGAATTATATGCATCTATACTGGCCATATAATGTAGTTCCAAACTCCAGGGAGAACTACATGCATCAGCTGTATGTGCCAGCTACCCCCATAATGCCCCATGATGTTGATGTAGGATCCAACTCTCAGGCTGGTTAGCTATTGTAACTGAATTTGCAAGTGGGGACCTCTTGTTCCAAATCTTGTTCCATTTCCTTATGGTGTTGGAGGCCTTGGACCATAAGAAGATCCAACCAGTCCATACTTCAGGAAATAAAGCCCGACTGCTCATTGGAGGGAAGGATATTAGAGGCAAAGATGAAGTACTTTGGCCACATAATGAGAAGACAGGAAAGCTTAGAGAAGACAATGATGCTGGGGAAAATGGAAGGAAAAAGGAAGAGGGGCCGACCAAGGGCAAGATGGATGGATGGTATCCTTGAAGTGATTGGCTTGACCTTGAAGGAGCTGGGGGTGGTGACGGCTGATCAGGAGCTCTGGCGTGGGCTGGTTCATGAGGTCACGAAGAGTTGGAAGCGACTGAACGAATAAACAACAACAACAACAACCTTTTGTTCTTTGCCTCAAAATACCTTGGGTTAGTCTGTGAAAATTTCAGATTAAAGTAAGCAGAGCTGTTATTACCATTGCACTCAAAAGAACACGAGAACTTTCTGGTTGTGATGTAAGGGATAGGAAACAACCCATGTCTGTTTCTCAGCAGCTTTTCCTTTTCTTCAGATTGTTTTGTTGCAGGCCAAAAAAACCCATTGTGGTTCTTTTAGTTAAAAGTGCCTCTTTTCTTCAAGACACAAAAACAAATTGTTTCACATTATTCCTATCAGAAAAGGTGTAGGTAATAGCTTCTCTTCCATTCTCAACTGAGAGCTGAAATCATTTTAAAAATCACTGTGGGGTTGATTTTTTTATGACAACAAAAGCAGTATAGAAGTCACCTGGACTGGAGCGGTGTGCTCTGTTGACAGATCAATATGATCCCTGGACTTCAAATTAACTTGTTACAAATGACATGTTACTTGCAATTAATTCTTCTTTGCTGTTACTAAGGTTAAATCCTTGTGCTGGCTGGACTGCTGATGTGAAGGTTGGGTTGCTGACCTGGAGGTTTCCGGTTCGAATCCGTGATACAGGGTGAGCTCCTGTCTGTCAGCCCTAGCTTGCAGGGACATGAGAGAAGCCTCCCAGCAGGATGGTAACACATCTGGGTGTTCCCTGGGCAATGTCTCTATAGATGGCCAATTCTCTCTCACCAGAAGCGACTTGCAGTATGTTCTCAAGTTGCTTCTGACACGATAAAAAAAAACCCTGAGTTATATTCTGGAGGTAATTGAACAAGAAATAATATAACTCTTTCGGGAGCATAATTTTCTACAGTAGAATTTATACCTATGAGGTGTGTTGCATTCCTGCTCAGATGTCTTTTTTACTACAAGCCAGCGGCTTGTGGCCTTCTGAATTTTTAAACCCTAGTCTTTGGAAATTGCTTTGAGTGTCCTCAGGGGTGAGAAAAGTGGTATGTGTGTGTGTGTATATATATATGCAGTAAATAATAAATAAATAAATAAATAATCTGCCAAGATGAGACATTTTAGTCTACTAAATTCATATTCAGTGCACAATACACATAGAACTGAAGGAGCATGGACTCTGGCTCAGAAGGACAGTGCTGAAGGACACACCGACGAGTTGAATCTCTCTGAAGATTAACTTTATTTGCCAGCCATGCAAATGGTGGCAGATATGCTCTAGGCATTAAAAGACTGTTACGCCCCCCCAAATGGGGTTGCAATCTTTTATTGTTTTACAGAAATCCAAAAAGCGCGTTTTGATTGATGTTAATACATTGTCCATCCAATTGGTCTATGCTTACCTAACACATTTCTGATTGGCTCTCTATTACTAAGCAAGCAAACAGGTGGAAAACAACGGAAACTGGAATTAACTGGAATGTTCATATCTTTTTCAAGTGACCCTAACTTGACGGAAAGCGCTCACCAGGCACTGGCTTATCTCTTGGATACAAGTTACAGCAAAATGCTTTGTGAAAGAATAGAGAGGGTAGGCATGAAGGCTACTCTTTAAATTGTAGTGGCAGTTCTTTCTCCAAGCTATAATTTTATTTATTTATTTATTTATTCGATTTTATACCGCCACCACTCCCAGGGGCTCGGGGCAGTCTGTTTACCCTCTACAGATGGAACCTATAGTCCTATATAGCAATTTAAATCTTATAAATCTACGTCTCCTTCAGAACTAGATTTAACAAAGTATGCATTTAAAAGTATTGTCACCTGAAGTGTTGTAGACAACACCCCCAAAATAAAGTCATTTGGCATGTGCAGTTTTGTTTAAGGCAAAAACTGGCTGGGACAAAATACATCCCAACAGATCTACTGATGTTTATAGCTAGAGTACTTTTTTAAAATTATATATATATATATATATATATATATATATAGAGAGAGAGAGAGAGAGAGAGAGAGAGAGAGAGAGAAATTCTAAGTCATATTTTAATGGCAAAGTGAAAGACCAGGTTGAGACGGGAGAAAATAAAATGGGGCCCCCTCCCATTTTGCGTTGGTCGCTTTCTCAAAACTCTTTTGGTCTATAAACATTAATGGGCGTCCATGGGAAATACTGGATAAATCATCATAACAATAATCACCGCATCCTGACCAGTACTCCAATGGAGACTCCATTGGAGTACTGGTCAGTGGTGATTATTGTTATGATGATTTATCCAGTATTTCCCATGGACGCCAACACTGAACCAAAAATAAATGCTTTTTGCAGAATAATGCAACAGCTAGCAGCAGCATTAGGTTTTTTGGCTAATGAGCAACATTCACACTTGCTTCAAGCAGACAAGAGTTCTTTTTCCCAACCTGGACATTCCACAGATATGTAAACCCCACTTGCCTAGTTTTCAACAGACCTCACAACTTCTGAAGATGCCTGCTAAAGAAGCAGGCGAAACGTCAGGAGAGAATGCTTTTGGAACATGGCCATGCAGCCCAGAAAACTCACAGCAACCCAGTGATTCTGGTCATTAAAGCCTTCAACAACACATAAAACCAAAGAAATCAAACTACCGTAGTTGATTACATGTTGCTTATTCGAGCATAATTTCAGAATGTATGAAGAGTCCTTCACAATGAAAATTAATTGGGGGAGAGCGAGAGCATCTTTACTGCCTCAAAGAGATATTGTTAGCTAAACTCTGGCAAAGAGGAAATATGCAAACAATGAAACATTTTCTAAGGACGGTCTGAGTTTCATTCTATCCAATAGTGCAGTACCATCCCATTTCTAATATCAGTGAACCACGGCATTGCTTAATGGCTAGACATATGTTCACAATGGCTCTACACTTGAATTATAAAGAGATGGCTGATTCCCAGTCTATAAAACATGTGAAGGAATTGGGATTATGTAAAGATTTCCAGCCATTGTAAAATGCTTTCTCATTAAGAGAAAAGAAGTGTCCAGCAGGTGTACAGTATATGTATATCGACAGCCCTACTGTTTGCATGTAATGCTTCTTTTAAAAACTGTGTTGATTATAGTGGTTTGCTGTGACCTTTTGCTATTCTTAGTTGGCATGGAGTCATCTGTTTGTTTGTAGCAATGCTCTCCTGGTGATTGCTAAAGTACAGTGGCCATTCATAAGAATGCCTTCCCAGAGAGCACAAATGCTTACTGCTTCCAATTATTCTGCCCCCAGAGTTTTGGAAGCCATTTAAAACTGGTCATAGTTAGCCAGTTTCTCTACCTGGGGCTTTCAATGTGCACAATATTTTTGTCTATTACAGTCGGGGGCTTAGCTGCAAGTAAGTTGCTGAAAACATCCTGTTGTGTTGCCTGTTTTGCTCATCCAACTGAAACAGAACTAAAATAGGCAAGATCCTTGGGCGTTGCAAGACTTCCATGGCCTGTCAATTCACAAATACTGTAGATCCAGTAATGTATATGACCTCAAACTCACTAGGGCCTAGGTCTTTGGTTACATTCAAAGCACTTTTCACACTCAGGCCTATTTGCACTGACTATTTAATGAACTTTCATTGACTCATAGAATCATAGTTACATCCCAGTCTCCAGGGCAGCAGAAAACAAGCTTGCTCCCTCATCCCTATGACTTCCCCTCACATATTTATACATGGCCATCATGTCTCCTCTCAGTCTTCTCTTCTGCAGGCTAAACATGTCCAGCTCTTTAAGCTGCTCCTCATAGGGCTTGTTCTCCAGACCCTTGGTCATTGTAGTCGCCCTCCTCTGGACACATTGCAGCTTTTCAAACCAGTATTGAATAAATTAGTTTTGCTGGGTATATGATTAATGGGAAATCTTGAGACCAGTTTAGGGCCCAGATGGTGACTGCACAAACTACATAGTACTGATGCACATTAAAGGCTTTCTTCTGCATAATTTTGTGGGAACTTGTTGTCTCATCATCACAGTTTGAAGCTGGCTTCAATCTGCATTAAATGGTCAGTATGGATTGGATATTAATTTCTGAGATCTTCCCTGTGCTCATACAGTGGACAGACAGTCCCCAAGTTACAAACAAGATAGGTTCTGTAGGTTTGTTCTTACCTTGAATTCGTATGTAAGTCAAAACAGGTACATTGTTTAAGTGTAACTCAACTCTGTTTGTATGTAGATAGTTAGATAGATAGATAGATAGATAGATATAGAGATATAGAGATAAGCTTTGGATAATAGGAGGAAGGATTAACACCTCTGTGGTGTTTGTTTTGCTGTCTGTGTCCCATTCAGAAGATTTCACCTCACTTTCTGTGATAATTGGATTTGGAAAAATTTGGCTTGTTTTGGAAACAAGGATTGGTGCTAAAGTTTCAGTGGAGACATATTTTCCCCATGATAACTCTTTCAGGAGTGAATTTCCTTTCCTAGGGGTACATTTCTCTCACTTCCTGTTGTCTCACCCCTGTTCTTAACTATGAATCATTTGCAAGTCAGGTGTTTGTAACTCAGGGACTGCCTGTATATCTACACACAGATAGTTATGCAGGGCTTGTGCTATATGCTGCCCCTCGTTCATAGAACACTGACATAGGCAGATGTCCAGTATGTTGCACAAGGTGTGCCATGAATCAATGGATGTCGCCCCATCACAAAACTTTTAATGGTGTTAAGAAGCCTCATACATATACTAAATAGCATGGGGAACATTATGACTCTGATCAATGGTATTAAATGATGCATAGAGTTCCAGAAAGATCAACAATGTAGTACTCCCCTGTTGTTTATTCCCAATACGTTGTAATTCAAAACAACTAAGGCTAGTTAAATATCACACTCTGAATTGAAATGAGGCTGAAATGATCCGTTTTCTCTAAGGACTTTATTACATGAGGCTGATAAATCACAATTACAACAGGATAATAGCATCTGTAGCTGCGACCCTCATCCAATTACTGATCGAAACCACACTTGGCACACATAACCCCCATGACTTCCTTCACGTCCTGGTGAGGTTCGGGGGAGGACTGACAATGGATGATGGGATTTGTAGTACTTTCACACCCTCTGCTCCCACAGACAACTGCAGCCCCAAACAAACACCAAGAAAGACCACACTTGGCACACAGAGCCCCAGTGGCCCACTCTACATCCTACTGAACTTTGGAGGGGGGCAGAACATGGATGATGGGACTTGCAGTACTTTCCCTCACTTTCCAAGCCTGCTACAAACCTAATCCAATGACTGATCAACACCAAACCTGGCACACAGAGCCCTCATGACCCACTCTACATCCTGGTGCTGTTTTGTGTGAGACGGACCATGGATGATGGGACTTGAATTACCTTCACTCACTTCCTAAAAACAATGCAACCCTCATCCATTCACCAATACAGACCAAACTTAGCACACAGAGCCCCTGTGACCCAATCTACATCCTACTACACTTTGGGGGAGGCTGGATCACAGATGATGGGACTTCCACTACCTTCAGTAATTTCATGATACCACTGCAACTCCCAATAATGATGGATCAAGACCAAACTTGGCACACAGAGCCCCTATGACCCACTCTACATCCTGCTGCACTTCTCAAATGACCCGGGCACCGCCGGGTCCCCAAGCTAGTATTACATAAACCAGACATATAAACTGGATGAAACCACCTCTATTCAAATAGAATCAGTTAAAAGATCAATGCAATCCATATAGCAGTCCAGCTGAATGCACAGAATGTAGATATAATGTGAACAGAATGTAGATATAAAGTGCTAAATGATTGCTGTTTCAGTCTAACAACTGAAACCATTGCCTAGCATAATTATATCTGGTCGTATCCCACAAGACAAGATTCTTCTCTAAAAGGTTTTTGGCTGTTCTCTGCAAGGTCATGCTTTTCTAAAAAGTTATGATTTCCAATTTAAAATAATGCCAAGGTTTTAAAATTTGTGGTTTTAAAAAAAAAACATTACAACTGTACCCTTGGTTTGCTCCTGACAGGGCCGTAGCCAGGATTTTGTTTCGGGGGGCCGAGACTGGGTGGAAAAGGGTCTACCCTAGCAAACCTTTTGTATTGTTATCCCAATAACCCCACTAATGTGGGATATAATGAGCATGGTGATCAGATCATGATATGAATAAACATAACAGTTTAAATAATGTACCAGTAAGGCCTTTTCGCGGACCACCCTGAGAATTTCGGGGGGGGGGCTGAAGCCCCCTTAGCCCCCCTGGCTACATGCCTGGCTCCTGATACGATAAATAAATAAATATGATCTCCAAAAGGTGTTTTTCCAATAGGTTATAAATGCCATTTCCCAAAAGAGCAGGTCCCATAAAAAAGATTTTATAAAAATGAGCTTCTTTGTCAGAAACTTTTTTTTTAAAAAATGAGCAATCTTTCTGGAATCCTCAAACTACGGTATGTCTTAAGGCCATAAAATGCTTAAAAGTATTGTTCAAATATGTCAAATGATTGGCAAACTGAAACAAATATACATTTTGCATACGCTTTCTCATCGTCTCATGTTGGTATATCCTCTTGGTGATGCAGAAAATTTATTTGAAGAGATGCACGTTTCAAGTATTATTGAACAAGGCCTTAATTCAAAGTCACCCAAGTGGGAAAAAGTTCATATTGAGTCTGTTGAACTTCAGCTACAGTTGTTTTTAATCCTTAGTAAGCTCATGCCTTCTGTAACTGAAATCCATGGCCATAATTCTGCTGGCTGGGATAGAAAAGGTGAATAAAGAAAAACTGTTTTCTTTGTCACAAAACACTAGGACTAGAGGGCACTCCCTGAAGCTCCAAGGTAGGAAAGTTAGGACTAATAAAGGGAAATATTTCTTCACCCAGAGGATCATTGGGTTATGGAACTCACTTCCAGAAGAGGTTGTGACAGCTGTCAGCCTGAACAACTTCAAGGCAGGATTAGACAGATTCATGGATACCAAGTGTATCGGTAGTTACTGAAAAGGACATTCAAGTGCCACCTCGGAGGTTGGTTGAGGTAGGCAGGATTTCCCTGGTTGTGGGGGTCGGGAGCAGGTGAGGTTTTGCCCTCCCTTCTGCTCGAGATCCCCGTGTACAACTGGTGGGCCACTGTGTGATACAGAATGCTGGACTAGATGGGCTGAGGTCCGATTCAGCATGGCTCTTCTTATGTTCTTATGTTCTTATGTTCTTGTCTTGCAATGTTGGTACCTGTGTAGAGCCTAGTATAAGAATGTGATCTTTCTTGAGTACCCTGTGTACTGCAATTTGTAATGAAATGACAGTTTGTCTGATAGGAGCGTGGTAGGGGCCTAAAATAATGACTAGTTGACTACTTCTCAAAATGGAACTTCTTCCCCTTCCCTCTTCATGGCCTATGAAGATACAGATTTTCAAGACCCTTTCCTTGTTCTATCACTTTCTAAATATTGGATTCAATGTGGATGACATGCTGCTCAAATTGTTCCTCCAGATACATTAATGCACCCTGGGAAATTTCATTCTATTAGTTGACTTCCATAAGAGCTTTTTGTTCATTAGTACACAGCAAGCTGATTTTAGCATCTCACCAGCTTTGATTACTCCTTAGGTACAGCATCTTCTGAATGAAACAAATTGATGTAGATCTATAAGCTCCCATTTACAGTTCATTTCCCTTAATTTTTAGACTCCCACACTGATTTCAGGATGGAGTTTCTTCTAAGAATCAAGAAACTATTGCATTATTCTTTGGTGACTCACAACCTTGTGACACCATGAAATAAAGCCTTCAGCAGTGGTTGGTATTCATGACTAATGCTTTTGCGCTCTGATAAGTGCTGCTTAAAGTAGAAGAAACTGGACTTTAGGCTTGCCAAAAATATTTTAGTTAGCTGTACAGATGGAAAATATGCACAAGAGGGTAATGAAAAGGGGGCTGGACTGGAGCAACTGCCCTCTGAGGTTGTTACAACTTTGGGAACTGTTTAGCTTTGTGTGTGTGTGTCAGAAGCAGGGGTGGACTAAGGTAATTTTAAATGGTAAGCAAACAGTAATTTGGCGCCTCCCAACCAATCACTGATACACACACACACACACACACATATGGATGGGGTGCATAGACAAATTTTGGCCCTCCAGATATTTTGGACTTCCTACTAGCTGTTTGGAATTGTGGGAGTTGAAGTCCAAAACACATGGAGGGCCGAAGTTGGCCTATGCCACACACACACACACACACACACACACACACACACACACATATATATATATAATCCTTCCTTCCTTCCTTCTCACCCTTTTCCCTGCTCTATTCCTATTCTCTTTGAGTGTGTGTGTGATATCGGGCCAAAACCATGCCCAAGCATTCAGGCTAATCTGACAAGCAGCAGCGAGTCCCAACGCTGAACAAGGCCCATTGTGCAGGACGGGGTGGAAATTGTGGCACACCCCAGCTGCTAATTCTCTCTCTCTCTCTCTCTCTCTCTCTCTCTCTCTCTCTCTCTCTCTCTCTCCCTCCCTCCCTCCCTCTCTCCCTCTCTCTCTCTCGACCCCCCTCCTATCTCTTGGCTAATCCTAACAATGTAACCCATTTCCCCCTTCACAAAGGCCAATGTATCACCCATTCATAGTGATACAGTGTTTCCTTCTAGGCTGCAAATCTGGTTGCCAGACGTAAAATCCATATGTCCAAGGGGCTATGCCAGCCCTCCCCCCTTCCTGGGGCACCCCTTGGCATTTCATTTTTATGATTTCTTTCCTATGCATGAGACTAGCAACTTGACTTATCCTAAAGTGCCATTTCTCATCCAGAATAATCAATTCTCCCCAGGGCCGTAGCCAGGATTTTGATTCGGGAGGGGGGCTGAGTTTGGTTGGGGGGCTGAGACTGGGTGGAAGAGGGTCTACCCTAGCAAACCTTTTGTATTGTTATCCCAATAACCCCATTAATATGGGATACAATGAGCATGGTGATCAGATCATGATTTAAATGCACATAACAGTTTAAATAATGTACCAGTAAGGCCTTTTCGCGGACCATCCTGAGCATTTCGGGGTGAAGCCCCCTTAGCCCCCCGGCTACATGCCTGATTCTCCCATAAGCATTATTTTTCCTGGCTCTGCAAAAGCCTAATTAGGTACTTGACCTTCCTGGCTCTGCAGAAGCCTAATTAGGTACTTGACTCAGATTCTTGCAGATCTTAAATTGAAACTTTCCCATGGCCTGAATTGGAAACCAGGCAATGGAACGTAGTGTGTCATCAGAAGATTCTTTTCCTTTTCCTTTTCCCCTTGGAGCTGCAAGAAAGTAGTTAAGCAGGACCTCCAGGCTGGAGCGCCCTGGAATGGCTAGTTCTTCCAAGTACCAAGGTTTGATCCCTGTTTTTTGTTTTGCAACGGCCATGGACTGAATTGAAATTCAAAGACCTTCTCTCTCTCCCCCTTTACATTACACCATGGACTGATTTACTCCCATCCAATATTTGAAAACCTTTCTGAGACACCAGTTTCCCCTCTTCTCACCAAAGGGAAAGCTGATGCAATGTTTTTGGAACCTAGATTCATTTCCCAGGGTCACTATGCTTTCTTATGAATTTAGCATGCAAGATGAAATGAAAATAAAATAAAATGATAAAGATAAAATGAAATGACAGAAATAGCCAGAAGAGAATACCTCTCCCCATTATGTCTGAATTGTAAACCCTTCCTGCATGACCTCCCCCTTCTTCCCTTATGAAATGTTATTTTTAGGAAGCAAAGCCACTAACGGAAATTGACAGGATTTTGACATGTTGAATAGATTCTTACACATCAACAATGGTGAATGGCCCACTCTTAATTGCCTCCCTTGTGCCAATATGTGGGACCCATCACAGGACAATTGGGGTCTGCATCCTGAGTTTCGACTGGCAGATAACTAAGACCCTTTTTCTTGACACTGTATTGATCATCACCCCACAGAACGGAAAGGCTCAAGCCACCATGAAAGGGTCTGTAACGACTTGACACTGCAGATTAATCATTAACACTCCCGGTAATTACTGCCACCAACCTGATATGTAATCAGGATTTACTTTATTAACTAAGATGTTTAATTATGCCCCTTTACACCAAATCACCCACTGTGAGGAAAACTGAAAAGACAGAAAGATGGAGGCATGTGAAAGTTAATAAGAAAGGAATTTATTAACTATCAAACAGGCTAACAAATAGGCACAGATCGTATTGGTTCTTCAGTGAGGCAACAAGAGTGTATGGTTACAAAAACGAAGATTTTAAAATTATTAGCGTGATAGTAGACTGGATCTGAATAATGTGCTGGTGCGTAATGGTTTCTATACAAAAAGGCTATTGCTTCTTCTTTAGTTCTTAAATTCAGTTCCACAGACAGTACTAAGACTTGTCTCCCCAACTCCCCAACTAATATTTAAACTAGAGGGTAGCTGATGTGACTAACTGGAACTTCTATACCATAGACAGTTCCTTGAGTCTTGTTCACAGTAGCTAATAACTAGATTAGCACCACAGTCTCAGAGCCCCACCTGCCTCCCTATCACAAGAGACGACAAGGTGATCTAACTCAGTGTTTCTCAACCAGTGTGCCGTGGCACACTAGTGTGCCGTGAGCGATCATGAGGTGTGCCGCGAGAAAAGCTCTCTGCCCCCCTTCCTCCCCCCTCCTGCCAAACCCCTGCTGCGTGGGAGAGGAGGAAGGGCCAGGTGGCGGCAAAGAAAAAGAAGGGACCGGGGCGCCGCCTCCTTCGGCCGTTTCCCCAACCAGCCTCCAATCCGCCATGACTCTCGCCATGACTCTTGCCCCTTGCTTGTTGAAGCCGCATGGAGGAGCCCTGCCTACTGAAGCCCGTCCACCGCTCATGCTCCTCCTCTGTGGGAGAGCTGAAGCCGGGGGGGGGGGAGGCATGGCGCAGCCTGGCTCCGCTCCTTCCCCTGGCTTCAGCACTCCCACGGCTTTGCCAGCCTTCAGGGGGCAGTGCCAAGCCAGCGGTGGCAGAGACAGCACAATGCTGGCTTGGCACTGCCCTCTCAAAGCTGGCGAAGCTGTGGGAGAACTGAAGCCAGAAAGAGGGTTCAGGGCATGGTGCGGCCTGGCTCCGCCCCCTCCCCGGGCTTCAGTGCTCCCACAGCTTCGCCAGCCTGAGGGGGCAGTGCCAAGCCAGCGGTGGCAGAGACAGCACAATGCTGGCTTGGCACTGCCCCCTCAAGGCTGGCAAAGCTATGGGAGAACTGAAGCCTTGGGAGGGGGTGGGGCATGGCGTGGCCTGGCTCCTCCCCCTCCCCGGCTTCAGCACTCCCAGCAGGTCACCACCCCCAGCTGTTCTTTACTGTGTTACAGTATCATTTTGTGTCATTTTGGTTGGTGGTGTGCCCCCGGATTTTTTTAATGTTAAAAGTGTGCCACGGCTCAAAAAAGTTTGGGAAACACTGATCTAACTGACTATTCCCAGTCAGTCCTTCTGGCTCTAAACTAAAACGTCACCACTGGAATCTCTCCTGGCCCTAAGAGCTGTCAGTGCTAGGTCTTGACCCCCTTAGTCCAGCCTATTCCCTTGTGGTGGTTAGCTATAGATTAGACTGTCAGTCTCTATTGCAGGGGCTCTGATGATACTCCCCCAGAAACCTCGCTCAAGACTCCTCAGGCCCAGATCTTTCTTATCTGCAGCCTGGCACCAGACTGAGAAGGCTCAGATGTGTCTTATCTGAAGCCTTTCACAAGACAAGACTCCAATCTTTCTGACAGGAGTCCTTCTCCTAGTCAGCTCCACTCCTCCCCTCTGGCACCCAGCCAATCACAGGGAAGAAACTGTATCTGAGCAGAGTGACTCTAAGGCCACACCCCCTTTCTCTGGCTCTGACCTTCTCCTGATGGCTGCTAGCAGAAACTCCCTTAGTAAAATGGATGCCAGCAACTTCCAAACAGGAATCCAAACTTCCAAGCAGGATTCGGCCTGCTTAGGATGGGTGAGTCCTTACAAGCAGCTATGGGTAAATTTCAAAAATAAAAATATATACATACATTGTTAATGTTCATTTGTGGGATTAACATAACTCAAAAACCACTGGACAAATTGCTGCCAAATTTGGCCACAAGACACTACTAATGCAAGGAGTGACCATCACTCAAAAAATTGATGTCATTTGGGAGTTGTAGTTGTTGGGAGTCATAGTTTACCTACAATCAAAGAGCATTCTCAACTCCACCAATGATGGAACTAAACCAAATGTTGCACACAGGACTCAATGACCAATAGAAAACAGTAGAAGGGTTTGGTGGGCATTGCCCTTGAGTTTTGGAGTTGCAGTTCACCTACATCCAGAGAGCACTGTGGACTCAAACAATGATGGATCTGGACCAAACTTGGCACCAATACTCAACATGCCCAAATATGAACACAGCTGGAGTTTGGGGGAAATAGATCTGGACATTTGAGAGTTGTAGTTGCTGGGATTTATAGTTAACCTACAATCAAAGAGAATTCTGAACCCCACCAAGAACAGAATTGGGGCAAATTTCCCACACAGAATCCTCATGACCAACAGCAAATACTCCAGGCCATCCAGTCCAACTCACTTAACCAGGGCAAGAAAACGTAATCAAAGCCCTCCTGTGTGTGTGAATCATATTATATAGATAGATATGATTCACACACACAGATATAGTATCATGGGTTTGAAAGGGTCCCCTAAAGAAGGACAATTCTATGTTGCATGTTCCAGAGTAGGCAAACCATACAATCTCCACATCAACACTGACAAAAGAAGCAGCAAGAAATACAGTGTTCCCTCGCTACTTTGCAGTTCGCTTATTGGGGACTTGCTGTTTCGTAGATTTCAAAGAAATATTAATTTAAAATATTTATCATGGTATTTTAGCTATTTTATGGGGTTTTGCCGCCGCTGCTCTCCGAAGGGCTTTCTCTCCTCAGTCCTCCCTCTCTCCAGCCTTGAAGGGCCTTTCCTTCCTTCACTTTATTTTAAGTTTATAAAGACTTAAAATAGTGTATAACTACTAAAATAATGTATAAATATTAAAATAAATAGAACGTCCCTAAGGTAAAGGTAAAGGTTGTCCCCTGATGTTAAGTCTAGTCCTGTCTGACTCTGGGGGTTGGTGCTCATCTCCATTTCTAAGCCAAAGAGCCAGCACTGCCCATAGACACCTCCAAGGCCATGTGGCCAGCATGACTGCATGGAGCACCGTTACCTTCCTGCCAGAGTGGGACCTATTGATTTACTCAGCCAATTAGCAACTGAGTTTCACGGACCTTTAAACTTCCAGCCAATCTGCGTCCAATGAAACCACAGGTCTTGAAACTTCACCAATTGCCTTCATTCTTCATGTTTCTAGATGTGTGTAACTTTTCTATTAAATACCCTGGCTTGGTCTTGAGGGACATCCTGGATTTGGGAAATTGTCCCCAGCATAAGGGGATTTGTCACTACAGCTTTTCTTTGTTTTGCTATTGACAATAAATAAATAAATAAATAACCCCCTATTGACAGAAAAGCAGAACAGTGTGGCTATTTCTGGTTACCCTAATGACATGCTGATCAAACATAAGAAAGACCCCAACATCCAGGATAATCAGCCTTAATCTCAGGAAATGAGAATAGGCATATCGTTATTATTACACAAAGGTAGGTGGTGACGATAATATCCTGTTGCTATAGAAGCAAATAAGCCAAGGAAAACAGAAAGCTAGACTAATATGTCTGTTTGAATGCAAAAGCTGCTTTGGAGGATTTGTTTTCGCAGCATCAGAAGTAGCAACTCCATCATCACTCCCACAGCTGGGGCCTTGGCCCTGGGAGAGATTTTGAGAGTGGGGCAGGAAGAGAAAATGGAGCAGGAGAGTGGTGTATCAGGTTCAGAATACCAACATGGTTTTTAAAATAAATAGCGAGATCATTGATTTGTTATTAACTATTGTTGAGTTAGTTTTGACTTATGATGACCCCATTAATGAGACCCCTACTCTCACCCACCCCAAATTCGCCCTGTTAACAACAACCCTGGCTCAGGTTTTTCAAACCCAGGGCCATGGTTTCCTTGATTGAGTCTATTTACCTGTAATGAGCTCTTCATCTTTTCTGCTGCTGCATTGATGTTGTTTCAAGCAAGCCTTGTCTTCTCACAATAGGGCCCAAGTAACAACAGCCTCAGTAGTAACAACAGCCCCATCAGTCATAGACGTTTTGGGGCCTACCTGAGGGAAGAGTTAGGATCACTTTGATTTGCTATTGGTTCCATCAATCCGATCCATTTATTTGTGGAACTTGCCTGAGGGAACTCCAGCCCTTACTCAAGACTGTGCACAGATGAATACAACATCTGGTTTTATGGTTATGTTTTTATGCTATGTAATTGCAAGTTGTACTGTTTTTATGCTGATGGGTGGATTCAAAGATTCAAAACCTTAGAGGACTTATTTAAAGTTTAATTGCTCTGGTGACATTGAAAGTGCTGCCTGCCACTGACAATAATATTCAGACCTCAAGTGCTGTTATATTTTAACTGTATTTTAACATTGTATCCATGAAACAAATATTTAATTGGTTGTGTGTGCGCAAAAAATTGGGTATGTGCGCTATATATATATATATATATATATATATATATATATATATATATATATATATATATGCAATGTTTTAAATTTGTATTATGTCATTTTATTGTTGGCTGCCTTGAATCTCAATGGGAAAAAGGTGGGCTAGAAATTTAGATGATGATGATGATGATGACGCATTGCTGTGGAGTGGGTTCAAAATCAAATGGGATAGTATTTGATCACTAAGCTAATACTCAAATCCTAGACTCAGGGCCGTAGCCAGGATTTTGATTCGGGGCTGAGTTTGGTTCGGGGGCTGAGACTGGATGGAAGAGGGTCTACCCTAGCAAACCTTTTGTATTGTTATCCCAATAACCCCATTAATGTGGGATATAATGAGCATAGTGATCAGATCATGATATGAATAAACATAACAGTTTAAATAATGTACCAGTAAGGCCTTTTCGCGACCACCCTGAGAATTTGGGGGCTGAAGCCCCCTTAGCCCCCCCCTGGCTACATGCCTGGCTAGACTGTATGTTTCAAATTGGCTCTGAAGGGTGAAAACTATGTGTTCTGCTTTCAGTTACCTTGATAGCAAAGTCTTTTTTTTTTTAGGAAGAAAACTTTGGGGGAAAGTTATACATACAATTGCAATGAAAATTGGCCCATTATAGTGTTTTATTCCTCTGTCTTCTTTTCTCAGCTTCCCTTGAATCTCTTTTGTTCTCCAACAGCTTCTTAGTGAGGCGAGATGGTGTGTCCTGGGAAACAAAAGTGTTCTGACAAGATGCAGCCATTTCTAATGACAGGTTTGCCACCGTTTATTCTCTTGTGTAGAAATTGTCCTGCAGTTGGGCAGTGGTGGCCAATATTGGCTTGTATGATCTTAGAAGATGAGCTAGGATATTATAGATGGCATTATTACTGTTTTGTCAAAAGCTAATGTGGAACAGAGACGGCATCTGGATTTATAGCAAAGTTTGACCTTGCCTTTCAATTCATGTTGTGTGGCCTGTCATGAGTGAGCCGTGGCTTAAGGTTGTGGAACTGTTTGTGTGTACATCTACTCCTGCCACCTCAAAATTGTGAGCAGTCAGCATCATTGTCCAGATGGAATTGTACCTCACTGATTTTTTTGTGCATTTTTGTGGCCTCTGCTGGGAGCTACAGTTGAGAAGTAGTAGTAGTAGTAGTAGTAGTAGTAGTAGTTTTGGAACATAATACTCCTGACCTTACGAACTTTTTTAAAAAATATATTTTTATTGGTTTTTTGACATACAGAAAAAAGAAAAAAGAAACAACATCCATACAACCTTACGAACATGTTAAAAAAAACATCATCAATGTTGCAATCTCAGGTGATAGCAGGATTGAAGAGAAACAACTGGAAAAGCTGACACGGTACAACGATTTAAAGATCAAACTGCAAAGACTGGAACAAGCCAGTCAAGGTGGTCCCAGTGGTGTATTAACCAAACTGTTTGTGTTCATTACATGTTTATTCTCAATTTACATAGCATATTTTATATGTTCTGGTATATTGACCCATTTGGGTATTGTCCATTGTTTTTCCGAATTGTATGCTATGTATTTCACTGTATATATACCAATAGAGATCTATACTGTTTTACATCATGCTAGCTTCACGATTTTCCATTGTCTACACTTGATCTTAGCCAAAAGGCCGAGAAGCATTGTCTTGTTTCTATTTACATGTTTATATTTTTCCCCATATTACCCCTTTCTTTTTCACACTGGGTGCAATGCCTAAAGACCTTGGCCTGCACTCAGGCATGTAGCGGGGGGGCTAAGGGGCTTCAGTCCCCCCCGAAATTCTCAGGGTGGTCAGCGAAAAGGCCTTACTGGTACATTATTTAAACTGTTATGTTTATTCATATCATGATCTGATCACCATGCTCATTATATCCCACATTAATGGGGTTATTGGGATAACAATACAAAAGGTTTGCTAGGGTAGACCCTCTTCCACCCAGTCTCAGCCCCCCCGAAACCAAACTCAGCCCCCCCCCCCCCCGAATCAAAATCCTGGCTACGGCCCTGCCTGCACTTAAACACAATCAGCACTGGCAAAATTACCATCTGTCCGCTGCAAAAGACCCCACTACTGGGATCTGCACCCATTATTCGGCAAAGCATCACACAGTCCTAGACACTTGAGAAGTGTCTGGTGTGTGATCCAATACAACAACCAGCAGAGTGATCTTGTTTGCTGTGTACTAATCTTGTTGTGTTTCTAGTAGTAGTAGTAATAATAATAATAATAATAATAATAATCTGTCCTATCTCCCCAGAGGAACTCAGGGCGGATTCCAAACATTCAATGCCTGAACACAACAAAAATACATCCATAGTAACAAAATTTGGCAACCCAACATATAAAAACAAATTATGACTTAACACCTAAAATTAAATTAAAAACACAGCCTGTTATATCAGATGTAAGACAAAACATCAAACATCAAACAGAAGCATCAATTTCCCAGTTCCTTGGGAGCAAATACATAGATCATTGCTCAAGGTATCTATAGAGCTGGTGGGACGAACAGAGTAACAGTAGTGTCGGTTATGATCTTAAAGGCAAGGAAACAAACATAAACCCTGAGTCTAAAATCTAACAAATCACAAAATAAAGAAAACCAAGTAAGCAAACAATTATGGCCAAGATCCTATTTTCCCTAGTGTGACAAAACAATTCTGCAAGTGGAACTCCATTACAGTTCTTCTCTCTACCTCCAAGACTGGTAGATTTATTTGGACAGCTCTTGCAGTACAGTAAGCTCTCCACTTTCATTGGGGTTTAGTAAAAAGTGGTCTCTGTAAAAGTGGAAAAACTATGAAGTTTTTAACCTGAGAGAAAATCTCTTGAGTGATCTCTAGATGTCTTGCATGACTCTATGCTCAACTTCTAGCACATCTGGCTATAAAGTTATGCTGGCCTGCTTCCAGAAAATTCGATATTAATCATGTCTGTCAGAAACCAAATCCGCAAAATGTAAACCCACAACTGTGGAAGGCCAACTGTATGACCAGAATATTGTTGGAGAATTACGGGTGCATAACTATAATAGTTTTATTGCTATGCAGTGAACACCACACTACCCCCAACTTATTGGAAAGCAGCAGTGGCAATCAACTGGGGCCTTCTTTTGTCACTTGGAAAGCCTCTAACTGACATTCCTACTCCGCTCTGAGTGATCTTGCTGCAACAGGCAGAAGCAGCAGGATCCTTGTTGTGATTTCCCCATGTTCACACAAGAAGTGGATGGGAATGCCAGTTAACTACTTCCTGGACAGGGCAACAATCTCCTCATCCATCATAATAGCTGCTTCCCAGTAAGTAGAGACTGCAGACCTTTCACAGTCCCTATATGTTTCCTCGGGATTGTGAACAGCAAACAGTTACAAACATGTAATCTAGAGTTATGCATTCATAGAATCAGACTTAGCTAAAACCAAAAAGTTCCCTCAACATCCTAGGCTTGTGCATTTTGGCTGAACCTAGATCTGTTTCTGCTGGCTGGATTCTGGTAGACCCCCATATCCATTTTTGCACGCCTCCCAAAAACAGGCGGGTAACCGGATAGCAATTTCCGTTCTCAGCAGAAAAATAAAGCTAGATCCAGCCCATTGGTGGCAATGGAGAAATTATGAGGCCCCCCTTTCTATTCCTTGAACCCTTTCCTTTCTTCCTTTCAAGAGGTTTCATCAATGGAGTTAAGGAAGCAGACACAGCTTGTGTAAGACATGTACCAAAAAGGGGAGAGGAGAGGAGCCGTGACAGATTACTTTAGCTTTGCCATAAATTGGGAGTGAGCTAAAGGCATAGCATTTACCTAACATGCACACTGCCCCACCTAAAAGTGTGGCTACTCACTTTAATAAGGAGGCAGGTTACACTTTCCTACATATGAAACATTTAGATCTCTGCTCATGAGAAAGAGCCACCAGATTCACAGCATTAGCCAAACTTTGCATATTGTGGAAAAAGGTGAGAAAAATGAATCAAATAAACAATATCCATATCTTGAGGGAGGGAATTCAGATACTATTCAGATAGTTTCATATACTATTACTGCAGCATAAATTTCAGCTTGGACTGATGCTGAGTGCATTAAGAATTACATAACTGTCTTCCCGTGAAAGAGAGAATTAAACCATTATCTCTACATTTATGACTACTTTGGAGCCTAAATTAGCTGTAAAATGCGAAATTCGCAAACTGCCTCATCAAATGAAACAAGGTAGATTTAAATTAGACTCTTCTTGCTCAGTTAGATACTCATTCCCCACTACTACCCCATATAGCAATGCAGGGTAGTTCTGGTGGTCCAAAAAGACAACTTTGATAGGAACATACATAACAGCCTTATGGTCACCATCTATTGTATCTTAAGTATTCAGGGAAATCTTTAATGTGAAGTCACCACAAACCGAGTTCACAACTGAGGTCAAGGCAGTGGCATGTGCATATGATGATGGGCATATGCAACTGCAAGTTAAAATGTACACCTGCTTTTTAAAAAGAAATCACCAAAAAACAATTCTCCTTCCCTGCTCCCTCCCCAATTCATTCTCTACTCCACATCCAGTCAGTCGATCATGCCGTCACCGCTCAAGCAGGGAGCTTTCAAATGGTTGAACAGAAGCTCTCCGAAGCTGTAGGTGCTCATACTACGTATTACAGGGAAAACCAGCTGATTCCTAATCCATCTAAAATGCAGAAGTGGGCTTTTCATCTTAACAACAACAACAACAACAACAACATGTTATTTATATACCGCTCTATCTCCCAAAGGGGACTCAGGGTGATTTCCAAGTAACAAACACCAAAACATACAGAGTAAACAACATAAGCATAGAATTATCAAAACAACAAAAACATAAAATTATCAAAACAATACATATATATTAAAAGTAATCCCATCTGTTCCTCGTGCCTACTGTTAGGGCCAAGGAAAACACAATTTCGAACACCTTATAAAAACCATATAAAATCATTAAAAACAAAATCTTCAGTGACTTCCCGTTAACTCATTTTCCAGAAGCATTGAAAGCTGAGTGGCACAACCTGGGGATCACAACCAGACACAGTGAAGACATCTGTCCTTGCGTTTTGCTACTCTGCTGCTGAATACGCATGCGCAGTGTGCAATACATCTCACCATGTTGAGGCTCTTAATGAGACATGCTGCATTATCTTAGCATATCTATGCCCCATACCACTGGAGAAATTATACTGTTTAGCTGGTATTGCACCATCTGACATCCATCGGGAAGTAGCAGCTTGTAATGAAAGGGCCAAGGCATTGACATCTCCAGCCCATCCTCTGTTCAAATAACAGCCAGCAAGCCAATGCAATTAATTCAAGAAATAGCTTCCTAAAATCTACAAAGATACTCACAGGAACACCTCAGCAAGGGTGAGTCCAAAAGTGGCAGGCCAAAACCCGGAACCTCAATCTGTGGCTGAGACCAGATGAGAAACTCCTCTCTGGGCACACAAAAGACTGGGCGACTTGGAAGGTGCTGAACAGATTGCGCTCTGGCATCACAAGATGGGACTTCAAAATGGAGTCCACAACATGTGAGCATAGAGAAGAGCAAACCACAGACCACTTACTACAATGTAGTCTGAGCCCTGCCACATGCACAATGAAGAACCTTTTCACAGCGACACCAGAGGCGCTTGAAGTGGCCAGCTTCTGGTCAAAGGAAATTTCATATAATGCCAAGTTTTCAACTTTGTTTGTGGTTTTTAAATATATTATAATTGTATTCTAAATTCACTTCTGACACAATAAATAAATCCAGTCAGTGTCTTCAAAGCAGATGCAGAATGATTGAGAACTGGTGGGGACCGGGGGATTATCGTAGAGAAACAGCAAGATCTGAGAATTCAAAGAGATTTTAAATCAAGGGTGAAGATGCTTTATGACCAACAAAAGTACACTTTTACCAGTTTTAAAAGAAATAAAAAGGTGGAAACAATACACTGGGGGAAAACTGTATAAAAGAGATGAAAAAAAGATGACAGGTTTATTCAAGGAACAAACATTTGAAGATGAATCCACAGTTTTGGAAAGTGAAGTGGAAGCTGCACTCAAGGCACTTGGGAGAAATAAATGACCAGGAAGAGATGGCATAACAATGGAGCTCCTTTCAAACGACAGACACAAAATCTACTCAACTAAAATCTACCAACAAAAAAGACATAGAGGTGGGAAACACTCAATATATGTATTGTACATTCCAGTACTTTATATAATTCAAATAATTATATACTACTCCACTCTCTCTCTCTCTCTCTCTCTCTCTCTCTCTCTCTATATATATATATATATATATATATCAGAACTGCAGAATAAATGACAGTAAAGCCTTTGATCATGTAGCTCATGAGAAACTATGGATTTTTCTTAAAGGAATGGCTATATTGCAACAAATTGTATAGTCCTGGCATCCTGGCTATAGTCAAAGCAGAATATAAAGAAAAATAACAGTTTGGCACTGGCAAGGGACTCCGGCAAGGGTGCATTTTATATGCCACACAGGAAACTGGGTTACACTTGGAGGGAGATGGTATTAATATTACAGGAAAGATTATCAAGATATGCAGATGACACTATATTACTATGGGGGACTCAAGGCAGCTTACATGTGGCACTTACACAGTGCCTTAAAACATACAATGTCCGCTTAAAAATAAATTGGATTAAAATTAATACACATTAAACATAATTAAAATACATTCCAATGTTAAAAACCTGCCATGCAGGGATCAAATTGCATTTATTCCTCATTAAAGTTATTGCACTGCATTATTTTTCAAAACCCTGCTCCTAGAGCCAGGTTTTTACTCTCCGTCTGAAAGCTAGGAGGGAGGGGGATGATCTAAGGAGCCACCACTGAAAAGGCCCTGTCTCTCATCCCCACCAGCTGTGCCTGCGAAGAAGGTGAGACCAAGAGCATGGTCTCCCCAGATGATCTTAATCTCTGAGATGGTTCAAAGGGGAGATACATTTGGAAAGGTAAACTGGGCCAAAACCGCTTAGGGCTTTATAGCCAGCACTTTGAATTGTGCTCGGTAGCAGAATGGCAGCCAGTGAAGCTGACATAACGGGGGTTGTATGCTCCCTGTAAGAAATAGCCAAGTCTTGAAACAACTATTTAAGAAAGGTAAGGAAGAAAGAAAGAGCTAGGGAAAGATTATAGTGTATTTATTCATTTATATCTATTGGCAGTATGGTATCAACAAAGTGCAGTAAAAGAAGAATTGTTATGCTATGCTTAGTAAGAATTGCTTATCTGGAATTCCAAAATATGAATTACTTCAACATCCAGAAGTGCTCACCTGAGTGGCTGATATAGTGTCACCTTTGCTTTCTAGTGGTTCAGTACATACAAACTGCTTCATTCACACAACTATTTAAATTGTATAACATTAATTTCAGACTATGTGTGTAAGGTCTTATGTTCTTAGGTATATATGAAATAAGTGAATTTCATGTTTAGATTGGGTCACATCTACAAGATATCTCATAAGTGCAAATACAGGCATTCCAAAATATGAAATACTCCAAAATCCCAAACACTTCATGTCCTAACCATTTCAGAAAAGGGATATTCAACCTGTATAGGATCTTGACCACTGGGTTCTGTAGTGATTCTGAATTTAAATTACATATTAAGTTTGGCTAAGTTAATATAAAACTGGACTAAAATGTCTTGCCTCATTCTGCCCATATCAACCTGCAAGGCTAAGTTCACATCTTTATGTTGCACACTTACCTGCATCAGCTCCACATTACTAACAGCACCTGGGGAATACAGAGAACGTAATAATTAGGAATGGGAACAATATTTTTTAAAAATGGAAAATGGATAAGCAATATGTTTCCCAAGTTTTTAAAAGACCTGGTAATCAGATTTTTTAAAATGTGGACAACTTTGCTCCTAAACTCCTGGATCGAGAATATTTTTTTACAATCCATGATTAATTCTGCATAGAATTCATACTTGGCTGTTGTGTGCAGACATTAGCATTTTCTGCATAGCAAGCATATTTTTTTAAACAAAGACAATAAAATATGTTCATTCATGGTCTTGTTTTCTGAAGAGAAAATCCTGTATTGGGAATTTATTCTAAGCAAAATTTGATTACAGTTGTTTATTGAAGAAAATGCTGTTTTATATTCAGAAAATAACCTTTTTATACACAAACGAATGATTTTCTGAGCACAAACAGAACCACTGACCACATAGGGAAGCTGATGAAGAAATTGATGACTGTATTTGATTTTAAGTATGATGTTTTATTGGGTTGTCTATTTGTTGTGATTTTATTGTAACTGTTGTAAGCTGCCCTGAGTCCCCCTTCGGGGGTTGAGAAGGATGGGATAAAATGCAGTAAATAAATAAATAAATAAACAAACACAACCTACAAACTATTTAAAGATCCGCTAAGAAAATCCAAAAAATGTTACATTCAGCAAAGGACAAGAGGAGTCTGCAGGAGTCTACCATATACCATGCAGCTGTGGACAAGGCTACGTAGGGACCCCCAAACGCAGCATTGCCCAAACACGAATCAAAGAACATGAACGGCACTGTGGCCTAATTCAACCTGAGAGGTCAGCCATAGCAGAGCATTTAATAAACCAAACTGGACACCGCATGTTATCTGAGAACACGGAAATGCTGGACCACTCTAACAACCACCATGTCAGGCTACACAGAGAAGTCACTGAGATCCACAAGCATGTGGATAATTTCAACAAAAAGGGAGAAACCATGAAAATGAACAAAGTCTAGTTACCAGCATTTTAAAAACTCTTTTAAAAGGACAGTAAATAAAGAACAATGCTCAAAAACAGGGAAATTCCTGACAACAAACAATCAGGGCCAGCTAATCACCTCTGAACATGGCCAATCATAAGGCAGTTCCAAAGGGAAAGTCTAAAAGACCTGCAATCCCAAAAGCTTCCCGCCCCTGCCTTAGATGTCCTGGGAGGAAACGCTTTTACTGCACATAGTGCAAAAGGAAGTAGGTGCAACCAATTAACATATTTAACTGTTTGTTTATTTCTTTGCTTTCTTCCCTGATCCATGATCTTTGCTGCTTGCTGCCATGGGGTAAAATGCACAGTACTAAACTTCCAATTCAGCCTTTATCAAACTCTCATGGGATTATAGCTTAGTTTGTGTGTTTTGACATGCACTGTCAAGTAAACAATTTGTTTACCAGTTTTCCATTTTGATAGGAAAAGATTGTTTCAACTACTATAGGCAAGTGCTGAAATAACTGAAAGGAAGAAAAGAGTATGTCAATAAAACCTGCAACTTTTACACATGGTTGGGAAGCCAAAGAATTCTCACTCTTCTAAATGCGGTTCAGTACAAATAAGTGCAAATGGAAAACCATGAAGGATCAATTTCTCAGTTTCTAGAGAAAACTGGAAAGATGTCCAGATGAATAGCAAACTATGCAGCAGCGGTGGCACAGAAGACATGATACAATTTACAATCAACATCAAACAGTAGGTTGAATTGGTTTGGATCACTTCAAATAAGAATTGCTTTGCCTCGAGTCTAAGTCAGAACATCATTTCAAAAAATTCAAAGCTTTGTATCTCTCCCTTACTATGAGGGAGAAATCAATAAACATCTACAACCTTTTAAAAGTTGTGGGTTTTTTGGCAAAATTGGATAAAGTTTGCAGCATGGTAGTTGCTTTGATGGGGATGAAATCCAATAAATTGCAGCCTAAATTTAGTATGGGAAGTTTTACACCAGTGTTTCTCAACCTGGGGTGTTTGGGGGGTCAGAGGCCTCACCAAAGAATATCGGAAAACACATATATCTGATGGTCTTGGGAACCCCTTTGGCAGGGAAGACTAAAGATCTCTCTGCCTGTCATCCTCTCTTTTTGGAAACAGACGGTGAATCCTCCCACCAAAAGTCCTTCTCTGCTGTGATTGACCAGCCCGTCAGCTGGTCTCTCAGCCAAGGGGGGCAGGCGCTGTTTCTGAGACTCCAAGCAGGGAGTTTGAGAGGAGGCATGCTCAGCGCATGGCAGCATGGTGCACATGTGCGGGCGAGGGAGAGCGTTCAAAGCTGGAGGGTGGCTTGCACCAGCGAGTCCCTTCAAGGCATGGGGGTACTGTGTGGGAAGTTTAGTCCAATTCTGTCATTGGTGGGGTTCATAATGCTCTTTGATTGTAGGTGAACTATAAATCCTAGCAGCTACAACTCCCTAATGTCAAGGTCTATTTTTCTCAAACCCCATCAATGTTAACATTTGGGCATATTGAGTATTCGTGCCAAGTTTGGTCCAGATCCATCATTGTTTGAGTCCACAATACTCTCTAGATGTAGGTGAACTACAACTCCCAAATTCAAGGTCAATGCCCACCAAACCCTTCCAGTATTTTCTGTTCTTCATAGGAGTCCTGTGTGTCAAGTTTGGTCCAATTCCATTGTTGATGGTGTTTAGAATGCTTTTTGTAGATAAATCCCAGCAACTACAACTCCCAAATGACAAAATCAATCCCCCCAACCCCGCCAGTATTCAAATTTGGGCGTATCAGGTATTTGTGCTACATTTTGTCCAGTGAATGAAAATACATCCTGCATATCAGATATTTACATTATAATTCATAACAGTAGCAAAATTACAGTTATGAAGTAGCAACGAAAAAATTTTATGGTTGGGGATCATCATAACATGAGTAACTCTATTAAGGGGTCATGGCCTAAGGAAGGTTGAGAAACACTGTTTTACAGAAATACTTTTAACTTTTTTGATGGGGGTTGGAAGCATTATTGCCATTCCTGAGGCAATCAAGTGTGTCAGATATCAAGGCACAGAGACACTAGGCTTGTTTGATAAAAAAAAAAAAGAAGAAGTTCAAAACTCGTTTTGGATGTAGGGGGCGATGGTGGTTCGGATCTAAAGTCAATTCCAATTTTCACAGGAAAAAAAGTTCAAAACTTTCAGAACTTCCGAGACTTCCAAATCCTTCGTTAATGGTTTCAAAGTGTTATTTCCTGTTTCAGTGTGCGGTCTTTACTTTGAAAGTAGTTGTTTTACTCCAGAAGGGGGTGGAGCAAAGGGAAGAAATCCATCCACTTGATAGGGAGCATCCCAATCTCGTCTCTGGAAGCTAATCTGGCCTGCAGCAGAGAGTTTCACAGTTCCTGGATGCCCCGTTGGGTCAGCATAGCTGAGTAGCGTGGTCATAGCAGCAGCCTCTGGAGAAGATATGTTCCTGCCTTGCTTTCCTTTCCCCTGCCTAACATTGTAGCAAATCCTCCAAAAGATTCCATTAATGGCAACTTTTTCCCTCTCCATAGTGAGGGAAAACCAAACCTTTTCCAGGCCTTTTCCAGGCCGCGGAACACTGCGGGCCTGCCCAGGATCCCTTTGTGGCGTCTGGGAGAGACCAGGGGTACGTTCCTTTAAATCGCAGATACGGAAACCCCTCTGGTTTCAGTATCCACAAGTTAACGGATTGACTCCATTTTGGGGTCTTATTTTTCCTTGACTAATTCTAAACCTTTCTGCTATCTCGGATTCTCCAAAAAAAGCCTCTCCGCCTTTGGGAATGACTTTTTTTGTTTTTTTGGTTGCCATTCCAATGCATAGTAGGTTACAGGGACAATATTATCTACACCAGTGGTTCTCAATCAAAATGTTTTGGCCTTCAAGTTCCAGAAATCCTAATACAATGTTCTCTCGCTACTTTGCAGTTTGCTTTTCGCAGACTCGCTGTTTCGTGGGTTTTTGCCTCCTAGTTTATGAATGGTTGCCGTTGCCCTGAGCGGCATTCTAATCCCGCCTCTTGGCAACGATGAAATGTTGAAAGGGGTTTCACTCTCCCCCTTGGGAGAGAGGCAGCCAATCAAGAGAGATTGCAAAGCAAAGCAAGGATAGCTAGCAAAAAAAGGTGTGCGGTGTCTTTAAATCTCTCCTCGCTTCTGCCTCACCCTCGGAAGGTGAAATACATATAAAGCGTCCTTACTTTGCGGGTTTTCACTTTTTCACGGCACACTAGCCCTGGGTGCTCCTGGAACATAACACCAGCGATATGTGAGGGAACACTATAGCTGGTAGACTGGCTGGGATTTCTGGGAGTTGTAGGTCAAAGCACCTGGGGACCCACAGGTTGAGAACCACTGCTCCACAGCATATACACCCGATCCATATTTTAACAAATCCTTTGAGCACTCAAAATGTTAATTACTATTTCAGTTCCTTTATTCTTACTGGACTGCATTATTGAATAGGCTCTTGAGGTAGCTTCTTAGTAGCTGGGATGCTTCATATATGTTAAGTCTGCTGAGCAGAAGGTTTGAAAAAGTCAGCCCTCGTCAGAAATTGTTTGCATTCCTACTGAATGTCAGACCTTCGTATGGTCCACTTAGCCAGTCATTAGAATGGTTTAACTTCCTTCCTTTTCCTCCCTCTCTCGGTTCCTCTCTTTCTTTCTCTCCCCAGTTAATCATGTTTAATGGGCAATTTCTGGTGTTCCCAAGGCAACACACATTTGCAATGTCTCAAACTCAGCTTGCCACCTCATACAAGATATCTTCAATTCACATAGGTTGTCACAAGAGTATAAAAAACTGAGCACATAGTGGCTATCCTACTTGTATTCTCATGGCACAATGTATGTTTGAGTCACATTTCAAATACAATAGGGCAGTACTTAGAAATGTCACATTTGTAGACATTGATTTCCATATCCCACCAGACAGTAAGGCCTATGGAAGGGAGATTGGTGAACTGCAGTCCAAAGAAGCATATTTTTCAAGCTCTAGATGGTGTTTGGGGAATCTGTTGACCTCTAAGTTCTGTTAGACTCCAGTGGCCATCCAATGAGGAATGACAGAAAGATTAATTCATCAGGATTTGGGAGGTTACAGGCTCCCCAGTCTGGACATACATTATTATAAATGCACTGGGATTTTCCTTCTGGAAGTTTTTTTCTCTGTGCAATGGCTGACCTGGGCTATGAAAAAGGGTAAACTCATATATTTAAAGATTTGGTCAATACTTACATTTAGAGCAAGAGGCTCATTTCAGATCTCAAGAACTTTGTGTTGATGGAGGTAGGCATTTAGAGCAAGAGGCTCATTTCAGATCTCAACTGTGGGCCAGAACAGAATGCTGGACTAGATGGGCTGAGGCCCGATTCAGCATGGCTCTTCTTATGTTCTTATGTTCTTAACTTGACAAGCTAGCGTTGTTTCTGGCCATACCATTGAGAATTTTTGGAACTTGTAGTCCCAGAAAGTAATTTTCCTAGCTGTGTCTCAGCAAAGTTGGATAACTCAGCCTCATCTCTTTGAAGGACTCAACAAGAGCCAAGCAATCCTTTGCATGTCTCTCTATGGGTATGTCCCACCACGTTCACAGGACTTGGTTCCAGAGAATGGTGAATAAGACTGCAAAAAAACAAATAAATCCAAAACTCACACACAATGTATTAGAAAATCGCCAGTAATTGTGACTTTAAAAAATAAATCTTTATGATAAACACTTCAAGCTTATTGCTAATGGTCAACATGGATTTATCAAAAACAAATCATGCCAGACTAATCTGATCTCTTTGAAAGAAATGGACACTTGAAAAATGGTATGAATATGTGTGGGACCAAATACAACTAGATATTATGGACATCATAAGAAGCAAAAAGACATGGTCAGACAAACAGAAGAAAATTAAAGAAATTTGGACTTCATTTAAAAGATGGTTACAGATCGTTAAACCAGATGATGAAAGCTGGAAGAAAAAATTTATAATTTCCTAGTGGAAAAAGAGTCTGAAAGCAATCCAACCAAGGATTATATGAAAAAATGGGCGGCAAATCTGGGATTTGATATCCCTAGAGATGACTGGGAGAATTTATGGAAAGTGAAGCAAAAATTTAATTACGCTTATTGCCTAAAGGAAAATATATACAAAATGATGTACAGGTGGTACATTACTCCCCACCAACTAGCAAAAATCAACAAGAGCAACCAGGATTTGTGTTGGAAATGTCAAAAGAAAAGGGAACTTTTTTCATCAGTGGTGGACATGTAAGATGGCCTCTTCCTTTTGGAATATGATACATAAAAATATTCTAAAAATCTTTCAAAAAAATTGGTCAAAAAAACCAGAATTGTACCTTCTTAACATAACGGGACTAGGATTGAGTAAACCTAATGATAAGTTACTAACCTACCTCATTATTGCAGCTCGTATAATTTACGCCAGGATGTGGAAAGTCCCTGAAACTCCAAATGAAGACGCCTGGATCACAAAAATTATAGAAATAGCCGAAATGGACAAACTCACCTGTTGGCTAAGATACAATTCCAATACGGCTTTTGAGGACACGTGGAAACCCTTTATTAAATTTATTAAAGAGAATTATAATTTAGATCTAAAAGGTTTTAATTTGTAAAGGAGGTTACCCCCTCTCAACCAAGATTTCTGTAACATTAACAACGACAGAAAAATAAGGAGATGTGAAGTCTAAACTGTGTACTTTTTCGTATGTGTGTATTGTAAACACTTCCCAATCCCATCATACCTTTTCTCTCTCTTTCCTCTCCCGTCCCTCCCCCCCTCCCCTACCTAATGCTCCCTGTTCCTCTAACCCCACCGATACCCGTTTCCCCTTGTGTTCCCATTTTTTGTTGTATTTGTTTCTTTTTATCAATAAAAACCATTTAAAAAAAAAAAAAAAAAAAAAGAAAGCTGGAAGAAAAAAATTGAAAGAATCGAAAGAAGGCTCATGTAACGGAGAAAAAAGGACTTCATTGTCAATAGGGATGAGGGAGGGGGGGGAGGGGGAGGGAGAAGGAGATGAAAAAGGACAAAAAGGCATGGTAATTGTGGTTATGTATAGTTGTTTATAATAAAAACATTTTTAAAAAAAATAGACTTAAAAGCTGGGTAGATGCAGGAAATGCTGTGGATGTATTTATTTATTTATTTATTTATTTATTTATTTAAAACATTTATATTCCGCCCTTTTCATCCCAAAGGGGACTCAGGGCGGAGCACAGCATATATACAGCAAACATTCAATGCCGGGACAAGAATTCATATGAACGTACATAAACATTAAAAACATTTATCAAAATATTAAAATACACTGTTTAAAACCATCTTGGTCATCTGTGTCAAATCTAAATTGGCCTGGTAAAGTTTCCCATTGCTGCCTTATTGCACTGTCCTGAAAGCTTTGTCCCACAGCCAAGTTTTTACCATCCTTCTGAATGACAGGAGGGAAGGAGCCAATCTGATCTCACCAGGAAGGAAGTTCCATAGTTGTTTTTGGGGGGGGGGAAAGCAATCACTAAGAAGGCCCTGTCTCTCATCCCCACCAATGGCATCTGTGACAATTGCGGGACGGAGAGCAGGGCCTTCCTGGAGGATCTTAATCTCCACGATGGTTCATAGGGGGAGATGAGTTTGAACAGGTAAATTTGGCCAGGGCTATTTAGGGCTTTATAGGCCAAAGCCAGCACTTTGAATTGTGCCTGGTAGCAAACTGGCAGCCAGTGGAGCTGGTGTAACATGGGAGTTGTGTGCTCCCTGTATGCCACCCCAGTTATTAACCTGGCTGCCTCTCATTGGACTATGTGAAGCTTCCGAGCAGTCTTCAAAGGCAACTCCACATAGTGCATTGCAGTAGTCTATCCTGGATGTAATGAGAGCGTGGACTACTGTGGCCAAGTCTGACTTCCCAGGGTATGGGTGCAGCTGGTGCACAAGTTTTAATTGTGCAAAAACTCCCCTGGCTACTGCCGTAACCTGGGATTCCAGGAACGGCCTCTGAGAGTCTATGGCGCTCCGCGCGCAGGCGCAGAAGCGGCTGAGTATCAACTTTTTTTTGGGAAAAAACGTTTTGGGGGGGGTCTGGATCTGGTGGCCCCCATGGCTGCACTCCTAGGCCATGGCCTAGTGTGGCCTTATGGATAATCCGGGTCTGAGATGACATCAAACTGTTAAGGATAGCCAATACTCCATAAGATAGGAGCAGAATTCAAAATGATCTGAACAGATTATAAAGATAAATGGCTAAAACTAACAAAATGAAGTTCAACCGGAAGAAATGCACTTAGGCAGAAAAAAAAGAAACGGGGGATGCTGGACTCGATAGCAGTACAAGTGAAAATCTTGGAGTCCTGAATGGGGAATTCTGGGAGTTGTAGTTATAAAAGATTAACTTTTCTACACACTGGCAATTGCAGTCACATTGTACTAAAACTTTTGCAGGGAATGTCATAAGGCAAATTATGGTAGATCCTCTGGTCTGATCTTGTTAGAGTCTTGGTCAGCACTCAATATGAATTGCATCGCTGGTTTTGTCTAGTAGAATCCCCTTTAAGAAATAAAGGCTATAATTGTCAAATGATTCCCAGGGTGAAATGATTTCTTTATCATTAACAAGCTATAATGCAAGGTCTGTTATTATGCCCCTAACCACAGGCATCTCCTTAAGTCAAAGTACTCCCGAGAATGATGATGGGCCTTTCCCACAGTGCATTGTTGACCTTGCGCAGTAGGACTTTGAGCACAGGTCCGCCCCTGATAATTCCAGACCATTAGCTAGCAGCGGTTGGAAGGGAATGCACTCAGAGTGGTAGACGATATGAAAGCACTGAGCAATTAAAGAGGGAATATGAAATTGCTACATTACATTTCTTAATACACTTCTCAGGTGCTGCGGGCTGGAGGAGAGATTTCTAATACATAACACAACTGTTGTAAGCACACTGTCTGGTATAGATTCTGTTCTCGGAGCCCCTGCAAACCTTATGCCTGAATATACATTCAGCAACCAGCAGATTCCCTGGCAGGAATGCCTTTTGATTGGTGCTGTCTTTAACAAAAACAAAAGAGGCCAAAAAACATAGGAGAAAACAATACACCAAATAATCAAATAACTCAGTGATTTAAATCAGTGCTACTCAAAGTTATGATTCGTAACAGTAGCAGAATTACAGTTATGAAGTAGCAATGAAAATAATTTTATGGTTGGGGGTCACCACCACACGAGAAACTGTATTAAGGGGTCTCGGCATTAGGGAGATTGAGAACCACTGAACCATTGGGTCACAATAGCCACTTTAAAAGCAGGATATAAATAAACATAATAAACATAACAATAATCCTGTTGGAGTCCACAACCTTTGTATGCCTATACTCAGTGGTATATTGTTTGTCACTCTGTTATAGTTCAGACATATCAAGTTCCTGTTTGTTCATGTATTTTTCACATCCATTTTCTACCTGCATCACGTAGTTTTTCCTTTGTTCTCTGGGGTCTCATCTGCTTCCACACATCCCTCTCTCTTTGCTGCCTGTCCTCCATGAAACATGTGCGATAAGAGCTTTCCCTGGGTCAAATGTTCCAACTCTCCTGCTAACAGGCCATACTTTTTCCTTTTCTTCCCCTTCAACAAGAACATAGACCTATATCAATTATACATAATTATTCATGAGTAAAACCTATTTAACATTCCTTATGATGAAGACTAAGTTTGATTTCTTTCTGTGCTAGAAATCGTATGCGGCATGGAATGGACTATGTGAACTGTCCAAACGTCTGCCTGGTGCATCAGATGCTCTGCTTCAGAGATTCACTACCATTTACATTTGATGTGAGAGCACCAAGCAATTAAAGAGGGAAGAGAAGTTTCCACGTCAAATTTCCATGTCTTAACATACATCTCAAGTGCTGCAGGCTGAAAGAGAGAGTTTTTAATACACAACACAGCTTTCACAATCACGTTGTTTGGTACAGATTCTGTTCTTGGTGCTCCTGCAAACCTTCTGCCACTTAGAAACTGGAATGTACCCAACAGCCGGAAGGTCCACTGGCAGAACTAATGCCTTTTCATTGGCACAGTTCGCTGGCAAAGAAATCATGGCTTTCTCCTTCTTCAGCAAAAGCAAGAGGGGAATAGAAGCACCAGAGGAAACAGAAAAAAATACACCATGTAACTAGATAACCCAGTGGTTTACATCAGCACTACTCAAAGTGATGGTCCATGGACCACTGATGGCTTGTAAACCATTTGAATGGCAAGTCTAGATGGGCCCTTAGTCTACAATGACCATGCAATGCAGTTTCAAACTGCATTATCTGGCAGTGTAGATGGGGCATGTGAGATCTGTTGTCCAACGTCCAAACCATTTGCAGGGCCAAGATTTTGCACTCCTCCTCTAAATGAACTGACAGACGCACCATAACTGTAGAATTGAGTTATCCGCAGAAAGGGTGAGGGTGTTTCCTACCACATGTGTGCTACATATCACAATTAAATGGGATAGATACTTGATGGGGAGAATGTGGCATGCAGGAAAGAGGACCAAACCAGGTTTTCTGTGTACATATAATCTAAATAGTCTTTAAGTAATTTTCCCCCTCCCCAAAAGGCAAAGTAAGCCGAACTGAAGGAAATCCAATGGTGACAATCAGCAAGCAAAGAAGGAAATAAAAGTATACGTGTGTTTTATAACTTCCTATGTTAAGACCTGACTTGCCTTTCTCTGATATATTACGATTTGCATGCACAAGCTATGCTCCCAGATACCTGTTCATATTTAACTCTGTTCTCAAATGATTAAAGCAGATGAATCTCCTGTAGACTCACTGTAAGGACTATGACAGGGGCTGGCATCCTGGATTGTGGCTACAAATTCATAACAAGAGTTATGGATCTGTAATTGTTCTATAACAAAGTCAGTGTGGTATAGTAGTTTCAATGTTGGACAAAAAGTCTGTAAGATGACAGTTTGAATCCCCACTCAACAATGGAAACCTAATACGCAAGTCACACTATCTCAGCCTTACTTTTTTTCCTCATTTCATTTCATTTCAATTGTATTCTTATTGTTTAGTTGTAAGCTACCTTGAGTCGTATATCTGAAAAGATTGCATAGAAATCAAACAAGTTATGGTTAACTGCAAAGCATCACATGATTTACGGTTTGATGACATGAATTGTTGGGGTTTATTTCACGACAGTTCCCAGAGAGGTCCGTTTTAAAGAACAGCAAAGCCATAGAAGAAGTGACTGTGAAGTCTAAGGTTGTTAAAGTACTGAATTTAGCTGTTAGGATACAAACAGATAAAAGCATATTCAAAAGACAAGAGAAAGAGGGAGCTAGAGCTCACTATATGGTGAAAATGATATATTCTTCTCCCTTGTGGATCTGTGGCCAGGCAACATCAGAGTGTGGTCAAGATGGCAGAAGATCACACAAACTAGAAATGGCTACAGCAGTTTGCTCTTGCCTGAATATACTGGCACAGGTAAGATTTCCCCCCCTTCACTTCACCCATTGAATTATGAGTGAAAACTATTTTTGCATTTTGAATGCAGTTAACAGTAACTGAAAAAAACCTGAGAATAAAGAGAGAAAGTGGGAAACGGAGAGAAAAACTGAGATATAGGCAGTCCCCCAAATACGTTCTGTAGGTTTGTTCTTAAGTTGAATTTGTATGTAAGTCAGAACAGGTACATTTTAAGTAACTCCAGCCAAATGCAGTGATATATTGACTTAAGAGTTTAATTAATTCATGACTGAGCTCTTAACTCAAAAATCTCTTATCTCAAAGCTAATTTCCATTGAAATGCTATTAATTCCCTCAACCCCCATTTTTGTTATGTATTTCTAAATAAGAAAATGCTCGTTCTAAATAACAAATAATTTATAAATGCACATTCACACAGAACTACAAAAAGAAAGATCAACTCTAAAATGATAGAAGCACAAAGTTGTGGCAAGGAAGCACAAAGTGAAGAGGCAGAAGCATCATTTTCTTCATAGGATGCTCATTCCAACGTCCGTCCCTCTCTTGCTTTCTCTTCCATTCTCTCTTCATAAAGCCAAACATACCAGGAATAAAACCCCCAAAATCAACTAACCTAAAGTTCCTTAAAATGGACAAGGGCATAATGCACGGAGGCTGCTCCATTGAAGCCCCAAGGCCTTGTACTATCACACTAGTGCTTCCTCTGGCACCAGCTCTTAACTCAAAATGCTGTTCTAATGTCAAAGCAAAACTTGGCCCAAGCAACAGCTCTTAACTTAACACTCTAACTCAAAATACTCTTAAGTAGAGGTCCCACTGTATGTGTGTATGGAGTGTGTGTGTGTGTGTGTGTGTGTGAGTGAGAGAGAGAGAGAGAGAGAGAGAGAGAGAGAGGAGTGTTCTGGATAGCATGGCATAGCTTTGGATAGCTTAGTGAAGGGTTATTTATTTATTTATTATTTATTATTCGGGCTTCTATGCCGCCGACTCCCCGAGGCTCGCGGCGGCTCACAGGAGTCGAAGGGCACAGTAAAATACAAGGCGATAAAACAATTAAAAACAACAGCAGCACAGCAAAACAATAGCACAGTTCAACGGTGAGCAGTGCATCGTCCCAGGACGAACGCACAGATGGCGGGGCATGGGCAGGACCTACCTGCCAAAGGCCTGCTTAAACAGGTAGGTTTTACAGGCCCGTCTAAATGGGAGCAAGTCCTTCATGGCCTGAGTTCCGGCCGGGAGGGCGTTCCACAGCATAGGAGCTATGACAGAGAACGCCCTCCGGCGGGTAGATGTCAATCTTGCAAGTTTCGCCGAAGGTATCTCCAGGAGGTTGGAATCCTCCTGATTAATACCTCTGTGGTGTTTATTTTGTTGTCTGTACCCCTATCCAAAAGATTTCACCTCACTCGCTGTTCCTGTGATAATTGGATTTTGAAAAAATTGGCTTGTTGTGGAAGTAAGGATTGCTGATAACGCTTCAGTGGAGACACCTTTTTCCCACGATAACTCTTCCAGGAGTGAATTTTTCTTTGGAGGGGCAGATTTCTCTCAATTTCTGTTGTCCCATCCCTGTTCTTAACTCTGAATCATATGTAAGTCGGATGTTCACATGTCAGGGTCTCCTATACTTTAAAAATGGCTGGAAAAGTGGGACAACAGAGGAGTAATCAGGACCGTGTCAAACTCGGACAGTTGGAGGTTTGTGTCACTACAACCATATCCCTGGAAGCCGAAGTCCTTTGCATAAGGGTGTCTGCTGAGTTCTGCAAGTAAATGGAAAGAAACACAATCACCTGTATCCCTGATATTCAAAAGTGTCCAAAGCATTGTTATTGGCTGCTTTTTGTTACATAAGTTTGAAGCAGGCTCCTAGAGCTTGCTATTATTAAATGCCAGCTCTTCATGACAGTCTGAACACAATAGAGGCAAGATAGCATTGATAGTCTATTCTTTAACTGTGCAGATGTTAGAGATGTGCTGGCCATTGCACACAATACCTGTAAGGGTACACACAAGAGGGAGAGAGTAAAACATAATCTTCTTCTGGTTCTCTTGAGGCCCCTTTCACACAGCTGAATAAAATCCCACATTATCTGCTTTGAACTGGAATATATGGCAGTGCGGACTCAGATAACCCAGTTCAAAGCAGATATTGTGGGATTGTCTGCCTTGATATTCTGGGTTATCTGGCTGTGTGGAAGAGCCCTGAGAATTGTTATTTGATATGAGAAGCAATGCCAGCTTTTTATTAAATGCATAGGAATGTCTATAAAGAATGGGAATGACATGATAGGAACCTATAAAACACACAAGGAGCAACCCGCAGGTGTCTAGAGTTCTACCAGATTGACGTTTCAGTTGTTTTCTCTTGCCAGATCTGGCATCAAAACAACAATCTACAGACTCTGAAAATGTACATAATATCTGTAAACTGAATTGTAAAATGTTAATTCTGAAATTGAAGAACTTTTTTTTCAGCAGGGTAAAAGATGAGGAGGATCACTGGTTCAAACTAATGATACCTTTTCTCCAGCGTTGCGAACACCGTGATCCTCCAGTTGTTGATGGATTGCAACTCCCAACTTTCCTCGCTATTGACTACACATTGTTAGTAACTCCTGAGGAGATTCATTCAGTTTCAGCCAAGGTTTATATATGTAAAGGTAAAGGTTTCCCCTGACATTAAGTCTAGTTGTGTCCGACTCTGGGGGGTGGTGCTCACTTCAATTTCTAAGTTGAAGAGCCAGCGTTGTCCATTGACACTTCCAAGGTCATGTGGCCAGCATGACTGCATGGAGTGCCGTTACCTTCTCGCAGAAGCACGATCTATTGATCTACTCGCATTTGCCTATTTTCAAACTGCTAGGTTGGCAGGATCTGGGCTAACAGCGAGAGCTCACCCCATTGCCCAGATTCGAACCGCAAACCTTTTGGTCAGCAAGTTCAGCAGCTCAGTGGTTTGATTTGTTGTGCCACCAGGGGGCCCTAAGGTTTCTATAACCCCTATGAATTTTTGGTTTCACCTATTGGATGAAAAACCCTAAAGAGAGGGCTGCATTTTACCAATTAAGTTCAGAAAAAGAGAAGGAAGAGGAGGAAAGGAGCTGCAGTTTCTAGCAATTAGGCCCCTTCACTTCACTCCAAGGTGTAACATACAAAATAAAACAAGTGCAAAACAAAACAGAATTTTCAATCAGGAAGATAGTGAAGGACAAACTGAATAAATCTCACCAAGAAAGCCCCATTATATATTTGCTTAGGGTCAATGTTAAGCTTGAATGGCTTGAAAGCATATAGCAGCAATTACAGTATGTAATAATAATATAATAAACTTTTATTTGTATTCCGCCACCATTTCCCAGAAGGTCTTGGGGACATACTCACATAACACTAAAGGTGTAACATGCAAAATACAACAAGTGCAAAACAAAACATAAAGAATAAACAAGAGTCAACATGACATCACAATTTCACAGTACCACCTGGACTATGGCGCAGCTGGCTGGGAGTCAGCTGCATTAAGATCACTACTGACTGAAAGGTCATGAGTTCGAAGCCAGCCAGGGTTGGAGTGAGCTCCCAACCAAAATTGTGTAGCTTGTTGTCGACCTTTGCAGCCCGAAAGACAGTTGCATCTGTCAAGTAGGAAATTTAGGTACCACTTTGTGGTGAGGCTAATTTAACTGATTTACGAGGCCATAAAAATCTCCAGGAAGTATGCAAAGAATGAGGAAGCGACAGCTCCCCTGGTAGCCAGAAGCTGGAATGTTAAATAGCCTCTGGGTGTCTGTCTATATATGTTATGTGTCTATGGCAGTGTTTCTCAACCAGTGTGCCGTGAGCGATCATCAGGTGTGCCGCGAGAAAAGCTCTCTGCCCCCCCTCCTTCCTTCCCCCCTCCTCCTGCCGAACTCCTGCTGCTTGGGAGAGGAGGAGGAAGGGCCGAGTGGCGGTGAAGAAAAAGAAGAAGGGGCCAGGGCACCGCCTCCTTCGGCCATTTCCCCAGCCAGCCTCCAATCTGCCATGACTCCCGCCACGACTCTCACCCCTCGCTCGCTGAAGCCGCGCAAAGGAGCCCCGCCTACTGAAGCCCGTCCACCGCTCATGCTTCTCCTCTGTGGGAGAACTGAAGCCGGGGGGAGGGGGTGAGGCATGGCATGGCCTGGCTCCGCCCCCTCCCCCCGGCTTCAGCGCTCCCATAGCTTCGCCAGCCTTGAGGGGGCAGTGCCAAGCCAGCATTGTGCTGGCTCTGCCACCGCTGGCTTGGCACTGCCCCCTCAAGGCTGGCAAAGCTATGGGAGAACTGAAGCCATGTGGGGGCGGGGCATGGCGCGGCTGGCTCCTCCCCAGCTCCCTCCCAGCAGCTGCAGCTCCTAGCAGGTCACCCCAGCAGCTGTTCTTTACTGTGTTAGAGTGTCATTTTGGTTGGTGGTGTGCCCCGGATTTTTTAAATGTTAAAAGTGTGCCACGGCTCAAAAAAGGTTGGGAAACACTGGTCTATGGCATTGAATGCTTGTAATCTGCTCTGAGTCCCCTGCAGTGTGAGAAGGGCAGAATATAAATACTGCAAACAAACAAACAAACAAACAAATGTTAAATACAGCATTCATTGTCAGTAAAGGTTAGGAAACTGGTTTTTAATTAAGCATTGAATGTTTGTAATCTGTCTTACTGACCCCCAAAAGTCCCCTGCAGTGTGAGAAGGGCAGAATATAAATACTGCAAACAAACAAACAAACAAATAAATACAATTAAATACAGCATTCATTGTAGTAAAGTAAAATGTAGAAAAATGGATTTTTAATTAAGCATTTGCACCTATATTGTACATCCGGAAACACGACATTGTATATCTGAGGAACTGATATCATTTACCCATGTCTGACAAAATATGTCCTCTGAAGACATTTTCTAGGTCCTGCAGCACGACTTTTCTTGGGCCAGCTATTCTTGGGCCAGAAATCCTTCATTTCAATAGGGTTTTCTATCTATTATCCACACTGTATTTCTTCCTTGTGGGAATAATTATAAATCTAAATGCTGTTAATAGTAACAGAAACAACAATGATGCGATAGAATATAGTTTAAACCAAACTGAACACATTTCCAGTGCCTATACAATACATCCAATGAAATGCCATTGCAGGACTTGATTGAAGGCCACTTCTTCATAAGTATTGCAACCTCAGATGCAAAGCTTCAGCCCCTGATTTGTTAAAAGCCAAAACAGGCCCTTCTTTTGCATTTCCCCACCCACTGGGTCAAAGAAATAATTGATGGGGTTTAGACCTGCAATTTTCCCCTTGAGATTCTAAAGATGATTTGCATACAGAGTGGCAATGCTTGCTACCCATTTGATTAAGGTGGTTAATGTTTCCCTGTTCTACAGCTGATGCATCAAAGACCGGAAAAAAACCCAAAGCTTTCCCCTGTGTTTAGAGTTGCCAGGCAGAGCTGACAAATAGAGGAAGACCCAGAACTTACTTAATTACTTGTTGTATGCAAAGCAGAATGCATGTGAACTATAGAGAATAAAGCATGATTTTCTCTTTAAAGTCTTTTTAGAAAGAGGAGAGGGAGAAGGAAAACCCCCATCACAAAAATAGACCCATGATTGGAATCCATGGCACCTAGAACAGTGGTGATGAGGACTGGAATATGGGTGCAGCTGAGATACAACACATGCAACTGTCTCTTTTCCCCTCATCAATTTTCCACAGCTACCATCTCATTCTGTTATCCACTTTGTCAACTTCTCATATGGCCCATCTTATGCTTGAGAGGTAGGGAGAATGTACAGAAACAGACTCCCCAGGGCAGTGGTATAGTGGTAAACACTGAAGTACCAGCATTCATTGTTATAGCAATGACAATGTTACCGAACAGCTGCCAATCCCCCAGGCCGGCTGTCTGGCAACCGGGCAAGCCCCGTGGACCGACCACGGGGCAGAGACCGCGAGGGTTCAGTTAACCTGGCGAGCCTGGAGCGACTAGGTCCTCGTAGCCTACCGCCTCCCGTAGATCCAATTATGCTCACCAATACTGCAAGGTAGAAGCCACGAAATTGTTTATTCTGCTCAGCTGAGAGGATGCGAACCGCAATTCCTGATTCCCGCAAAGAACGCATACATGTACATTCAAAACATTGGTTTTTAAAGGTTACAGAACTGTCAAAACAATTGAATTTCCCGCCTGCCCCCTTCTGGGCCGGCTCCGTCGGTGATTGGTCGGAACGTTGAGACCAGCTGATGGGCGGGATGTTGACCGGCTCTGGGAGCCTATCGGGCGCTTACTCCCATTCGCCATCCTAGCCAATCAGGGGTCTGCGGCCATATATGGAATGTCCGGGAAGGGGAGCTCAGACGGAAATCGCTGTCAATATGGCATATGAATAAAAAAGAATCCTGGCCAGGTAAACGACCTGGGGTGACACCTGGGAGTGATGGGATTAATGGGATGGTATGTCATTCTTGAGAATGAAAAGGGAAAAGGGGAAGAGGCCTGATGACAGTAATTCACTCAAACCTTTTGGTGGCACAAAGGGCCTATTTTGGGGCACACCTGGGTTCGAAGCCAGCTGTGGCACCCGCTGTGAAGAGCAACTTTTATTGTCCAAGTTCCAAAGGCTAGTTATGCTTGACGACTCAGACCGGCGAAACTGCCTCGGACCGGACAGACGTGGAGTCGAAACAAGAGTTCAATTTCCATAACAAGATTCTGACCGGGCAACGCATGCAATGAGAAGGGTGATGGTCCATAAAGATTTGGGATGGGAATTTGGTTACATTTCCTCTCAGTTGACACAATAGCAAATACAGGCAGTCTTTTCTTTACATGGCAAAAAGGGGGAAGGGAAGGGTTACAAGGGGTCAAGGGAGACATGGGGCAATATTGTACAGATGCACAGATACAGGGATGAACCTTTATTATGATTTCTGCTTTCCTGATGTCAGCCCAACACAAACAGATATGGCCCCCTGCTTCCTAGGCCAATTCCTTTCTCAAAACCTTTCTTCCTGAGCTCAGAGACGTCTCAAGAGTGAGGGGAGAGGAAAAGAGGAGAGGAAAGATAAAGAGTGTAAAGCAAAGAAAAACAAGTTCCTTTCCTCCCTTTGGGGGTCCCGAACTCGGGACTCCCGTCCCGAACGGCCTTGGCCCTGCCGCTTGAGCCATCGCACCTTTCCCCTGGACGCAGCTCTCCTCGCAGTCTTAAGGCGCCCGGGAAGCGGGAGGAGAGAAAAAAAATATAAAAATTCAGGAGAAATAGGGGGAAAGTCAGAAAGAGAACGAACCCTTCTGGACAGACTCCAACGGGGTTTAGGGAAGGGATGTGTGGGTTTTCACCCGGGAACAGGCGTGCGTGCTGAAGTTGGGACTTGTTCACTCGCGGAACGACCTGCGGCTTGAGAACTGTTGGCCTCGACAACAACAATTCGTAAATATCACATCACTGGAGCAGTGAATCTCCTTTGCATTTGAGCCTTTCAAGATATTGTCTGAGATATCAACCTTTCAAAAGAGCCGATCCCTGTTTGGATGGCAGGGGTCAACTTTTTGTATAGGTCCTTTAAAATTCAGAGTAAAAATCAGACCATATGTATTACCCCACTGACCACTTGCCATTGCATAGCAGTGGTCTAAATCCTAATGTCAGTCCTATTTAAAAGAGATCCACTGAATCAATATTTTTTTCCTGTGTGGATTCACCATTCAACTGTTTTATGTTTTGGTTTTTTTTTTTCATGTCAGGAGTGACTTGAGAAACTGCAAGTTGCTTCTGATGTGAGAGAATTGGCTGTCTGCAAGGATGTTGCCTGGGGGATGCCTAGATGTTTTAATATCCTGTGGGAGGCTTCTCTCATGTCCCCACATGGGAAGCTGGAACTGACAGACAGGAGCTCATCCTGCTCCCGATTCAAACCGCCAACCTTTCGGACCGAGGTGCTGCTGGCACAAGGGTTTAACCCATTGTGCCTGTTAAATCAATAGGCCTATGCTAGTGGGAAACCAATAGATTTCTTAACATTTTGAACAGCCTTGATTATGTCTATGGAGCAAGGGAGGTGCACTAGTATTCTCCAACACAGAGGTTTATATATGGGTTTGTATCCCCAAATAGCAAGGATGATTATCAGTGTTGCCAGTACACTAACCTTTCCTAAGTCAGGAGATGTTGCCATAGGCCCCTTCTGCGCATGCTCTAATAATGGCTCACCCAAAACGGACTACACTAAGCCTAAATAGCTGCTGCCTTCTTAAGCCTTCAGAAGCAAGGGACTTGCCAGATCCACCTAGATGGCAATGACACACAGACAGGAAGCTTGAGTGATGAAATTACTTTGAAAAATAAAATGTAAGACACTAAATATGTTCAAACAATAATTGTTGAAATAGTTGAAAAACATATATGGAAACACTTTGGGTACAGTCATTAGATTCTAAAGGCTTGGTGCCAGAATGAAGGCAATGTGGGTACCCGTTGGGACTCCAGGGGAAGGTACTCCACAAATGAGGAAAAGGCCCCCTCCCATGTCTTAACAGGATGCATTGATCTTGCTGATGGTGATCTCCATCAGATCTCACTCTTCTGGCAGGCATATAGAGAGAGCTATGGGAAAAAGCTGCCAGCACTTACAACCACACCAGGAAGATCATTTGTATGCAACCAATTACCTAAAACGTAATCCTTTTGAAGCACAAGCACCACTGTGTTTGAACTGCTCGGCAATCCCCATGCAACCCGTTTCTGGAACATAAGAGTCATATGTATCCTAACTTGTGTTCCTCAGATTACCATTTTCAAAAGCTCTCTCAACATCAATTGGAAACAATTTCTGTTAGATAATACTCTTTGATCAAAAGCCACAAGCATTTTGTCTACGGAGCCTGACAAAAACGTTGTAGCGAGAGTTTGAAGTGACATCGTTTTACATTCACCCAAATTTTGCTGTAACCGGCAACCTATGGGTATGCTAACTAACTAACACTGCTTGCATAATCAGACGATGGGGTGGGGGACCGGCTCAGCAAACATTCTAAAAAAACGTTCCAGTACATCAAAGCGGATCTTTCCTTCTGCCTTTTTATGCTACAAAAGAGTAAAATGGCTACTTCTTTGAAAAATAGATCAAAAAGTTCTTCTTTGAAGTGCAGGAACGCAGAAGTCAAAGTCCACCTTGTATTGTAATTTTATGTTATGTATTCTAACATTTTGATTTTTTGATTGGTTTTCTGTCATATCAATCCAGATTAATCATAGGATTTCCTTTTCGTGTCAGGATCGACTTGATAAGTTGCAAGTCGCTTCTGGTGTGGGAGAATGGGCCGTCTGCAAGGACATTGCCCAGGGGATGCCTGGATGTTTGATGTTTTTCACCATCCTTGTGGGAGGCTTCTCTCTTGTCCCCACATGGGGAGCTGGAGCTGACAGAAAGAGCTCAACCCGCTCTCCCTGGATTCAAACCGCTGACCTGTCAGTCAGCAATCCTGATGGCACAAGGGTTTAACCCATTGTGCCACCGGGGGCTCCATCATAGATAAAGATGTCTGACAATATTTGTAAGAGGTAGTGTAATCTGGGAGTTGGGAGATCCACATTCAAGTCCTATTCAGCCATGAAACCCATTGGTGGCCCTAGGTGATACACTCTTTTCACAATTTTGATGGTTTTATGATCTTATAGGACAACACATCATAAAATAATACGCACTATGATGGTTACTTGTCTTCTGGGCTTGTACATGTGAAACCAATCAATTGATATTTCTTTCTGTAGCAGCAGCACTTTTTAAGATGACTGGAATAAGCTGCATTTTGCTTTGAACAGAATGTACTTCCATCAGCATCATCAATATTTTTATGTTTCAGATTCGGCTAGTGATGCATCCTGAGTGATGCATCAGAAAAACATGTATTGTTGAAAAATTCACTGCAATAACACTGGAAGTTGCTTTACCAAATGCTTTTTGTGTGTGCAGAAACTGAAGAAGAAACATAATCATTTTCAATAATCCAAAGTCATCAAAGTGTGTCTGAACACTAATTTTCGCTATTTTATTTATCGTGTCAGAAGCGAATTGAGGGTACAGTTATAATGTATTTAAAAACACAAAGTAAAAAACTTGGTATTAGGCAAAATGTCCTTTGACCAGAATCTGATTACTTGGCATGCCTCTGGTGTCACTGTGAGAAGGGCCTCCATTGTGCATGTGACAGGGTATTGTGCATGTAGCATGTGGTCGCATTGCAGTAGGTGTCTGTGGTTTGCTCTTCCCTGCACTCGCATGTCATGGACTCCACTTTGTAGCCCCATTTCTTAAGGTTAGCATCTTGTGGTGCCAGGGCACAGCCTGTTCAGCGCCTTCCAGGTTGCTCAGTCTTCTGTGTACCTAAGAGGAAGTCTCTCATCTGGTATCAGCCACTGATTGAGGTTCTGGGTTTTTGCCTGACACTTTTGGACTCCCACTTGCTGCGGTGCTCCTACGAGTATCTCTGTAGATATTAGAAAGCTATTTCTTGATTCAAGGTGTTGGCTTGCTGGCTTATATCTAAACAGAAGACGGGCTAGAGTACTCCCATGATCAACAAAAAATACTGGAAGGGTTTGGTGGGCATTGACCTTGAGTTTTGAAGTTGTAGTTCACCTACATCCAGAGAGCACTGTAGACTCAAACTTGGCACAAATACTCAATATGTTCAAATGTGAACAGTGGTAGAGTTTGGGGGAAATAGACATTGACATTTGGGAGTCAGGGTTACTGGGATTTATAGTTCACTTACAACCAAAGAACATAAAATCATAGAATCATGGAATTGGAAGACACCTCATGGACCACCCAGCCCAACCCCCTGCCAAGAAGCAGGAAAATCGCATTCAAAGCACCCCCAACAGATGGCCATCCAGCCTCTGTTTAAAAGCCTGCATAGAAGGAACCTCCACTACACTTCAAAGAAGAAAGTTCCATTGCTGAACAGCTCTCACGGTAAGGAAGTTCTTCCTAACGTTCAGGTGGAATCCCCTTTCTTGTACTTTGAAGCCATTGCTCCACATCCTAGTCTCCAGGGCAGCAGAAAACTATTTTTCTCCCTCCTCCCTATGACTTCCCCTCACATATTTGTACATGGCTATCATGTCGCCTCTCAGTCTTCTCCTCTGCATGATTGCTTACAGTTGCACCCAGAAATTAGGAACTTGCTTCTTGCTCCTGGGCAGCATTCTCAACCCCACCAATGATAGAATTGGGCCAAATTTCCCACACTGAACCCCATGACCAACCGAAAACAGTGTTTTCTGATGGTCTTTGGTGACCCCTCTGAAATCCCCCTCATGACCCCCTCAAGGGTCCCGATCCCTACTTTGATAAATGCTGAACTAAGTGGTTCTGGCTTGGGTAGCCCTCTCACTGCTACTTTGGGTTTTTTTTGTTGTAGAACATAGCTCTTTCGGTGTTGGGTTGTGTGGCTTATTTTTGTGTGTCTGCCTTGTGTGGTTTCTTTGTTTTAGAGCCAGGAAACACAACATGGAGGATTTTATATATATAGAAGATGAAGAACTGGAAGGAACTTCATGACTTCAGACAAGACAGAAGATGCAGTAATAATGAAACCATTTCCTTTTTATCTGACCTTTCTTCACAGATGTTTCACTATGGTCTGCTTTACCTCCTGGAATTTACATAAGCCAAGCGAATACCTCACAGGACTTCATTTGTGTTTGCCTACAGAGTAACATATCCTGGTTTAGGATCCTAGTGCTGTGCATCTGGGGTGTTAATTGACCTCCAGCCTTATGGCTGTTCTTGAGTTTGGAAAAGAGAGTAATTGGATAGAAATCAAGTAAACAAAAATTGAGAGCAGGAAGAGAAATACAGAAGCTATTAAGCAGATTGTATAAGTTCTCCCTTACTTTCTTCACTTCTTTCTCAAAACACACTTTTTCCCATGAAGCTTTGGCACTACACCCTTACTTAGGTGATCCCTCGTAGGCCAAGGATGATGGTTCTCCAAGTTCAGTGTCTTGTTGGTGAGTCCATAGGTGACTGTAGAGACCTATTCTTGATCTGCATGTGTCACAATGCAGGGTCTCAGCCCAGCCCCTTAATCACACACACACAGACGGTAATCAGCTAACTATTTATTGAATAGTAAGAAACAGGTGAAAAGGATAATTGTCCATAAAAGTATCAAAATGCATCAAAATGGTAAAGAGTTCTTAGGTAAATCCAAAGGCAAAAAGCTTGGCAAAGTTCCATAAAAGCAATGCGGATCGAAACAAACTTGGTCTGTGGCAAATCAAACAAGGCAAAGTTCAAGTAATCAAGGCCCAAGAAACTTCTTGGCAAGGCACGAGCCTAACTCCTGGCTCCGTGGATCTTCACTCGCTTCACTCCCTTCAAATCAGAAGTAGCCGAGCAACTGAGGATCCGTTCCCACGGATCCTATACTTAATTCCCTTGGTAAGACCCCGACGCTCTAGGCTGCGGCGCCAATCTGTACTACGGGACCTAGCGCTCCTCTGGCGCTCTAGGCTACGGTGCCATTCCCTCCTGCTGGACTCAATGCTCTGTCTCCTATCAAAGCTCCGTCCTTGCCTCCCAGCACCTGGGTCACTATCTTCATGAGAGCCAGACTCCCTTTCAGCTTCCATGGGCTCATCCTCCTCCTATCTCCCTAACCCTTTCCTCGACCCGAAACCACCTGGTTTCTCATACTGATTATCGGAATCAGCACTTTCAGTGTCAGCCTGACTTTCCCAGCTTTCATACTCATCGGGCCAGCCATCGTCCCATGCCAAGCTCTCAGTGGGAGAGGAAGGCCCAGCTACCTCATCATCCCCTTCCTCCATGTCCACCTCAGCTGCAATTGGGCCTAATGCAATCGGGACCCCCAGGGCCGCCCCCTGCCCCCCAGCCACAAAAAAGAACGGGGTTGCTACAGCATGTTCTCCCGCAGTGAGGACACCGGTTTCCGGGTGGAAGGCGATCCCGGTCAGCATTGGCTTGGCACTACACCCCAAACTCCTATTGGAATTAAACATGACTAAATTAGGAGGGTGTTCCTCCCATTTAACTTACTCCCTTCTCTCTCCTGTACTGTTTCTCCTAATCAGGGCTGCTGCAAATGGGTTCAAATCCTGGTCGGAAAAAAATGCTTTCCCATTTTTCACAGACAAAAACTGAATCATGTGCATGTCCAAGCAATACCAGAATGTGATCAAGATGGCAAAAAAGTATCAGTGGAGAAAAATACACAAACTAGGAGATGCTGAAGCTGTTTGCTTTTGCCTGAATTTACAGTGAATAACAACATCCCCCCCCCCTTTTTTACTTCCCGTGCTGAGTAAATGAATGCAAAAAGGACTAAGAGCAATCCCAATTGAAAATAATTCTTTTTACAGCTGAAGAAGAGCCTGATGTGATAAAGTCCTTGTTTTAAAAAAAGGAAAAGAAAGTAAAACAGGAGAACACCTATGTAAGATCAAAGAAATCAAAGATCTTGCAGTTCTACTTTTTGTTGTCATTTTCCATTTCTCTACATTGATTATTATAGCAGTACTCTCTGTCCCAGTGCACAAGTTGTTGAACGGTTACCTTCAGGATTATGACTCTATTTCTGTCTTGTGATTTTTGTTTGTCCTTAGCTATTAGAAGAATTTCATTTGTCATCTACTCTTTCTTTTTGGGCTGCAAATGGTGTCTATTTGTATTCCTCCCTAACAGTTCCTGGGTTCAAACCCATCAAAAACCTATTTGTATATGGTTCTTAAATTCTTCAGAGATGTTTTCCAGGGTGCAT